>OY856412.1:65245000-66445000 GCA_963693085.1 Alisma plantago-aquatica
GAAGATTTTAATTGTAACATGAGAATCATTGTCAAGATATTACAGTTAGATACTAATTCATTTAGAACACTGAAGCTTGGAATTAAGTTCATCAAGATGGTTAAATCACATTGGAAAAATAAAAAAATAGAGAAATGATTAGAGATATGATGATAAAGCCAAAAGGGTAGTGAATATTCAACCACACTCTTCTGATTATAAAGGTGAATAAAATATAAATTTTGTTTTGACATTAAAATTCTGTAATGACTTCTTCATAACAATTAAGACTTAATCTTAAGAGCTTGGGGTATGATACTTGGCTACTAATGTAGATTGGCGTGCACGCGGAATGTCGTTTGGTGTTTATTGACCCTCTTTCTGACGTAATTCCTAACCTTTATTGGGTTAGCATATTACATGGGTGACTTGGCTATCTCTTGTTGGCTTCAAGATTTTTTCAACTTGAGAAAACAAATACCTTTTTTTACATGATCCGAGCCCCTCTTTTCTTTTGGAAAAGGTTGTACCTTCTATTAAAAACCCTTTCAACTTGAGTAGGGGCGGAAGCATACAATTCATAGTAATAGGTACAATAAGTACCATTTACAAAAGCATCTAGTTAACCTTGATACTTACAATGCACGATAGTAAACTAAAGCCATGAACTGGGACATCATTTGTAATCAAAACACAATCCTCTACTTAAATATTAGTAGTTTGAGAATCATGTTCTTCTGCTATCAATTTTTGTGCTTGGCTCCAAGTGAAGTAGAGAGCTTGTTTCATTTTGACATAAGAGCCTCGAATTTCCATACCCATTTTTCTTGAAATAGTCAAAGGGATAGAATGTTCGAATGTATGTGAAGGATAAGGGCAACCAGTAGTTGCTGCAACATTATCATTATAATTTTGAATATTAGGTAAATCATCATCATTGTCATATGAATGAAAAATGAAAATATCACCTTCTTGACTCACAACAATATGATCCTCATATTAATTGATTACAACAATGGATGTTGAAGAAGTATCTACATGTTCTTGATTCTCCAAGAGAAATTCCTTTACTACCAAAGGAACATGCGTTGCTTGTTTTCTTTTTCTAGACCAAATTTTCTGGGGCACATCAGGTTGTGTAGAAGTTTGTTCTTCTGATGAAGCCTGAGAAAGTACTTCATCCTCTTATTCTTCTTCTTGGTCACTTTGTAAAGCTGCAAATTTATTTGCATTAACCATACATCCTTTACCACCAATTCCATGACCTTGGTTATTTCTTTGAGTATGACTTCTAGAATGGATTTTTTCTCCAAAAAATGTTTGCCATCTTCCTTCATCTTGCATCCACCATACACCTGCATCATTTTTCTCCTCAGTATGAACCTATGAGTCTTTTATTTGGGAGATATGGGAGAAATCCTTGGAACTATGTACCATGACACCATAACCAGTACAAACATCCGAAGGACTTTTGTACTCAACATGGTATGAAATTCCGTCTATAATAATTGTTGGGATAACCACATAACTTGTATTAATTTCTATGGCAAGCCGTGCAAATGACTATGACAAATATTGCTAGTGTTATCATCAACTTTCAGCAGTTTTCCAAGCACTTCCCCATTCCTATAAGATAATCTGGTTGTATACATGAAGGGGAAGATCAATCACTCATATCCAAGAAATAATGCGGGAGGGAAGACCCATTGAAGGCACAAAGTTACTTTGCCATTGCCAGACCTTCAAACCCAACCTAAAGATGGACCATGGTCCTCCCATCAATGCGTTTAGTTGATCATGTTCACATGAAAATTGAAAGACATAACAATTCATGTTGATCTCGAATAATCTCCAATATGCCATAGGGTTCCTCAACTCTTTGAGCTGATCCCTTGGGGCTAGATGCCCTATCATCTTCCTAACTAGTTTTAAGATAACTACAAACTGCCACAGTTTATGCAAGAATGTGTTAGCCTTCTATGCTATATATATCTTTGAAGATTCATGAGTATTGACCACAATAATGTCGTCAGGAGATACACACTCCAAATCATCATCATCAATGGATGTGTTAAAGTTTCTAGACTGAGGCCATCTTTAAAAGACAATTTTCCAATGGTTACACTCACTGGTTCAGTTGAAGTCAGATAGCTATCAGAGGATGGCATCATAGAACTATTTTCTGGATCTTGTCTTCCTCAGTTTTTGTTGTCTCCATCACTGTGTTGGCCTATTGAACTAGATTTCTATTGTTCTACACTGTCATGTTACTTACAACGCTCCTCATTTGAAACTTTGCCTAGATCCACACCGATGTTGATCTCAATCATAACCTCTAGCATCCTTCCATGAATTCTGTCTTCATCGTTGATCCCCTTGCATAAGCAACTACAATCTTCACTAGAACGCTTAACGAAATCTCTTCACGAACTACATTGATAGCTTTCCTTACCCCCAGAGCATCGAGGAACCCTTTCCTCATCACTGTCTTAGTCTCCAATGTCCTCTTCATTTTGGGACCCTCTTTGAAATATCACAACCTTCGATTAGTTAATTTTCTAAAAAGTAGAAGAGACATGGAGAAAAGTGATTCAAAACCTAGGAATTCTTTAATTTTGAAAGATTTTCATAAAAAAAGGGTTGTATGAAACACACTATATATTTTCTAAAGTCATCAATAATGCTACACTGATTTGTTTATTGAGTAGAGGCTAAGATTTGTAGCACAAATATTACACAACCTATTAGGTTTCATGCCTCAACGATAAAAAAAAATGCTATTTTTTTATATGGAGGCTTATGGAGAAGTATAGAGAAAGCAAAAGAGATATTCATTTGGTTTTTATTGATTTGGGAAAGGCTTATGATCGAGTACCGAGGGAAGTGATGGTTTTGAAGAAAAAAGGTGTGCCAATCATATTCATTGACTTGATTAAAGTCATGTATGATAGCTCTAAAGTAAGTGTGTAGACTCCTGGAGGAGAGACAAAAACATTTCCTATCACACTTTGGGTACACTAAGGATCCACACTCTGTCGATATCTATTCATTCTTGTTTGGATGAGTTGAAAAAGAATGTTCAAGATAATATTCCTTGGTGTAGGTTATTTGTTGATGATATTGTATTGATTGATGAATCTAAAGATGGATTGAATGATAAAGTTTAACGTTGGAGAAAGGCATTGGAATCAAATGGATTGATGAGTAGAAGGAGCAAAACTAAGTAAATGGATTGCAATTTCAGCCAATGTTGCAATGTGAATGGTGGAACCAAGTTGTATGGAGTAGATATACCAAAATGTGATAAAATTCATTACTTGGGACCTATTATTCAAACAGACAAGGATGTCCAAAATGACATTTTTCACATGATTAGTGCATGATGGTTGAAACGGTGGAGTTCAACTTTAGAATTATGTGAGTGGAAGATCCCTCTTAGATTAAAAAGCAACTTTTATAGAATAGCTATACGACCAACCATGGTCTAGGGGAGTGAATGTTGGGTTGTGAAGAAATAAGGTCTCAACAAGATGAATGTGGCTAAAATGTGCATGTTGAGATGGATGTGTGGGAGGACAAAAGAAGATCACTTGAGAAATGACTATATTAGGAATAAAGTGGGGATGTCGAGCATTGAAGACAAGTTATGTGAAGGCCAACCTAGATAGTGTGCACATGTGAAATGTAGACTGACTAATGTGCCTATACAAAGAAATGCTATTAGGTCAAGAGAAGTTAATATAAGAAGAGGAAGGCCTAAACTAACATGACAAGAGCTTATTAAGAGAGATTTTGAATCTCTACATATCGACCAGAATATGACCCATGATAGAGCTGAATGGAAATGAAGGATCCAAGTAGCCGACCCCAACATAGTTGGGACTTAGGCTTAGATGATGGTGATGATCAATAATGCTAAAAAAAATTATAATGTTGATTAATACAATGTGGTTGAACCATTACATGTGTTGAGCTATGAGTGAGAAAAATGAATCACATGCTAGGTCAGAATATCAAGACAAAATAGGTGATTGGCCAAGCATTATCATTTAATTGATACATGTGCATGCTAGATTTCTTCAACTATTATCTCAATGAGTACAATGGTTTGGCCAAAAGGAATAAATTTTTACCCAAACAAGAATAAGTCTTCATTGTCATGATTACATTTTCATTCTCTAGACAAGAAAGACAAAGATGAAAAAGAATAATAAACCAAAAACTACAACTACTATACGACTGCTATCCCACTAAGCTTGAAATATGTTGTGTCCTCACTATAGAAATCAAACCAAAGAGGATTGCAATAGGGTACTAGTCATGGGTGAATGATAAAAAAGAGGGCCAATTGACTTGAACAATAACATAAAAATGTTGTCATTGACAATATCCTATAAAGAAGAATCTTGAGGTGGAACTAGTAGTGGTGGTTGTACTGGCATATCATAGGGGCCCCAAGAGATGTGCCACATGATCATCCTCAGCATCATGGCGTGCATGTCCGTGTAGTGCTGACTGAGCTGGCAAATGTAAGTATTGTACTGGTCAAAGAATTGCTGAACATACACGTACAATTGGTGTACATCTTCCATGGCCCAACTATACTCACTCTGCACACCAATAGACGGAGGTGGTGGTGGTGATGCATGTGTCTCAACTGTAGCAGAAGAGTCAGACCTATTATATCTCGTAGCATCATCATTGACATTTAAAGAGAATTTCTAGTTGTCAGAATTTTCCAAAGTATCATCTTCCTGGTTTGGTAGATCAATGTATCCCTCATGATTATGAAAGTATTGTCTAAACTTCGTGTCATCATCATGATCTTTAAACTTTGTGTCATCATCATGATCTTTGGTAATTAGATTGGAAGCAATTAGATACTAAATATCAACCTTGTTTTTCCTACAAAGAGCCTTATAGCCAACATGTCTAAGCTTAATATGTGTGCAATATGGGTAATTGATCCCCTAAATTATGATGTCACCTATAGATTCTCTTTGGCTTTTGAGAAATAATTGTAGGACATAATAGTCAACATTGACCATAAGAAGAATAAGTCTTGTTTCCCTACGACCCTTTGAGTTTCCTTCCTAGAAAAAAATGCAAAAGCTAAGAAGTATGTGAATATAGTGAAGAATTGGAATGTGCACGTGAGATTCTGTAACATCCCAGGATTTGAGGCCTCAGATAACATGATCTTAAAAGGAATGATTGGACTACCCATATCACCAAGGTGCACCTCCTTTTCCGGGAGCCCATCACTAAGAACTCCATAGTTAAGCATTCTCATCTTGGAGTAGTACTGGGATGGGTGACCTATCAGGAAGTTGATCCTGGCATGCGCGTGAGTGAGGACAAAGTGCATAGTTAAGGCTAGTGGTGGTCTGTGGGGACAATCGTCATTCCTGAAACTCTACTAGAGCCTTGGGAAGTGGGCCTGGGTGCTACAAATGGTATCAGAGCCATAACCCCTCTAGTAGGTGGGGCCCACATGGGCATGTGGCATGCCAGTCTTGAGCCGTGTGGTCCATGTAGGTAGGAAAGGGTTTTCCATGGTTGATGTAGCCACCCCTGCGCTGGTATTCCGTGATCGGGAGCTGGGTGTCCATGGACCATTGTGGGTCTGCACTGAAATGAGGTCAGAGATTATAAGGTCATATAGTTGAGCCTTGACGAGGACGTCAAGAGTCTAAGTGGGGGAGATTGTAACATCCTAGGATTTGAGGCCTCAAATAACATGATGTTAAAAGGAATGATTGGACTACCCATATCACCAAGGTGCACCTCCTTTTTCGTGAGCCCATCACTAAGAACTCCATAGTTAAGCGTGCTCAGCTTGGAGTAGTACTGGGATGGGTGACCTATCGGGAAGTTGACCCTGACTTGCGTGTGAGTGAGGACAAAGTGCGTAGTTAAGGGTAGTGGTGGTCTATGGGGACAGTCGTCATTCTTGAAACTCTACTAGAGCCTTGGGCAGTGGGCCCGGGTGTTACAGATTCTCTAGATGAGGTTGTTGGGTGGTATGTTTCTTTAGTTATCTTAACCCAAAATTCATGAATATTAAAAGTTTTGGGCATACCAATGCTTCCACCATAAGTACAGACATATAGTTCATATTTATTCTTAAACGTGAGTTTGTAAGGTATATGAAGAAGTCTAAAATTGATAATACCAAAAGGTTTAGTAGGCTTCCTTGGATCTACTTCTGCACTGAAGGTTGTCAAGAGTTCATAGGTCAAGCACACATATGTGCGGCTGACAGAGCAACAAATGTTTAAGAGACCCAATTCTTCAAGAAGTTCTTGTGCTTCATCTAGAAAACCCAATGCATCCATGGTATCAACACAAGAAAATTGAGTAATTACGACTCGATGTGTTACCAACCTATGCAAAATGATGTCTTCTTCCTTTGTGATATTCAATTGAGTAGAGGAGATGTAGGGGTTAGAAGCTATAGAGGAACTCCCACCCCTTGCTTGCTATGGATCCTACTTCCATCATGCCATGTTAGATGATATCAACAAACAAATCAGTAAGATGAAGATTGAGAGAGAGAGCATTGCTTCTCATACATGGATTGCACAATAACTAGTAAGCCATGTGCTTATCTTAAGAGAAATAACTCAGAAATAACTTCAAGGTGAGAAATCTCAAGAACATCTTGGATTTATCCACTTACTTCATGTGAATCAACAGAAGTTATGATGCCCCGTTCCACAAACCACAAGATAACTCAAAAGTAACTGTGGAAACAAAGCTAAACAAACAAATTACCAGAAAACATTAAAAATTAAAACCATTTTCATTAAGCACCAAATCAATAAAACCCCTTACATATAAGTCCTCACTGGACATAAAGATACTTACATCAACATGTGCTTACCACATATGCCATCAACCTATTACAAGAGAACATATTTCAAACATATATACATATCCGCTATATCTTTACATTAAAAGGGCACACAAAGAAAAACCATGTATCGAAAGCATGTCTAAAAAACACACCCAAAAACTATCCCAAAGACCTGAGTGTACAAGGACGACTCTAGGACACTAACAAAGAAAGGACCACAAGCAACTCTTCCAACCTTTTCAACCACTATCCTTCTTGCTACTTCTCAACGTCTGCTACACGATCTCTACCTCCTCATACACATCCACCTACAAAGATGTGGGGAACCCATGGGGTGATATTCCAAATCTCAGTAGGAGATATAACTCTCCACCAACACTATTATCACCACAGATAAGGTGATAATGAACAAAAGTAGATTCACTATCAACTATACTATACAAAAATAAGCAAGGCCTCATCTAATGTTTTTGTATTTGAACATATGAACAATACTAAATGCCTGATTACATATTTATTATGCCCCAAAGATTTGAGTTGTACCACCTAAATCTAACCGACCACTTCTAAGTCGAAATCAGTGGCACACAAGGTCTATCGAAGAGCCGATATCCATGACCTCACCAAACCTCATTGTCAGTACACAAGTACACAACAAAGACATACCAGTCAACTACAACCTGTGACATATAGTCAACAGTGAAAGTCCCAGCCCACCTTGGTATATGTCATGTCGCTAATGTAACTGAGCAATAGTTCGCAACTGCACTCATACCAGTGTATGGACCGCAACCAATCCTATGAAACCTCATAAACATCAAACCACTAAGCTATGGCCCGTAGCCGCACTCATACCCAGGTATGGCCCACAACCAATCTTGTGAATGCATATACTCAATAGTATATGACTCTAGGATTCCTCTAAGGGAAAGCCCATTTCACCATCCAACAAGTACTGACACTGAGATGGACCTATGGCACACGGAAAAACTACATGATTAGGTTTTACTTAATTAGTTAAGCCAATTAAGTGTCTTTTAGCATCAATCAAGTTACAACGTATAAAGTCATAACAAATTCTACAAAGATAAAGGCATGAAATACTTTGAACAGATGTAAACATATAGGGTGTGAGCTTGTCACACTACCACAAAATTATGCATGTAGTATTGCCATTCACAACATCATCAACAAAGCCACATACCGTGGGATATCAATCCCTCAACTTATCTCATATTAGGCCACAAATCACTGGAAAGTCATAGGACCATTCACATAATTCCTGTATCACAAGTGCCTCAACATGCCTCACAAGGGCATATTCAACTTGTATCATATCATAATCACCATATCCTATACTAGCTATAATTACCAAACTCATAACACCTACATAGCTAGAAGTTGGTCAGCAAAAAAGAGATAACCACACAACATCATAATCCTTTCATAATAAAGAAACAAGCAAGCTCATTGTTCACTATTAGGTTAGGGTTTCCTCTTAGCCAATTGGAGATTACAAGACTAGGTATGGCTATACACTCTAGGACTATCACCCTCCATCATCTTGGATTGTGTGAGGGGTAGGAAACACCATTAGAGTTTGATTAAATAACATTCCAAACAACACTATGTATGTCTTATGTGTTATTCATATATGATTTTCATTAAGTGTTCACATGTGTTTCTCATACACTTACCATCACCCTATGTTAACCACATAACCACATAGGTCACGACCGCCCATCATAGTCCATGTCATGATCGCAACCCTCATGTGTCTCGAATATCCATCACATGTCACGACCTCCACCCTCTAGGTCATGTCACACCCGCGACACTAGGGTTAGGGTTCCGCCAAAACATCTCGACCAGAAGGTGCCTCGACCAAACAGCCTCAACCACCAGCATATGTCACGACCTAAGACTCTCATGGCTACAACCCAACACACTAGAGGGTGTCTCAGCCAAAAAAAAAAGGAACAAAGCCCCAACACCAAGGGTAACTAAGCCACCACACCCAAGATTCTCTACCTATGATTACTAGGTCAAACTCAACTACAAGAGGGGTATACCATCTAAGGCCATCAAGGTCATGACCACCAAGGGAGGAATATTGTGACCACCAAAATATACCATCTAGGTTGCCAAAATAGAATAGAAACTAAGAGTGAACTATAGTTATCATGAGGAAAAAGTCACATACAAACGGTCACCAAGACCCTAAGTCATTGGTTAAGAGACTACCAAGGAGGAACCTTATCCGAGGAAGAGAAAACTATGCTCAAGATAAACAAAACTAAACCAAACATCCCTCCAACCTTTATGTGTACAAACACCATACATGAGAGCAAGGTAAAGGGCAAAACATAGAGAAAAACTTTCATAACCCATTATCTACCAAATCAAGTACAAAAGATTAGGGTTTCAGATTGCTATCAAAACAAGCAAGATAACTTTGCCAAACAAGCTCTAGAAGTTACCATTAAGCACATGCATGATGAGGAAGGAATCTAGAGAGAGAAGTTATTAACAAAACATATAAAGAAGTGCAATAATAGAGTAGGTTTAGTGTTATATAACCCACCTCAAGATGATCACCACCAAGAGCTCCAAACTCCAAGATTACGAGCTCCAAGCACGCAATACAAGGGTTGAAGGAACTTCACCAAAAGCTCCAAACTCAGCCAAAGGAGTACCTTAAGAACAATAAGACACCAAGGTCAAATCTAGCCCAAGGAAAGAGGCAAAGAAGCTCTTGGCCGAATCAATGAGGAAAGGAAGAAAGGGAGGAGAAATCATCTTTACACTTGAGTCTACCTTGTCAAGACATGCTCTATCACCCTTGTGATGAGGGATTTCTTTCTCAAAATAACCACAATGGAAGAACCATGGTCTAGGGCCAAGAAAAGAGAGGAAGATGATGGTAGGAGATCAAAAGAAACTTCAACTTAGAAGACAAACACTTACCAAGGATGGAAGATGAGCTCGGATCACAACCATCACATGCAAGAGGAGATTCATTCCCCAAGCTCCAAGGATGAACTTCCTTTCTCCACCAAGCTCCAAGGCAAGCAAATAAGGGGGAAGAAGATATATGGCCAAAAGGGTTGCAAATAAGGAAAGTTAAGGGGTTATATAGATGAAAGATGAGAGAGAGACAACATACTAAAGAACCCAAGGGACACTTGTCCTCACAAAAGACCAACATGCACCCACATGCAACCACTTGAACATGACATGCAAGACATGGTGATACACTCTAGGTAGTGTCTCGACCACCATGCCATCCCCGCATGGTCATGGTCGCAGCCATCCTAGGGTGTACCTCCCATGGTCGCGACACCATCAACCAACATCACCTTTAGGTCGAGACAAGACACTTCCACAAACCCTAGGCCATCCATCTCAAACCAAGACCACCCTAGACCTGCTAGGTCATCACCCAAACACCTGGAGGAGGTGTCTCAACCATGACACCCTCCAAAACCAGCCTTGGTCGTGACCCAAGGTTGAGACAACACAACCCACTCACACATGGTCAAGGTACTCAAAACTCACATCAACCCTAATCACCACCTAGGGTGATTCTCCTCAACCAAGGATCAAGCAAGACACCCCTCCTCTTTATCTTTCCTCTAGATGGTGTAAAGAAAGAGAGGGAACATTATAGAGGTGGAAAATTGCACATCAAACCCCTATGTTGGGTGAATTGCAATTTGCACCAAACTTAGTACAGAAAGCATAACAACATCCAAACAAGCTCAACCTGGAGACTTAAGCTCTCCATAAGCCCTCATTACATCTGAAAAGGTTAGAGAAAGGTTCTAAGCACATGATTAAGACAAAGCAAATAGGGTTACCCTAAAACTCAGGTCAGGGTCCTGAGAAGCCATAAACCCCTAACAAGGATTTGCCCCCAAAATCCTAAGAGAAAAGAGATGGGTACATGTTCTTTATCGTCACCTTATTCGACTATCTATAGTATATACACATCCTGATGGACCCATCTTTCTTCTTCATGAATAGTATTGAATCACCCCATGGTGACGTACTCAACCTAATGAAACCTTTATCAAGTAGCTCTTGCAACTGTCTCTTCAACTCTGCCATCCGTGCGCATGCCATCCTATACGGTGTCTGAGCTATCAGCTATGTGCCTGGGACTAGATTGATCTCAAAGTCAATCTCTCAGGGAGGGGGAACACTAGAGAACTCTTTAGGAAGCACATCCTCAAACTCTTTGAAAACTGGCACCTCCGATACTAGGACTCCTCACCTCGGTATTCAACACATGTGCCAAGAATACCTAACAACCTTATCTCAATAGCTTCCCTGCTACCATCGCCGATACCAGATAAATCAAAAGAATCTTCCTATTCCCTTGGAAGATCCACGTCTCAACTCCATCTACAAACGTCGCCTGCTTGGAACTACAATCTAAGACCACTCTTCACTTCTCCAAGGTATCCATTCTAAGGATTACATCAAATCCATGCATGTCACGTGATATGAGATCCACTTGTATGCTATGCTCTGAAAAAGAAAGGACAAAGGAAGGACACACCTCATGCAACATTATGGAATCGACTAACATGCTCTCTAACAAAAAACTATCTCTCCTATGACTAACAGGCAAAAGACATCTGTCGAGCACTTCACAACCGATAAAAGAGTGTGTTGCACCCACGTCAACCAAAATAGATAGGAAGCAAGAAGAAGATAAGTTAGAATGAAATAACTTCATTTGGCCTGTTATTACTCATGAGTTGACCACAACCTCCGATTGTCTCATGGCATATAATCTAGCTATTGCATGTTTTTGCCCTTGTCCTCTACTTCCTCAAGCAGATGATCTGACCTGCGATGCTTGCCCTCATCCTCGTCCTCCTGCATCATTGAACTATTGCCTCTGTGAGCCCTACTGGATCTGCCTTGTCTGCTGAGTCGCCTTATCCCCTTTCAACGCACATGACCACCTCATATGTCCTACCTGCCCACACTTGTAGTAGGTCCTAATCTTGCACTGTGGCCTAGACAACCCCGTAACAAATGCTGATGTGGTGATGTGGGCCCCAACAGGTGGAAAACCACGACTCTTTCTCTTACTTGGCAACCACTGTTGAGCTAATGGTGCAGAAAACCTAGGCTTCTTAAGTCCTCCTGATGTCTATTCTTGATATTGTGTCGGTCCCTTCTTAGCACCTTCCCCACACTTCTCAACCACATGTCTCTCTATCCTTCGATCTAGCTTCACAAACATGGAAAAACTCTCTCTATACTCTAAGGATGTTGCCAGTGTCATCAAATCTGCATTTAACCCCTTCTCAAAACATCTAATTTCCTCTTGATCTACATCGGACATGTGAGGGAAAAACCAAAACATCTCCATAAACTTCATCTCATACTCGCTGATAGTCGCCCTAAACTGCCTAAACAAGGTATAAAAGGTAGGATTGACCACCACTGCAGGGTCGAATTGGGGCATCTTAGGTACCCTTTCCTCATGAACTCATCTCCTTGCACCTCCTCCTGGTGCACCAACACCACTCTCAACAAAACGTTCTTCGTGTTCTCCAGCCATCTTTTAGCTTTTCATCTTCTTCTGCATAAGCAGAAGTCACTATAAGATAGGTTGGAGGACACAAAAACAGACACAAACCCTAGTCCTAGGTCCCTATAGACTGGGTGAACCTAAAACTTTGATACCAACCAAACTATGATGTCCACCACAAACCACAAGATAGCTCAAAACTAACCGTGGAAACAAACCTAAACAAACAGATTACCGAAAAACATTGGAAATTAAAATCATTTTCATTAAGCACCAAAGAAGCAAAAAACCTTACATATAAGTCTTCATAGGGCACAAAGATACTTACATCAACATGTTCTCATCACGTATGCCATCAACCTGTTACAAGAGAACTTGTTCCAAACATATATACATATCCACTATATCTTTACATCAAAAGGGCACACAAGCCAAAACCATGTATCAAAAGCATGTCTACAAAACACATGCCAAAACTATCCCAAGGACCTGAGTGTACATGGACGACTCAAGGACTCTAACAACGAAAGGACCACAAGTAATGCTTCCAACCTTTTCATTTACTATCCTTCTTTCTGCTGCTCAACGTCTGCTGCACGATCTCTACTTCCTCGTTCACATCCACCTAAGAGATATAACTCTCCACCAACACTATTATTAGCATATATAAGGTGATAAAGAAAATAAGTACATTCACTAACAACTATACTATACAAAAGCAAGCAAGACCTCATCCAATGTTTTCATATTTGAGCCTAATAACAATACTACACAGTTGATTATGTATTTTATTATGCCCTGAGGATTTGAGTCATACCACCTAAATCCAACCGACCACTGCTAATTCTAAATCGGTTCCATACACGGTCTATGGAAGATCCAGAATCCAAGACCTCACCAAACCCCATGGTCAGTACATGTGACAGGCCGTTCGAACAAAACGTCATTAACTAAGCGGAAGCGATCATTAACAACAGATTACTGAAAATCACTAGAAATTAAAACCATTTACAAAGAGATCCAAACATAGGAAGACTCTTTTATCAAGAACCAATGCATTTTATTTACATCTTGGTTCATAAGTACATATCCTGTACCATCCCTTCTCGAGGATTACAAGCATCAACTGCTCTGTTAAAACTATACACAGGCAGTATAAGAACCTTGAGGCATCAAGACAAAATCTCAGATTGATTCATTAAAAGTATTGATTACTAACTCCGAGGACTTGAGAGTATAGAGAAGACACATAGGACTCTCTATACAAAAATATGACAGCTAGTGCCTCCACATGGAATATCACTGTTGTCCCTATTGCTGTTGCTACTGCTCTTCCCCTGCTATAGGGTTTTTGTCTGTTCTTCCGCGTCTACCTAAAAAAATGTTGGTGACCAACGGAGTGAGACCCAGTCCCAGTGAGAGATATAACTCTCTGCCAAAAACATTATGATTGCAGTTTAATAGAATAAAACTGAGCATAAGAATCATATATATTCAATAGTAGATAAATCAATGTCTAAACAGATTATAGCAATATTCTTATTCAAATAATTTCATCTATAACTTGATAAATAAACATGTCACTTATCCAATAAGGAATTGAAGAACATGTATAACATTTATCCATCTAGGATATGCTAAGCAAGGTAACATCAACAAATGATTCTTGTATTTCAATCTTAACCAAATACGCTACACGGATGATTACATTTTACAGTCATACTTAAGCCCTAAGGAGATGAAGTATACCATTCATGGTCCACCGACCACGATTGCATGAAGCATCAGTACCATACATAGGTCAATGGAATAGTCAGACTCCATCACCTCATCTGTCTCGGTCAGTACGAGACGATATGCAGGATATCTTGTGTCTCTACTAAATAGCTTTCTAGGGTATACTGGTAACTTCGCTATAGAGTTATAGCCCATAGCATATACTCTTTTTAGGATATGGCTCGTAGCCAATGCCTGGTATTGTGGAGTTATAGCCCATAGCCATACTCTTATTGGGATATGGTCCATAACCATTCCTGTGCATAAGATATGGTCTGCAGTCATTTCCTATGAGACGTAAGTATATATTCGACCATTACCCCCACATATTCAAAAATATGCATTCCAGAGATTCCCATAGGAAAACCTGTTTCACCATCACCAATTACTAATGATGATGGATCTATGGCCAGGGCTCTACATGATAATATTCCACTTGATTAATTAAGTACATTACCATATTCGTTTAGCATCAATCAAGATTTCAAATAGGAATTATTATAACAATTGCTACAAAGGAACATGTAATGCTTTTATCAAGTGCTTATCAAATCTTTATAGAACATGGGTATCTCAATCCCTGATCTCATTACTGGGAATTTGCATCCCTCCAGAATGTCATGATCATGGTTACTGGATCTAGGTATTCAAACCCTTAATTCATCATTGAACAAGGATACTACTTATCAGGTAACTAATACCTCCAGGTCATTTGACCAAGGTAATCATGATACTTGTTTACACAAGAATCTCACATAGCTCACCAAGCATATTCAACTTCTTGTCACCTCTCACTAGGCAACAATTAAACTAATGGCTCACAAGGCCCATTAATATCATATCTCATACCTGGTTATGCTCATCACCTCATGCTACCTGCATGGTTAGTATAATTGATAACAACCATATCAATTACATATCAACAATATGCAATACAAAGATAACATCACTATTCCCTTGTTAGGGTTAGCGTTTCTCATCTTTATCAATTATGGTTTCACATAACATCACCTTGTATTAGAATTTCACATTGCATCACCCTATATTAGGGTTTCACATAACATCACCATGTATTAGGATTTCAAATTGCATTACCCTATATTAGGGTTTCACATAACATCACCCTGTATTAGGATTTCACATAGCATCACCCTATATCAGGGTTCACATAGCATCACCCTATATTAGGGTTTTATGATTACCTCATTAATCCAAACCTTAAATAAGTACTTCCACATATCTTGGAGCACATAGCATTATTTAATTATTAAATCATACTTATCATTGTTCCATATGCTTGGAACACATATCACCATCATGCCTTATTAGGTTGATTTAACCTTTCACTAATTACATACACCTATGTTTATCATGGTGTATTGGATTTATTACTTTCATGGGCATCAAGTGATAATCACTCTAATTATACTAATCTTTTAAGTACTTTAGGGCTACTTTTGTTGGAATCAAGCTTGAGAATCTCTTCAACTACTTAAGGGATTATTGGTATTTACATAGTTTGAATCAATTAGGCCTTCAACCGGTCTTGAACCAATTAACCCTTCAAACGGTCTTGGACCAATTAACCCTTCAAACGGTCTTGAGGTTATTGACCTTTAAACAATCTTGAGATACTTTGACCTTCAAACGGTCTGAAGACCGTTAGACCTTAAACGGTCTTGACCTCAACATCCTTAAATGGTTTGAAGACCGTTAGACCATAAATGGTCTTGGTCCCAAAACCTCCAATCAGTCTTAAGACTGTGAAACCATCAAACATTCTTGATCTCAAAATACCTAAATGGTTTGAGACCGTTTGAATTAAATATTAATTAACCCCAAATGGTTTGAAACCAAATGACCCTCAAACAGTATGAGACCGAATGGTCCTCAAACAGCCTGATACCGTTTGGTCTCAATCAACTTAAAACCGTTTAACCCTAAATTAGGGTTTCTTAATCAATCAATTTAGGGTTTCCACTCATTGAACCATCCAACATTAAGACCATTGAAAGTAGATCAACTTGTAACCCTAGTATCTCCATCCATCCATCACAACCCTTGACCTCCAAATAGTCTTGAGACCGTTTGGTCCATTCCACCTTGAAAACGTTTGAATCAAATTAGGGTTTCAACCAATCAATCTGATTAGGGTTTGTAATTAATGGATCATCCATTCTTGAAACCATTATAATTAGATTAATTTGAACCATTGGATCTTCATTCCTTCACATCAGCAATTGATACCGTTTGACCTCAAATGGTCTTGAGACCGTTTGACCCCAAACTGTCTTGAGACCGTTTGCCCCCAAACGGTCTTGAGACCGTTTGGTCATCAAAATTGCAAATCGTTTTCTCATGATATTTATTGAGGTGTGTGCTAAGATGACATCATCATCTTAAAGCTTCAACCCTTTGAAAATTACTGTGATTCTTATGGTAATTTCATCAACTAATCAAAAGGAATTTCGGGAAAGAAGAAAGATTCAACATATGATGAAGAAGTGAAATCAATAATAACATTTAAGGGTTCAAGTTATATAACCCACCTTCAAAGTTGTTTCCAAGATTCAAGATTCACGTCTTTAATGGTGGATGAAGCTTCCTCAACTGTCCAAGGTCCGTTATCAACTCTTTGGATGCAAAGGATGATCAAGGTTGAGCATTGAATGGAGAAAGAAGGAAATAAGCATTAAATTTCGATTTCCACCATGAATTCAAGGTGGAAGATGACTATGTATCTTACCTACAGGTTGGGGCACGTTCTCATCTTGATCCTAAGATCATTAGTATTTGGCCCAAGCAAATAAATAAAGTGTTTTGCAAAATGGCCTTTCAAATAAGGAGAAAATTGAATATATGTGATTGATTTTCTAGGAGAGAGAAAGTAGAAGAAAATCCATCCATTTTCTTGCCACATGCCCCCCTCCACTTCCTTTCCTTCGAATTCATATTTATTTCCTTCAAAAACCTCTCGTTTATCCTTGAATTAAAAGCAACCACTTTAAGCACCTTAATCATTATAATACTATTATCCATTTTTAGTGGACAATTCTTTTTAATTAACAAATGCAAGTTGATTTCTTCACCTACTTAGGATATTTCGGTGCAACTCAAGGCATTTGGACTTCCTTTTATTATAGGATTTCAACCAAAGCCTTTTTAATTAATGTGCACTTCAATTAATATATTTATTATGCTACAAATTAAATTAGGGTTTCAATTATGCTTAAATCTTGATTATTTTATTATCAAGATTATCTCTCCTCAAAAGAGATTCAAATGAGATTCCCCTCTAATGTATTGTCTCTAATTGATACCAAGAAACATTAGTGACTCTCTAGAAGTGGCATTTTGCATATTGAACCCTAGGTTTTGGGTAAATTGCACATTACACCAAAACTAGGTTTTAATGCACAAACATTGCTTAATAAGCTCTTTCTTGGTGCTCAGGCTTGTGGAAGCCATACCTCTACATCATTTTCATTCTTATGATTCTATAACACTTGAGGAACATTTTATCATGTAACATTTGCAAGTTAACCCCTTAACTTGGGTAAGTTGCACTTTAGTCCAAAATGGGCAAAACATTGTTTTCAACATTATTCAAAAAGGACTAAAATTGAAACATAAGTTCCTCTTGAGCCTTAATTACTTTTCAAAAGATAATAGCAAACATATAATTATCTTTCTTAAACAAAACATCTAGGGTTAAAGCATAACCCAGGTCAGGGATGTTACAGTACAGGAGTACACAATAGAGACATACCAGTCAACTGCAACCTGTGACATATATTCAGTAGTGAAAGTCCTAGCCCACCTTGGTACAGGTCACAATGCTAGTGAAACTGAGCTATGGCTCGCAGCCACACTCATACCAGGGTATGTCCCACAACCAATCCTGTGAAGCCTCATAAACATCAAAACACTGAGCTACGTCCCGTAGCCACACTCATACCAGGGTAAGGTCTACAACCAATCCTGTGAATGCATATACTCAACAATATATGACTCCAAGCTTCCTCTAAGAGAAAGCCCATTTCACCATCCAACAAGTGTTAACACTGAGATGGATCTATGGCATAGGGAAAAACTACATGATTAGGTTTCACTTGATTAGTTAAGTCAATTAAGTGTCTTTTAGCATCAATCAAGTTACAACTTATAATGTCATAACAAATTCTATAAAGATAAGGGCATGCCATACTTTCAATTGATGTAAACATATACAGTGTGAGCTTGTCACACTACTACCACATTATGCCTGTATTATTGCCATTCACAACATCATCAACAAATCCACATACCATGGGATATCAATCCCTCAACTTATCTCATATTAGGCCACAAATCACTACCCGGTCATAGGACCATTCACATCATTCTTGCATCACAAGTGCCTCAACATGCCTCACAAGGGCATATTCAACATGTATCATATAATAATCACCATATCCTGTACTATCTTTGATTACCAAGCTCATAACACCTGCATGGTTAGAAGGTTGTAAGAAAGAGAGAGATAATCACACAACATCATAATCCTTTCATAATAAAGAAACAAGCAAGCTCAATTTTCACTATTAGGGTTAGGGTTTCCTCTTAGCCGATTAGAGATTACAAGACTAGGTGTGGCTATCCACCCTAGGACTATCACCCTCCATCATCTTGGAGTGTGTGATGGGTAGGAAACACCATTAGAATTTGATTAGATAACGTTCCAAACAACACTATGCATGTCATATGTGTGATTCATATATGATTATCATTAAGTGTTCACATGTGTTTCTCATCCACCTACCATCACCCTATGTTAACCACATAACCACATAGGTCACAACCACCCATCATGGTCCATGTCATGACTGCGACCCTCATGTGTCTCAACCATCCATCACATATCGCAACCTCCACCCTCTAGGTCATGTCATGCCTGCGACACTAGGGTTAGGGTTCCACTAAAACATCTCGACCAGAAGGTGTCTTGACCAAATAGCCTCAACCACCAGCATATGTCACGACCTAAGACCCTCATGGCCTTGACCCAACACATTAAGGATGTCTCAACCAAAACAAAACATGATCAAAGCCCCAACACTAAGGGTAACTAAGCCACCACACCCAAGAGTCTCTACCTATCATCACTAGGTCAAACTCAACCACAAGAGGGGCATACCATCCAAGGCTGTCAAGGTCATGACCACCAAGGGAGGAATGTCATGACCACCAAAATATACCATCTACGTTTCCAAAATAGAATAGAAACCAAGAGTGAACTATAGTTATCATGAGGAAAAAGTCACATACAAACGGCCACCATGACCCTAAGTCATTGGTCAAGAGATTACCAAGGAGGAACCTTATCTAAGGAAGAGAAAACTATGCTCAAGATAACAAAAACCAAACCTAACATCCCCTCCAACCTTTAGGTGTACAAATACCATGCATGAGAGCAAGGAAAAGGGAAAGACATAGAGAAAAACCTTCATAACCCATTATCTACCAAATCAAGTACAAAAGATTAGGGTTGCAGATTGCTTTCAAACCAAGAAAGATAACTTTACCAAACAAGCTCTAGAAGTACCATTAAGTACAAGCATGATGAGGAAGCAATCTAGAGAAAGAAGTCAGTAACAAAACATATAAATAAGTGCAACAATAGAGTAGGTTTAGTGTTATATAACCCGCCTCAAGGTGATCACCACCAAGAGCTCCAAGCACACGATCCAAAGGTTGAAGGAACTTCACCAAAAGCTTCACTCTCGGCCAGAATAGCACCTCAAGAACAAGAATACACCAAGGTCAAAGGTAGCCCAAGGAAAGAAGCAAAGAAGCTCTTAGCCGAACCAAAGAGGAAAGGAAGAAAGGAAGGAGAAATATCTTTACACTTGGGTCTACCTTGTCAAGACATGGTCTATGACCCTTGTGATGAGGGATTTCTTTCTCAAAACAACCACCATGGAAGAACCATGCTCTAAGGCTGAGAAAAGAGAGAAAGATGAAGGTAATATATCAAAAGAAACATCAACTTATAAGACAAACACTTACCCAGGATAGAAGATGAGCTCAGATCACAACCACCAAATGCAAGAGGAGATTGATTCCCCAAGATCCAAGGACGAACCTCCTTTCTCCACCAATCTTCAAGGCAAGAAAAGAAGGAGGAAGAAGATAGATGGCTGAAAGGGTTGCAAATAAGGAAAGTTAAGGGGTTATATAGATGAAGGATGAGAGAGAGAAAAGGGTGAGGTGTCAACACAATAAAGAACCCAATGGACTCTTGTCCTCATAAAAGACCAACATGCACTCACATGCAACCACTTAAACATGACATGAAAGACATGGTGATACACTCTAGGTAGTGTCTCGACCACCATGTCACCCCCCATGGTCGCGGTCGCGGCCATCCTAGGGTACACCTCCCATGGTTGTGACACCATCAACTAACATCACCTTTAGGTTGAGACAAGACACTTCCACAAACCCTAGGTCATCCATCTCGACCCAAGACCACCCTAAACCTCCAGGATCACGATCCAAACACATGGAGGATGTGTATCAACCACGACAACCTCCAAAACCAACCTTTTTCGTGACCCAAGGTTGAGACAACTGAACCTACTCACACTTCATCAAGGTACTCAACACTCACATCAACCCTAATCACCACCTACGGTGATGCTCCTCAACCAAGGATCAGGCAAGGCTCCCTCCTCTTTCTCTTTCCTCTATATGGTGTTAAGAAAGAGAGGGAACACTCTAGAGGTGGAAAATTGCTCATCAACCCCTATGTTGGGTAAATTGCAATTTGCACCAAAACTAGAACAGAAAGCACAACAACATCCAAGCAAGGTCAAACAAGAGACTTAAGCTCTCCACAAGCCCTAATTACATCTCAAAATGTTAGATCAAGGTTCTAAGCACATGATTAAGCCCAAGCAAATAGGGTTACCCCAAAACTTAGGTCAGAGTCCTTACAAGAAGTAGAGACACAAATGGAGCTTACAAGACTTTTGTATGACGTGGGCTCCTCCAAGCATGTTGTGAGTAAGAACAACAGATTAGCATGATTGCAATGGGGAGAAGCTTGAATGTAGTGGACTTGCTGCTCGAGATGGTGGTGGTTGTATCGAATTGCTTAAGTTGACGACTTGACAACAATGTCGTGATGGTCAATGGTGGTTGGTGGAGATTGGCTGATGTTTGTCCGCAAGGTCTCATGCTAAATGAGATTACTCAAAATAGAACATAAGATCGATCAATAACTAACCACATAACATATAAAGTGGATAATTAAAACCGATCAAAGATTCCAAACATATCTAGGATCTTTTACATAAAAGCATAACATCTTGCATATATTCATGTATTATGCCAAGTATCCCTTACAACTGCTCCATGACCTCAGCCACAACATATATACAGAAGACGTTATCCACATATACAACATATAAAAGCATCAGGATGCTACCAAAGGCTTGAGTTTAAAACATCGTATACAACTTTCCCAGCCAGACTTGAGTGTACATGGACGACTCTAGGACACACTAGACATATAAACAACCATCTCTAAGGTCCATCACTACTGATCCTCCTTGCTGCCATGGGTTTGTAGCCACTGTTGCCGATCACCTAAAAGATGTGGTGATCCACGAGGTGATACCCATGTCCTACTGAGAGATATAACTCTCAACAATTTTTATTGATTACATCAGGTTGAGTAATTAAACAAATAAAGATGATTATATAACAGAAATGAAATATCGATATATAACTTGTTTTAGGAGTAGTTCTAAACAAAGTCTTATTCATAGGATTACAAGTTTAATGTTATTCTTAGAAGATCAAGTGTTGTTAACATCATGGCATAACTACGTCATAAGTCTGACTAACATCATAGACATAGCTAACATCATCAGGAAGGCTAATAGTATAAATACGTCTAATAATGAAGCATATCTAGCAACATGAGATAACTAATCAGCCTAAACCTAACCAACAATGTCAATATATATAACAACATAAGCAAGAATACTTTCTCTTATTGCACTATACATCATCTATATATGAAAAGAGAAAACAAGGGTTATCATCCAATGTGAAATGCTTTGTATAACCCTAATCATATATGCTACACGGCTGTATTACATCTTTTATTAAGCCGTGGGGAGTTTGAGTCATACCACTCAAAGTCCAACTGACCACTGCAAAGCACTATTCAGATCCATACAAGATCTAGGAGAGCCAGAATCCTAAGATTTGTCCCTCTCGGTCAGTACGAGTTAAAATATAATGACATATTAGTCAAGTTACCTACAACGACATATAGTCAAGCTGATAACAACCTAGTCCGTCCTAGGTACATGTCACAACACTAATAGCTAGGGTATGCAAAACCCTATCATCTGAGGTACAAATGTAGCTTTCCTCAATCACATCACATATGCAATATTCGAGACACGACCTCAACTGCTCTCAATCTGAGGCATGACCGCAACCATCCTACATAACATTGGGATCAGGATGCCAAGGATGTACCTTCCCTACACCCGCACATACTCAACAATTATGTATGTGACTCCAAGCTTCCCTCAAGTAGACTCATTTCCTCCAACAAATCATTACACTTGAATGGTTTTACACCACACGACACTACATGATTAGGGTTTCACTTGATTAGTTATTGCCAATTGGGTGAATTAAGGTTGCATCAAACAAGTTGGCATACATACCATAATTCATTTCTAACAAGCATGGATATATAATAACTCCATAACATATAAAACATATGAGATATATTCCTCATTTCAACATCACATGGTACTATTTCATTACCATCCATGAGAATATACTTATCATCACACCATTACAACATATAAATACTTATCACATTATCCCAGGGTACCAACCCTTATCAACATTAAGAGGATTATAATCCATAAGGGCTCAAGACATTCCCAAAGGTGATTATGACCATAACATCATTTCTTGCATGATCATCATTATCTTTCAAAATTTTGAAGAAGGTTCAACTTACACCATCACGCTTGTGATACACATGTGTAGCATAATAAAACATCATTCATAAGGCTATGATAACCACTAGTTAACATATTAGGTTTACAATAATCATTAGAGAGAATATTCATTCATCATATCATACAAGGAAGATAAGTATGATTAACCATCATTCCTTAATTTTATTAATTTAAGTTCATCAAGATAGGTGGAAATGATGTTACAAATCAGCACCACAAACTAAACCATAGGTTCATACACTTACTTAGGTCAAAGGACATCCTTCACACATAGAATCCCCATCCGATCATCAATGCACAAGGTAAATCATTACCATCAAATCCCATACTATCCTCAAGTATGGATTCATACATAACACAAGATTTAACCATCAAATTGTAGCATTAAACCAAAACTGTCAAAACTTAGGGTTCATCAACCATTAATTCATATAGATGCAAAAACATTAGATGTTAGATAGGCAAAACCATTAGATGTTATATAGACAAGGCCATCAAATTCCTTGCCAGCAAAACCTTTGAATCATACACCTAAGAAAACCATCGAGTTATGCCCTAGAAGAGACATCAAAACTTGACCTAGAAAGGCCATCGATTGACAACACTAGGAACACCATCATTTGTTGACATCAGAGAAACCATCAGTTGTGGACATCAGGTCTACCATCGGATGTGGAAACCATGTAGGCCATCGAATCTTGCACCAGTGAACTCATTGGTTGAGAACCATTGACCAAAAACCAATCAAACCATCAACCTTAGAGTTAGTGAAACCAGAAAAGCCATTGGATGTGGACCATCAAATCTTGGAATCAGTAGGTCCATTGGTTGTGGACTCAGAGGGACCATCAAGTGTGGAGGTAGTGAGACCATTGGTTGTGGTTAGTAGGTGGAAAACAGATCCAAAGACCAAGTAAAAACCATTATTTTGAAGGGGGAGGAAAACCATCGAGTGAAACCACTACATGTGAGTATTAGGACCATCATATGTGGGGAAACCAAGGCACTGGTTGTGAGGGCCGGGGAAAATAACCATCAGTTCCATGTACAAGAGAAAGTAAAAAACATCAACTTAATACCATCAATTGGTTGGATCAAAAAGGTCAAGTAAAACATCACCAAAATGAAACCATCGGGTTGCAAAATAAGAAGGAAAATCAGTTGAAAACCCCAAGTAACAACCATCATTTGAGAGAGAAAAAGCATTATTTTCCACATGCATGAAAGGACTAGAACTTACACTACCAAGGATGTATCATCACAAATATTAGAGGTACATACAAGGAGATTAACTACTAAAAAATTACCACATAGGCTCAAACCCTCGGCAAAGATAACATCTTTCTACTTAGAACTTCATTTTAGAGCAAGATCTAGTACATGCAAGCTAGAAGTAAGCAATAAACATGGTGAAAGTTATGTAACTCACCTCAAGGTTGAAGAATAAGGTCCAAATAGAAAGTTATATTGAAGAAAGAGAGAAGAAACCCTATCTTGAGCCCTCAACATGTCCAACCTAGCTCCTTTCTCCAAGAACAAGCAAACCCTAGGTCAAAGAAACAAGAAGGAAGGTGTTCTTCAAGCTCTAGCACATTCTCTTCCAAGAAACATCATGGATCCGACCAAGAAGAAAGGTAGAGAAGGTAGGGAAGCAAGGAAAAAAAGGGAAAGAGGAAGGCGTTACTTGCTTAGGTCAAGAACAAGCTAAGGAAGCTCCACAAGCTTGAAGTGAGGATAGATCTCGACCCTAGGTGCACATGCAAGCAAGATCGTCCAAGCTTCTTCTACCTTGGTTCCTTCTCCACCATGCAAGAGAGACGAGATACAAGGAGCAAGAAGAAGAAAGTAGGGTCTAAAGAGTTCGTTTGCATGGAAGAAGAGAGGTATATAAAGCCTTGGGTGAGAGAGAAAGGAAGGGTAAGGTGTATAGCTAATCTTGCCATGTGTCCCATGGACGAAACATCAATTCCATGCAAATCCAGATTGACCATCAGTTGTGGAAGCCAGTGGATCTTGACTCCCGGGTGATCCATAGACCTCCAACAGTTGGTAAACATAAGATCTTGACATCCTTGGTCACAAAGTTGCAAACCCTAACATCATCATCAGTTCAACACTTCACTTGGTGAACCATTATTTCAGGGAGCTCTGAGAGAGAAAATGTAACACCCCCTTAAGCATACATGTGTCAAAGGAAGAAATACCCATGTTTTCCATAACATGGGTTACTATAGCTCAAAGGGATGCCACAACAATGATAGACATTGCAAATAAAGTAAACAATAACCATGCATTGATATTGAAATTGATTTATACATTGTTCACAATTGGTTTCTTGAATTGAAGATAACTAGGATATACATGATTAAAAATAATTAATACATAAAGTTATCTATAACATCAGGATCTTCTATCGTAGATGGCACCCCACCATATACATCTTTAGGAAATGTTGATCTATTCCTTAAGCTGACCTTCATATAGCCCTTTCTTGAAAGTTGCTTTGTACCTGTGGGCATCCCGCCCCCAGCCATGCATACAATAAAAACTACGTTAGAGTAAGCGGCATAGAACATTATTATTACAACTTAGTAACTTGACAATAAGAAAAAAAAACGTGAAACTGATTGAACAATGGATTTAGATTCACATAACATAATCTTGATGGTTGATTGAAGTATCCTTGATACTTATGCACCAATGGTGCTCATAAGGCCCGTAAGCTCAACATTAACATGATGAGGATAAAGTAATCCAACCCACTACGTATTTCATCAATATCTTGGAACTAATCAACTTAACCTATATTTCATATGAACACGACATTGATTCTTGAAATAGCATTGAGGCATAACATTAAAGAAATAAATTTACAGGAACTTGGATGTTGTTAAGATTTAATTTGAACACATAACTATGTATGTCATTCATCTTAATTATCATAATGATTATAAACCGATGAAAGCTAATACTATATACTCAAAGTGTATGGACCCGCTTACCTGATCCTGAGGAGGTATACTAACAGTAGATGAAGTCCTGATCAATCCTAATGTCCTGTGAATAATATAATTATGAATTAATTACATATGCTTAACATAGGTGTATGATTCTTTAATTAAATATGGAAATTAGGTTGGAAATATAGGTCTAAAACTAGGACCATGTGATAGATCTCGAAAAACTGATCAAAAACCATATATGGATCATCCCCATCTGAGCTCTAGATTATTTTCTATGATTTTATAAAGATCAGAGATATTATGACCAATCAGAGGCTGAGATAAATCCATGTAACACAAATTTACACAGAAAGACTAAATTGCCCATACCTATGGGACATTCATGCGAGTCGATAGAAGGGTAGATCAGAGAGATCAACACCTGGTATGATCACCCCCATCGTTATCGAGAACTCGAATCAGTGAGGAATTTGGGACCTAAAACCTTCGATTCAGTGAAAGAAAGAACTAGAAAGTAGTGTCCCTCTGGGATTCCGGTCTCAATGACCTATTGAAGAGGCCAGATGGTGGTCAGGGGCTCAAGAACAGGATCTTGCCATGGCCGACCAACAGGAGTAGAACCAAAATCAAGAGAAGAGAAGAATGATAGTGAGACGGCACCTTTGTTGAGTTGGTGAGGGCCAGCCGAAGTCAACGGAATGACCAGAGTGTAAAATGAGCAAGAACAAGAGTATTTGTACCTTGATACTACACTGAGGTTGTCGGAAATAGAGCAAGAAGCTCGAACTTGAACAACAGCAAAACAGTGTCGATTCGAGTAAATTAAACCTGGATTCATCTTTGTGGTACCCTACTGACTCAGAAACACTGGCTTTCATGGGCTGACTACGGCTGAGAGGGGTAGTTGGAGGTCAGGTTCCTCCGGCCAGGCATGGAGCTTTGTCGACCCAACAATGGGGTAATGGACAACGTCCCAAAACACTGAAAAGATGAAAATGAGGATCCCAGGAAGCTTACTGGATCTACAATTCGACTAGGGTGGTAAGAGAAACCAGCTCGACCTCGTCATCGATGGGGAAGAAGACCTGTCTGGCGGCATTTCCTCACGTGGCTTCGGCCAAAAATGGAGGCGGAGGAAGCTTACTCGATAGCCGTCCTTGATTTCTAGGTAGCTAGACCTTGGTCCGATGAGCCTTCTTGGCATGGGGATGGCGGCGCCGTGGACTGAAGAACGAGAGTGGATTGGGCGATTTTGCGTTAGGCGCTTATATGGAGTGAGTTAGGGCTCAATAGGATTGCAGTGATCTCCTGATTTCATTGGCGTCAAGATAACGGGAAATCGTTGAGAAGGGGCTGAGGAATCGTTGGCGATGGCTCAGGGTTATGTTCCCTCTCCCTATGCGGGTAAAGAGGGAGGTAGGGGATGAGGTCCCTACCCTCAGATCTAGATCGAACGGCTCACGAAGAGCCAGGTTTTTCTAAAGCAGCGCGTGACGCTACATTGTCTGTTAATTGGCAAAATTTTCGGGATAATGATATACATTACCAAAAAAAAAGGTCATAAATTTATAATATCTTTCCCTTTTCTTCTTAATATATTTTGGAGCATTTATGATTATCCAAATCCAACCAAATTTGGTGGGCAAGAAAATTTGACCATGAGGAATCTAATTATCCAATCAAATTTTGGATATGAATTTGGGAAATAGGTGTTTTACCCCATTAGCTATTTAGGGTAATTAATATGTTAATAATCATTAAAAAGGAATTTTATTACCAAAATCCGAGGGAAACTCTATTATCCTATTATTTACTCATATACCAAATATTGGGATACATTTTATATGTATGTGTGCCAAAACTATCAATTAACCCCTAACTAGTCACCATTGCATAATTAGGGTTAGGTTTTGTGTGTTAATTGACATTGATGTGTGTAAGTGTTGATGAATCAAATTAAATTTTCACATAGTATCTTGATGTACTCTAAACTCGTTCTGACATACTACTTAAGCATGGTCTCCACTTACATGAACAAATGTAAGAAAATTCATTCAACCTAGGGTTTCACCTTTATTAAACATCAAAAATTTTGGGACTAAATTTTGAGGGTCGTTACAGCAAAACATCAACCCTCACACGTAAAGGGACCACCACAAGATCACAATACACAAGGAAGACCATTAGATCCGAACTCAAAATAAAAACCATAGAGTTCTACCACCCAAGGTAGATCATCTAGGAGGGGAAACCCATAATCTCAACCCTAGGTAGATGTCACCACAGAACCAAGGTACAACAAGGTGCCCTAAGGTAAAAATATATAAATAATGGTATGAAAACATGTGATTCACAACAAGGATGTGATAAATTACAATAAAAATCCTATATATGGGTAAATTGCATAAAAGTCTAAAATAAGCATATAAATGCCTAACTTGCTCAAACATTGTCCAAACTAGACCAAACTTGAAACTTAACTTTGTCACATGATATGAAAGCACATATTAGGGTTATATTAGACTTTAAAAATACAATAAAGATAAGAAAGCATGTTCAACCAAAAGCA
The DNA here is from genome assembly GCA_963693085.1 of Alisma plantago-aquatica. Lineage (NCBI taxonomy): Eukaryota > Viridiplantae > Streptophyta > Magnoliopsida > Alismatales > Alismataceae > Alisma > Alisma plantago-aquatica. The sequence continues at coordinate 65,273,736 of OY856412.1, forward strand.
AGGCCATGGGTCTTATAGCTAGATGGAGAGTTCCAGCTGCAGCGAGGTGGATATAGTGGATTGGATTCTTGAAAATGTGTAGTGGCAGCTTGAATTTGAGTGAAAACTATGTAAGATGTTGTGAGAAATGATGCAAGATAGCGGGATCATTGTGTAGGTATTAGGAATTGATAATTGGAAGAGTTGAAACATGATCGAAACCCGCATTTGAGCCCTAAGTACATGCCATGTTAGTATCTTACACACCGTATTGAAGAGTTGCAGTAACTGATGTTTTTTTTAGTTTTCCCCAATTTCATGTTAAATGATGTGTTGAGATAACAATACATCATGTTTATCCATGTTGTGAAACCCTATAAACTTGAAATGTTTATAACACACACCATGTTAGAAATAGCACATGTTGTATCTCACTCTAGGTTACATAGAGAATTGAAAACCTTTTCAAACACTTCATTTCTAGGTACACACACATGGTGTGTCTCAAATACAATAACCTTTTGAGACTTAAGGTTTGACTCCACATAGTGTTGAATATGGAAAAACACGTCGTGCAATATGCAGGTGGAAATCTGGGGATTCTCCATAAAATTTGACATGTCGTGTGTGCTTTGGAGATGTTGTGTAGTTGCTTCGTAGGGATTTTGGAATTATATTTTTTTTTGCATGGCATGTCAAGATAGGCACATGTCATATGTACATGATGTGTTGGTTTGCCAAAATGGAGTGTATGAGTAGTTTTTTGGTAAATTGTTGTATTTTTATTTTTCACTGACCTTGCAATTATATTCAAATATGTACCTTAGAAGTCTTAAATTATTATGTTCACTAAGACATAGTTTATTGGAAAAGTAAAAGTTCTTCAAGGAAACAACATGAAGTAAATCTAGGCTAACAGTGGGGTCATATCCCACAAAGGTCCACCATTTAGAGCCTTGAGTTAATGTAACACCCCTCCAAGTACATATATGTCAGCTGAGTCAAATCTTATGTTGTCCATAACATAGGTCACTTGGCTTGGAGGAACACCACAAAGCCTGATATACATAGCAACAAGATAAATGAAACACCATGGATTGATTGGAAATATAGATCCATACATTGTTCATTGAAAGAGAGAACTTATAATGTAAACTATCTCAACTTTGAACTAGAATCTAGTACATGAAAGGTAGAAAAATTTTGAGGACCAAATTTTCTCTGAAACTTGATATTGGATCTTTTTAGGGTGTAGATGGAACCCCACTGGATAATTCTTGGAAACTTCTACTTTGAAGCTCTCAACTTCAAATTCCTTTTCTCCTTGATCTAGGGACATCTCATCCCATTGCCATGTGAAAATAGAGACATACATAAGTAAGCAACACTATAAACATTATAAGAAAAGAAAGTATATATAATTGACTTGAGAGAAAAATCTGGACATGTATTTTTCTTAAGAATTCTTGAATACACTAAACTTATAACATGAAGAATTGATCTGTAAATTTATGCATCTCTCTATGATGCTCACTTAAGAGAACATGATTTCTAGGAAAGCCCTTGATGCTAGGAAAACCCATAATTGGCATGAATGCCCATGATTTGGCTATAAAAGCCCATAAAAACCCTTGAGGTCCATGATTCAAGAAGCATATAAAAACCGATTCAATTCCAATTATCTTAACATTAATATTACCATAAACATGAATTTAATCTTCAACTTCAAATTTTAACATGATGCAATTTCTCCCTCTAAAAATTGAAATTTAAATCCATTAGTCATTATTCATTAATCATAATATCTAATCTAGCTGAGAATGATAACCATAAGACATATGTTATGAACATGACTAGAGAATTGAACTTGAAAATGAAAGCATAATCCATAAATCATATAAAGCATACAATTCAACCAATGTACATATGTATAGTGGCATGACCCTCTTACCCAGATCAAAGCAAATCCTAATATAGTCTCCCTGGTCTTGAGTCAACCCTTAGTTCTGGAGATTAACATGAGTTACATTAATTATCATCTTAATTAACATCCCGAACCCTAATCCCATTACCCTAGCACCATAAACGAAACTAGAGCTCATGCAAAACCATTTAGAAATCTTAACATCGAATGTATATCCAAAATCATATATTATATAGAATCCATTGACGGATACAACCATATAAAGCAAAATTGTCTTATGCACTAATATATGGATACATCATATATTGATAGCAATCCTCAAATATAATCATATATATGAATCTCACTAACTTCAGTTATTCCTTAGGAGGAAAATACAATTAAAATCAATATAACAGACCAAATAGGCATACATATCATCTATTATCTTACATAATGACCACTTAGATGCCAAAAATCATATAATGATATAAATACATGAAACCACATAAGAACTTTGGAAACAGTAAAAACATTATACTTTAGGGTTTTCCTTAAAATTTCATATCATTTTATGATCAAAAAGTGGGTAAAATATCCTAAATACCCTTATTAGGATTTACATCAAAACATGAGTAAATAATCGAATATGAAAGATTAGTCCTTTGAATCATTTTTAACATATCAAAATACATGTACTATAAAATATTCATACATTTCTAAACTTGTTTTCTATTTTTCGTACACAAAATATTGAAATCTTATAGTTCTTGGTACATAAAATATATTATTCCCTAATCGTTATGATCATATGTTAAAAGTATTTTTGGATAATAGTACATCAAAAACCCTTTCTAATGATATCTTATTTGTCCCAAATGGAGCTCTAAATCTTAAGATTGAAGTTTTGCAAATTTACCTTTTTTGTACAAAACCTAGACCATTCGTCTATGATCCAGTGACCTTGATAAGGCGACCCTATGCGCCCAACACTAGAGGCTCACAGACCTATGCCTAGGTCCACCAAACTTAGAACATGTGACCTGGACACCCACTTCTTTTTCATGTGCGTCAACCCTGATTCACGCCCAGGGACCTCTGCCTCATAACCCTGTGAATCTGATGTCAGTGCCCATGTTGTTGCTTGATTTGTATAACTCTTCCCCAACTTCAATGGTTCCTCAACAACCTAAACATCATAATCAGATGTCCAAGGAGTGGTTGGGGTCTAAGATCCCAACCTTCAATTCTCACATCCACAACCAACAACACTCCTCCTCTTCCTCTTCTTTGTTCTCCTTCTCTTGCCCTCAGTTTTGAACAAAACCCTAACATTAGATTCATCTAAACCTATTCTTCTCAAAACTAGGTATTTTATAGCCCTTCACCATCTACATCATAGGCAAGAACCCCCCTTCATTTTGATATGTTTGGTCTCTGTTCCATAAGGACAAGGATTGCAAACACGGTTCCCCCTTTTTACACAAGCGCCTTAAAAGTGAATTGCCCCTTTGCTCAATTGAGCTGAAAGTGGCCATGAACCCATGGTTCAAGCTTCTTTTTATTTGGTTCATTAACTCAAAAATGCCTTAAAATGCTCTATTCATTCTAAAACCTCTATAGGTTACTCCTCTATTGGTCCCAAAATTTGACCAACACCCCACATAGATATTATCTTCTTGTAGAAAAAATCCACATGGTCTGGTTCACTACCTAGACTACTCTAATAGTGTGTGTGTTATTTCATTTGTATCATGACTAAGATCAACACATTAAATCACCAAATTAACTCTAAAATTCACCAAATTGTACCACCTCTTAGATATGTCATGTAGAACATAAAATCAGTCCTACGATTCATCACTACAAGCATTTGATATCCTAATACAAAGATATATCCAATTATCCCATGGGTATGGTATCTAATCCTCTAATAATCTAATTTTCATTGAATTTCTATAAAAGACCTAGTCTCACCATATAAATCAAAACTAACTTTTCTTGTGATTGATATTTCATCACATGGTGGTAAAGTTACAAAAATGCACGTCGGCTTTGAATATACATATTTTGACTCTAATATGAGATAAACATGTAAAATTTGACTCACAGGTCATGATCTCACATAACTAAATTTTTGAAGTGCTAATTATATTCATGTGGATACCTAACAAAATTTAGGATCTAACAATGAAACTCTTCATTGTCTTCAGTTTACACCAGAGAGGGAGTTGGAAGCTCCTGATCTTTCTTTATTCTTAGAATTCATTTCCGAATGAGTTGGTAAAGACCCTAAAGGAGTGTGTTGGTTGGAAAGGGATTGTTTAGAAATTTGATTCTACAACATTCTTATTTGCGTGGAAATCCCATTCACCTTTGAAGGAATTTGCTTAATGACATCTTTCATAAGCTGTCTTTGCTGGCAAAATTCTTCATTTTGCTTCATTTGAGAATAAATAAACTTTTTTAAGTGTGACTCAGAGCTGGATATTGAATATGGATGAAGCTAACTAAAATTTTGATTTGTGTTGTTGTTGAATCTTGGAGGATTGTTAGCCATGAATGGTATGTTCCTCACAAATGGTTGTTGTTGGACATGTGGTTGTTGAGGGTTTTGAATATTCAAATTTCAGTAGGAAAAATTGGGATGATCTCTCCAGCCAGGGCTTTCAATATTGGAATATGGATTCGAAGATAGTTGTTTTTGTAGGTCCCTATCACATTGCATTGTTTTATGATTTCCTCATATAGAATGAAAGAAGAGTAGATTGAAGATGATATCTGCCCTTGAATTTTACTTGCTTCACAAACTAAGTTGACTAGATGAGTAGGCTGAGTGCATATCTTCTCAAACTTTTGAAACAAGGCATCTGACTTTGATGCAATCAAATCTATTGCATCAAAAGAATATATGCCAACTTGCTTCTCAGAAGCAACAAAAGAAGAAGGTATATTGTTACTTTCAATGCTCCATTGTAAATGATTAATTTCCATGTCTTCAATAATGGCCTAAGCTTCCTATAGGATTTGTTCACCAAAGCTCCATTTGTGGGAACATCTATAGACATCCTTGTGTTATAGAATAACCCATTGTAAAAAGTTTGAATAAGTAGCCAATTGCTGAAGTCATGATGTGCACAAAGATGATGGAGGTTATTGAACCTCTCCCATGTGTTGTAAAGAGTCGCTCCACCCCTTTGAGAAAATTTGGTGAGTTGTCTCCTCAATTGAGTGATATTTCTTCTTGGAAAGTATTTGTCTAAGAAAACCTTGAGAAGTTCCTTATGTCTGTTGATAGAATTTCTTTGACAAGAAGAAAGCAACACCATAACTCTATCTCTCAAAGTGAATGGCAAAACAAGAAGGAGAATCCTATCAGTAGGAACACCCATTAATTTTAGAAGTGCTTAGATATGGAATAAATTCAAGAATATGTAGATCGGGATCATCCACAGGAGTCCCTCCAAAGCGGTTATGTTGTATCATCTGCATAATTGTAGGGCTGATAGAGAAGTTTTTTTCTTGATTTGTGGTCTTTTTATACCACCACTTATAATTATTTCTACTAGAACAACAAATTTCTTGAGAGGATGGTTGTATTCCATGACTAGTTCTTGATGCAAATCTTGTTGTTTCGGGTGAAGATGATGGTGAAGAAGGTGATGATGGCTATGAATCATCAAGCTAAATGAGATTCACTCCTTACTCTTCAGAGGCTTATAATGATATATTCCAATTTCTGGGTCTATAAATATGGATGATTCAAGACCCCTCTTAGTACAGAACATACAATCCCACATATACATAAGGTGGGTGAGATACAAAAACAAAAATGGAGGATATGACATATGGAGATGATAATGAAATGATGGTAGATATGGTTGGGTGATGGTGAGATCTAGTCTCTCTTACAATTCAATACTTCTTACACTAATAGGAATATCGATACTCCTCAACAACAATGCCAAAAACTTGTTAAGACAAATGAACAAGTATCAAATTTATACTCGAGCACTAACCCTCAAGTATATGGGTGTGTGCAGTATATTCGAGTTTGTCTAAAGAGAAAGGTTATGTTAAATGTAAGAGTATTGAACTTCAACAATTTAGATGGATTTACAAAAGGCAGATTTGGTTTCTTGCAAGCAACTAAACTAATTAGAGAAAAATAAAATAGAGAAGGGATCACTTGATTTGAAGATTTCAATTACATTAAAATATCCTGAGAACAAGGTTTCACATCTACATTATAACGTGAAGAACAATGACAATCAAACATACTAGCAATAATACTAAGGGAGGTTTGCATTCTACACCTACCTCCTGATAGTGTAAAAAAACCCTAACTTAGTATACCAATCTCGTGGATATACTTGGATTCAAACTTCAAAAATTTGTTCCCCAAAGCTTCCTAGCCACTCCCGTTGTCAAGGTAGTACAACTAAGATAACACCTCTTTACTCCTATGCATATATTCCCAGATTACACAAAGAGCATGGATCAAACATACGTTGTCAACAAAGCTAGTAAGAAGAAATAGACACCGATGAATCTTAGAATAGTAAAATAACTAGCATTATATATGACATTTTTGTTCAACAAAGTTATTGCACGGGATTTATTCCCGCATGACAACAAGGAGTCTACTCATACATGGCTACAAAATGTAGGTACATGTAGAAAAATATAAAGCATGACATAGTAAGAGAGAGGAGAGAACAAAAATATCTATAGAAGTGGTAGAATGGAAGGACTCCAATTAGAAGTCAGAATCCCATCCTTGCTAGAGTACTTTCTTCAACAACCTTCTCTTCTGAGTGGATGAAAAGGAGAATAGAGATCTCTACTTCAATTGTTGAATAAGAATCGGTGAAGAAGATGATTCTCTCTCGAGTAACTACTTCATCTTCTGAGAATCACCTGCAACTTTTCTAGGATTATCTCTGGTTATGTGTTGTGTCAAATGATCTATGGTAACTATAACACCCCTCATTATATTCAACATAACTCAGCGGAAGCTTTTAGCTTTTAGGGGGATGTCACATTTATGAAATCATAGAAAATAAACACATAATTCACCATTAAGATTCATACACTATTCTCTTGAATAAGAGACTACAATTGAGTTCTATAACATGTCTAAACATTACCAAACATGAAAACTATTCATAAAGGTAAACATGATTGGATCACTTAGTATGGATGGCACCCCACCAGATAGTTCTTGAAGGTCTTATAATACTTGCTTACTCCTCTTGAGTCCTTAGTTGCTCCAATTCCTGGGGACATCAGGTCCCCAACCATGCGAAGGGGGAAAGCAACATATTAGTAAACGGTACTGCACATTATAACATAAAAAAAAATAAAGTATATTTGACATGTAGGAAAAAGTTGGCATGAATTGACTATAAGCATTCTTGAATAGCATTCTTGAATCATTATTAACATGAATAACTGAATAGTAATTGTATGCATCCCTCTATAATGCCCCATTAGGAGCACATGATTTCTAGGAAAGCCCTTAATTTCTAGGAAATCCCTTGATGCTAGGAAAGCCCTTAACGACCCCGTTGAGGTCCATGATTTGGGAGCAGATAAAAACTAGTTCAATTCCAATTAACTTTATCATTAACATTACATTATCATTAACATAATCATGTTTCTTGAACTTAACATGATAGGATTTCTCCCTATTAACATGATGTATTAGCATGATGTGATTTCTCCCTCTTGATCATTAACATGAATTTCATGATTCCTTAATCTTAACTTTAATCTTAATGAACATTTTAATCATATAACATATAGCAGTCATCAAGCAATAACATAGAGTGATCATGATTAAAATATTAAACTTGCAATGATAATGCCTACTTGTACTTAACATGCAATCAACCATAAATACTAGTGCTCAGTAGCATGACCCGTTTACCTTGGAGCAATGTATATCCTAAGATATTCTTCCTAATCCTTGAGTCAAATCTAGGTAAAACTCCCCTTGAATTGATTAGGCTCTAAGCACATGTTCATAAACATCATTATTCAATACCTTGTATTGATCTTAACCTGATTTAGGGTGAATTAGGGTTTGAGTGCATTAGGGTTAGGCTCATAGATAAATATCATTAAACTGGTAAAAATTTGTTAACTTAGATCATATTGATTGCATGTAATACATTATTAGGGTTTCATAGGTCCAACTAGGGCTTCTAATAAAACATCAAATTGGAATGGCAAATCATGACTTGAAAACCATAAAATCGAATTCCTCTCAAAAACCCTTTCGAATGACTATTTATTTGTATTTTTCTGAGCATCCTATGATTTACTATGGATAATTGAAAACTAACCAATGAGAATTCAGTAAAACTATAGTGTGATATTGATTTAAAACAACATTATTCCGATGTAAATAATGGGTGAAAATATGGAAGGACCTTATGTGTGTGTTACATTTAATCAAGCCAACGAGGGAAAATAAGTCATTCAACCAAATCAAGGCTGCACGCCAGAAAGATTAAAAGAAGACGTGAAATCCCAAAACTACCCATACATGGTTGATCGTTTGATTAATTGACCAGTGGAAACATGGTCACCTTACAACCTAACATCTTCCTCTCCATTGCGTGAGAGGACGCAACGCTCCATGGCTCAAAGCATGAGCAAAGATTGAGCCTTGTTGGTGATCAATTCTGGGAAACCATCCCATTACCATCGACGATGTTCGATAGTCAAGATGAACCTAGGTTATGGGTACTAAAAGCATCAGAGCGGCCATGGAAAAATCTACAAAAATGGAGCTCAAAATCAGAACTAGTAGAGGGATTTCAGTAAGACAAACTTGGATTTTTGTGGAGACTCTCCGAGGTCTATAGGACCTTTTCAGAGCATTTCCATGGTCAAGGGGGATCTGAGTGGTCACAGCGAGGAGTCTCCGGAGAGGACCTCCATGCTGGTTTTAGGATAGGGTGATCGTGGGTAGATAGAGGCAAACTAAAAATATAAATAGCACTGTGAGGCATCATAGAAGCTTACTGGTGCCTCAATTGAACCAAAGGGGGCAGGAAACACCATGGCAAGGGTGATTTCATTGGAGATAAAGTCCAAGCAGGTCATTGAGGGTCAGGGCCGTGGGGGTGAAATTGATATTGGAGGGGGAAGAGTCAGGTTCTATTGGTTCTCTTTGAACCCTGAAGAAGACCAGAGAAGACATTTGATGGCGGAAATGTATAATGGCAGAGAGACCCCAACAACCTTAAATGGGCATTTCTATCCCAAAGTGAGAGAATGGGTGAGTAATACCTCGATGGAAATGGGAGAGAGGAATGAACACAATGGAGAAGCGTCATTTAGAAAGGGTGAGAGACGAGGGAGAATAGTGTTGAGAAGGCAATTTAGTCGAAACTGTGCTCAGACTGTGAAGAAAATAGAGGTAGATGACAATGTCTAAGTTGTTGGATCAAGAGTAACTCAGATGTTGGCTATTGGATGGGTACATGAGAAAGAAATTAGAAGAGTGTAACGTGTGACATTAAATGAAACCAGGACCATAGGTTAAATACTCATATTAAATATAATTTGATTCAAATCTTAGTTCAAATATATAATTCTTTTGGAGGGACAAACATGGGTCAAATGAGTTCAAATTTGAACCATAGGCAAATTAGAAGGTCTATAATATTCCTATGAAATTAGATGTCAGTTTTGTGCATGTTTGGCCCATGGTTTCTATATTGGCCATTAAACTTAATTAAAAGGCAATAAAAGTAATATAATTTGAAAAGGATCCTAATATTGAATCCTTGAGTCACCATTTCAAGTTTAACCCATACAATGACCACATGATTGTTGGATCAAGGGCTCTAGAGGGGGGCTGACTAGAGCTTCACAAATCTCACAAAATGAATTAGACCACCAAATTATATTAAGTGCAGAAACTTAAAAATACAACCAATTTGAGATCCTAACTAGCAAGCATAGAAAGGATGAGAGACAAGGAAGAGCATGCACTTAGACAAAGTGGTTTAGAGTGGTTCCACACTTCAAACTAGAAGTGAGTCAGTCCACTACCTAGAGGTGGTTAATCTCTAGGACTTTGTAATCTTGATACTCTTATATTCCATCATAATATTACAAGACAAAACCACATTCATCCAATGACTTAATACCTCAGGCAAGGATCTTCAACCTACCGAAGGAACTTACCCACTTGACCCATGGAGTCTTCAACCTTCAACAAGGACTTACCCACTCATTCTTCAAGTCTTTGGCCTTCAACGAATTACCTATCCTTCTTGAACGTTTGCCTTGCCTATCTCCTTCACTTGGAGATCTTGAACACCATGCTTTCTTCAACCTTGAAGAACAACAACTCCTTCTCCTTCACTTGGAGAAGATCTTCAACCTTTTCTTCAATAGGAAAGGGGGTAGGAAGATGGAGGTGGAGAGATTTACATGGATACAAGAGGTAGATCTCTTACAACAGAACCTATCTCACTCATACTCATAGATTTGACTTGAAGGTAGAGAGAGAAAGGGGCTCAAAGGTGTGCAACACTCTCAACTAAGCAAGAACCAAGCATATGTGGAATGAGCAACCTTGGAATGAACCCCAAGTGGTCCTATTTATAGTTGAGGGGGGCCCTTTGAGTTGGAGAACACTTAGCGTCGAATTATAGCCATTTTTTCCCAAGGAAACAGATCTATTTTCATCCAAATAAGTCACCAATGGTCACAATCATTTTTTTTTGCAATTTCCGTATTGTACATTCTGTCGAGTTTCAATAAAGGTAACTCGACCGATTGGGTAAAATACAAACCCAATTTTCAAACCATCGGTCGAGTTTGTCCTGAGGAAACTCGACCGACCAATGAAAGTTATGTTTGTTCAGTAACTCCATCGGTCGAGTTCTGTGAATGCACAACTCAACAGATGCACTCTTCAGAGAATTGATCCAGTGGATCAGTCAAGATTGTAACTCGACCAATTGACTGCCTATGATCAATTTTCTAAAGTGCATCAAAAGTGATAAAAACTTGGTGCTAAGTGTCCCAATAAATTTTCTCATCTTAGTTACAAGCCATATCATCAATACAAGTGATTACAAAAATATTCTAAGTTCATTTACATGGATTTCCTAAATTGTACAGCTTTTGACTTGAACTTGAGCAAATTAGGGCTTGAGCAATTTGATCCTTTTCATGTACCTAACACCTGAAATCAATCTTGAATACACATATTAGATATATATGAATGCAATGGTTAAGTCATTATCAAAATATGGACAATGTATAACCTCTAGGTCAACATTCTCCCCCTTTTTGATGATGACAAACCATTCCTCAAATATATTGAAAAGGATATAGAAATTATACCTTTGCCTTGTGAATTAGGGGGATTCAAGATTTGAACAATGTGAATTGCTCCCCCTCAATCTATGCTTACTTTAACTTGCATAGTTAGTCTATCTACACAAAGCAATTATAACATACAAGTACTATATGGTCCTTTACAAGTCACATGATAAAACATAGAATGAACAAGAAAAGGATATCACAAGAAATAAACAACAGTATGACAAAGAATACCAATATGATTGAGTTTCAAGACATTAAAATTCTCTCCCCCTTTTGACATTATCAAAAATTAGGGGGGGTAGAAGAGAATATAATCAGGTCTTCTCCAAGCATAATCAAACATATGATCATACATGCAATCTCATGTCATATGTCAACCAGAGACAAAAGAAACATACAATCTTAGTCATAATCAAAATATGGTGAAATATGGCACCAACTCATAAGATATATCAGAGCAAAGAACTAGAGTGCACATAATATAGATTACAACTCAGAAGCACGTTCTCATGAAAGCAGCTACAAGAAAGAAGCAATGAAAAATTGAAGATAAAAATAGTACAACTCAAATAATGTGCCCAGATGTTTCTTATACAAAATAGCCTAGAAAGATATATATGATCAGCAAACTAGACTAAAAACTAAGAAACAAGCTAGACATCTAGTCTATCTATGTCTACAACATAATCATCATCAGCTCTAGGCTCATAATCCTCGTCTCCATCTGAAGGTGCAGTTGTAGTGCCTTCATTACCAGAATCAACACCAGAACCATCACCATCATCTGAAGCATCCTCACCATCACCATCGTCGTCATCAACAGCCTCAGCATCAGCCTGGTCAGGCATCTCCGTCTATAGGAGGACTAAAACCATGACCAGGCCAACGAGCATTCTGCTCATCCCAAGTCATACCAAGAGCATAGAGCTCATTGGCCTGAGGAAAGGATGGAGCAGAATCACCAAGACTGGAAAGAAGGGTGGCCAAGGGGCCAGCAGGAAATGGCAGATAGGAGGGAGTAGAACCACCAATAGCAAATGGTGGAGGAGCAGTAGTGGAAGGCTTAGGGGTAGGGTAGTAATGATTGTATGCAAAAGAAGCATGTTCACTACCGGGGAAAGGTTGGTAGGTGGGGTAGGGGTGTGCATAGGATATGTTCATGGTAGACATGATTGAACATAGATCCTGATGCAGGTGGTCACGAACCTATTGGTTGTATGCTTGTTGGTGCATCATGCAGCCGATAAGGGTTTCATTAGATACACAAAACGAAGCACGACTAGGTCTAGGTAGAAGAGGAGGTGGAGCTCGGGAAGAGGAGGCAGGGGTTGTAGAGGCATAGGCTGAGGGTGAAGCACCAGGTGCGGTGGAGGCAAAAATAGGCACACACTTCTGAATCGTGGTCTCACTGATACACACACTTTTCCTGGCTAGCTTGTAATGAAATTTAGAAAAGAGTGATTTCTCAGTGGAAAACTAAAACAAACCACAAATCAGGGCTAGATAGGGTGGATGGGTGCCTCAGGTGTTCTTACCAGAATCAAAATAGGTCATATGGTGAAGAATGTATCTTGACCATTTGACTCTGATATTCTCAAGGATGCAGTACATTAAGACTGCAGTGTTCTCTACAATATCTGTTTGATTTTTCTTCAGATGGATGTTGTAGTTGATCACTAGGGCTAAGATACGCTTCCTGAGATCGAGGGAGAAGGAGGGTAGGGTGCTCTTCTTCTTGTATGGAACATCAGGTTTCTTCAAGTAGTAATGAATGTCAGGAAGAGTAAGCTCATTCTGCTTGTAGAAACCTTCAGGATCCAAAAGATTGAAATACTCACTGTAATCCTTGTGCCAAGAGTCATTCTCATTATCTCTGGAAAATAAGTCATTTAAAATATCCTCAGAGATTTGAAAATGCTTCCGAGTGACCATGGAATTTAGGATCACTTGAGTATTCGGTGGGGGTACAAGGGTGTCGTAATTCCAACGCAAGTTAGAGTAGAATTTGTGAACTACTTTTGTGCTTGTCATTGAATTATGAAAGCAGTCATGCTCGACAGCCAGGGAAGAGAGGTGATGGATGGCTAACAACTTATCTACTTGGTCTATAACCACTTGACGCCTAGGGCTAGGCTCAAACAAAGCTCTAAAAGGGAAAGGACTCCTAGGATGAAGGTCCTTATACATATTTACAACTTCTATTGAGACAAACAAGGTGTCATCAAAGGGAATCAAGTGGTTAGATGAAGAAGATGATGGAGCATTGCTAGGGGCAGGCCTCTTTCTCCTATGGGAATCCATGGAGGCAAAAAGAAGGAGAGGAAGAGATCAAACGCACAAAGCAAGGCATCAAAAATGTCCAAACACCAACAAAGAGAAAAAGGGGAGGTCTAGGGCCACCTATCTAGGTCGAAAAGGGCTAGGATAGGAAAGGTAAGGGTTTGGGTAGAGATCTTAGGGCTAGAAGAAGGGGAATCGGTCGACTATTCTCTAGTTGATAGGGATTATAGTCGGTCGAACCTAACTTAAGTTGGCTTCAGCCCGCTGATCGGTCGAGTTCTAAGAGTCAGAAACTCGACCGATTGATCCACTTTAAAACATCTCTCGGCCACGGATCGGTCGAGTTTGTCCCGTGGGATACTCGACCCATGGTCAACCTGACCTAAAACCATCAAACTTAATTTATAGCCATATGAATGCTAATTAAATTCATTTTTCGAGTCTATTATGTATATTGAACATACTATGCACATATCACTCATCATTGGGTACTATTTAGCAATAAAACCAAGAAATTTGAGAAATCCCCAAAAATAAGTGAAACTAAGCATGTCAACAAGCAAATTAAGCAATTTTAGAAATTTTTAGGCAAGCAAGGCGAGTAAAGCATGAGCAAGACATATAGGATGGGCTTTGGCATTACGCTTTGGGATCTCACTCTCAGGTTTGGCATTCGTGTTCAATCTCATATCTAGATTGGTTCCACTCCGTAGCCCAAATCTCATTACTGAAGAAACTGGTTCAAGTCCTTTCCCTTTGCTACAGCTTTCACAGTCCCACTCCTCCTCAGGACGATAAAAGCAACTAGCTAGATAGCATGTCAATATCATTTGAAGCAATAATGAGCAGTTTAGATCTAATAAAATTAAATTTCTCTCTAGCTAGAGGTTTAGTGAAAATGTCTGCCAACTGATTTTCTGTGTCCACATGCGTGATATAAATATCCTTTTTGGCAATGTGATCACAAAGAAGATGATGGTGAACCTCTATATGTTTAGGTCTACTATGCAATATAAGATTATAAGAAAGATTGATTGCACTAGTATTATCACAATAGATAGGAGAAGCATCAAAATGTATGTTAAAGTCTTGGAGCATTTGCTTCATCCATAGGACCTGGGCACAACAACTCCCGACTGCAATGTACTCAGCCTCAGTGGTTGATAATGCCACGATGCTCTATTTCTTAGAAAATGAAGACACCAAGCATGATCCTAGAAGGAAGCAAGTACCACTTGTGCACTTTCTATCAACCAAGCAGTCTACGTAATCCTCATCACTATATGCTATAAGAGTAAAGTCCCTTGACTTAGGATACCATAGTCTAAAATTTTGAGTTTTGGCTAAGTACCTCAAAATCCTCTTAACAACAATAAGACGTGATTTCCTAGGACTTGATTGAAAGCGAACACACAAGCCAACACTAAACATAATATTAGGTCTAGAGGCAGTTAAATAAAGTAAACTTCCAATCATACCTCTATAGAGCTTCTCGTCTACCTTCTCACCTTCTTC
Organism: Alisma plantago-aquatica; assembly: GCA_963693085.1. NCBI lineage: Eukaryota > Viridiplantae > Streptophyta > Magnoliopsida > Alismatales > Alismataceae > Alisma > Alisma plantago-aquatica. Next base: position 65,288,770 of record OY856412.1, read on the forward strand.
ATCTCTATCAAATTTGGCAGTGTTGGACATGGGTGTGTCCACCGGCTTCATGTTCTCCATTCCAAAGCATTTGAGTAGTTCATTGGTGTACTTGCCTTGGTTGATGAAGTTTTCATCTTTGATTTGCTTGATTTGGAAGACAAGGAAGAAAATCAACTCTGCATAAGAGAACTAAAATCCTTGCAAAGATCAAGATTAGTCCTGCCAAATATGATATCATCAACATAAATTTGAATGATAAGAAAATTGCTAGAAGTGTGTTTTAGAAGTAGAGTAGAATCGACTTTTCCCATGACATAGCCATTGTCTAACAAAAAGTTCTTTAATTTCTCATACCAAGCTCGAGGTGCTTGTTTGAGTCCATAGAGAGCTTTTTGTAGCAAATAGTCATGATTAGGTAGTTTTTCATTTTCAAAGCCCGGAGCTTGAGCAACAAATACTTCCTCCTCCATTGTACTATTCAAAAACACACTTTTAACATCCATTTTATATAGCAAGAAATTTTTATAGCTAGAAAAGGCAAGTAGCATTCTAATAGATTCAAGTCTAGCAACAAGATCATAAGTTTCATCAAAATCAATACCTTCCTACTGATTGTAGCCTTGTACCACTAACCTTGCTTTGTTCCTTACCACCTTGCCATTTTCATCAAGCTTGTTACGGTAGACCCACTTGGTGCTAATGATTTTTCTGTCACTTGGTCTTGGCACTAGAGTCCATACATGATTCTTCTCAAATTGCTTTAGTTCCTCTTCCATGGCTAGGATCCACTCATCATCTCTAAGAGATTCCTTGATGTTCTTTGGCTCCAGCTGAGAGATGAAGGCACTGTCTGCTTGTTCTTTATTGTTGGCAGCTCGTGTCTTCACTCTCTCAAATAGGTTGCCAATGATTAGCTCTTTGGGATGATTCTTTGCGAAGTGAGGAGTGGGATCCTTCTTCTCTTCATCATATGCTTCAACCACCTGCTTACCTTTGTTGTCGATGTTGAGGTCTTTCAAGATAGGAATCAAGTCATCTGCAACATCATTATCAACAACATTCTTTCCAATGGCAGGGTTATATTCAATAAACTTGGCATTAATGGATTCTTCAATTTTAGACAGTTCAATATTGAAAATTCTATAAGCCCTACTTGTAGTGCTATAGCCTAGGACGCAAGCCTTGTACGATTTCGGATCAAACTTGTCAAGAGAATCCCTCATGTTTAAAACAAAACAAGGACATTCGAAAATGTGAAAGTAATCAATGGATGGCTTTCTACCATGCCACAACTCATAGGGGGTTTTCTTCAAAGAAGGATGTGTGAAAACTCAGTTCTGCACAAAGCAAGAGATGTTAACGGCTTCAGCCCAAAACTTCTTAGGAATGTCATATTCTAGATGCATGGTACTAGCCATCTCCTGTAGTGACCTATTCTTTCTATCTACTACCCCATTTTGTTGAGGTGTACGAAGAGAGGAGAAATTGTGTGAGTAACCAGATTTTTCACAAAAATGCTCAAAAAGATCATTTTCAAACTCTCCCCCATGGTCACTACAGATAGAAACAATCCGGAAAGAAGTTTTGTTTTCAACTCATTTACAAAAGCTCAAGAAAACATCGAAAGTATCACTTTTAGAAACAAGAAAGAATGTCCAAGTATAGCAAGAGAAATCATCGACAATCACAACACAATACTTGGAACCACGAAGCATTTGAGTTCTCATAGGTCTGAATAGATCAATATGAAGAAGCTCAAGAGCTCTTTTGGTACTAAGGACTCCTTTAGATTTGAAGGAGGACTTGGTTTTCTTACCTTATGTACAAGGTTGGCATTCCTCATCCTTATCAAAATTCAATTTAGGAAGTCCCCGAACCAATTTCTTTTTGCTCAATTTCTTCATTTGATGCATATTCACATGACCCAACCTACGATGCCAAAGAGAAACATCATTTTTATCCACAACTAAGCATCTATCAAGTACGGGCTTTAGAGAATCAAGCATAATAACATAAAGATTACCATTTCTAGTTCCCTTATATATGACATTGTAAGTGAGGGAATCTAGAAGCAAACATTGTAAGGAAGTAAATACAATAAGGTAACCATTATCACAAAGTTGGCTTACACTTATCAAATTGTGATGTAGGTCATCAACAAGCAAATTTTTTTTAATACTTAGCTCGTTGCCAACATCACCCTCACCTATTACCTTACCCTTTTTGTTGTCCCTGAAGGTCACCGATCCTCCTTTCTTTTTCATGAATTTGTTGAAATGGCTGATTTCACCTGTCATATGTTTTGAGCAGCCACTATCAACAATCCACCTTCTTTTGACATGCATGAAAGAAGGATGTCAGTACCCAACTCAAACTTTGGGATTCGGGGTTAGCTTGGGGACCCATTTTATCTTTGGGTTGGTCCCCTTTGGCTTCTAAGGAAAATAAGTAGAGTAATGATCATCACATTTACAACGAGCACATACCATTGGGTTCTTAGAACCGAAAGTCTCTCCATGGAAGATAGGAGGTTCCAGACTCTTATTCTTACCCTTACTCTTGTTCTTGTTCTTACCCTTAGGAGCAGTCCCATCATATCCTAAACCACTAGTACCATTTGTTTGGTTGAGAGTTCTAGGATAGCATTAAGGGATTTCTTTCCCATAAGAAACTTTTGCAAAGAATATCTTAACTTAGCATTATCATCACTAAGGTTAATGATAGTAGAAGATAAACTAGTAAGATCATCTCTAGCATGCAATAGGTCGGCCTCTAAATAGAGGGCTTTAGTATGAAAAGAATCACATTCTAAAGAAGTGCTAGCTACCTCCTTTGCAAAATAAGTCTAGATGATAGATCATTAACTTGAGCAAGCAACTTAGCATTTTCAGATTTAAGCAAAAGAACCCTTTTGATAAGCATGGGTTTCTTGCTTCCTAGCTTCATCAATGAGATTAAGTTCTACATTTTCAGTTTTAAGAACATCTATCTCATCTTGACATCTTTGGTTATCTTCCTTAAAAGCAGCAACAGTCTTAAGGTAGACACCATTCTCAACCTCTACTCCATTTTATTGGAGCTCATGGTCATGAAATTGCCCTTGCAAATAATCTATGCTATCAAGGTGCAACTTTTCATTTTGATCAAAAATCTCAATTTTAGCATAAAGATCATCTATTATCTTTCCTAACCTTTTCTTTTTAGCTTTGCATTTAGTAAAAGATGATTGGAAAGCATTAATCATTTCAATAAGAGTTTCCTTAGACAACTCATGCAAATTGACTTCACTTACCTCACTTACCTCACCTACATATTCACTTGTAGAGGCCATGAGAACAAGGTGGCATTCTCCATCTTTGGATCTAGAAGAACTTGAGGAAGACTCCTCCCAAGCTGCATGAGTTGCATCTTTACTTTTCTTTCTTTCTTCTCCTTTTTCTTGTATTTTCCTTCTCTCTTGTACTCCTTGTCCTTCTTGTGGCTGCTCTTGTGGTAGCTCTTCTTGGCCTTTGGGTAGTCACTCTTGTAATGGCCTTTTTGGCCACATTCATATCATCTAGGAGTTGATGAAGAAGGTTTCCCCTTAAAGTGTTTGCCCTTGGAGTAGTTAGCTTCATGCTCATTTGGGCCTTCATCTTCACTTGAGGAAGGAGTAGGGGACTTGAGAGCAAGTTGTTGCTACTGAACCATCTCTTCAATTTGAGCTTTGAAGGTTGTGTCCTTGATCTTCTTAGACTCCTTCTCTTCTCTCTTTTCTTCCTCTTCTTGCTTATCAAGACTTGGTTCATGGGCTTGAAGGTTGCCAACCAGCTCCTCGGTTGACAATTCACTAAGCTTGAACACTTCTTCAATGGATGTAACCTTGGGCTCCCATCTCTTTGGAAGAGATCTTAATATCTTGGAATTGATTGTACCTTTTTCCATCACACTACCAAGGGCTGTCAATCCATTGATGATCACATTAATCCTTGTGTACATGTTCACCACTCTTTCATTCTTTCCCATCTTGAAGTTCTCTAGTAGACCACCAAGCATGTAGATCTTGGCTTCCTTCACTTGCTTTGTTCCTTCATAAGTGACACATAGCTTGTTCCAAATTTCATGTGCAGTGTCCCAAGAGGAGATCCAATTGAACTCGAATAGGGTGAGGGTTGCATAGATGATGCTCACGGATTTGGCATTGAGTTGAGCTTGCTTCATTTGAGCTTCCATCCATGTGGAGATTTCCCCCTTTGGATCTTCATACTTTAGATGCACCACCTTCAACATCTCATAGCTTACTCCTTGGAGATAGAACTGCATTCTTCTCTTCCAATAGATGAAGTTAGTGTCATCGAAGACCAGAGGTCGCATGGAGAAGCTTCCCTCCAAGTTGATAGATCCAAGTGCTAAATTTCCCATCTTCTCCTACTTATGGAAGTAGCTTGGAGAAGACCTGCTCTGATACCACTTTTTGGATCAAGGGCTCTAGAGGGGGGTGAATAGAGATTCACAAATCTCATAAAATGAATTAGACCACCAAATTATATTAAGTGTAGAAACTTAAACATACAGCCAATTTGAGATCCTAACTAGCAAGCATAGAAAGGATGAGAGATAAGGAAGAACATGCACTTGGACAAAGTGGTTTATAGTGGTTTCATACTTCAAACTAGAAGTGAGTCGATCCACTACCTAGAGGTGGTTAATCTCTAGGACTTTGCAATCTTGATACTCTTATATTCCATCATAAGATTATATGACAAAACCACATTCATCCAAGGACTTAATACCTCAAGCAAGGATCTTAAACCTACCAAAGGAACTTACCCACTTGAACCATGAAGTATTCATCCTTCAACAAGGACTTACCCACTCCTTCTTTAAGTCTTTGGCCTTCAAGGAATTACCTATCCTTCTTGAACATCCGCCATGCCTATCTCCTTCACTTGGAGATTTGGAACACCATGCTTTCTTCAACCTTGAAGAATAGCAACTCCTTCTCCTTCACTTGGAGAAGATCTTTAGCCTTTTCTTCAATAGGAAAGGGGGTAGGAAGATGGAGGTGGAGAGCTTTACATGGATACAAGAGGTAGCTCTCTTACAACAGAACCTATCTCACTCATATTCATGGATTTGACTTGAAGGTAGAGAGAGAAAGGGGCTCAAAGGTGTGCAACACTCTCAGCTAAGCAAGAACCAAGCATATATGGAATGAGCAACCTTAGAATGAACTCCAAGTGGTCCTATTTATAGCTGAGAGTGCCTCTTTGAGTTGGGGAACATTTAGGGTCGAATTATAGCCATTTTTCCCAAGGCAACAGATCTATTTTTGTCCAAATAAGTCACCAACGGTCACAATCACTTTTTCTACAATTTCCGTACAGTACATTTGGTCGAGTTTCAATAAAGGTAACTCGACCGATTGGGTAAAAGACAAACCCAATTTTCAAACCATCGGTCAAGTTTGTCCTGAGTAAACTCGACCGACCAATGAAAGTTGGGTTTGGTCAGTAACCCCATCAGTCGAGTTCTGTGAATGCACAACTCAACTGATGCACTCTTCAGAGAATTGATCTAGTGGATCGGTCGAGATTGTAACTCGACCGATTGACTTCCTGTGATCAATTTTCTAAAGTGCATCAAAAGTGATTAAAACTTGGTGCTACGTGTCCCAATCAATTTCTCATCTTAGTTACAAGCCATATCATTAATACAAGTGATTACAAAAATATTCTAATGTCATTTACATGGATTTCCTAAATTGTACACTTGTATAGCTTTTGACTTGAACTTGAGCAAATTAGGGCTTGAGAAACTTGATCCTTTTCATGTACCTAACACCTGAAATCAATCTTGAATACACATATTAGATACATATGAATGGAATGGTTAAGTCATTATCAAAATATGGACAATGTATAACCTCTAGGTCAATAATGGTCACCTCCTTAACCTCTTTTCTATCTTTATTGCTATCTTGGAGGAGAGAGAAAAGGAAATAGGATCACCATGAGTTAATTAATATTCATAATGCACATTTGAGAGTAAAAATGAAACTAAGTCTTAATTTAAGGTTTCCTACCTTATTTTCATACGAGGAAAACCATTATTGGTTATTTTTTCTTTTAACCCCTCAAATTTTATCATTTAAGAGGAACTCCATTCTAAGTTTTAGCTTATCTTGAAAATTGGGATGTTACAATTCTACCCACCTTAAAACAAATTTCATCCTCAAAATTTTCTAGGGTACTACCCACCTTAGGGTTTTTGTTTCTTCTTCACATAATGAAAGCATTACTAAAATTTGCATGAAAAAGTGAATGTATTTAATAAAAAGGTTCAAATGAACATAAGTTAATTATTACATCACTCTTCATCTTCCTTCCCTATTTCCATAGTAAAAATTCTAGCTTGTCTTTTGGTAGGTGGATGGTGGTCCTTGTTCTGGTCCTGGTCCTTCTTTGTGAGCTTAGGGCAGTTTGACTTGAGGTGTCCGATTTCTCCACAATAGCAGCATGCACCCATACTATACCTACATGGGCATGCATGGTTCTTCTTGCACATCAGACATTGGGGCTTATCAGCTTCTTAGGTACCTTCCTCTTAGGGTTGTTGGGTGGCCGGTATTGGTTGTTCTTCTGAGGAACTTCTTTCTTGTAGGTTCTCTGAGGGTGATCTTCAAGCTCTAAGACAGCCTGGAGGGTCCTGTGGCCTCTTTTTAACAAGCCAAAACTCAAGTCGGGCTTGAGTCCTCAGATGAATTCCTTTTTCCTTCAATGTTCATCATAATCATAACCATACTTTTGGAGGACCCTGAACTTCATGGCATACTGGGTAATAGTCATGTCACCTACTTGAGCCAAGATGGAAAATTCTAGATCCTTCTTCTCAATCATAGCCTCAGACACATAATGCTCTTGGAAGGCTTCAAAGAATCCTTCCCACGTGAGTGGAGGTGCTTCAACTGCCCTTGAGTTGAGGTAGTTCTTCCACCATATGTGGGTTTCCCCTTTGAGCATGTGGGTTCCAAAGCGAACCCTTGAGTGTTGAGGGCAGTCCATGTCTCAGAAGAAATGTTCCATGCCTCTAATCAAATCCTCATCTTTGGTGACTACATCAATCTCTCCTTCACCTGAGAAAGAGTCGGGCCTTATCTTTAGGAAATCCACTAGAGTTAGCTCATGATGTCTAGGTTGTTGTTGTCCTTGGGTTAAGACATTGGTGAGAGCTTGGACCACATCTTCTAGGGTTGGCTTATTGTTCCCTCTTGGTCCACTTTCCCCACTAGAAGAGCTACCACCATCATCCTTACCCTTTCCCTTGTCTGATCTCTTAGGGGCCATCTCAAAAGGGTCATATAAACCTAGGGTTAGAACATATGAATCAGATTGCTTCCTGGTGGGCATCCATTTATATGCACAGATACCATTAATGTAATACCCCTCCTTATGATATTCAACATAACTTAGCAGAAGATTTTAGCTTTTAGGGGGATGTCACATTTATGAAATCATAACAAATAAACACATAATTCACCATTAAGATTCATACACTGTTCTCTTGAATAAGAAACTACAATTGAGTTCTATAACATGTTTAAACATTACTAAACATGAAAACTATTCTTAAAGGTAAACATGATTGGATGGCCTAGTAAAGATGGCACCCCACTATATAGATCTTAAAGGTCTTCTAATCCTTGCTTGCTCCTCTTGAGTCCTTAGTTGCTCCAATTTGGGGACATCGCATCCCCAGCCATGCGAAGGGGGAAAATAACATATCAGTAAACGGTACTGGCACATTACAACATAAGCAAAATAAAGTATATTTGACATGTAGGAAAAATTTGGCATGGATTGACTATAAGCATTCTTGAATAGCATTCTTGAATAGCATTCTTGAATCATTATTAACATGAATAATTGAATAGTAATTGTATGCATCCCTCTATAATGCCCCATTAGGATCACATGATTGCTCAGAAAACCCTTGATTGCTAGGAAAGCCCTTGATTCTAGGAAAGCCCTTAACGACCCCTTGAGATCCATGATTCGGGAGCATATAAAAACTAGTTCAATTCCAATTAACTTGATCATTAACATTACGTTATCATTAATATAATCATGGTTCTTGAACTTAACAGGATGGGATTTCTCCCTATTAACATGATGTCTTAGCATGATGGGATTGCTCCCTCTTGATCATTAACATGAATTTCATGATTCCTTAATCATAACTTTAATCTTAATGAACATTTGAATCATATAACATATAGCAGTCATCAAGAAATAACATAGAGTGATCATGATTAAAATATTAAACTTGCAATGATAATGCCTACTTGTACTTAACATGCAATCAACCATAAATACTAGTGCTCAGTAGCATGACCCATTTACCTTGGAGAAATGTAGATCCTAAGATATTCTTCCTGATCCTTGAGTCTAATCTGGGTCAAATCTCCCCTTGACTTGATTAGGCTCTAAGCACATGTTCATAAACATCATTATTCAATACCTAGTATTGATCTTAGTCTGAATAAGGGTCAATTAGGGTTCGAGTGCATTTGGGTTTGGCTCATAGATAAATATCATTAAACTGGTAAAACTTGATTAACTTAGATCATCTTGATTGCATGTAAATCATTATTAGGCTTTCATAAGTCCAACTTGGGCTTCTAATAAAACATCGAATTGGAATGGCAAATCAGGACTGGAAAACCATAAAATCGAATTTCTCTCAAAAAATCCTTTCCAATGACTATTTATTTGTATTTTTTTAGCATCCTATGATTTATTACGGATAATTAAAAATTGACCAATGAGAATTCAGTAAAACCATCATGTGACAATTTAAAACAACATTATTTCAATGTAAGTAATGGATGAAAAGATGGAAGGACCTTATGTGTGCGTTACATTTAATCAAGCCAACGAGGGCAAATAAGTCATTCAACCAAATCAAGGTCGTGTGTTAGAAAGATTAAAAGAAGATGTGAAATCTTGAAACTACCCATACATGGTTGATCATTCGATTAATCGACCAGGGGCAATCTGGTCACCTTACAACCTGGCATCTTCCTCTCCATTGCGTGAGAGGAAGTAGTGCTCCAAGGCCTAGAATATTCCTATGAAATTAGATTCTGGGAAAGATCGAGCCTTGTTGGTGATCGATTCTGGGAAACCATCCCATTACCATCGAAGTTTTCTTACGGTCAAGATGAACCTAGGTTATGGGTACTAAAAACATCAGACCGACAATGGCAAAATATGCAAAAACAGAGCTCAAAAGAAGAACTAGTTGAGGGATTTCAGAAAGACAAACCTGGGTGTTTGTGGAGACTCTCCGAGGTCTATAGGAACTTTTCAGAGCATTTCCGTGGTCAAGGGGGCTCTGAGTGATCACAGTGATGAGTCGTCGGTGAGGACCTCCATGCCGGTTATAGGATGTAGTGATTGGGTGTAGTTGGAGGCAAATTGAAAATATGAATAGCACCATGAGGCATCTTAGAATCTTACTGGTGCCTCAATTGAACCAAAGGGGGCAGGAAACATCGTGGAAAGGGAGATTTCATCAGAGACCAAGGTCAAGCAGGTTGTTGAGGCTCTAGGCTTTGTGGGTGAAATTGATACTGGAGGGGGAAGAGTCAGGGTCTATTGGTTCTCTTTGAACCCCAAAGAAGACCGTAGAAGATGTTTGATGGTGACAATGTATAATGGTGGAGAGACCCCAACAACCCCAAATGGGCATTTCTATCCCAGAGCGAGAGAATGGGCCAGTAATAGCTCGATGGAAATGGGAGAGACGAATGAACACAATGGAGGAAATGTCACTTGGAAAGGGTGAGAGATAAGGGAGAACGACACTGAGAAGGCAAGTGAGTCGTTACTGTGCTCAGACCACGATGAAAACGGATGTAGATGACAATGTTTAAGCCGTTGGATCAAGAGTAACTCAGATGATGGCTGTTGGATGAGTGCATGAGAAGAAAATTTGAAGGGTGTAATGTGTTGACAATAAATGAAACCCAAACCATAGGTTAAATACTTGTATTAAATGAAATTTGATTCAAATCTTAGTCCAACTATATAGTAATTGTTTTAATTCGTTTGGAGGGAAAAACATGGGTCAAATGAGTTCAAATTTGAACCATAGGAAAATTAGAAGGTCTATAATATTCCTATGAAATTAGATTTCAATTGTGTGCATGTTTGGCCCGTGATTTATATATTGTCCATTAAACTTAATTAAAAGGCAATAAAAGTAATATAATTTGAAAAGGCTCCTAATATTGAATCCTTGAGTCACCATTTTAGGTTTACCCATACAATGACCACATGGTCACCTACTTAACCTCTTTCCTATGCTTTATTTCTATCTTAGATGAGAGAGAAAAGGAAATCGGCTCACCATGAGTTAATTAATATTCATAATGCACATTTGAGAGTAAAAATGAAACTGAGTCTTAATTTAAGGTTTCTTACCCTATTTTCATATGAGGACAACCATTATTGGTCCTTTTTTGCTTTTAATCCCTCAACTTTTTTCATTTAGGAGGAACTCCATTCTAAGTTTTAGCTTATCTTGAAAATTGGGATGTTACAGTAACCATCCCAAGTCGGTCCAGTTTGTATTTGAAACCATGGAGCAATTTTCTTCTGATTTGGAAAGAAAATACATGTAATAATGTGAGACCATTATCCTATTTTAATATTAATGTTATTTCTAAGACTGATTTATTATTTTAATTTAATGTTTGGAAATTATTTTTTTCTCAATTGAATAAGTTAAAACACTACTTGATGTCAATTTTCACTTTAAATGCCTTGGTTTCAAGTTTTCACATAAGTTGTGTACTTTATTGCAAATTTACCATATCTTAGGACTTAATTACAAAATTGTTTACAAAATATTTTACTTATGTGTTCCATGACATATTAAGTTTAAAAATCTATTGATCCAGAGATAGATCTAATTTGGTTCATCAATTTAGTCTTTCTATGCCCTAGATTCAAGGTTCTTAGCAAGATATCAATTTAATTATAAATTCAACATAACATGAGGAACAAATTGCAAATTATATGAAACATATCTAGTCTTATGCTTTTCTTAATACTCTCAGTTGTTTGATATGTAAACTCAACTAGTTAAGATATGAATGGAATCTAGACTTCATTGTAGCTTTATTTTCCTAGAAATGTAATATCACGTACAATTGTGGACTAATATGCAATTTGACCTTAATTGAGAATCTAAGTGCCAATTTGAGTGCATAATATAAAAATACATTATATTAATTAGTATCTTCATAGAATTCTTTTGTTTTATTCTGTTTACCTTAGTTGGATTAAAGCTTCAACATAAACTAGTATGGTGGTGTTGATGGTGGTTGATGATGGCCAATGGAGCTTCTTGTGCTCAACTAATGGACTTTTTGGCATATGAAAGTGGATTTTTTGGCTTATGGAGGTCATAGACCAACAAAAACCTCAAATATTATGATGATAAGGGTTTCCAAACACTAGGAGGGCCTAAAATATGACTCCTTTGATCAATGTATGATATTTTTGGGCTAAGGATAATTAAGCACTAGTTGGGGGAAATTTGGACTTTTTTATCTATTACCCATTTTATAAAACCAAACCCTTCAATTTGGAGTCTCTTTTAGAACCCCATGATCTTCTGTAATTGTGTATATATCCATGGAGGCCGAATCAAACTTCTAGGAAGGTATGGACATGGATGGATCCTTGCATGTTGATGCAAGTGGATGCAAGTTGTAGATCTAGCTTCTTCAAGATGCTTCCAAGCTTGAAAAGTTCGTTTCCAGCCTTATTCATGTAATATTCATCTCCTAGAATCTTGGTTTTGGCTGTTCCTCACCTCATATTCCTTCTTTGATTGTGCCCCCACACACTTCCACGGTGGAAAGTACTCCATCTATCTAAAGAACCTCCCTTTTTCCTCTTTTTGATCTAAGGAGAGTTATATCTTACTTGGAGCATGCATTTGGGGGATTTTGGAGGGATATCTAGGATCTTGAAGCATTCTCGTGGCCTCGTTCTATGGACATCATTACTATCACCATAATAGGTGAGTGATATAACATTCTTAGCATTCTTTTGCCTACTAGTTCATACAAATCCCTAAAACTTGTTCTAAACTTGATTAGCATGCCTAAAGATTTAATCATTGTGGATTATTTTTCTACCATGTGATATGATTTGGAACTTTTATATCTTCCCCTATATCTTAATCATGAATCCCTGATTAATGGACCTGCACTCTTTGGTTTAAGGCATGAAATTTGAAATTTGTGCATCAATAGTTCTTTTTGTTCTAAATCTTGTTCTACAAATTCCTAATGTGCTAAAAGATCATTCCTTGAGGAATATTTTTTATAAGTGGACTAGATTCAAGAAATTTATGTTATTCCTAACCTTCTAGAGTTATTCTCTGATGTCATTTATATGACTCAATAATCATGTACTTGTTGGATTTCAAAATACAAGTGAAATTATTACTAAATCTGTAATCCTTGTGGTGTATTAGTATCGTATGAAAGAAATATGTGTGTGAATGCAATTATTAGTGATTATGAGTTGACATAACACTTATATATTTCCTTAATATAACCACTGTGTTGCTGGAAGTTCCTTTGACTTATCTCTATAATATCAAAGTAGCTCATTTATGCATAGATGTGGCACATATTATGTACAATAGTGTTACTAACGGAACTCCCTCATACTTTTGAATTTGAATCTTAAATTTGGTAAGGTGGTGTATAACTATAATGTGAATTGTAATCCTTAATTTCAAATGGTTTTCAATGTTTTTACATGGTATTGAACCTAATGTAGACTTAAATGGTGAAGTTACCCTTTTATGTCCGGTTTTGGGACTCCATGCCCTAGTGAGTACTTGGAATTATATGATGAACCATATTATACTTCCTGAATATATTTTTCCTCACTTGTATCCTATATGAATGTAAAATTACTTTCATAATCAAGAACTATAATCATAATAATGTGGAGGATATATATATCATGAAAGAAATTAACAAAATGACCAAGGTGTAATTTGAAGGTTTTTAAATTGAATGTGAGTCTTGAAAATTGATGGAAGTATTTTATGATAAGTAACTTTCTATGTGTCATATACCTTCTCATATTTTTACAATGCTAAGGGTTGACTACATGAGATATAAGATATGACACTAAAAGTATATCTTGGGCATGGGTTAAATGTATATATGTTAGACTTGGTGTCTTGAGGCTGATCTCTAGGGTGAAATGACGTGTGTCATAATTGGGATGATGGATGGACCCAATGGTTAAATACCACCCATGTTTATATATGATTAAAACATAAGATGAAGAATAAAATGGTGGTATTGTTAAAAGAAGATGAGTTATGTGACCTAATGAATTTGATAACCTTACCTCCAGATAATGATGTAAACCTAATTATAGCCAATTAGACTCTAAAAAGATGCATATAATGGGATTGGTGGACTTCAATTAATATTCCTGAAAATTATTCAATATGAGAGTCCCTCATGATACTCTTACGTGTGAATAGTGATTACTAATCATGTTCTATGGTCATGTGTAGTCTTATATGAAAATTTTTAGGATGTCTATGTGTGGATAATGGCATTTATTTGCTTGTTGATATGAGATGTAAGAGGAGAAATATCCTTTGTGTTGCCTTGAGTAAGGCTATTGTCCCATGAATACATATGTTGGGCCTCGTTGTAGCCAAAGATGATATGTTGGGCCTCGTTATGGCTGAGAATTCTATTGTGGACCTTGGTGTGGACAAGATTGAAATGTATAGTCTTATAGTTGTCAAAGATGGATATGTTTACCTTGATTTAGTGTCTTGATATGTGTTTTATACATTTTATATCGTCTGGAATTGTAGTACTTGATTTATTTCCCAAATACTTGTAGGCACTTTGTATGTGTCTTGATTGATGGAGTCAAAAATACCTAATTTACTTGAATAATGAGTGAAACCCTAATCATGTAGTTTCATGTGCCAAAGATACATTCTAGTGTCAGGATTCGTTGGATGGTGACATGAGTATTCCTCTACTGGAAACTCAGAATCATATATTGTTGAGTATATGCATGGTTTCGTGGATGACTACGGTCATACCTCGACAGGAGAATGATTGTAGTTGTATCTCGTATATTTATATATATGATATAAAATTGAGGACAACTACAGTTGTACCTTATATGATAGGGTTTGTATACCCTGGTTACTAGTGCTATGACCTATTTACCAAGGGTGGACTAAGTTGTTTTGCAGCTTGCCTCATATGTCACTATGGTTGACTCGTACTGACCAAGGGCGAACAATATCATAGGATTTCAGCTCTCCTAGATCTTGTACAGAATTGATCTCGACTTAGTAGTGGTCAATTGGAGTTTGAGTGGTATACCTTCAAATTCCCTAGGATAACAATAAAATACGTAAACTATCCATGTAGTATATTTGTTTAGGTTTAATTGATGAATCACATTGATGAGCAATTGTATTTATTTAATTATTGCAAACATTGTATATATTTCCTACTGTATATAGGTATGCGTATGGCTCAGTTAAATACATGGTATTGTCCTTTGTACTGACTGATTATACATCCATTGGAAGAGATTTTATATTTTCTCAATATACATATCTAGTTATGATAATTAGTACTTGATGCATATATTTTATGAAATGATACTTAAATGTTCATTAATCTACCACTAGACAAGTTGATCATAATATGCTTTTTAAGCGATAGAATGTTAGTTTTGTTATATCATATTGCTGGGACAGGGTGTCTCACCTGTGGTTATCCACATCGTTTTAGGTATGCTCGAGTAGTAGAAAGAAAGTGTTGATCAAGATGTAACAAGAAAGAATGTAGATAAGTCTAGAGTGTCCCTGAACTCTCATTTCCTGAGTGTAGTTGATGAACTACATGTTAGGTTGTTCTATGTGATGTTTTCTTACATATACGAGTTGTAAGTTGAGCTAACACCTTTATGATGTTTTAGTCGCATGAATATATCTCATGTTATAATCTTACTTTGAAAAAGTAATAAAGGAATTTGAGTTTGTGAAGTTGGCATATCCTCTTTTGAAATGGATCCAATTATAATGAAATACATTTTCTTTAAAATTCATGTGAAGTGTGATAGATGTTGTAATCGGTTCTTTATGTGGATCGTATTATGCAAAACTTTTTTCAGTCAATTTTTTATAGAATTAGATTTAAGTTGGGTTTTGGACAAGGATTTATCCTAATGGTCAATTAAGGTTTGATTATCATGATGGGTCCTTACAAATATGACATGTTGAAAAGTTGACACAGTGTGTAAGTTACAGTTTCCAAAATGGAACTACTGTAGTCAAAGGTAACACAACTTGTTGCTGATGGAACATGGTGTGTAACATGATGTCAAGAAATTATGGAATGAGTGAACATGTCGTGTCACGATGTCAAAACACCATGTTGCTATATTTCAATATATCCTAACTTCTCTAGATCTGAAGAGACACGACGTGTTGGTATTTCAACACGACGTGTGAATTCCTTAGTGTAGAAGGTGATCTTCCTTCTATGAACATGCCGTGTTGGTCGATAAACACGACGTGTTGCTATTAGAATTTGTAGGAATTCTCTTCAAACTTTGAAGAATTCTTCGGGAATGTGATCAAGGTCAAATCATAATAATTGATCCTGATTTTTATGTCCAATCATGATACATGCAGTTCAAATCATGAAACAAGTAAAGAATTAAAAGGGTGATAAATCTAGCATGATTAAGAATGATTTTTGCATGAAATTAATTTTGAAATGCAAACAAAGGTTGTTCAAAAGATGATATACAAGATGCAGATCACCTATATGTGTGCAACATGTACTTAGGCCACTTGGGACGTAAATTTACAAAAAAGGTTTTCTTAAAACTTCCTTCAGGTTTACTGAAATTCTTAAAAATCTCCTTCCTTTTATTAAATTCCAAACAACCCCTTCTTCTTTTATAAAATTTCAAATACCCCCTCTACTAAGTTTTTCATCCCCTCCATCAACTTCCATTGTGTGTCTTTTTCATTCTTCTCTTCTTCTATCTCTCATCTCATATTTAATATATTTTATTATGCCTCTAATATATGATATTATTCAGTTATAATGTCAAGAAATTGTGACTATTTCATATCTTAGTATATAACATATTGACATTTCAAGCCCAACCAACAGAACCTATGGGACTAACTCCAAAATTTTGGGTTATTAAAGGTTTGTTTGGTTTTTTGTTTGGGTCAAATTTGGTTCAGGACAATCTGGGTGGTGTTAGATTATTCTGGCTCATATTTTGAGCTTCTCATATTTTTAAACTCATTCACAATAAATATTTTTATGATGTTTGGGTCAGGATTTTTCAGGTCTGGGTCTAGGTCTGCGTTTGGGTCCGGGTAAGGTCTATATACTGGGTAGATTGGAGACTTTGTGCAACTCTCATTTGGGATGATTTTGGTTGAACTTGCCTGGAGGTGTTTCTTTGGGTCTAAATATTATACATTGATATAATAGATATTTGGTATGTATATTATATGCATATTTTGGTGTAGTAATTCAGCAGTTATGTGCATATTCTAATAAAAACATTATACATATAACATAAAGATATATTATATTTAATATTATACATGACAATGTTCTATTTTGTTAAATGAGACCAGATTTAAACATGTACAAACCAAACCAAATTTGATAAAGACATGTTCATCCCGAACACAAGTGTAAAAAGTCTAACCCGAATTGACCCAAACTCCTACAGGCCAGACCTAAACTTGACTTGGCATGACCCTAACTCCTATAGGCCAGACCTGAATCTGACTTGGCATGACCCAAACATATGTATTCTTATTGTGAATATTAACTAAAAACAAACTAAGAATTATGTAAAATCAAAATTCAGTCCAAAATACATTCATTATGGCCGAAATCATCCTAAAGTATAATATAGTACATGATGTTGTTAGCATGTCAATTATATTAGTAATCAATCGGTAATTTTTATCTTAGTAGTGTATGATATATTAGAATTTCAATCCTGAACAACTCAAACCAACCAAAGTAACTCCAATATACTAATTAACTCATATGCACATAATATTTATATATACTTAACATATAATATTTATATATATTCTTTAGACCCAATACCAACACTGTTGGGACATGTTCAACCCGCACTTGTACCTAACAAGAGTTGTCCAAAGTTTGACTTGATCTGACCACTATATACATCGGGTTAGAACCTGACCTAACTTGATCTATACATCACTAAAATATTTTATTATTAATATTAGTTAGAAAATAAAAGTTATCACAAGGTTAAAACCTATCTCAAAATAATATGGCACTGTCTGAATCATCTTGAACCATATTTGACTTAACTAGAAAACTAGACTCTCCTTAATAACCCGAAACATTTAGTTAGTTCGGTGGGTTGAGTTGGTCAATTTTAAATTTTAATAATTCTATATTATTGAGGTAATAACTAACATGATGTTTTAATATTATGATTAAATAATATCATATACTAGTTGTATAACAAAATTTATAAAATTAAATAGTAGTTTTTTAGATGAAGTGAATAAAGAAAAGAAATAAATATACTTGTACCAACAATTGATAGAGACGATGGAAAAATTTCTTGGAGGGGGTTATCTAGAATTTCATGAAATAAGAATAGGGTTTTATGGAATTTGGTAAATCAAAGGGAAGTTTTAGGAATATCAACAAAATGGGGTGGGTATTGAAAAAATTCTTTACAAAATGGGTTTGGAACATTAGAAATGGAGGGGGAAAACTCAAACAAGGATGCTCATTCTCAAGTTTTTATCTATAGAAAAAATATGTTCTTTTTTAGATGCAAAGCAAGCAGATTAATAGAAAATAAAAATGCTTATGCATAATCTAGAAATTGCACACAACAACATAGGACACTAAAAGTGTTCTGATTAGAAATGTACTAGAGTTGGGAATTCAACAAATACCAACCTATGTATTGAAGTTCCTCATCCAAGAGAGATATCATGGTAAACCCGCATTTGTCCAAAATAGGAGTGGGATCCCCTTAAAACAACCCTCAAATTGAAAAAATATGAAGCATTTAAGGGACTCTCAAGGATGGTATCATCATCATTATCTAATTATCATCATCACCATCAACATCGTCATCATTATTATCATCATCGGCATCAGCATTTTCATCGTCGTCATCATCATCATCACCATCATCATCATCATCATTGTCATCATCATCGTCATCGTCATCATCATCATCATTGTCGTCGTCGTCGTCATCGTCATCATCATCGTCATCGTCATCATTGTCATTGTAGTTGTCATCGTCATCGTCATCTTCATCATCATCGTCGTCATCATCATCATCATATGACTCAAAGTTAATAATGCCAAAAGGGAGGAGTCATCAACATTTTGAGCAATCATAAACAAGTGGGAATAATATTTACTTTGAGATCTGGTGAGGAGTCACCAAAGAACATTTTTCTTCTAACATTGAATTCTTTGTAAATATATGAGATCACCAAATTCTTGGGATTTTTTAATAAAAAATTATGTGGTTACACGAGATTCATATGTTCCAAATTACACAAGAAACCATATTATCAATATAAGGTTTTACAAAAGGATCTATACAAGCTTCAATGTTGTAACAACATCTATAAGACGATCATAAACATAGTTATTGAGAGTATTTTTACATGAAAGAAGTGGGACCAAATAGAAATTGAGAATTGACAACGATAAGAATGTGAGTCATTTTCACTCATGTTTCTACAAAGAGAATATAGGGCCCTAGAATCCTCTAGAAAATTGGCCCCATGAATAGTATATTATTCCTAATCAACCAAAATAAAATATGATTTTTTGGTGGGAATTTGATATCTCAAAAAGATCTACCATAGAGAGAGCAATGACCCAATTGCATGAAGAATTGATATACATAATTAGTAATGTATGATTTAATCTAAGTCAATTTTTTATTTGATAGAGGCTTCATTAAAAGGTTTAGATAGAATAATGACAAGAAAATCCTTTTCTTTAGTCTATTCATCTATTCATTCTAATGCATTTAGAAACAAAGTACTCAATGGTGAAGTGATAATCCAAGTCAAAAAAAAATTGGGTTTGTTCACTTAACGCACGAAGGAACATATTCATTTTTCTCAAGCAGCCCAACTTGCCCTTTAGAAGTATACTTATGGGTATCATTTGTCAAAATTTGCTCAATTTCATTATTCAATCGATTAATGTTAGAGATGTAGTTTTGTTATTGTCAACATCAAAAGCACACCATGATATAAAACTAACATTCTAATATCTTCGACACATTTTCAAAACTAAGATATCCATCCTCACTAGAAAAAACCCTACTTAAGTATAGCACGTCACACCATACAAAGATTTTATTTTATACATAAGGACTTGGGAAATTTTGATTAACCATGTAAACAAGAAAAAATCCTAAAAATGGTGTACTAATAGTCAATGTATGCTCATATATTTGCAGTGACTTCAGAAAAACATAAAGTAGATTCTAAGCACCAAAATGGAATGGGGGGAGGGAATCCTTGCAACGATTAAGTGTTGGTTAACATGGCACAAGGGAGAACTATCATCACATGTTTATTTACTCTATTGGGCGGGTCCAATATTTTCATGTCTAGGAGAGATTCTTGGACAACAAAAGTCTAAAAATTAAACACTCACTCACACATCCCCCATATATATATATATATATATATATATATATATATATATATATATATATATATATATATATATATATATATACATATATATATACATATATACATATATATATACATATATATACATATATATACATATATATGTATGTATGTATGTATGTACACACACACACACACACACACACACACACACACATATATATATATATATATATATATATATATATATATATAATCAAGCTAGAATACACTCGAGTGTACTGGAGACACTATACACCTCAATGATTTTCCATCATGGAATAATTATTTTGAGAATCTACACTATTGATCTTATTAAACATCTCGTGAATAACTTATATATGAATTTTAAGCTCATTTAGACACTTATAGGTCATGCATATAGAGAGCAAAAATATTTCATTTCAAATTAGTTATGTGTGCTGATTTTGTTGTCCTTGGATGAGTGACTTACACCCATCCAAATAGACTCAACATTTGTATGTGGCTTATTATTATGACAATGAAGATCAACAGATTAGATTTTGCAAAGAAATGACCTAGATAAGAGAACACAATTGGGGTGTACAGTGTGATCTATACACTCGAGTGTTGTGACAACCTGACTTTTTCTCTCCTCCATTGTACTCTATCTCTCTCACCCTGTGATATCTTACTCAAATTAATGTCAACTTTATAGCTTGAATGTGGTGACGCTGCAACTAGATAAAAACAATGCTCAACTATTCTATATGTGACATTAATTTGTTATGCTGAACCATGTACCTTTTCATATTTTGCCACCATCTTGCAAATAAAACTGAACCTCTTTACTATATTTTACTTTC
Source organism: Alisma plantago-aquatica (assembly GCA_963693085.1). Classification (NCBI taxonomy): domain Eukaryota; kingdom Viridiplantae; phylum Streptophyta; class Magnoliopsida; order Alismatales; family Alismataceae; genus Alisma; species Alisma plantago-aquatica. The sequence goes on from OY856412.1 coordinate 65,309,397, forward strand.
TCTTTAATTACTTTCATGCTGTAGAGGGTTCAATTCTCTTTCCAATGGCACAAAAATCACTTATATATCACAAGTTATGACCTTTCAAAGGTGGCTCAAATTTTACTTGAATTTCATTGAGTTAACTTGATTAGAGCCTTGATGGACCCAATTTGAGGGGGAGGGTGCGACCCAACAGCCACCACCCTTGCTAGGGACTAACCCTAGCATGCATCCTTGAGAGTCGTTAGATCACTTTAATCCATGATCCAACAGAGGGGGTTCATCATCCACCTTGGTCCGTACATGTTCACCTGCTATAGTAGCAGCCTTCCCCCAAGCTCTACCAATCACACACTCACTTGCCTCTTCGACCAAATTGAGAACCCCAATGACTTCAGTTCTTTCCCCCCTCACTCTTTCCACCCTTTTTCCCCTACTCTCACTCCTAGTAACCCCCTCTCGTGCGGTTTTCTCTTCTTCCAGCTATGATGGCACCGATGTGCCTCATCCTTTTGGGGCTTGAGGCCCCGACCACCCAAAACCCGATCTGACGCCACCAACGACCTCAGCGAGCATGGAAAATGGCAGGAGACATCCTTGAACGGGCTTACAGGGCCCCAAACCACTGGTCCCTGCTCGTGCCAACGAGGTTGACTGTCGCGGGAAGCGACTTCACACACCTTCTCATGGGTGAAGAAGATAGATCATGGACTGTTTGATCGCTAAAGCAATGGCCAAATTTGGGTCTGCACAACTACGACCCTCCCATTCACGAGTCTGACTGGCCCCAGGTTGACGATGATGGAGAGCATTGGATGGTCTATCAAAGCCACTCTGTGGCAATGATAACGAACCACCTACCACATGTTCACAGTTAGCGGCAGCTACAGGTGACCCGCCATCATGAGCAGCTAGATGTGGGTCATCTGAAATGAGATCAACGGCTCCGATCTGTTGTAATATACATGTAACGCCCTCCCCCCTTAATATAATTTTCCATTCAAATATTGTAAAATGCATAACTCCTATCTCCTTCACCCAAATAATATGAAATTATATACCAAATCGATCAGCACGACGAGACCTATACATCGGGCCTAGTCCCAGACCTAAATTCAATGTTTGTTCCCCTGATTTACTGAAAATACTAACTTTAGTCATGGTAGAGTACATTTAATTCTCTATTATGACAAAGCGTGTATCTTTAATGACTATTCACCCTCCTAATCATGAAATCAGTAATATTTGTTCACCTTGGACCATGAGTGAGCTCCTAAACTCCCCTTTTGATCTGTGGTTGTCCCTATTGCATGTTTGTAGCTTGTTTATGGACTTTAATGTATGATGTTGATTGAAGTAGTAATCTTATTTCTTTGTGACATCTAAGCCTATATAATATGGAAATCAGTAACTCTATGATCTCCATGACTCTTGTGTCACTCATGGTCCCCCTATATTCTCTTATTTAGGTAATTTTCCATAATTTGCATGCATAAATGTACCCCCCCCTATTATGTGAATGTTTGCTTAAACCTTGAAGCAATGTTGGGTTTGACCCAACCTATGCACCCAACTCTTTTATATCTCTGAAATCAATTATCTTATGATGTCTTGTGACTTACATGCCTAAGGTCTACCCCTCTTTCTCTATGTTGGGGTTTGTGACAATATTTCACCCAATGTGACCTGTGTGACTTGATTTATGTGCTCATGATTGATTTCTTGATGTGGATATTTATCTCATGTCTTACCCTCACAAATAAGAGATGTTCTATACTTTATGATCGGCATGGTATGGATGTCCTATATATACCATATGTTGGGACCTTATGACCTATGTCTTACGTGTTGGCTTTTGGAATGCATGTTGACAATGTAGAATCCTATAATGCCCAAACTTGGGGACATCCACCTAATCTTGAATATGATCATTTCATCTATATCTTGCTGATATAAATGATCTTTATGCTTGTCTCTCATATCTCGATGACACTTGGCCTTGGTTTCCATATGATGAGTCCTTTTGACCCTAAATTACAAGTAAGTGATTTGAATCTTGTAATGAGCATATAAAATGAATGGAACCTTAGAATGACTTGAAACTTGAACCGCTCCTTTGTGATGACATCTAGATTAGTAAAAGATCTTCTAATTTACTAAGAAGAAACTTAGAACTTAACTTGGCCAAAACCCTAAAATGAATCTAGTTAGGGTTAATGATGATAATCTAATGCATGTATGCAATCTTATGCTTAATGATGTTTCTTGTGATCTAGATGGTAAAGGATGAGTTAAGTTATGAAATCTCTAAATCATGTATGGGATTTAATAATTATATGACTATGGCTTTCTTGTTTGAAATGTGATACATATGCATGCTTGTTTACTTGCTCAAATATTGCCGTGTAGTACTCTAGCATTATACTCGATGTTTGCCTCATGTCGTCTTTTTATAACTTACAAACATAATATAAAATCTCCATTATACAATCCTCCTACACCTGCCTAAAGTTTTAGGGTAAGGACATGAGGATGGGCATCCTACTTGAGTTATCAAGATAGTGTGGATCTTTGATAAAAGGGTTAGCTAATCTTGAGCTACCTTATAGACTCTTCCAATGAGAAGTTATCCATAAAAGGCCTTACGAATACATGATATTGATGAATACATGAAATGATGGTATAATTGGAGTGAAATGACATAAAATACGGGATCTTATTTTGTTAAATACTTAACTTGTTTACTTCTTGTTCGTTACTTCTGTAAATCTTTTCAAATTATGCAAAACTTATGGCTATGTATCTTTTAGCCCTGTACTCGACACCTCGTGTGCTTGACCCGCCTTGTTTCACATATTTTATAGGTTCAGAGACGGCTAGATGTGATGGACTTGGTGAGCTATGTCAGGTGTACTTGTTGTAGGATTCATAGTGTACATGAGAAAACTTGAAAATTGTATTCTTGAACATGTAATTGTAATCATGTAATAAAATAATGTTGCCTAATATGTCTTGTCAATTGTTCAGATTAGGTTGGTGCTTTTGTCTTTTTATATGTTCATGTAAGCTAAGCATTTCATGCTTCCACATGTTGTCTTTGGTATTCATTTGGTTCATGGGATTGGGATTCCGATTTCGTGACAAGTGTATTCTATCATGACTCTCTCTCTCTCTATCTCTCTCTCTCTCTCTCTCTCTATATATATATATATATATATATATATATATATATATATGACATGTACATTATTAAATAGGAAGTATAATACCTTCCACCTAATACTTACACACATTTCTCACAAATCCATCCATGCATCTTTTTTTTAAGGTAAGTCAGAGGGTTTTTTATTCACCTCGCCACTCTCATGCAAGCTAAATCAAACTGGGAACTACAATCGAAGATGTCCAAAGTAAAATTAACATGGTAGTACTACAAACATTAGAAGCATCCAAGTTGATAACACCAACAAGGTCATTTGGTGGACTTCTATAGAAATAAAAGCCACTATGGTTTTTGTGATGGAATTTGGCTAGCCAATCCACTGCCTTATTTCCTTCTCTTTTGGTGAACAAGTAGGACCATCCGGGTTCCCATTTCCTCTTCACAACTACCAACCATCTAGCCATCTTTGGGTAATCTACCATGTCCCCTTCCAAAGCATCTTTAGTGTTCTTGGAATCCGTCTCAATATAGATCATAGAACAGATAAGCTTCTGCCCAACATCCACGACTAGTTCCATAGCACACACCTCAGCTTCAAGTACACTCTCAGTGTTGATGATCCTACCCCATCTTCCACGCCAATTACCCTCTCTATCTTGACAAATAACCACTATAGCAGAACAACAGGTATGTGCGTTGAAGGTAGCATCTGTATTCATTTTTAAACAACCTCTCTACAGTTTACTCCAGAACATAGATCTCGTGTCTCCTTGATAATTTATATCTTTGGCGGACCACGCCTTCAAGCTCATCAACACCTCCTTATTAATAAGCACTCGCATATGAGTAACAGTCAATTTCTTGTTCTCGAAAACTTACATATTTCTATGTTTCCATATCTGCCAGCAAACCACCACAAATTGTAGGTTATGGGGTTCAGGAGTAGATGGGTTTTTATGGATCCAATTCCACACATTTGTTTCCCCAAAGAAGGTACTCCATGTTCTCTGGTTTATGATGCCTTTCCATACCAGTGTCGCATGAATGCGGTCTCTCAGAGCATGTAAGCTTGTTTCCTCATCTGACTTGCAAAGTGGACATACTTTGTCAGTGGACATATTTCGAGTGACTCTTCTACAATTCATAAGAATAGCATTATGACCAACAAGCCACATGAAGTATCTTATTTTCATAGCTAATTTCATCTTCCAAATCAACTCCCATATACTGCCCGTCCTGATGTCCTTGTCTAGCCTAAGAACATCGTAAGCACTTCTAGTGGTGAACTTGCCTAAGTCAGTGTGGCTCCACGCCCTTATTTCAGGTGTATCAGTGTTTAAGGGGACGGATATGCCCATACTCTTCTTCACAACCTCAGGTGGGAGCCACTCTCTTAAAAACTCGAGGTCCCAGTTGTTTTCAAGATTGACCAGGCTAGCAACTTTCAATTCCAACAACTCTGTCGATATGGGTTTAATAGCAAGGTCCTTCAACAACGTATTACTGCCACACCATTTATCATACCAGACATTGGTATCTCTACCATTCACTGGGATCATAATGGAGTTATCATGTATAAATGACTTGCATTGCAGGATAGCACATCCCAACCTGGATATATTAGGTAGGCAACCTCCTTTAAAGTCCACATACTTAGACTGGAGGCTAGTACACCACAGGTCATTCCTGGATGAGCTTAAATCCCAGGCATGTTTAACTATTAAAGCCTCATTCAACTCCCTCATCGTCTTTAGGCCAAGACCATGTCTATTGCTTGTAACCTTTTTCCAGGCTACTAATGAAAGAGAGTGATGCTTTCGGTTCCCGCCCCAAATAAAGGACTGAATACTACTGTCTATATGGTTGCAAATCTTCATAGGCAAGACCGCAGTTTGCATAATGTAAGTTGGGATAGCTGTTAGCGTTGATTTCGCTAAGCAAACTCTACCGGCAAGGCTAAGAGTTCTAGCAGACCAAGAGTTAATATTAGCCGCAACTTTAACCAAGACACTGTCATAGGTGTCTGCCTTCACCCTACCATGTATTAGGGGAACACCTAGATAATTTCCCATATTGTCTGACTGGGTGAATCCACTTAATTTACAGATCTATTTTCAAACTCTCAAAGGCACACTCTTGGCGAAATGTATACAAGATTTACTAGCAGAAATAACTTGTCTCGAGACAGCTCCAAAAGCATTGATATCAAAGTCTCGAGACAGCTCCAAAAGCATTGAAACAATTGATAACAGTCTTCATTTCAGCTACCTCTGCCTTTGCAAAAAGAAATAAGTCATCAACAAAGCAAAGATGAGAGATTTTGGGTCCATTGTTATATAATCGAACATGCGTCCACTTCTTGTCTCGCACCAGGATGTCGATGGACTGGCACAAGCATTCTAGGCAAAGGACGAATAAGTAGGGAGATAATGGGTCTACTTGTCGAAGCCCTCTAGTAGCTTTAAAGGATCCTACATTTTTCCCATTCCAAATAATGCTTTCTTCTCCACCCGAGATAGAGTTAAGAATGTAATTCCTTATAGATTCCGGTATGCCAATCTTGAGTAATGTATCAGCTACAAAAGGCCAAGTCATTTTGTCGTAGGCCTTAGACAGGTCATCTTTGATAGCCATCATTCTGGGTGCTATCTTCCTCATCAAAACGTGAATGATTTCCTGTGCGATTGTGATATTATCAGCTATTCTCCTACCAGGCACGAAGACGCTTTGGGCAGGGGAAATCCAGTCAGAGAGATAACCTTTAAGTATTTCCACGACCACCTTAGAAGCGAGCTTAAGCACACTATTGTTCAGAGAGACAGGTCTAAATTGTTCGCACTTTTTAGGTTTAGGGACCTTGGGAATAAGAACAATACTTGCATTACAGAACAACGCCTCCAACTCCGCGCCTGAGAGGGCTTTGCAGATAGTAGAAAGAAGAGAGTGCTTTACCACGTGCCAGTTTTTCAAGAGAAAAGAACCATCTATACCGTTGGGACCCAGATCCTTATGAGGATTAGATTTAGAGAGCATATTATGTAATTCATGGAGCGTGGGAGCCTGTTCAATCATATGACAGTCTGCATTGGATAGGGGCTTGAAGGGTTTACAGAAATTACTGACCTCGTCTGGATTTATGTGAACAGGTTCCGTGAAAATATTTATAAGTGCTGCCCAATCATGTTCATAATCAAGCCTTCATCCGACACCCATTCACCTGTACAGCATAGTGATAAGGATTATAGAACTTAGAGTTGTTGTCCCCATTAATGAGCCAATTGATATGAATTTTTTGTTTAAGATCATCTTCTTCTTTTCTCAGAATACTGTGTCTCCATATCATCTATAAGATTGACGGTGTTACTATCATAGCTGTCGGAAAGACTGGATTGGAGTCTCTCGAGATTTCTGATAATTCTCCTTATCCTTTCCTATTTGTTTATTGTAGTTGGATGCCCAGTTCAACATGTCCTTCTTAGAGAGATTAAGTGCCTCATTGAACTTCAGATCCAGATGCCAGCTATCACGAACGACCTTTTGGAATTATGGATTCGTAGACCAAGATTCCTTGACCACAAATCTAGGTGTAGTAGGCACCTTCCCAGTAGATCGTAGAAGAAGGGGGCAATGATCCGATATAGATCTCGGTAGGTGTTCCACGACAAAATGCGGATACTTTTGAAGAAAGTCTGCATTGGCACTGCACGATCTAGGCGTTCCCTGAGCTTTCCGTGGATGTAAGTATATTTGGCTCCACTGTATCCAATGTCAGATAGACCCGCTTCAAGAAGAGTGCTATTAAAAAGATTGGCCTCATTGAAATTGTATAAGGAGCTGTCCATCTTCTCCTCTGGTAGTAAGGTAGTGTTTAAATCGCCCATGGACACCCATGGCAAGCAAACTCTTCCTCTGCCTCGGGTTCAATAGACAGGAAAGACACTCCATCCATCTCACTAAGAGAAACCGCTCCTAATGGAAGATTTTCTTCGAATAAGTTTATCTACGAAGAACAAGTTGTTCTCTCTCAGTTTGCTCTGACGTACTGCCTATGATGACTTTCGCATAAGAATTCTGTGCACTCGTCTCAGAAGTGCCATGCCGACGCTGCAGCGTTCCTTCGTCCACCGAAGTGCCTGAAGGTAGATCAATCTGATTCTCGCTTTCCACGCCCATTCCGTTAGATTGCCCACGCATACCAGCCACATTGAAAGACATTCCTATTTCTGGCACTCAGTGTGTGGCCACGCCCTTTCTTCGATCTCTATTTCTCCTCGCCAGGTGGTGCTTGTTTGACTGTGCCTCAACCGATTTACTATTTGGGTCCACATGTCCTTTACCGGTCGTGGTCCCAGGATCGAAAATCCTATCTCCGTCCTCGTCGCCTGGTTTCCTTCCTTGATCGCCTACGCGATCGCAACCCCCCCCCCCCCAACAAACCCTAGCGCCGCCATCCATCCATCCATCCATGTATCTGATGTATATCTAAACCTAAAGCAACAGAAAAGAAGGGATGGGAGGTTGACACAGATATATTGAGTGTATAGTGCCCGTAATCGACATATCTATTGAATTTAGAAGCATGAGACTTGATCTAAATATATAGTTTGGCATTATATATAAAAAATATGATCAATACTAGACAAAAAAAACTTGTGCATAAAAAGATATCTTTCAAGACTTATTTCCATTATACATTTCTTATCATTATCATGGTCACATCAAGCCCACAATTCAAGATATGGAAGGGGGAATCACTTGGTCCCATCAACCCCACGTTAATAGGACACAATATGGAAGGGTGAGGTCACATGTATTCGTAGGTTCCACATTAACCTAACACCTATCACGTTAAAAGGGAGGGCTGCATGTATCAACAACAATATCAACATATTATATAATGGAAAACCTCTTTAGGTTTGGGTTCTTGCATATTTATATGAAAAATGCAATAATGATTAGAAGTAACAACTAAAAATAATAAAATATGACAAGTAGTATGAGATAATATCAAAAATTTCAAGTGGGAACATATTATATTTGTTGCGCTAATGGACTAGATAATCATCAAGAATATTAGTCCCATTTATCTTACTTTAAAGATTTTCTAAGATATCTATGATCATCTATATGTCTGATCATCACCTAATTGATAGAAATTAATCATAAATATGATTGTAAACATTGTTATTGATATTGTACACTAGTACGTCTACCAACTACAGCAGTGCTCTTGACAGTGTCAGTTATAGCTACGTGCCAAGTGAAGATCGTCCAATGCCTCAAAAAATTTGACATTTTAAACTATCTGTTGTAAATAGACAAGCAACATTGGGTGTCACAAGATGTCAATTTTGGAAAAACATAGGTATTTCTTTCAATATATTGTCGGCTCTCTTTATAAAAATCAACAATAAATGTCCCGCAAAAATAAATTATCTGCCAAACTTGGATCCCTGAAATATAGCATATGTTTTGATGAAGAGTTATGTTATTGGCGTCCGAATAACATTTTACAAAATAAATTTTCCTTTCTTATTAAAACTATAAATATTCCTAGAATCAGTTTAGCTAAAATATGACTCTATAGGTAACCAGATTAAAATCTAGGCATTTCTTGTTAGAGTTTTAGTTTCTTGAAATGAGACAACACTATAATTGTTTCTTGATGCTTTGATTTTCCTAAAATAAATTGACATTATGTTGAAAACACTAGTGCCATTTACTTATGGCGTCAATGTTTTTGAAAAAAAATCGACGCCATATCCCACTTATATCTGCAAAATTTCTTATCACCATTCCTCTTAGACCTGTGAAACCCTACTACTCTCATGATCCCACTGTTCGGTTTTAGAGGAGGCAGAGAAGGCAGTGGAAACAAAAAAAAAATCTCCTCCCCAAAGCCAGAACAAGGAAACGCGTCAACGTCTATACAATAGGAAAGGATGGTTTGTGGAATCATACCTTGTCTCAAGGCTTACTCGGCGACAATACCTCACGGCTTGCGCGGTCTTCACCTCCGATCTTGGATGGTGTCTGTGCAGCTCCTGGTCGCACCGGGATTGACTCCTAGTCTCACCGGGACTGTCGGGATTGACAGCAGTCCTCCGAGCGACAGAAATCTCCCGCCTCTGAAGTAGTCCACACGGACCACCTGGAACTCCAATCTCTTTGTCCCACAAGGAATTGGAAGGAGTCGCACCCTCCTGTCAGCGTACTAGTCACTGACACACACTTCTGCCACCAGTCGCTTTCTGCACAACACAGCGAAGACGTGTGATATGGAAAAAGAGATTTAATTATAGGTGAAAAGATATTATGTTAATCATAAATGTGGATGATGTATTTAATCTGGACAATTAAAATGGTTTACTATTTTATAATCATAAAATAATTTCAAACAACTACAAATATATATAGGAGTGAGTAATCATATTCAACAATTTTTATATAATACTTGATCACTTATATATCTTTTGAAGAATATATAAGAAACATTAAACTAAATGCAGCATTACCCTTTTGAATGATTTAATTGGTTTTCTTAAATTGAAAAAATTGGTCCAAATATCTATGATAAGCAACAAAAAAATTGAATTTTTTTGTATGTAATGGAGTTAATGGACAATGGTTATGCCTTGTCAGTCTCTCTGAAGACATCAACTTGTCTGCCATCCACACCAAGTGCATCACCATCATGCCCAAGGATGTCCATCTCACAAGGCACATCAGTGGTGAGCATGCTTAAGATGATTCCTTCAATCCTTCCACATTTCATTTATTCAGAGTGTGTTAGTGGTCGTATCAACCGATGGTATATGTAGTGGCTAATGTGGGCTAGATTTATTTGTTCTCAAGACATTGGAAAGAAGCTTTCTTGGCTTCAATCTGATAAAATTAGGAATCAAGCTAGTATTTTTGTTTTGTTTTTATAAATGTGGCAATGACAATACTTATTGTATGTTTAATTTAAAAAATGGACAATGGTTATAAAAATAAATAGTTCAAATTTTCTATTAGAATAAGAAAATTATGATAATGTAGTAATAGTATATTTAAGATTTATTGGATGTGTACTAAATGTTTAGTTTGACTATAGATAGATATCCACAATTTGGATGGATCTTAAATGTGAAATTAATGCTCAGAATGACCATCACAATATTTGAGAATTTAGTAATAATTTTTAAATGAATTTAAATGTCTCTTTAAATTCAATTACATCAAATAATTTCTCTTGACTTTGTGGGTATTTTTGTTTTAAAGTTGTAACGTACTTCGAGTCAGATTCTAGTAGGCAGATACTTCCAGTCAAACTAGGATGTCGTCTACATTTATAATATCATGGAATAGTGGTTTAAGAGTTGATTTTTTTTATATAGTGAAGAAGACATATAAGTGGTCTTTTAACTTAAATCAATCTCCTTCAAATTTTCTTGTTATGATTCCACTCATGATTTATCCTAACCTAGATGGTAAGAAATAAAAACATGTATAACGAGAGGGAATTTATAAAGGTTAATGGGACTTGTGTTTTAGGGTGCCTCCCTAACCACCCTTTCTTCTTCCCTTGTTCTCCTTTTCCCAACCTTCATTCTCCCCCTCCTTTACGGATGTGCCATGGCAAAGGAACAAGAAACAGAGGTAGTTGACCTCCTATTTCTCCAAGACGATGCCTCCCCCTCTATTTTTATAATAAACCATCACTTGACATACAATTGTTGCCTCCTCCTATGCCTGCAAAGCCGGTGAAGGATCACCATTATTGTGTCCTTATAGCCCTCTACCCGGATGCATGATTGTATGCTTTCTGTAGCTGGTGATGATATCAAGTACAAATAATGTAACTTAACAAAAATCATAACTTGAGTTATGAGTGTCCATTTGGGGAGTTCAAGATATAACTATAAAGGATTTTGAATTTACTATGTCCTAAAAAAAGGTTTATTAGATAATTTTTATGTTTATTATTTAATGTGTTATGTGTATTAAAATCTATATGGTTTTGATGTTTTATGCATTAAAATAGCAAACGACTTTAGAAATTAACAAATGTTTTATGATAAGTATAATTTCATGTGTTTAGCATGATTTCAAAGTCTGATAATTCTGATTTGAAGTTTTACTAAGGTTTTTGATGTAAATCCTGATAAAAATATTTTAGATATTTCATCACAGTTTGGCCATGGAATATATTGATATTTTTGTCTAGACTCTATTACATGGTATCATTATTGTTTCCAAAGTTTTGATTATGTTTTACAAATTCTTAAATTAGTATTTGGTTTTAGACTTAAGAAAATTATATGTGATGTGTTTTATGGATATTGATGAGATATTACATTACATATATGCTTAACGACTGTAAAATAGAGTTTTGATATTTATATCTGATTTCAACCAAATCATAGTAAGTAGAGACATATGATTATATTTCAAGATTTTCTTTTGATCATAGACTAATATGTTCACATAAAGTACATTATGTGATTTGTTATAGCTTATTTGAGTATGAGTGTTATAGTGATTATATAATGTGAGTTTTTATATACATTCAATGCCAAGAACTTTATCATGGTTTTACATTAGAGTATTATAATCTAAGTAAGAATCATAATATGGTATACAAGGTTAAGGAGGTGGATGTTTGATATTTTAAAAATAAAAAGGGAAATACACATGGACTTATAGAAATTTATTGATGTCTAGGTGATTAGGTTATAAAAAAAAGGAATCAAAAACAAAAAGAAATCATTAGTAGCAAAGGTAAGTGGCCCATGTCCATTGAATTTCAAAATTATTATGATTCGGCCTACACCTTCCTACAAAGTAACTTAGAGATTAGGTTGCTTTTAGACTTTAGTATTTCATATACGATAATAGTTTGAGAAATCAATTTTTTCCAGATTGAGTAATGTTGCCTAATTTTCAGATTTTAGATATTTGAGATTCATATTACTTTTAAATACTCAATACTTCTATGCTCTATTCAGTTTATTTTCTCAAGCCCTTAGGCTCAAATATAAGTTTTTTTTATAATTATTAAATTAAATAGCTTCAGACTAAGATTTATCCAGACATTAAGTATATCATATTCTAGATCCATATTTAAATTCAATTTGGTTATTTTCTCAAGCTATGGACTCAAATGTCATATGTTAGACATCACAATTTAATTAAGTCATCTATTAAACAAAAGCTTCAGATTAAGATTTATTATACAATAAGAATATTAGAATTCAAAATACAAATTTAGATTTAACTCAAAATTTACAAGCAAAGATTCAGATTTAGATTCAAAATTTAGTACAGCTCTGATTGGTTTGGTGTAAGTCATAAGTTATCTAGAAGTCATTTTCTGGGAACTCTAGTTCACTTTCTGGAACTTCAGTTCTATTCACTTTCATAAGATTTATCGTCATAAGTGTAAATATAGAAATAATGATTTTAAAATTGTCAATTTTACTATGTGATATATAAAATGTAAGCACGACAAAGAAATAAATAAAGAATCATATCCACAAGTAATCATTATATTTCTTAACCATAATAATCTTAATTAGCGGTCATGATGCGGATGCTGCTCCTTTAAAAATATTTTCATATGGTATAATTATAATTTTGAAAAAATATTGTGGTTCATATCACATTATAATATTTTTATTTCACTTTAAATGTAGAAGCTATTGTAATGATATGTATATTTTATGTGTTTATAAATATAAATTTTAGTGCATCATTGTTTAATAATATACATAATATTAACATTAGTATATTCTTCACGTACAACTATAATTCATTATCATTTTTCACATAATATTATTTAAATATGAATATAAAATATATTTGATGAATCACATTTTTTTCACATGGTGCAGCGTGATTACTTTTTCATAGTATTTTTATATTTTTTTTATAGCCCACAGTGATGATAATAGTTGTAGTGTAAAATATTTTACATGATTATGCTTATAGTGTGCCATATTTTGTAATATTATGTTATGATTTTTGACATAAATCATACCCACACGCTAATATTCCTAATCATAAATATTTTACATGTATCATTTTTTAAGAATGAAAAATATAACTGCACATGAAATATTGTCAATTGTTCTAGAACTCGTTTTCCGCTCTTTTTAAGAGGGAACTCAGGAACTTAGTTTTGTATGTAACTTTGTAACTCACTGAAAGTCACGAAACTCAAGTATGAATACTTACTTTAAAATAATCATGAAAAATTACTTTAAGAACTCCAATTCATAAATTTTCTAGACTAGTTACAATAAATCAGTTGGAACCCACATGTTCAGTTATCAGTATTCAATTTTAGTGTAAGATTAGTTCAAAGTTCATAAATTAGTATGTTTAGATCTAACATAATTAAGTCAGAACCTTCGCATAAGACAATATGTGATAAGTCCTCATTTAGTTAGTACCAGGACGATTCAAAGGCATGTGTTGCCAATTCAGAGGAGTCTTTTCTCCAGTTTAGAGGTGCTTCAGTACCAATTTAGGGTGTAGTCATGCCAATTTAGAGACACCTCAGTGTCATTTAGTGGCATGTAGTGCCAATTTAGGGGTACTTTGGTACCAATTCACAGGCATAGATACAATAATTCAGGAGGACTTATCATATAATGGTGGCTACAAATTAGATAAAAGACATAAATAAAAGACACATTAATTCAATATAAGCTTATGTCTTTCAGATATCAGTTCAACTTTTAGTTATAATATATTCATGTTTATCTTATTTGAAATTTAATTCCACTTACTCTAACCTAGATTTCCATTTATGCATGTATGTGGATGATATGCCCACATGTACTAATCTTTAGGAAGATGACTCATCAACAATTTTAAGAGAGATTTTCTTGGTGGGGCGCCATCTATGTGATCCAAAATGATAGATAGAGTGCAGGATTTTCCACCATGTATTTAGTCTTTCTTATATAGTTTTATGTAACCAAGTTTATATTTTAAGATATGAGAATATGTACACTAAGTTGTGTTGGTTTCTATCTATTATTATTGTGATGTACCATATTTGTGACACTCCCAAGTTGATTTATTTGCTTCTGCTCATGTGAATGAAAATTTGGGTGCTACAATAAGGTATTAGGGCAATAATGTTTATGTCCATCAGACTTCACTCTAAATTACTCCAGTAAAATCCTATGTAGATTAAAAATTATAGTTAGGTTGATAGTTAGTAACCTTTGATACAAAGATTTGGTAAAGATATTAGAGACCAAGATAGATGTCTAGTTTATGATAGAGTTTCAGATATGTAGTATAGTTAGTCCTAGATAGGTGTCTAGTTTATGATATAATTTGAGATATGCATTATAGTTAGGTGTGTCTTGCCTTTAGACCTTAAATTTTAATTGTAGATGTGCCTATAACATGACCTCTCTATTTTCAATGGTGTTGGTCTGGAATACATATCATATGAAAATGGAGAGGAAATGTTATGATATCAAAATCTTTATGATGTTTGTCTCACCCTTTTGAGTACATGTAGTATGGGACATGAGTACGTCTGAGGTGTAAATATAAGTATAGACCATCTTCAAGTATATATGCAGCTGGTATATATCAAGAGATGCCCAACGATATAGTTGATATCAACAGTCCCAAATAGATATTTACTTGAACCTAATGGCATTAGAAGCCCATAGAGGTCCACTATATATAAAAGTGTTGACACATCATGAAAGATAATAAGACAAAGATATTATTCATGAGCATAGAAAAGAATAAAGGCACAAGATCATGCCTATCAGAAGTAATGTGTAGACATGTAGAACCTCATAACATATGTTATTGATGTATATTCTAAAAGAAATAGGTGTACATGTCTACTAAAGGATTTACCACTAAGATTAATGAGAATAGTTTTTTTGACTATACATTAAGGTTAACTTAGAGTAAGTTCTATTTAGAGGTGAATCTTGAACAACAAAGGTCAATAGTATATCTAACAAAAAGGTTCTGTTTGAACTGTTTTATCCTCTGTACTAGATGTCTTAGGGGTAACAAATATCACTTGACCCAAAAGTCATACTTAGAACTTATAATGTAAATTATGTGACTTATTTCAAGGGATGATGAGAAAATATTAACTGTCCTAGTTGATATAAAATCTTTATGAGGAGGATTTCTTTTTTTTTCAATAAATGAACTTAGAAAATTAAATCCTAATAGTAAGATTGTATCTGAATAACTAGTTGCATCTAAAGAATTCAAACAAACTTCAAATTTTCTTTTTGTATGATAAGGTATGAATAAGTCGATAAAGTTGGTTCAACATAATGTTCTAAAGGACATAGAGTATTCTTCTTAGTGTAGCTTTCAAAGAAAAATGGGAAGATTTGAGATCATGATGTGCTTAGACATAAGCATAGTACATGGAGATGATGACTAGTAAGGTTAAAACTATGAACTTTGTAATTGATATACAAGTAATAAGTCTAATAGATACAATGATGTAAGTGATATTAAAGATGACATAAATATTATTAGTGGTAGTTAAACCTTATGGTGGGTAGCTTCACATGCATGCTAGATGAATTTCAAGGATGAAATTTCCAAAAAAGAGGGCAGAATTGTGACATCCCAAATTCTATATAATTTTATCCTTATGAGGCCCAAGGAAAACACATGACACAAATGAAAATTTGGATCTAATGATCTATAGGCCCATTTGGAGCTCATTAATTGTCCTTAATCACAATAGGTGCTAAATGATTTTGTGTCTATTGGCTTGTGTTAATTAATTACCCAAAAAATATATACATCATCTAAATAATGAGAAATACATGTTGAACAAGGTTTTGATTTTAATAATGTTCATATATAAAGATATATATTATTTACCCAAAAAAGGAATATGAGTGATTATGAATATGAAAATATTTGTTTTGAACTTCTAAGATCTGATTTGTATTCCTTAGATACATGCAAAATAGTGGTCAAAGTTTTATGATTTTTGGTTAATGTTACACAAGGAAATAAATTTGAGAATGACAAAGCTAGATGTGGTTCACTGTTAAATCAATAAAAATAATTTGAGAGATGATAAATGAATTGGTTTCTGGATATTTTAAAATGATAATGAAACAAATAGCAAACTCTTAGTCAAACATCATGGAGGTTTTAACTTTTTGATAGCTCCTTTTTGGGAAAGATTTCATAGTTATTTTGAGAGTATTGAATGATAAAACAACTTTGAATTGACATGTTTAATTTAGAAAGAGGTTAGTTCCAAATCCTTTGAAGAATTAATACATGAGGTGTTTTCTACAATATCTATTATGATTTTACACGTCATTTTAGATTTGAAATAAATGTTAAAAAGTTATCAAGATTAGTTTTAGTATTGTTATTTTTGTGAAAATTCATATAATTCTAACTATAAATTAGTCAAAATCTAGTCAAAATAGAAACCATATATTTAAAGTAGAATTAGAAAGCAAGATGAAGGAGAGTTTGATAATTTTCTATTTAACGTTCTAAGATTTAGATAATTAACTATAGTGCGATAAAATCTACAAGAGCGGCGTATCAAATGGAGGTTATAGAAAAATATGGGGTTTGACATGTCACCTTCCCAAAAAACTAAGAAGATCGATATAAAAAAAATGAGATTTAATTATGGGTGAAAAAATGTTATATAAATCAGTAAAGTCAATGGTGTATTAAATATAGATAATTAAAATGATTTACAGTTTCATAATCACAAAAATCATTTCAAACAACTATGAATATATATATAGGAGTGAGTAATAATACTCAAACATTTGTAAACAATACTTGACCAAGTTATATATCTTATTGAAGAACATATAGGAAACCTTAAATTAAGAGTCATATACCCTTTTGTATGATTTTATTGCCTTTCTTAAATTGAAATAGTTTGACCGAACATCTATGGTAAGAACCAGAAGTTAGAGGCTTTTTGTATGTAATTTAGTTAATGCATAATGGTTATGAAAATAGATAGTTTGAGTTTTCTATTAGATTAAGAAAAGTATAATACTTTAATAATGGCTTATTTGATATTTATAGGATGTATAATAAATGGTTGGTTTGACTATAGATAGATATCCACAATTTGGATGGGTCTTAAATGTGAAACTAATGCTCAAAATAAACATCACAAATTTAGATAATTTAGTAATGATTTTACATGAGTTTAAATGCCTCTTTAAATACAATTACATCATATAGTTTCTCTTGACTTTGAAGGTATTTTTTCTTTACAATTGTAACATGTTTCGAGTTGGACTCTAGTAGACAGATACTTATAGTCAGACTAAGATGTGGTCTACATTTATAATATTCTAGAATTGTATTCCATCACTTGGCATACAATCATTGCCTCCTCATATGCCTACAATGTTGGTAAAGGATCACCAGTGATGTGGCCTTATAGCCCCCTCTACCCAGATGCACAATTGTATGCTTTCTGTAGTTGGTGTAGATATTAAGTAAAACAAAGGTAACTTTACAAAAATCATAACTTGAGTTCTCAGTTTCTATTTAGGGAGTTCAAGATATCACAAAATGATTTTGAGTGCACTATGTCCTAAAAATAGGTTTAGTAGATGATTTTGAACTTTTTATTTAATAAGTTACATTATGGAAATCTATATGATTTTTATGTTTTATGCATTAAATATAAAACGACTTTAGAAATTAATGAATATTTTATGGTAAGTATATTTTCATGTGTTTAACATGATTCTAAAGTCTGATCATTCTAATTTGAAGTTTTACTAAGGTTTTTGATGCAAATCTTAATAAGGATATTTTGGATTCTTCACTCGTTGTTTGGCTATAGAATAATTTGATTTTTTTGTCCAAATCCTATCACATGGTATCATTATTGTTTTCAAAGTTGTGATGAAATTTCATACCTTCTTAACTAGTATTTGGTTGTAGAGTTAAGAAAATAGTATGTGATGTGTTTTATGGATATGGATGAGATATTTACATTGCATATATGCTTAACTTCTATAAAATAGAGTTTTTGATATTTGTATCTAATTTCAACCAAAATGTAGTAACTCAGAACATATGATTACATCTAAAGGTTTTGTTTTGATCATAGATTAATATGTTGCATATAGTACATTATCTGATTTGTTATGGCATATTTGATTACGAATGACATAGTGATTATATAATGTGAGTTTTGATATACATCCAATGCCAAGAATTTTATCATGCTTTTACATTAGAGTTTTATAGTCTAATTAAGAATCATATTTTGGTATACAAGGTCAACGAGATGGGGGTTTGATACATAAAATGAAAAAGAGGATTACACATTGACTTATAGAGATTTGTCGATGTCTAGGTGATTAGATTATTAGATAAAAAAGGAATCAAGAACACAAAGAAATCATCAGTATCAAAGGTAAGTGGGCCATGTCCATTGAGTTTCAATATTATTATATTTATCCTAAACCTTCCTACAAAGTTAACTTACATATTACATTACTTTTAGACTTTAATATTTCATATGCAATCATGGTTTGAGCAATCAAATTTCTTCCAGATTGAGTCATTTTGCCCAATTTTCAAATTTTAGGTATTTGACATTTATATTACTTTTAGACACTCAATACTTCTTTGCTTTGATCAAATTATTTTCTCAAGCCCTTAGGCTTAGATAAAAGTTTTTGTATAATTACTAAATTAAAGAGCTTCGTATTCGATTTATCTAGACAATAAGTATAGCGAATGCCAGATCCAGATTTAGATTCAACTAAATATCTATTCTCAAGTCAAAGACTTAGATGTCATATATCAGACATGCGAATTTAATTAAATCATCTATTAATAAACACTTCAGAATAAGATTTACCCAGAAACAAGACTATCAAACTTCATATTCATATTTATATTCAACTCAGAATTTAAGAGCAAAGATTCATATTTAGATTTAGAATCCAGTACATGTTCAATTATCAATATTCAATTTTAGTATAAGATAAGTTCAGATGCATAGTTCAGTAAATTTAGATCTAGATAATTAAACCAGAACTTTCACATAAGACACTATATGATAAGTCCTCATTCAATTAGTCCTAGGATGATTCAGACACATGCTTGCCAATTTATAGGCATGTATTGCCAAATCAAAGGAGTGTTTGCTTCAATTCATAGGCACTTCATTACCAATTTAGGGCATAGTCATGCCAATTCAGAGACACCTCACTATCATTCAGTGGCATGTAGTGGCAATTTAGAGGTACTTTGGTACCAATTCAGATTTGTAGATATGCCAATTTAGGAGGAGTTATAGTATAATGGTGGCCACAAATCAGATAAAAGACATAAATAAAAGACACATTGATTCAATATAAGTTTACAACTTTAGATATTAGTTCAGTTTTTTGTTATAGTATATTCGTATTTATCTTACTATAAATTCAATGTGACTTATTATAACCTAGGTTTTCCTTTATGCATGGCTAGGGACGAGATGTACACATGTACTAAGCTTTAGGAAGACCAGTTAAGATAAAAGAGTCATCAATAGTTTTGAGAGAGTTTTTCTTAGTGGGGCTCCATCTACATGACCCAAGATGATAGATAAAGTGCTTAATTTATCTTCTATTTCCATATAGGTTGATTTGGTTGGTATAGAGTCAATTGATGTCACTGTGATGACTTTTATTGGCTTTTCCACCATGTATTTAGTCTTTCTTATAAAGTTTTATGCAACCAAGTTTGTATTCTAAGAATTTATAAGAATATGTACACTAAAATGTGTTGGTTTCTTTCTATTATTATTGTGATCTATTAGGTTTGTGACACTCTCAAGTTAAATTTTTTTTTGCTTCTGTGCATGTGATATGAACATTGGGGTGTTATAGGACGCCACCTCCCTATAGTTGTAGTTGCCATCCGAGTTGTTGTTCAAGTTGTCCTATGATCTGTTGGCGACCTTGATGGATAAGAGACAAACATCTTGAGGTAGATCACAACCTATGTTAGCTCTCTTTGCTTTCAGTTGCTGCCACATCCTTGAGGTTTTCTTTTTTCTTTTTTTATCTTCTTCTTTTCCTCTCTATGATTGTTTGGTTTATTTTGAACAATATAATAATGAAATTTTTCTTTGTTTGTTGATCTTGGACAATGTGTGTATTGTATATCTATCTAATTGAAATTGATATATAGATGTGGAAAATAAATATCTAATATGATATATATTGTCTAACTTATGTATATATGGAATATGATGTGTATTCTTTGAGTAGCAGAAGATATGGTAATGCAAATTTACATATGAAAATTGTCTATGGAACATGTATGAAACTATTGTTGCAATCATTCTTGGATGGAAGAACGAAGGACATGATTGGGGATGAGCCTTTCACTATTGAGCTTTAAGTTAGTCATTGGTGATGTAGCATGTCCTCTCTGTAGCCACCCTCTAATAGCTTTAGCTTCGTAGGTATAGCCATCAGCTGCAACATGGGGATCACTCATTATCTCCTAAAAAATCAAAGAAAACAAAGCTATTATGGACTATCCTATAAATTTCTCTTAATTTTATTCTGGAGGGTAAAAGTTTGCTGAAGAAACTATTTAGGCCTTCTGAATACAAATGAAAATACTATTAGAAACTCTTTTGGAAAAGTTTTTCTACTTCTTTCAAAATTGATTTATATTCCAATACTAGTTGTGTAAAACCCAAAGAAATAATGTGCTCAGGACATAAATGATCTTTCAAATTATCTTCAATTCAGACAACATAGGAGACGATGTGCGCTTATTTGACAAGTTCTAGGATTTAAACAAAACTTTGGTAGGTATTACCATAAGTCATAATATTATTCATAGAAGAGGTTGTAGCTTGGTTAAATTCATATCTCAATCTTTCAAATGATTGCATCCTTATATTTCTAAATGCACAATTTCATGAAACCAAATAAATGATGTGGAATGGGTTTTTAGCCTGCTAAACAAAGCAACATGTGCAATGGAGCCGAGGTCTCCAAATAGCACATGTTTACCTTCCGCCACCAAAGAAAACTAAGAAAGGAGTACCTTGTTTCTAGCTATAACATACCATATCCCTTGTCTGACCGTCCTTCTACATAGATAAACCTCCTTCCACCAAAAACCCTGCTACTATGCCTGATCATACTTGATAACTTTTTTAGGCCAGTAGTCAAAATTCTTAATTCTAAGCATAACACACAAAATCTACCATGGCAACGAGTCTCTGATCCAAACCAAAAGCAATGTGATGGACAAAGGTGACATAATTCAAATCACTAACAAGCCTTGTCCTAAAAAAATAGCATGAGATATCCTAGTTCAAACAAATGATATAGATATCTTCCCTAATGACAAAGGTGATTAACAACTCTCTAGAGCATTTATGAACAACAATACAATGTGGTGATGTTGGAGAGGGATTGTTGGTAGGTGGAAGGTAAACCAGGAAGCCACTAAGGGATCATGAATGAGAAACTATTCATTGTCTTTAGCAGCCAATGATGCAAATATTTATAAACGCAGTCCATTAAACATGGAGAAATAGTTTTGTTGGAAAAGGTAGGACTTAATTCTACTACCACATGCTAATACTCTCTAATTCTAGAGATAGTTCCATAGCATACCAATAGAGCATCTTGCAATCATCTCATTTAGGATAGGTTCCCATCAAGGAAGCATATACATATAGATAAATTTGATAAGGTGATGTTCAGAAAAATAGGGCACGGTCTTGGATACACTGAAAATGTGTCTGCGGCATGTCTATATTGGACTCATGTCTAAGAAAGGCACAACAACCACCAAGAATCGTCATTGTTCTACCTCATTTTCCTCCTCCTGACCGTCCCATCCTCTTAATACTTATCCATGAAAGTCTTCCCCTCTACTTCCTCATTCTCCACTAGTAGTCTCCTCCCCTTCCTCAACCATAAAATTATGTCAAAGACTAGCACACACTCTCCCCTATCTCTCATGTTACTTTCCACTTCTCTTCCATCAATACTTCAAAAACATCCTCATACACCATCATGAGCATAAAGAAATTATTGTCCAACACACATCGTAATCTCTTGTGTCATTCTTTTCTCATCTCCATCTTTCCCACTTTATTGTTTTATACACATCTTCCTCTTTACCACCATTGATTGTAAATTTCTTGGATTTAATATTCTTTTTTTTTTGGTCGGCTAAAAATATGTTGCTATATATTACCAAAAACTTTGGGCTTATGTACAAAGGAGGACAGAACCCCCAAAAAAACAAGAAATGTGAGCAAACCACACAGGGTCGCACCATCCTAATCTAAACCAGGAACAAGAGTAAGGAGGAAGTAGGAAATCCTAACAGCCGCAGATGTTGTACAACCATCGTCAAGACTCTACATCCGACAGCAAAGAAAACACTGACAATAAAAACCAAGCGTTGAAAGTGTGTCTTCTTGGATGAGGCATTAAAGCTTATCTGATCATCACACAGGTGACCTGTGACTAGAGAGTAATACTCACTTTCTCATTACCCAAAGTTCAACACAGGAGGTAAAACATAAATTTGAAAACCCCAGATATGATGTAAGGGGAATGCAGTAGGGTTGGATCGTCTTGTCTTTATTGCGCAACCTTGTAAAAGTTCCAGGAGAGCAGAGAGCTATCTTCATCTTTTAGCAATAAAAAGCCATCCACTCCTAATCCAACCAACTAGCAATAAAACCACATCGAAAGGTGTGGCAGAATAGAAGTAATGGCAATCAAGTACGTCTGGATGAAAGGAGTTCTATCCTCATGGAGATACATCTACATGTCGGCAACAAGACAACCTTATGGAGACCAACGCATGCTAGGGATAGAAGTTGAATCCAGCAAGGAATTAAGTAGAATCATCAATCTAGGGGGTTTCATCCATTCTAACTTTTCTAGCCTTCTTCTTCTTCTTCCTTAGCCTGGGGCTAACATTGAGTTGGAAATCAGTCGAATGATCAAGATCTGGCTCGAAGGATCTTGTGGATTCATCTTCAGATGTGGGCCCACCTGCTCTGTGGTATTCCAGGGAGAAACCTACATCATGGAGGATTCTGTTACTGAGCGGAGTAATCTTCAGATTGGAGAGGGACAATTCCCACTCCAGGTCTAAAGTATCCCCCAGAACACAGTAAGGTTCACAGTGCATCTCTGTCTCCATTGTTGGCGTTCTTTGGTGGAGGCTAGCATCGGAACTGACCTTCCCTCTGTGGCTCTTGCCTGTCGTCATTTTGTCGACTGGGTTGAGCGTGACTGGTTTTACCAGTTCTGATTTGAAGTTCGCATCCGTGCTATCTGTGTTTATCCTCCTGGGAACAGAAGGAAAACTTGTGCCCAAAATGTTGGCACTTTGAGCAGAGGAGCGGCCTAGCTATGTACTCGATACATAGCTTCTTTGGGATGTCGTCCATCTCAATCGTGACTTCTTTTGGGAAACCTACAGTCGACGTGATTTCCGCACAGATC
Source organism: Alisma plantago-aquatica (assembly GCA_963693085.1). Classification (NCBI taxonomy): domain Eukaryota; kingdom Viridiplantae; phylum Streptophyta; class Magnoliopsida; order Alismatales; family Alismataceae; genus Alisma; species Alisma plantago-aquatica. Next base: position 65,333,043 of record OY856412.1, read on the forward strand.
ACGGCTCCCTTGAGGAAATTGGCAGACAAGGAAGCTTCGTCGAAGTCGACTGGTCACCCAAGTAAACTCGCAATGCCTCCAAGCTGGTCCAAGGTCCAGGGGACACCTGGGTTCTCCACTCGCATCCACACAGGGAGTTTCTGAAAGAATGGGGGGAAGAGGTTCACTTGGCTCCATGGATGAGCAATAACTAAGGCACCATCCATCATCCAGGGGGGCTCATCGAGAATCCTATTCCTCTCTGTCTCCATCGCCAGGTTAATAACGGACCCAATCATTTCTTTAGCCATGATCTGAAACTCCTCGCTCGGACACCAGTGTCTTTTGATCCATCCGTGGACTTGACCCTTGAAGGGTTTTCTTCCGGTAAACCAAAGGGATATATACTCCTTCTAGTTCGGGATTGAATCGTTCTTGGTGGAGAAGGAGAATACCTTCACCCCATTTCTGACGACCAGTTCCACAAACTTGATGATAGGCTCATCGCTGCAACTAGAGCATAGGTGAAATTCTAATAGGATTTAGCAAGTTTAGATTCTAGAATAAGTTTCCTTAGGGAAATTAGAAGTCAAAGGTAGGAATGGAGAGTGGAGGTGAGGGTGTTTCACCTCACATCACTCGCCATCTAGCTTTTAAGAAACTCTTAGGCAATTGTCTTAAGCACTCTTACACTAGCTACTTAGATCTTCTACATAGAAGTAAGAGAGAGGAAATGTATGTTGGAAGATAGGGTGCTAGATAGGGATCCACCAGGGTGACCTAGGAGAAATCCCTAAGATAACCCCATAGAAGCCATTCTCTCCTAGATCCTAAGTGGCTTCAAGCATGAATAAACAAGCAATATATTTTTCAAGCACAAACTACAAGAAGAAAGATGAGAAAAAAGATACAAGTAAAAGACAATCATCATAAAATGAAATTATAGAGTTTACAAGTTATTTCCCCCAACATGGTATCAAAACACATTTAGACCCAAATAGCTATCTAAGGGGCTCAGCTACTCATGACAAAACAAAAAAAAGAATGAAGAATGAGTAGAGGAGTGAACAGTCATAGAAGCTTGGTGAAGATTCCTTCTTCTCCTATGAGATCATGCATAAGTCGGGTATGCTCTTATCATGAATATCTCACAGTTGTATTGGTCAATGATCTAAAGATTAGTTGTATCCTTCTCACGCCATGGTATGCTTCTATTGTCTCTGAATACTTCTCCTCATGACTGGTTTTCTGATTTTGGTTATTGAACACTTCTTGACTAGAGTTGAAAATCAAATGAACTAAAGTTACACTACCATCTCTTATAAATCTACACTCCATTCTTTCTTGTAACTCATTTTTTTATTAATTTTAATTATCGATAACTACACATTGAGAAGATGGAGTAAAAATTTGTCTTTTAATTTTTTGATGATGTTCCTGAAGAAACTCATATCAGGTGCCTGAAAGGCATTGTGCAAAGCTAATATATTAAAATCCACATGTATTTTAAATTAGTAATCTTCTTTTTTTGTAGGACATGATTAAACACATTTGTATGGCTTCTTCTTTTCTCATATAAAATCTATCTTGAATATTTATCAAAGGTGCCGATTTGATGATCTTATTATGTAGAAACGCTCTTAAAGATTAAATTTTGTTGTTTTTATTTGGCAGACAGGATCTTGTCCCATCCCAGCATTAGTATTTTGTGGTTTTGCGTCAGATGCAAACTCAATAAGGTATGTGATATGGGATATATACTTTTGATTTTAATGTGGTGGCTGAAGTTAAAGGCATCAATTGTGCATGTATTATTTCTATGGTACAATGCCAAGAAACCAAAAAAAATACTCAAACATAGTTCATCATGAATTTCTTGTATATATGAGAAACTTTAAGAAAATAACTATGAAACCATAAATTATCAATTTTAACAGTATACATTATCTTTCAGTCTTAGTTGATATGTTTCTTATTAAATTTTAAATGAACTCTAATAATTTAAAGAATCAAAATAGTTGTCCCAAGATTTGAGGCCTCAGAAGAATAATCTTAAAAGGAATGATTGGACTACCCATATCACCAATGCGCACCTACTTTTCAGGGAGTACATCACTAAAGAACTATGTGGTTAAACGTGCTCAGCCCAGAGTAGTACTAGGATGGGGACAAGTCAGGTATTTTATCATGTCTTGTGTGTGAATTAGGACAAAGACTTTAGGTAGGTTGTTGTCTCATCATCTATGACCAACTGATTGCCTTCTTGAGTCACTAAATAACCAAATCTTTCAGACTCAAGGCATGTCCTACTAGATCTATGAGGTCCTCATGTTACATGAGGAACTTGAGATTCCAATATTGTTTGTGAGTCTCATTGTTACTTTTGTACATGTATAGGCTCAATATTTTCTTGTTGTTCTTGAGCCTCTTCGAGTTCTACTTTCCTCCCAATGATTCCTTTGAAAAAAAATCCTTACTAGGAATACAACATCCTTGGCAACAAACACTTTGTTATCAGATGGGTTATACAAGTAGTATCCCTTGGTTTCTTTGAGATATCCAACAAAATAACATATATCTAATCTAGAGACAAGCTTTTCATGAAACATTTTCCTCACATAAGATTCACACACCCCAAAACCTCATAAAAGACATTTTGGGATGCTTCTTAGTCAATATCTCATATGGTGTCTTTTGAACCGATTTAGATGGTACGTGATTAAGTGTAAATGATGTGGTTTGCAGAGCATGTTGATAGCAAGAAATTGGAAGATCAATGTAACTCGTCATTGATTACACCATATCTAGTAATGTATGATTCCTTCTTTCTGACAGATCGTTATGTTGTGGTGTTCCAAGTGGATTCCATTGTGATACGATACCACCGTCTCATAAAAGGTCCTCAAAATCTTGGCTTAAGTATTCTCCACCTCAATCAGATTGAAGTGCCTTAATACTTTTAACAAATTAGTTATGTACTTCATTCATAAAATACTTCAACTTTTCAAGGGTTTCTAACTTATGTTTCATTAAGTAAACATAAGCATACTGACTAAAGTCATCAGTGAAGGTAATGAAGTACTGATAACCACCACCAGCATTTGTTCTAAAAAGGACATATACATCACTGGGTATGAGTCATAATAGATCACTTGCCCTCTCACTATTACTAGTAAAAGGATCCTTTGTTATCCTGCCTGAAAAATAAGACTCACATATTTCTATTGATTCAAAATCAAGATAGCCTAGATAACCAAATTTATGGAGTCTGAAAATGTGTTTCTCATTTATGTGTCCTAGACGATAGTGTTAAATGTGTGTTTGGTTTTAGTTATCGAGTTTTAGTCTTTTGGTAATTATGTTATATACACTTGTATCCAGATTTAACATGTATATACCGGAAGACATTGGGCCATTGCCATAATAGATCCCATCTTTACTAGTAGAACATCGATCATTCTTTATAATAAATTTGAATCTATTCTTGTTCATACAAGATACATATATGATGTTCTTATTAATGGAAGGCACACAATAGCAATTCTTTAACTCTACTACAAGCCCAATTGACAAAGATAAGTCATAGGTTTGAACTTCACTGGCAGCAACTCTTGCTCCATTAGCAATGCACAGTTCAACCTCACCTTTCTTCAAAGGTCTAGTTCTTTATAGATCCTTCACATTTGAGCAAATGTGTGATCCACAATCAAGTACCCAATTCAAAAAAGTAGTGAAGTTAATGTCAATTATGTATATACCTGAAGTAGAGATCTATGTCCCTTATCGACTAAAACAAAGAGTTATTTGTCCCTTATTTCATCTTCCTCGGTTTCTTTAAGGGCACATTTGTTATTTGGATTTATTGAAATCTCGTATTATGTCCATCCCGCGTTGTTGAAATCCTACGTTCTCAAAATCCCGCAAAGTAAAATTTTATGTTTGGTTTGCTGGATTTTGTAAGTGTGGGGTTTATCCTTTTTCATGTTTGTTGTCTTGCCCATGATGGATTTTGGTGTCCGGGAGAATTTTGATGGAGATCAAAATGTGAGATTCCTATTCTGTCTAAAAATCCTGGGATTAGTCATATTTCTCCAATCTCACAAACCAAACACAAAATTTGCAGAACTAGAGTCCAAAATACAATCCAATACGATAAAATCCAGGTAACCAAATGTGCCCTAAGTGAAATGAATAGATTCCTTTTGCACTTACCTCTCTCCTTATCTTTTTGAGTTAGGATAGACATTAGTCTCCCCCTCCCTCAAAGCCTGTGGCGGAGGTCGAACGCCCGAGAGGGTGGTAAATTCAAGGCAGCTTCTACGAATCGAACTCGGGTCCCTTCGTGAGGGAACACCGTGCTTGACCACTTGGACCACTCATTGCCGGCCTCTCTCCTTATCTTGAGTGTATAAGATTTAGACTTCAGTTTGGCCTCAGTATATTTCTTAGTGTTTCCTTGTCCCTTCTCTATTATGTTGATCATCCTCATCATAGGTTTGTCCTTCTTCATTTGCACTTCATCATTTATCAACATGCCAAGCAATTTAGAGATTGGTTTAGACAAGTTATTCAAGTGATAGCACTTAATAAACTAGATATATGATTTAAGAAATGATTATAGAATCATATATGTGGATAATTATTGATTGAAAGGAAATCCCAATCTCTCTAGATGTTCCACATGCCCAATCATATTGAGCAGATGGGGCTCTACTGGATCTCCCTTTATCAGTTTACACTCAAACACCACTTTGGAACATTATACATTTTTTTACTTTACGTGATTCTTAAGATGTGTTACCATCTTGATAATGTCCATGTTTTCATGTTGTTTATGCAACTCATATTTTAAACAACCCAGCATAAGGTTATTGGTGTTCATGTCATCATTGGCATGCTTCAAGTAAGCATTCATTTCAGCCTTAGGAGCATTTGGAGTGGGTTCCTCTGGCACTGGTGTTTCAAGGTTATAGAGCTTGCACTCATGATTGAGAACATTTCTCAAATTCTTGAACTAGTTATGGAAGTTTATCCCGTTTATTTTGTCTCTTTCTCAAGGATCGATCATAATGATAGTGTGTTTACGATTTATTTTTACAAAAGTTAAATTTGCATTTTGTCGAAACACTTTTGGTTATACTTGATAATATTGACGATACTAATTAGGCCTTTAATTAATTATCACTCCCACTATTTTTTTTTCAAATTGAAAGTCCTCACTATCAATTCGGAATTTTGCAGTATAAAACCTTCTAGTGAGCCAAGATCCATATTTCATCAAATAATGAGTCAACTTTGGTTGATCGCCCACAACTTGGCTATTTAGGTCGAAAACTATTTCCAATTGCATCTAATGCAACTCTTTGGTAGATGATGTGCACAACTCATTGTTACAATCTATTTGTATGCTTCTAAGCACTTAATCACATTAAAGCCACCTAGTTTTTCCTGACCCTAAAGCCAACACGATAGAATATGCACCTTGATTTGGCAGACCCACATATATGTCATCACACTTCTACGAGATAGACGACGCACCAAGCTTTAGCATAACCTACGCTTAATCGATCAAGCTTTTCATGGGTGTTGCTAATGGAAAGCATATAAGACATAATATTTCTTGAGGGGTTTTATAAACAAATACATATACATATTGTATCACTGCATACTTATAATACATATCATATACATGATATATCTACAAATGAAACATACAATCATAAAATATATGAGTGGTGGTTACGGTCATACTAATGCAATTCTTTAGAGCCACAAGGAATTGCTACCACCTAAGGTCGTATCTCTCATGTAGCAACATGTTCTTGAAAATATATTGTTGGAACAGGCCAGTCGATCGGTTGGACCCTTCAGTCGATGAGTTGGACTTCCCATCGGTTGATTGGCTTCCATCGGTCCGTCTACTGGCTCTGGTTCATATGGCTGACTGAATTCCTCTGGTCGATCGATTGGGCCTCTAATGGATCGATTGGATCCTCCTGTCAGTTGGCCTCCATGGTGTCTGATCGATCGACTTGACTTCATAGTCAGTCGACTCTCCTAGTGTGGAACGACTTCTCTTTCCCAAAATAGAAACTAAAACTATCCTATTCTTACTAACTTATTACATTGTAAAAGAGAAACCTTGATTTACATTTGAGGAGAGTATAGGAAAAACATTTACATTTGGAAAGAAAGAGAGAGGCTCGGTATGCAAACTAAATAATAGTGAGAAAGAAACCAAGCAACCAAGCACGCACATCCAGAGGGGATTTGGCCATAACCACACATACATCCACCATCAAAATGTTTTTAGGGTGGTGTGTATAGATTACATATACATCGTATCATATATATATATATATATATATATATATATATTGAGATCGTGTGTGGTATTTAATCAAATATGCACATTAATCATTTTATACATTCACATTGTATGAAATAAAATAAATCTGATCACATCGATTTAAATCTTGATACTCCGTAGTTTGGCATGGCTCTAATACTACTATTAGGAAATCGGGCAACAGGTAAGGTAGGGAAAACAAAAAATGTATACTTGGACCAAGATATTGTGTCAACAACAATGTATCTAGGAAAGAGGGTTTGGAAGGCATGTACTTGGTCTTAGAACAAGTCCAATGACAATCCTCACAAAGCGGTGTTATTGAATATGGGTGTCTATTGGAGCAACATCCTGAACTAACACCATGACAGCAGCATTTTCATCCTCCTAGTGTGTTGCAACAACCTCCACACCTCTATGGTACTCCATAGGACCACCACACACTCCTCATTCTGCTTTATAGAACCAATGGGAAGAAGTTTGTCCCTTTGATGCCAACATGCTAGCATTGACTTGTTCTTCCTTGTTGTCTCTCCTTTTTATGAGTAAACTTGCTTTAGGCTCTCACATTACGACACATGCGAGAGGGTGATGTTTGGCAATGTTAGTTGTATCTTATGAAAATCTTGACTACCCCTCCATTTGTGGGAGGGTCAAGGTCAGGGTTTCTAAATCAACTGGGAGTCAAAGAGATAGATTTTCACAAATTTCTGAATATTGTGGATCATGAGTCGGCTGACTATCACCCCAGTCGTCGACTGGAACATCTAGTCGGCCGATTGGAATGCTTTCATATTTGCAAACATATTGGCTTTCAATGCAACTATCAATGCACAACATGACATTGACATCAACCCTTGCAATCCTATTGATTGTCCAGTCAACCGATTGGACACTTGAATTGGTCGACTCAACACATGAGTTGGTCGAATCAACACTTGATTTGGTTGACTCACTTTTCCTATCATCCAATTTCAGCCATGATTACCTAAACACTTTGGTAATCACGACACATGAATGGATCGACTCAACCCTTGAGTCAGTCGACTCACATTCCTGGTTAGCAAATTATCAACCAATGTTGTTTAAATCGATTACCAAAACACTTTAGTAATCAAGTCAAACCTTATTCATGAGTAAAATCCTATTCTAGGTACATCCTCCAATGTGTGTGACCCTATAGTTCCCAAGTTATGTTGGAAGTGAACGTCCTCAACTAATTTATGACATCACGAGCAATGAATGATATCCAAAAATACATCACTACTAGCCAAGTAATTGGAAATTTGGAGAACAATTTTACCTTAAAATCCATGATCAGTGTTACTGTGATTGTATAGTTCCTTTGTCTCTAATATCAGGATTGAACTCAAGGCATGGAATCATCATCCTCTCTATATCCAATCCATGTTTTGAGCTAGAGCAGACTATTAAGATACACATGAGCCAATTATCACATATTGACTCACATGAGTATGGCCATGCATTTCTCAGTCTCTCTTATCAAGTGGCTAGGATATCAACTCCAATGGGAGGGACAAATCACACCTATACCACTCACAGTCAGTCCCCATTGTCACAATGTACCCGAACACCATCTTTATGAAAACCCTTATTCAAGATCACATTGGGTTGTGTCAAAATACATCAAATGGCATGTAATTAGTGTAGTGACTTCAGGTCTAAGAACCACAATCGACGCTATCACTTTGAGAGTTGACTCTGACTACCATTCAATGGTTCCATGTATCATCCTCAAGGTGGGTATGTCCAGTACAATGTTCTCTAACAAGTACTTATGTGATAGACTTGTTATCCCATAACATGACTAATGAGACTCTATCATCAGTCAATACACATTCTAGTCTTATGTATTATCGATGTCTATTTTTCTTCCACAATAATATCCGACTAGGGACATAACAAGAATGTATGTACTCTTATCATACATATGATCTCATTGTCCATGTCCTAAACCTGAAGACATATATTATTGAGTAACATCATTCTTGAGACATCTATTATGTTATATCATTGTCTCATAACTAAATAAAATAGAATATAGAATTGCCTTATGAATTACATCACTCCACATTACAATCATCATATGAATGGCTTGTTGGGCATACATACAACATTATTGGCACCCCTTGTTTCTCATCAATGTCATTTTGGATAGTTCTTCTATCAAGACAAAAGGCAGCTAAGCAGATGGCACATCTTGCTTAATGTATTTGAATATTCTTGTTGGGTTCTGGTTAGAGACTTGGAACACAAGTTGGCACCAGAATTGCCAAAGTTTCCAAATTGTCATTGCAAACCATATCGTCCATTCAGATTGCTTCTTTCTATTGCTTAGATTTTTAAATAGCCAAGTTGGGAATGATTGGGCAGTGTTCAACATTCCATCATCTGCTTTTAGAAAAAGGTCACAAATTTTTCATATATCCATGTATTTCTCCAAATCATGTGTCAGCATTTCAGTTTAGAGCCACATCTAGAACAACAATCATTCGCAATTAAATCTCTCCTTGCTCTATTGTAGTTTTTCATCAATCATTCATGCATTTCTAACCACATTGTAGTTTTCACTCTCTAAGGGATATTCAACTTCTAGATGGTCCTCCATCTTCTGGGAGTTCTCATGGTATTGCAACGTTGGAGATTGCATTAGGTTTTTTTTTATGAAAACCTCCCTTGGGCATCCTTCAAGTCAATGACCTCATCCATTTCTACATCTTGACATGGTGGTAGCATAGATATAATGAGTCTGATAGTGTCTTATTTAAACCACTCTTAGATAAATTTATCATACCAGTTTCCCTCCATGTTGACTATGGATTCAACTTTGAGGTATTCTAGTTCAATTGGGACAATCTTGTGTGCCTTCAGTTGTGGTCCTCTGATCCCCTTCACCCATATCTCCTACCAAACATTTTTGTTACACCCAATAGGATGGCTTTCCCTATATCCAGAAGCATCATTTTTTTTGTGTTTTAGCCACATACTTCCATATATGTAGGGTATTTGATGATCGATGATTGATCTGGTGGGCATACTTGTTTGACATTACCTCCTTCCAAAGAACCTTCTTATTAGAGATGAAATCCCATCCGACTCTATGCATAAGAGCCTCATTTTGCATTTTCATAGTGTTGATATCAATACCTCCTTTTTATTTGTTGTTACTTTGTCCCACACGACAAGGATAATGCCTCTAGTGATTTTAACACCCTTCTATAGGAAGGTCCTTACAACCTGGTCAATTTTCTCATAGATAGAATCTGAAAGGTGTGTTGTTGCATTGTGTATATTGGTGTTGAGTTATATTTGATTAGTATCAGCCTTCCTATAAATGAAAGGGATCTATTAACCCATGAATATATCTTTTCTTTAGTCTTGTTGATTGTCTCAAGATACATTTCCTTATTTGCTCTCTCATGGATTATCGATACTCCAAGATGTTTCCCCAGATTGTTTATTTGTTGTATGATAGTAATCTTGGTGATCGCTCTCATAGTTATGTTGGTCATGTTTTTTGAGAAAAAAAATCGATGATTTTTCCTTTTCCATTGTTTGACTTAAGGCATGTTCAAATCTCTTAAGAACTTTGATCATAATTCCATTTTGTATCTCTAAAGCATCACCAGATATAATTAAACTATTAGAAAAGCAGACATGTGATATCTCAAGTCCCCTACAGGTAGCTCGGAACACCTTCTATCTCCAAGAGTGGTCCTCTTCAGCTGTAGTCAGACTCAGTCGATCTAGATGGAGTGCATAGATGTAGTGATAGAGTGGGTCTCTTTTTCGTACTACGGTTGATTCCTTGAAAGGTTGTAGTGTTTCTCCTTCCCATTGGATTGCAATTTCTCCAACTGTGATGATATTCATTATGAAAGTAACAATATTGTGTGGAAAAGTCCTCATTCCATGATTATCTAGGATGAATGTCAAATTCATCATGTCATACACCTTTGAGAGATCAAGCTTCATGGCAATAGATGATTTCTTTTCCATTTGATTGTGCATTGAATGGATTATCTCCTTTACTAATATGATATTATTTGTGATTCGTCTGTTAGAGCTACTCTGTAGAGGCAAAATCCAATCAGGCAAGTGAGTCTTGATGTGATACACAGGTGTCTTCGGTATAAGGACTAGTGTGAAGCTCACTAGATTGTCTTCAATAAGATGACCCGCTAAATAGTGAGCTAGCATTCGCAAGAAAGAGTCACTTGTTTGAGCCCAATTTTTTTGCATGAACCCTACATCCATGTCGTTAGGCTCAGGCACCTTAATTGGATTCATCTTCATTAGAGTGTTATAAGTTTCTAAAGTAGTCGGCATGCTACTAAGTTGACCAATATCTTGGGAAGATAGATTTGGGAAAAAACTAATGTATTCATAGGTAGCCAATGTGCATGGTTACACAACAAAATCATGAGATAAATTATCCCTAGAGTTTAAATTTTCAATTGCAAACTACCTACTTGTAAGTAAGCAAGTTAACTTTTAGTATAGAAAGGTCACATGGAACAACATTTTTAAGAGATTTAATCAAACCAATTTTTATGAGTAATATTTAGAATCCATTTTGTAGAGAGTGATTATACTAGAATAGAAATCAAGAATTGTAGAAAAAAGGGTAATCAAATCTAAGATTTCATCAATTTTAAGGGATATTGGGGTTTGGGTGTTCACCGCCGCCATATACCATGTATTATCCTTAGTTAATTTAACTCCTTACTATTTATCAATCAAATTAGGACTATACAAATAGATGTCCTCACTGGAACACAAATCTAGAAAAGGCCAGACTTCTCTAAAACTCAGAACTTTGGTGTTTTGAGGATCATTATTCAACCATCCAACAAGGCTCTACCAAGGATTTTGTCAAGAGATTTTGTGCTCAAATTGAGGTTTAAACCCATGGATCAGGTTATTTCATCTCCATAGATTATCATAGATGAGTAAATTGAGGGATCAATTCAATAGTCAAGTAATATGAACGGATGGAAACAATTCGATTATTATCAAACTAAGAGTCAAATACAACTAAGACACAATACAGGATATGGGTCTTTTCCCCATGCCCCAGTACGAAAGAAACTACTCTATCATGGTGATAAAATAACAGATAAAAGAGGGGGTAAGAATCATGTTTCCAAAAGGATCTAGCAGCACTTTGACAGCCTCCATGAGGAACGGGTCACTCCTCCTTTCTTCCCTTGCTTTCTACACCCGAGGGCATCTCTGGAATGATATGATAAAATATGATATATATGAGATATTTTTGTGTTTGGACTCTCCCTCCTTCTATAAGTGGGAATGAGGCCTAGAATATGAAAAACCATGCTAAGTCAAGTCTTGAATTCTCAAATATCAAGCATAATGGGTCAGGTCCCTTTTTAATATAAATGTCAAGCTTTGATAGATCTCCAATTTATGCTTTGATAGCTTTGTGTTTGATCAAAGGGATTTAATTACATTCTTTCCTTCATAAAAAAGTGCATGGTCATTGGCCAATTTGCCTTTGTGCCTGGTCAGGGGAGTAATCTTGACAATATTAATTGCTTGCCTCAAATGGAGAAATTAAGGAATTATCTTCCTTTAATATTTTGACCATTGAATTTCTTTGACTCTCTTTTCTACATATTTCTACTAAAGATGAGCTCTACCTTGTCTTCAGCCCAATCACCATCCACATTGTTTAGTTTTGAAATTATGTCTCTTTGCCTTTTTGTATTTACAATTAATTGGAAGTATTGGGTATTTGCATCTCCACATCACATACACTCACAATGAGCACATTTTCACCATTCCTCTATTCTTGAAAAAGGAATCATTGTATTCCAATTGGAGGTATGAAAAGATGTTTTCCATTGCCTTAACTAGTTGGTACTTAGAATCGTCTGTTTCTTGCTGATTTTTTCAATGAGTCAGTTCTTTCTTGACCTCATTTTTCTCCTCTCGTCTTTGTCCCATTTTGTATATTGTCCATGAACTTGGTAATTTATTTATGAAAATTCAACTTGTTGTCCCAATTTTACTGAAAGAAATTTGGGAATGAAGCTCTTTTGTTCTGAACCATGATGGATTTGGGTTGGTACACAACTATCCCTTTGGTTCCACCAGTGTGAACTAGTAGGAGTGAATGATCAAAATTCATCCAAGCTAGAACTTGCACAGACATCTTTGGGAACTCATCAATCCACTCCTGGTTGGTGACAATAGGATGTAGTCTCTCTTAGAGCCAACCTTGTTTGAAGGTCATTTTTCAGACTTGATGTGCCCAAGTTTTCTACTCATCTTTAGATAGTCCCACCACAAACTCTCTGCAGCTTCCCAAGTGTATAGGTTCACCTCTTGCCTTCTCTTTAGAATGGAGCACTACATTGAAGTTTCCCAATACCAACCATGGTAAGGAAAAAGTAGATGCCATGGTCTCTAGATGCTCCCATAGAAATGGTCAACCTACTTGTTTACTGCTAGCCTATAAAAATGTGATGATGATATATTTATTAATTATATATTGGATGTATTGCTTATGTTTCACAAAGATCTCAACCCTTTCTTATCTGCTTCGCCAAAGAAACCAAATGCCACCAGTAAAACCAATCTCTTCCCCTCTGTAGGATGCATCTCTTTACAATCTTGTCTGCTTGAACCCTGCTGGTGTGGGTTTTAGTAACAGCACAAATATCAACTCTATAAAGTCGCATGATATCTCTCATGATGTTCTAGGTATCTGTTCCACAGACACCCTGCACATTCCAAGTGGCGATAAAAATTAAGTGACCATATCAATAGGTCTAGGGTCCTCCTTACCCGTTTGTAAACTTCCATCATTCTGATCCATCTACCTTTATTTTGATTACTCACACCATTCCTTGTTAGGTCCTTCGAGTTTAAAATTTCATGTTCCTAAGGTGAATCCTTGTTAATGCACCAAAGGTTATTTGGTTCTTTGTTGGATTGGCTCCTAGTCCTTGAGGCATTGAAGAGTCTCTCATATTGAAATGTAGGTTGCCCGTACCCATTTTGTCATCATTTTGAATGACCACTATATTTTCTCCTTCAATTGTCATTTCTCGGTATGTACTAGTGTTATGACCGTTTCTGATCTTAATTGGTAAACTAGGGTTTACCTATATGATTACATGCTTAATTAGCTTGATCATTGCTTAAACTTGATTAATGATCACATATCAATTCTGATATTTCAAACCTAATCATCATTTTACTTTTAATGATTATGGTTCGAAAAGTATAAACCCTAATCGCCAAAATTAGGGTTTTGATAGTATATAAACATAAATCTTGATAGGTATCAAAGTATGGTAAATGATTTTTCATATTTTCTATATAATTTTCGTTCACTTGAAATTTTGATATGATATGGATAACTCACTCATTTGTATTATTGCAAAATATCAGAATTTTTTTATGTATGATGGAAGTGTTGGTCGACCAAGTTTCCTCAGGACAAACTCAGTCGACCACGCATTTTGACTACAGTACCACAGTGTGGTATTTGATTTTTATTTATTTTTTGGTAGCCCAAAATGATCTAAAATTTTACTTAATCTTTGAAACTCAATTTCAGGCAACATGCAATTTTTTCATAATTTTTGGATCATCTTTAATATATTTAGTAAATGATTTATAGTAACATTTTTATGACAAACAATTATGTTGAAATAAAAGAAAGTATAAGTAAGGTCAATTTGCAATTGACCCAAGAACCTCAATTTCTCTAGATAATCAAACTAACACACTAGGATATCTCATAATTTGTGATCCAAACCAGCAAAACTGAGAGGTAGTGTTTGGATGGAGATAGTGGAGAAGATGGCGATCATGGGTTTTGACTAGCTAGAGTTTATGAAATCAAGTAAATTTGCCATCTCTAGATATTTTTTCTAGGTGATTTTACTTTCACATGTCAATATTCCTCCCCTTCTCTGATTTGATTTTAATTGATATCAAATCTCCATCTTTCTCACTCTTTCTTTATAATTCTCCATTTTGAGGATTTTCAAGTTGAAAGGAAAAAGAAATCGGTGATTTGCTAGGATTTTGATATGGATTCTAAAATTTTAGTTCTTGAGATACGTTTTTAAGGTTTTTTCACACCTTAGGTGAGTCAGTACTTAATTTAAATAATAAATTGTATAAAATTGAATCAAATCCTTAATAATCTTTAATTCCTTTGCATGCGACTACAAACCCTAAATCTGCCTTTCAGTTTAAGATTATAAAAGATGATCTATAAATGGATTTTTCCTATTTTTATGAATTTTAGATGATGATATCATATTACAAATGGGTACAAATAATCAAAAATACAATTCCTAAAGTTATTGCAAAAGTTTTACGAATATACCGAAATCAAGGGTTTTTGGATATGCCTGAAGTTGTTGTATAATTGAATAGAGAACTTTGCCTATTTGAATCTCCTTATTTATGAATGCTTGTTTATATGAATGTGTGGTACATATATGTCAAATACTATTTTAGATTTCACTGGATGTTATCAGTGTTTGCTTGATATCTCGGTATAGAGGGTGAAACCCTAGATGAATGGAAAGTTTGAAGTTTGTGAATAGACTTCATGAAATTCAATTTTTGTGATTCTTTTATCGTTATAAATTCATTTGTTCAAGGTTATTCTTGATGCATGATTATTCAATGAATGGCGTGGAAACCCTAGTTCAATTCATATTAGTGTTTCATATATATGTTTGGCCTTCTGTGAATTGTTGATATCAGTCTTTTATCATTGAAAGTTTGTGATGCATTGTCAGATGATATGTGAATGAGGCAAATGAAACCATAAGGATAGGATATTCAATGAATCAAGTATTTTCAATTCAATGTTCTTCAGTATGATAACTGGTGTTTCTTAGCTTCTTAGTTTATAATACATATTGATGATAATTTATGGAAAGGATTGATGATTGAACAATGAATTTAAAGAGTGAATTAGATATCTAGATACCATGAACATTGTAAAATCATCACAAGAGGCATGCATTGTGAGGAGGAAACGTGCTTCCCAATTTGAGGTCTCACGTAGGTTGAGGTAAGCCAGAGCACACCAGTAAGGTGTAGGGTTCTAGGCCAGTGAGGGCAAACTCCTTAAATGATTGATATCCAACATCAACCAGGGATGTCAGTGGTACCTGAGTTATGAGTTGTGGTGATAAGTTGACATCTTTGGTAGGTCCATTGGTGCACAACAAGCCCGAGGGCTTTGACTCCCCACTTGAGTACCCAGGTTGAGAGGAGAATTCTAAGATATATGGCCTCTCCTATTAGCCTCTCAGATCCACACGTGTCGATGCCAGCTGCATAGTGGTATTGAGACTAAAGACTTAGGATCTCGGGCATGCTTCTAAGTCTTATACAGTGACATTGTAGCTTTTCGTGATGCTTTCACATGTTGTGGTGCACCTCATGTGGGTTCAGGGTATAATAAGATGATTGTGAGACTAATCAAGTGTATTTAGTTATTGATTTATTCTTTGGGTTGTTCTAGAGTAACTTGATATTTGTATGTCTCTAAATTACTACTTTCTTTGTGATTGATCAAGATTGTTCAGTGATTGATTTACTCATTGTAGTCATCTAGAATAACCTACCATATATATGTTTGTGAATGACTAGTTCCTTTATATCTTGTTATCGTAATACTTAATATTTAGTTGCTCGATAATATATCTCTGGTTATCTGTGTGCTTTACATTGTTTCTTTGAAGTACTCATTCACTGAGTGTGTAGACTCACCCCTCTACTCACAATTTTTTTAGGAAAACCATGTGGATTTGAAGAATGTCAATGCCAGTGTAGATCTGCCATGGGACCTAAGTATCAGATTGGTTAAGTTCAGTCATTCCTTGTTACTCTAGGTGCTTGAGTAGAAGTCATAGAGTTGTAAATGATGATGTGTAATTCTATTTTTTTATAATGCAGAATGTATTAACTCCACCTATGTTTTCGTACATTTTGTGCAAATATAGTCGGTCCCAAGCCCGGGTAAAGGAGGAGGGTTGGTGGTAGGTTGACAGTCAGCCATAAAAAATTTGTCACTCTTTCTGTGACATGGATCCTTGCAAAAATTTTGTTGGAGTGGGTACGGACATGTGCAATGCTGACCAACAAATGTGCCTATATGGAGCAATGCTATTGAGTCAAGCACAATAAATAGAAGAAGAGGAAGACCTAAATTAACATGGGATGAGCTTATAAAGAGAGATTTTGAATCTCTTCATCTCAACCAAAATATGGCCCATGATAGAGCTGAATGGAAACGAAGGATCTATGTAATCGACCCCAACATAGTTGGGACTGAGGCTTAGATGATGATGATGATGATGATGATGATGAATAGAGAATGTATTCAAATTTCATGTCCTATATACATGGAAGTGTGAGAAATAGAATGATTGTCTAGATATGTATCTTAATTGTTGAGATTGGATTAGAGTGATCAAGTTTTAGTTTCTCTTATAAAGTTATTTATGTGATTGAATGTGAGTAAACAAAGACTTTGAAATAAGATTAAAAAAAAAATTGATCTTTGTATTATGTTTAATTATCAACTTATGCCCTAATATCATTAGTGGTAATCATGGGATGTGGGTATAACAACTTGGTATCAGAGCTTTAGCTGAGGCGTATGGAACCGTTAGGATAGAAAATCACAGTTATAAGTATGGCCTTAGGAGGTGATGTGTCAATAGCTCTGGGAGATCTGAGTATTAGGATACCCTGGACCAGTATTTGAATGCTTAGGTTGACCAATATCAAGCTATTATGTCTATTCTTCTCCATATGCCCTGGCCTGGTATATAGAGGAAAGATGGGCTAGACAAAAACCCTAATAGTATTAGTGTTAGAAGACTAGAAAGTCATGAAAGAATAATAGCATCAAGATATAATGTGATACAACTTTTGTTTTATATGTTTCTTGATTTGGAGATCAATAGAAATGATATTATACATTTGAATTCAAAAAAAGACAATTTTTATAAATATATGTGGTTCTTTAAGATTTTTGTACACTATAAAGTTTGTTTAGTTATTATTTACATTCTTTGTATCAAGTAGACTAGATATTATCTTTAAATGAGTTTTCCCTAAGTTGATATTCTTTCATGTTTGAGATGAATAGGGGTTGGTTGATCCTGAGTAGCTCTTGGATTTAGGACTATTGGTTCGGCCTGGTCGGGCTGGCAGGATGCGTTACTAGGATCTAATAACTCCTATATATTAATCAAATAAGAGTAATTAAACTATAGAGATATAAACTCATAATGTAATGAAAATGCACACACACTAAGATAGTGAAATATAAGGGAAAGATTGGAATAGCTAAGAATCAATTGGAAATGATATCTATGATCCAACTTTGGGGCCTCAGATAAGAAACCATAAATTGGGAATGAAGGAAGAGGGAATATAGATACAAGATATATATTAGTATGTAACGTACAAAATGAAGAAGAAAGGATAGATAAAGAGAACTAGTACATATAACTAATTGTGGCACTTTAGTCAATTTGATATCAAGGAAAGATAAGAGAAAACTACACAGGAATCCCAGATAGAAAGAATCAAGTATGATGAATGGATTGCATAATCAAGTAAAATGCATTTATTTACACCTAAAAATAGGGGAAATAGGAGAAAAGAGTTAAGTATAAAATAAGTGCATAATAATGGAGAATTTTCAAAAGAATTAAAGTAATGAGAGGTAAATGAAAATATAAACAATAAAATAGGATAAGAAACTCAGATGAAACAAAGAGAAATGTTTGAAATAATGAGTTTGATTAAGGAAGGAGGTTTACATGATATAATTAAAGATGAATGTTTAATTATATCATGAAGTTTGATGTATTCATCGCTACTACCTTTTTATTTAAAGTTTGTACAGAGTAACAACCTAGTTTGCATCAAATGTATTCAATAGGTTCCTAGTGATGAAATGGAACCAATTCTCAAACAGAATATCAAATTCCCAGCTAAATAAATGAAATCTTCATATAAAGGTAAATAATATTTAGAATAGAAAAGCTTGATTGAAAGAGAAACACAATGGTTGACCCATGCATGAGTCGTTTGATTTGAAATGAAGGACATTTAGTGTATTATGCATAAGATGAAACTAGTAGTGGGAGTATTGATTTAGAATTTCAACTTGATACAAGTAAAAGGATGATAAGAAAGTACATATTGCATGGAATATGGAATCATACACAAGAGTGAGAAACATGATGATAAGAGATACGCAAAAGTTGATAATGACATAGGGACAAGTAGCATACAGGCGGACCATGATAGAAAATAAGAAGGGGTTGAAACATGGGGAAGTAATATAGATGATAAAAGAGATAGATTGGGAGATGTGAGAAGATGCTAAATAGTCTAGTCTCCTTGACGATGAGCAATTAAACCTAGATATAAAATGTGTTAAGTGAATACTTGAAGATTGGAATTCTAAATCTCAAAATCACCTTCTCTTTTGTATCCTCGCTAATGATAGTAATGTGTGGATGAAGTGATATGAGAATGGATTCTAATGGATTCGAAATGATACATAACCACCATGGTAGATACATTATTGAATGATTATGAAACTCCACTAGGATGAATTTGGAAAGTAACCTATTAGAAAGGCCAAGAAAGCAAAAGGAAATTCAAGTGATAAGATAAGAAAAACTTTAGTAAACTTCATGAGATTGAAAGTTTGAATTTCAAATAAAGGGAGTAAAATCACATCACAACAACATCATGTTTTTATAAGGTCGTAGTAGCTTAAGGGATGCCAATAGTGGTTTGACCTTGAGTACTAACATCATTATAAAATAAAATCTTGAGATCGGTAATATGAGAAGAAATTAGCAATGATAGTAATTCAGGGTTTAAAGGCAACAAATGAAAAAGGTAGATAAAAAATATGTAAAATGACTAAGAGTGAAGGATAAACAATAGATCTAAAATGTAACAAGTGTGATATGAAAAGAAGGGTGCAACATGAGCAAACTTTGATCTGAAATAAATTCTTACAATGGTAGCAAGGATAATGAATAATCCATTCTTACCTCAAACTTTTTATTGTTAGTGATGTTTAATCGATATGATTAAAATGAGAAGGATAAGTAAGAAGAAGCAAATAGCAATGAATAAGAATAAAAAATCAAAGAGAAGAAATGGCTTTCAATGACACGTGAATTTATTTTTAGAGGTATAATTTGTTTAAGGTGTATTAAGGGATGCCAATTTGTTCTACATATGGTTTCAGTTGTACGTGTGCGAGCAATATACTACATGAAAAGGGTGTTAGGTTTTAGTCATTCATACCAGTAATCCTACTCAATACTATACAATTGTTGTTAAATAAAGCCTTGCATCTTATGAGTGTTTCTCTATTGGAGTAGCACAATAGTGAAATTCAAAAATGCAACGTGAACTCTCCTTAGCAACTTTGATGTGATGTAGAACAATAGTATAGATTAAACTGTATGAATTGAGATAGTTGTATCGGATCGCCAGTATAAAGGAAACACCTCAAGGGAGTATGACAGTATTAAAAATGGTTGTTTCTCTTTTCCATCAATGATTGTGACATAGAAAATTGTTTTGTTGTCATTAAGAGGCCTTGTTTTAAATTTTTGGGGGTTGGAAGAGAAATAAAGGGCTTGATGTTGAAGACGCTATTCAAATATGAAATACAAGAACATAGTGACATATAAGATTTAAGAATTTTAAGAGAAACCTTGGATATATTTTTTTACATATTTATGTTTCAAGGACGAAACCTTTTCAAGGGTGGGGAGAATTGTTATGACCACGTCTGAGCTTAATTGGTAAACTAGGGTTTACTAGATGATTACATGCTTAATTAGATCGATCATCACTTAAACCTGATTAATGATCATAATCCATTATGATAT
Organism: Alisma plantago-aquatica; assembly: GCA_963693085.1. Classification (NCBI taxonomy): domain Eukaryota; kingdom Viridiplantae; phylum Streptophyta; class Magnoliopsida; order Alismatales; family Alismataceae; genus Alisma; species Alisma plantago-aquatica. Next base: position 65,353,335 of record OY856412.1, read on the forward strand.
TTCAAACCTAATAAGGAACTTCAATCCTGATTTTACTTTTAAAGATTAGGGTTTGAGAAGTGGAAACCCTAATCACCAAAATTAGGGTTTAGATAGTATATAAATATAAATTTTGATAGGTATAAAAGTATGGTAAATTATTTTTCATATTTTATATGTAACTTGTATTCACTTGCAATGTTGATATGATATGAGTAACTCAATCATTCCTATCAATGAAAAATATCAAAAAAATTGATGTGTGATGGACCTGTTGGTCGACCGAGTTTCCTCAGGACAAACTCAGCTGACCAGACATTCTGACTGTAGTACAAGAGTATATTTTTTTATTTTTAATTATTTATTGGTAGCTCAAAATGACCTGTAATTTTTAGTGAAGCTCTGAAACTCAATTGTATACAACATTATAGTTTAATATAATTTTGGAGGATTTTAACCTATTTAGTAAATGATTCATAGTAACATTATTATGACAGAAAATTATGCCAAGATAAAAGAAAGTATAAGTAGAGTCAATTTGCAATTGACCCAAGCACCTCAATTTCTCTATATGATCTACCTAACACACTAGGAACTCTCATAATTCATGATTCAATCCATAGAAACTAAATCCTAGAGAGAGAGGGAGAGCTAGGGCTTGGATGGAGAAAATGGAGAAGATGACAATCTAGGGTTTTCTCTTTCTAGAGTTGATGAAGTCGAGTAAGTTTGTCATCTTTAAATAGTTTTTCTTGGTGATTCTTCTCTCACATGTCAATATTATGACAATCCTCTGATTTTATACGAAATCATATCAAATCTCCATCTTTTCTCACTCTTTCTCCATAATTCTATATTTCTAGAGTTTTTGAGTTGATAGGAAGAAGAAAATGTGATTTGCAAGGGTTTTGATATGGATCCTAGAATTTCAGTTCTTGAGGCACATCTTTAAGGTATTTTCACACTTTATGTGAGTGGGTACTTATTTTAAATAGTATATTGTATGAAATTGAATCAAATCCTCAATAATATTCAATTCCTTTTTATGCAACTACAAACCTAAATCTTCCTTTCAGTTTAAGATTATGAAAGATGATCTAGAAATGGATTGTTTTCCTATTGCAATGAATTTCAGATGATAAAATTGTATTATAAGTGGGTAAAAATGATCTAAAATAGAAATCCTAAAGTTATTGCAAAAGCTATACAAATATACTAAAATCTAGGATTTTCATATATGCCTAAAATTATTGTATAATTGAATAGAGAATTTTGCCTATTTGAATCTCTATATTTATGAATGATTGTTTTATCTAAATATGTAGTACATATATGTCAGATATTATCTTGGATTTCATGTGATGTTATCAGTGTTTGCTTCATATCTCAGTAAAGAGGGTGAAACCCTAGATGGATGGAAAGTTCAAAGTTTGTAAATAGACTTCATGAAATTCAACTGATGTGATTCTTCTATCATTATAAATTCATTTTTTCAAGGTTATTATTCATGCATGATTATTCAGTGAATGGTGTGGAAACCCTAGTTCAGTTCATATTAGGGTTTCATATATATATAGGAAATAATTAAAAGAAGATGAGATGAGCAGCCCTGGCGGCGAAAGGGGAGGCGATCCCAATGGCGATCGCAATCGCCGACCTCCGAGGAAGGAGAGGAGAATGCTACCAAGGCACAAGACTTGTGCGAAAGTGGTCAAGGTATCCTCTAGCATCAAGGACTGGTCAGTGATGTTCAAGAACCCTGTCGGAGACATCGATACCAGGCTTGAGGAGACATTCATTGAACTAGACGAAGACACCATCATCATCCCACAAGCAGAGGTAGATGAGAATGCTGCCTTATGGAAAAACACTGTCGCCGGTTACATAATCGGATTTAGGCCGCACATCCCTACGCTGCAGGAACACCTACAGAAGCTATGGCAACCCGCAAGCACCATGGAAGTCATGGGACAGGCTAGAGGAAGCTTCATTATCAAATTCCAGGAAGGTGCGGACCTTGACAATGCTATTGAAAGAGGTCCATGGCAAGTGAAGGGAAAACCTATGATCCTAAAGAAGTGGGAAAAAGGTGAACCTTTGGAGCAAGAAAAACTGGTGTCTGTTCTAGTTTGGCTCAAGCTTCACGATCTGCCGTTAGAGTTATGGAGCGAGAAGATGTTGGCTTGCATAGCCTCTTATCTGGGTAGGCCGCAGTGTCTTGATAAACAAACGAAGGCCAGATCCAGAATCGACTACGCGAGGATAAACGTTCTGATGAAAGCTTCATCGACCTTCACGAAGGAAGTTAAGTTGAAGATGGACAAAGGTAATCCATATGCGATCAAGGTTGATTACGAATGGATACCGGAGAAGTGTCCACACTATGGCCAATTCGGGCATGACAAGGTGTTGTGCTCTAAGCCTGCTGAAGTGGGGAAGCCAACTACGGCGCCCCCTGCTGCGGAGACCCCAGTAGTAGAGACCCCAGCAGTGGAGGAAGCTATTCCCAGTCAAGAAAGTGCTCGACAAAATGACAAAGAGGAACAAGAAGTCCAGGGGGCTGAGAAGGAGGGATTTCAGAAGCCTAAACGGACGATTAGTCCTAAAAAGAGACACACCCGAAGCCAGGGGAAGAAGGTGCAGGATATAAGCAACAGATACCAGGGGCTCGAGAACCTGGAGAAAAACACAGAGGCCGTGGTTGGTGGCGCACCAACCCCCCCCCCAATGATTAATCTACCCACCATCACTGCTTGGAACGTCCGGGTCTGTCCTCATGGGAGAAACAGGACGTCATCCGAGCAGAGCTGAGAAGGGCGAGGTGCGACCTTGCCATCCTTACTGAAGTCAAGATTAGGAGAAATAAAATTGCCAAGGCGATGAGAAGGACCTGGCCCAAAGCCAGGTGGATTGACAAATCTATGAGTTGTAGTAAGATATGCATCCTAATTCTCTGGGAGAGTGAAGATTACACAGTGTCGTTGATCAACCAAAGCAAACAAATGGTTCACTTTGAACTGCGGGTAGGAGATATGAAATTCGAAATTACTGCCATCTACGCGGACAATGATGACAGTAAGAGAATTAATCTCTGGAACGACCTGGTCCAAATTAAAGCAAAGCTGCAAGCCCCTTGGGTGTGACGGGGGACTTTAATGTTATCTGGCTCATCGAGGAGAGACTTGGGAGGTCTGCCCCTTCGGTGAGATCGATGAGAAATTTCAATGAATGCATTGCTGCCACAGGTCTGCTGGAGGTGGAAGCAAAGGGGCCATGTTTCACGTAGAACAACCAACAGCTGAGTGTTAACAACACTAGAAGCAAGATTGATAGAACTTTCATGTGTCTGCAAGCACAGGCTTCTTTTCCAAGGCTCTGGCTTGAGATAATGCCCACCATTTACAGCGACCATTATGCTCAAGTGTTGCACCTAGACGAGGGGAAACCCAAAGTCAAGTACCCTACTCGGTTTTTCAATTGCTGGCCCTCCATGCCGGGATACGATGAGACAGTGAGAAAAGCCTGGAAAATTGAAGTCACAGGAAATCCTATGTATCGTTTTATCACCAAGTTGAAGAGGGTGAAAAGATATCTCCAAACTTGGAACTGGGAATCGAATAGAGACTTAACAGATTCAGCTAAAAATAAGGGGAAAGAAGCCCTCATGGCACAGGAAGCCTCTGACAACGGCCCGGAGAATCTTCTACTGTGGGATATCGCCAAGACCAAAAAAAAAAGAAGCCATTATAGACAATACCATTGAGGAATCGTTGGCAAGGCAAAAATCTAGAGTGTTCTAGTTAAAGAATGGTGATGCTAACACAAAGTTCTTCTATGCTTCCTTAAAAACTAGAAGAAGTAAAAACCAAATCAAAGTATTGGAGCTTGAAGACAAATCTTTGCGGACTGAACCAGAGATAAAGGTTGCCTTTGATGAGCATTATAACTCTCTGTTCAACGTGAGGAGGGTCAGAGAGCATTTTACCATCCCTGGTCTTCCCAGAATCAATGAGCGCCACTTGCGCAGCTTGTGTGCTCAGGTGACGGATGAGGAGATCTACGATGTTGTGAAGAACGCAAATGAGGACAAATCCCCGGGACCTGACGGTATGAATGTGAAGTTCTATCAAGCATCCTGGGAGGTAATCAAAAAAGACTTCTGTACTACAGTCAAGGATTTCTTTGAGAAAGGGAAGATGCTTAAAGAACTGAACAAGACGTATATCACCCTTATTCCGAAGGTGAAGCAACCTGTGAAGATAGGAGAATGGAGGCCGATCTCTTTATGCAACTTTGCTTACAAAGTCATTTCAAAAATCCTCACCAATCGACTCAAAGATATTATGCCGGAGATTATCGACACAATCCAGTGTGCTTTTGTAAAGGGCAGGCGTATCTCAGATGCCATCCTCCTAGCAAATGAACTGATTCATGACTTTAAAAAGCCTAATGTGAAGAGCAAGCTTTGTTTGAAGGCTGACCTGAGCAAAGCTTTTGACTCTGTGGACAGAAATTACATCCTTGAAGTTATGAGAGGGATGGGATTTCCAGATTGCTGGATACACTGGGTGTTCGAGTGCCTCAACTCTGCCTCTTTCCAAATCCTTATTAATGGGACTCCTTCGGAGATCATCCATGCTACCAGAGGTATCCGTCAAGGAGATCCTATGGCACCTTATCTTTTTGTTATTGCTATGCAGGGTCTGTCAACTATTATTTCTAGATCTGTGGATGTCGGCTCTATTATCCCCCTCAAAGCTAGATATTCAAAAGTCTCGCACTTAATCTTCGTCGATGGCCTGCGCTTGTTCGCGGAAGCAACTGAGAAGGATGTTGAGGGTATTCTGAACTGCCTCGACAGATTTAAAGAAGTCTCTGGGTTGCACATGAATCCGGCTAAAAGCCAATTGTTCCTTAGCAGAAACGCACAGCAGGCGATCATTAATAGACTCAATGTTGAGAAGATGGACTTTCTGGTGAGATATCTTAGTCTCCCACTGTTTGCAGGAAGACTCACCAAGTCTATGTGCTCCCCCTTGGTGGACAGATTCAAAACAAAGCTGGAATCATGGAAAACGCTCTTCCTCTCGATGGCTGGATGGTTGGAGTTGATCACCTCGACTCTCTCTGCCTACCATCTATTTTGGACTGGAGTTTTTCCTCTCCCAACTGCTACTATAGAAGAAATAGAAAGGTTGTGTCGCAACTTTCTTTGGGGCGATAAAGAAGAAAGCAAGCACTTCCATAATATTAACTGGGATTCCATATGTAGACCTAAGTTAGAAGGTGTTCTGGGAATAAGAAAGGTTGCAGATTGGAGTAAGGCGGGCTTGATGCGGCTTCTTTGGGATATCGTGAACAAGAAAAATTCGCTTTGGATAAGGTGGATTCACAGCAAGTACCTGAATCACACTAGTGTGTGGTCGGTTGGCATACAAGAATCTAATAGCTGGATGTAGAAATCCATCATTAGATGTAGAGATTTAATTTTACCTTTGGTAAGATACCATATTGCTAATGGACTGAATATTTTCATATGGAAGGACCCCTGGTACAATGGCAGGTTCTTGGAACACTGTGTCACTGATGCAGACTACTTGAAGCTCTGAAACAATCTTGGGGAGAGGGCCAGGTTGAGCGCTATCATCTCGGATAAGCGTTGGATTGTTCCTGTGTTCAGGGGAGGGGGAGAGCTGAAGAAATCTGCAAAGCTACTCTGCTGGTTGCTGAAGACAAATGTTATTATAAAGACCTTGAAGTGTTCTCGCTCAAAGGGGCTTGGCAGCTCTGTAGAAGCAGGAACGCAGAACTGGATTGGGCTCGTTGGTTGTGGAAATCCAAAGCTCCACCTCGCATCAAGGTGAGCTGCTGGAAGATACTTCAGGGAGCTTTGGTTACATAAGACTTTCTTCAAACGAAGGGCATTGCCTTGGCCTCAAGGTGCTTCCTATGTAAATCGGCTACGGAAACAGTAAACCACCTGTTTTGGTCCTGCAAGATCAGCGTGGAGGTGTGGGATAGAGCCTATTCATGGATAAATGAACGGCCGAAAGATAGAATAGACTTGACCAATATTTACAACCAGAATAGCAAACTTATAGGCATCCTAATTGTTTACCATATCTGGTGCGTTAGGAACAGAGCTATTTTTGAAAATTTGACACCTTCTAGTAAATGTATCTGGAAGAGTGCCCATAGTGACTATAGTGCCTTACATAGATAGTCTTTTGAAGCTCTGCTTCCCCCTCTTGTACATGGTTTCTGATGATGAATAGACAGTTGCACGCTTACTGATCAATATATATATATATATATAGAGAGAGAGAGAGAGAGGGAGAGAGAGAGTTAGGCTAGAATACACTCGAGTGTACGGATCGCACGAATACACTCAAGTGTGTTTGCATATCAAGACTATTTTTTGCAAAATGTAAACTGTTGATCTTCACCGTCATACTATAACTAGGATACATACAAATTTTGAGCTCATTTGGATAAGTGTAAGTCACTCATCCAAGGGCAACAAAATCGACACGCGAAACTAATTTGAAATGCATAATTTTTGCGGTCTTCATAACATGAGCTATACATATCCAAATGTGCTCAAATTTTGCATATGAGTTGTTCACGAGATGTTTAAGAAGATCAACGGATTAGATTTTCAAAAAAAATATTGCATCATGAAAAACTACTTGAGTGTATTCCGCTCCGGATACACTCGAGTGTATTCTAGCCTGACTCATATATATATATATATATATATATATATATATATATATATATATATATATATATATATATATATATATATATATATATATATATATATATATATATATATATATGTGTGTGTGTGTGTGTGTGTGTGTGTGTGTGTGTGTGTGTGTGTTTGATCTTATGTGAATTGTTGTTAGCATCCTTTTATTAGTGAAAGCTTGTGATGCATTAAATCCTTATGCAAGTCATGTGATATGTGGATGAGGCAAATGAAACTCTAAGGATAGGATATTCAGTGAATCAAGTATTTTCAATTTAATGTTCGTCGGTATGATAAGTGATGTTGCTTAGTTACTCAGCTTACAATATAGATTGATGATAATTTATGAAAAGGATTGTTTATAAGGCTAAATTAAGAAATTTTGATTTAATGATCTAACTATGAATTTATATAGTGAATTAGACATTTAGATGCCCTAGTTTGTAGAATCCTCATAGGAGGCAAGCGTTTTAAGGAGGAAACATGCTTCCTGACTGGAGGTCTCATGTAGGTTGAGGTAAGTCGGAGAGCACCAGTAGGGTGTGGGGGTCTAGGCCAGCGAGGGGGGACTCCTTAAATATTTGGTATCCAACACCAACTGAGGATGTTGGTGATACCTGAGTTACGAGTTATGGCGATCAGTGGACATCTTCGGTAGGTCCACCAGTGCACAACAAGCCTGAGGGCTTTGACACCCCTCCTGAGTACCCAAGTTGAGAGGAGTCTGAGATATATGGTCGCTCCCATTAGTCACCAAGAGCTAGAGGTGACAATGCCAGCTACAGATGTGGTATTGAAATTACAAACTTAGGAACTCATGCATACTTCTGAGTCATGTACAATGAGATCACATCTTACTATGATGTTTCCACATGTTGCGACACACCTCATGTAGGTTCAGGGAGTCACAAAATACTGCACTTAGACTACGACAATTGATCAAAAACATGTAATAACATTCAAACGATATAAAATACAATGTGGTAGTCAAAATATCAAATTAAATACAATACCGCCTCTAACTACTTCACCCAAACGGATCCTTATTTCCATCCAAATGTATTGGGTTTGAGAATACTTCAAGTAGGTGGTTAAATTTTTCGATAAACTATTCAACAATATTTCATTATAATTCGTATACCATTTTCTATCTTGTTCTTAACATGGAGATGATTGCAAAGTTTACATTTATTGCTTAAACATATTAGGGAACTAGTAGACAAAACTATGTGCGTGCACAAAGATGTAGACTAGAGGTTCATATCTTTTGGGCAATACATATATATATGATAAAAGAATAAAAATAGACTAGGACTGTGATGCAGACTGGAATGTTATACGAGATGATAGTAAACTGTAAGACAATGAAATAGATATAATGACTAAACAGTATTGGAGAACTACGTCTCCCGCTCGGCTGCTCCACGTTTCTTTTTCAAAAAATATTCTAGCTTTTCAACCACACACTTGATTTGAATCAGGATACCAAACAACATATTCAAATGAACCACAATTACTACCCCACGGCGACGACCCTTTCTCAACCTCCACCGCTGTCGTGCATAACAAATGATTGCAGACGGGTTTAGATGGAAATGATTGTCAAATATCAAATAGGAATAAAACATGATTGAACGGAAAGAGGAAACGAAAATGGGAAAGATGAACAAAATGAGTACATAGACAGGGAGAAGAGTGGGTCCATGCTTTTTGTGCAAGACCTAGGGTGCAGGCCTCAAGATGGAAGAAATGCATACATCGCAGGGAGCATCGCCGTTCTTTTTTTTAAGGAATTCAGAAGGTGAACGCTATGTATACTTTGGAACACCTAAAAATTTCACGAAACTTATTTTCTGAAATTCCAAGAAACCAATCGCTAAAAACTCATAATGTAACTTGAATTTCCAGAATTTTTTAGTCCAGTATAGAGAACCAATCGAAACCTTAACATAAGCATATAACAAAGGATAAGAACATTATAAGTAATAAAGTAGTATCCATCCATTATTAAACTACAAACAAGCACAAACTGAACTGTTATTCGGAGACTTTCGAAAATCGTCGGCTAGATAATTCAGCTTCACAGAACCAAACCAAAATGATCAGTTTGGTTAGTATTCATTTTGGCTTCAGCTAGTACATTTTTTTTTTCTCAGCCTTAAGAGGCAACCAAAAACCGACAAAACTGAATTTGAAGAACTTCAATATTATTTCCAGTAACCAACCCTTTGGTTCAAGTTTCGAAGCAATGCATACGGCTCAGTTTTGACATGGCAACTCAGAAATTTTATATAAAATATAATTCAAAATGTATATTGATGTTTTGAGTCATTTCGATCTTTATCTTTAATGATTCAATTGAACGATTTTCTAAATCAACTGCATCATAAGTGTTCCTTAAACCAAGTTTAATTTTTTCCTAAAAGAATTATGTTTCGGATAATTATATCTACAGAATAGTCATGTTTTAATATTTTATCCCACAATGACGTGGAAGAGTCAAAAATCATGTAATTACAAAAAAATGGATTCTTTTGAGATGGAATGCAATAGCAACTACACAGACATTTTACATTGTGGAGCTGATACACATGCCAGATGACACTTTTAGCATGACCGTAGCTTTTGATCCGAAAACAGAGAGGGATATTGAAAATCTCTGATCCAGTAAGCTTAGCTGCAACGACGTTTTGACATAGAGCATGCCAGAGGTCCTTTGAGAGATTTCACGTAAGCAGAGACGCGAAACTTTGATTCAAGCAGTTGACTCAGCCGGCAGATTGCAATAAGTTCTCAAAGCAATTAACCATGAATCCACCTGTTCGATTTTCATAGGAAATTGGTCATCAATAACATAAAAGCATAACTTTTATTAGTCGATTTTCATGAAATTTTACTCCCATCTTATCTAAGCAAATTTATTTCGTCATCAATAACTAAAATAAATAGCATAACGAAAACAAATATACGTCAGAAAAGATTTATGGGAGTAAAATTTGCTTAGTCGAAATCAATGTTTTCTCCCTATATATTGTTTTCTACTGGAACTGATTAGCTATAAACAGCTAGCAATTATCAATTGATCAACTAATGTTCTCAACAACGTATATCAACCTATTGCAACCATCATTCATATTGTAGCAAAAAAAAACACTTTGTTAGAAAATAGTTTTCTTATTTATGTATCTCTTTATTATTTCCGTTTCATGTTAGGTCTATTATGTAAATATTCTGACTCTATATAATAAAGGAGAACCCGCTCTAGCCGGGTATCGCTTTGATCCAAATCCATAAACATGGTATCAAAGTGCATTCCTACCGCCGCCCCTCTCTCCATTCTCCCTCTCCGTTGCACCTTCCGTCATCGCCACCACACGACACCTCCATTGTCAACCTATTGCAACCATCATTCAGATTGTAGAAAAAAAAAACTTTGTTAGAAAATAATTATCTTATTTATGTATCTCTTTATTATTTCCGTTTCCTGTTGGGTCTATTATGTAAATGTTCTGACTCTATATAATAAAGGAGAACCAGCTCTAGCTGGGTATCGCTTTGATCGAAATCCATAAACATGGTATCAGAGCGCATTCCTACCGCCGCCCCTCTCCCTTCTCCCTCTCCGTTGCACCTTCCGTCACCGCCACCGCAGGACACCTCTACTGTCACCGTCGGTATTCCTCACTTGGTCGGTCGCCCTCCGATCTGTCAGGGCACGGTGGCCGCTTGGAGGAGAAGACCCTCGTGCTATTCCGTAGAGAGGAGTACCTTCATTCTCATCTCCTTTCCTCTCCACGTAGTCCCCGTACTTGCCAAAAAAATTAGGGGTTGTTGATGCGTCAAATTTGCATCATCAATTGATTAGTGATGGTGCTAATTCCCATCACCCCCCGGTGCGTCTTCCCGGGGTCATCTCTCAGATGTATCTTCCCGGAGTCTTCTTTGCCCTTTGACGGAGTTAATTCTCGTCAAATTCTACATAAGCTGCTGCCAAACACGGCATACTGTTGTCCAGGATTTACTATGACGACGCAGATCACACTACACGGAATGTCACATCCGTGACACGACGTGTTACAGCTACTGAAGGTTATGCCTTCGAAGCTACACGGCGTGTTGACAATCGCAAAAACTTTCTGACAATCCATGACACAGCATGCCTCTTATCCACAGGGTGTGTGTGCAAATACATCAGAAGTCATGTCTTCCATTATCATCAACCGACATGGTGTGTCCTGAATCCAACACGGCATGTCGGAATTTGTCAAAAAAACTTGATTTCTGTCTCTGCCAACTAACACGACGTGCCCAGTGTTCAACATGTCGTGTGGCTTCCACAAACGACGTGTTACGTTTTTGACACGATGTGTTACATGTTCTGTCTGTTGTTGTTATTTTGATTCAATCTCAAGATGGGAGATAAAAAGCCAGCTACTTTCGTTGCGATTGTCTACAACGATCAATCTCAAATAACTTCTATGAAGCTTAGCACACAGAATTATCTCCTCTAGATGAATGATATATACACTGGTCTTAAATCTCGAGAGAACTTCAATCTTATTGAATCAGAATCTCCTGATGAGAGTAGCAAAGATTACCCTACTTGGCAGAAAAATAATAGGCTGGTGAAATCCTAGTTATGGAATAGCATGGAACCGTAGATAGCCTCCAGATTTATGTTCTATTCTACAGCCAAACAAATATGGGAAGATGCAAAGAAACACTTTTCTCACGCGAAGAATGCTCTCCGTCTTTATACTGTGTATGACTGACTCTTTGTCGAAAGACAAAATAATCGCTCTCTAGAGGATTATTTTGGCAATATACAATCCATTTCCCAGAAACTTAGTTTCCACAAGTCGTTGAAAACTGATGATCAGATGAAAGATTGAGATGATCTCATAAAAACAAGGTTTCTTTCCAGCTTAAATCATGTCTATGCTTTAGCCATGAGTGTCATTCTTGCCACAGACAAATTACCAAGTCTTGAAGAAGCCTTTGTGAGAGTTCAACAGTTCTCATTTGAGTCTATTTTATGCTACTCCAGGAGAACAACACTCTGAGAATCATGCTTCTCTTATTGTTGCTGCAAAAGGAATTGGACGCGGTGTTGGTAAGGGACAAAGCAATCGTCCTAGTGACAAATGTGCTTTCTGCGAGAAACTTGGACATACAGAAGAAAAAAGTTATTCTAAGCATGGTCGACTACCCGTTGATGTCGGGCAGAGAAGCCTTATCTTGTGAACGAACGGGGTGTTGGCACATCAGCAGCCAGCAGCCAGTTTGGAGCACCTACATCTGGAGCTTCTAAACAAGTGCAATCAAATGTCACAATCACTGCGAAGGAGTATGACTGTCTTCTTCAGGCTACCCAGCAAGCTTCTCTTGGCTCCTTCGTCAATCTGGTTTCAGATACAGGTAACCATGGGACTTTGCTTGTTGCCTCTCATCCATCTTCAACATAGGTGGTGGATTTCAGGGCCTCCCAACATATGACGGGTATACGATCTAGGCTTCTCTCTTATGACTTGTATATCCCAAATTCTTCTGTGACACTTGTCGATGGTTCTATCATGAGAGTTTAGGCGTATGCCACTATACAAGCATCGTGTGATTTGACTTTACAGTTTGTCCTTATGTACCAGACTTTCCATTTAACTTAAAGCGTGTTGCTAGGTTGGTTGATTCTTTGAAATGCTCGTTAATATTTGGAGATCCCAGGAGCTGAAAGAAGATCGGTGGGGGATCTAGGAAAGATGATCTCCACTTCTTTGAAGGTGGCCGCACAGCTCGCCAGATTCCATCTAACGCATCTACTGTTTTCAAATACACCCCTTACAATGGCATTGTCGCTATGGGCATCCATCCTTACAGGGTCTCCAAAAGCTTGTTCTAGGCTTAGCATCAATAAAGTCGTTAGAATGTCAGTCATATCAACTAGGGAAGAATCATCACATTTCTTTTCCTAGTCGCACTTTGAATGCTTTAAGTGTCCTTTTAACCTTATTCGTGAAGTGATGTTTGGGGTCTTGTTAAAGAGCCAAGTTATAATGGCTATCGTGATTTTTTGTCTTTCATAGATGATTTCTCCCACACTTAGGTATACTTAAGTCTCGCGATGAAGTTTTGTCTGTCGTTAAAACTTTTCATCAGTTAATAAAAAATCAGTTTGATGCTCGTATAAAGATTCTTCGCACTAATAATGCCCTAGAATACATTCAAAAGGTTGTTTCTAATTTTTTTAATTCTCTTGGCATGATTCACCAGACGACTTGTCCTCGCACGCCTCAACATAATGGGGTTGTTGAACACAATAATCGCCATTTACTTGATGTAGCATGTATACTACTCTTTCAGATGTTTGTGTCAAAGAAATATTAGACGAATGCTCTTCTCACTGCATGTTTTTTTATTAATCGTCATCAATCTTCTGTCTTACATGGGGCTACCCCTTTATCTGTGTTACGACCTAACGAGCAACCTTTTCATGTTCCTCTTTGTTGGTTGCACTGCATTTGTTCATGTGTTTAATCCATGTGCTGACAAGTTGTCTCCTTGCGCAGTTTGCACCATCCCCTCCCACACATAAGGGGTACAGATGTTATTGCCCTCGTCTTCGTCGTCTTTTTGTGTCGGCTGATGTTACTTTTCATGAGTCTACTTCGTTCTTTAGTGACTTTGTTCGGAGCCACCACTTCATGTGCCATGCCGCCTCCATCGATTCAACCCTTTCCACTGGTTTACTCCAGGCGAGCAGCGTGTCACCAAGAGGGTGTAGCGTTGCCAGTCCAACAGCATGCCTCCTCCTCGCTCGACACTCCTGAGGTAACTGTTCCTACTGAGAGTTCTCTTAACGCTTCAATTTTAGATTTACACCTTTCAGTCGCAGCTCGTAAAGGTGTTCGTTCTTGCACTATATGTCATCCATTGGCGAATGTTCTTGTTTGTCTCATCAGTCACCGGCAGCCCGTACGTTTTTTTCTTCAGCTTGATTCTATGGTTGTTCCTCGTTCCTATAAGGAAGCAGCACGACATGATGGATGGATCCAGACTATGTACAGTGAGATGGCAGCTCTTCATGAGAACTCTACTTGGGACTTGGTGAAACTTCCTCCTGGCAGTCTGTTGTAGGTTGTCATTGGGTGTATACTTTGAAACAGAAACCATACAGGTCCATTGATCAGTTGAAGGCTCGTTTGGTGGCAAAGGGGTACGCTTAGACACATGGCATAGACTTCTTTGAGACTTTCTATCCATTTGCTTGGCTCAATTCTGCATGCATCCTTATCTTTGTTGCTACTCACTTTGACTGGCCTCTTCTTCAGCTGGACGTTAAGAATGTTTTTTTCTTCATGATGATCTACTTGAGGAGGTATATATGGAGCGACCTTCTGGGTATGTTGCTCAAGGGGAGTGTCAGAAGGTCTGCAAGTTGAAGAAATCCTTGTATGGTCTGAAGCAGTTGCCACGGGCATGGTTTGATAAATTTAGTTTTGCACTTATACAGCTTGGGTTCACCTGGTCAGAAGGACTTTCTTTGAAGGACACAAAATCTCTTAGTGAACTCAGAAAAAAAAAGGGTGAATCACCAAATTGCATGAGTATTCATAAGCGTCGATATGTGATGACTATATCATCACCCATGCACTAAGAAGCACGGATACGGATATGTATCGGATACGGGTACGGGTACGGGTACGCGGATACGACAATTTTCGAAAATATAGGATACGGGTACGTCATGGATACGGCAATTTTTTAATATTTATTTTAATATTTTTAAAAATAACCAATATATTTATTTTAAAAATAGATGAAGACAACCAAATTTCATTCAAAAATCACAATATTTCTAAAGAAAATGGAAACCAATACTATAATATCAAACAATGATTTAAAAAGGGGTCTTTCATTCATATTAATGTGAGACAAGTTTCAAAAAGACATCATAATATCATATTATAAACCTTTCACATTTCATGTATCATGTAATGTTGTGTTGTAAAGTGAGTTGTGTCATCTGTGATACCAAACTATCTTCTCTCATGTATAGCTAGCTACTATGAAGCACGGATATAGATACAGAAATGGATATGAGTACGGCTGCGGTACGGGGATATGACAATTTTCAAAAATATAAGATACGGGTACAACATGGATACAACAGTTTTTTAATGTTTATTTTGAAATTTTAACAAAAAATACCAATTTCATTCTCAAATCACAATATAATAGGGGGAGTCTAGAGTTGGAAGTCACACGGTTTTGGGATTTTAAGGGATCACGCGAGTGGGGTGCTCTCTTGGCTGCTAAATGGGCTAGTTGTATTCTGGTTGCATTGATGTCATTTCATGCTAATAAAAAAAGGAATACGACTTAAGAAGTATTTGGTATGCCTTAGAGAGTATCTAGGGAGTATTAGTATCAAATATGTATTCAATACTGGTAGGACACCTATTTTGGAGTATCGGTGCTTCATAGGGGGAGACATAAGGATGGGGATGCAATGATTATCTTCAAAGGAGATGAAATAGATATTGTCTAGATAGAAATCCAGAATAAATCACAATGGATTTAGTCACCAAAACAAGAGGCATGTTAACCCAACGATACTAAATTGAAGCATTTCATAGAATATGGAGGACATCAACGTGCATAAAACTTGCACCTTAGCAGGGAAAGCATCCGGAAGTACCATGTAAAGGTGAACGAATTGGTTCGCAATAAAGAACAAACAAAAATCCAGATTACATATTCAAGTTCTTTAAAAAGTGAAATCCCAAAAAACATAGGAGGTAGAAACAATAAAGAGAAGGAAGACTGGCATTTAGCAAGAGGAATGGTGACTAACCTTGAACTACTTCAAGGAAGCAACTATGATAGCCTTGCTGCAAGCTACTACTTAGCAGAGGGTTGAGACATGAGCTGGTGTCAAATGCTAATCAAGTAATGTCATGCCCAGATTTTTTTTCTAGTTTTTACTGACTGAATACGGCCTGGATACGGCAGGATACGGATTAGGAGTATCCGATACGTATCCAGGAGTATCCACAGAGTATTGGTATCCAATACGTATCGGATACGGGTACGACGCCTGTTTTGGAGTATCCGTACTTCATAGCTGAACCAAGATCCAAGGTACAATATTGAATCTGTATTTGGATAAAAAATGGGATCGTTTGATTTGAGATTTCAATAACATATGTGTTTTTCTTGTCCATACTGGATATTTAAGACAAAATCTGGGCTATCCAGCTTAAAAAGGCCCCGAGTTTGACCTTTCAAGAATTAATGGCAATTTAGGAAGAAAATGATAAGAGAACACTGTATAAAGAGTCTGGCACAAGATTATTGTGCATCTGACGACAGCAACCTCACCTTCTAGAAGAAAGAGACACGTAAAAGCTGGAGCAAAACCTAGTTCAGATCCAAGGACAGAGCTCTTACATATGCCAGAGAGTTGATATTCATTTGTCATTGAGGAGTACAAACTTCATTTTCAAGTGGTAAAAATCTATAGATAATTGTGACTTTGGAAAGGAGTATTTAATGAGATTCAAAACCATATCGAATGAATGTTTACTGTTCCAGTACAAGTTATATAATGAGACTGTATTTTTTAAAATTGTTTCCCTAACATGTAGATTCAAGAACTTTGCTTATAAACTAGGTTGGTTATGGTGTGTATGCTCCCAGTTCAATAGTAGTGTCACTATTATATATGTTCAGTGTATTTGCATAAGTTCATGTTAATTTCTCAACCTCAACTAATATACATATGCAAATCATCTAGGAAGGATGCACTCATCAGATCATTCAATATTCCACTGTGATAGGAAAAGTTTTCCCAAAAATGTCTTCACAGCCTTCAGCAAATGCCATGTAAAATAGTGTTGGATCCTATCTTCATTGAGCTTGACAAGAGAAAAGATGATCAACATTTAGTCTTTTGATCAATTAGAACTTGAAAAATCCTGGACATAAATTGATGTACATCAGACAGTAACGGTCATGAGTACTTTCTAAAAAGAATGGACTACTTCTGATTACCTGCAACGTCGATCAAATAAAAGTGTGGACTTTAACAGATCTAAGATGCTAGACCGAAATTATTAATTATGGAAAATGTAGAAACAAAGATGACTAACCTGTATTTTTGAAATACTTGCACATTCATATCTCAACCCTTGGCGAGTGAGAATATAAAAGACTTGGTGCTCTTTTCCCTCATCCCGGGTGATATTTGGCAGTGAACCGACTTCAACAATATCCGATAGCAAGGTTGTATCTTGAGGATTTAAATCTGCAGTGAGATTTATAAAATAGATTATAATCAGAATAGTTAAGGAATGGGATGTTCAATTCTTGCTTTCTCATGTTCAAAAAACCAATAGAAACAGGGCCTCACAACCTGAGTGTAATTAGGCTAGGATATGCGGGGGTAGATGCATGTGTGTATGTGGGATTTGGCAGAGAACCAACTTCAACAATATCCGAGAGTAAGGTGCATGTGTGTTTGTGTGTTTCTCATGTTAATGAAACCAATAGATGTGTGTGTGTGTGTTTCCCATGTTCATGAAACCAATAGAGGAGTGTGTGTGTGTGTGTGTGTCCCGGCCCTGAGTATTGATAAACTCTTGCAATTCACTGTCAATTGACAGGTACTTCTAAACAGTTACCACATAGTTGGCCAATACATCCTAAAAAGGGATTCATACAGTGTTCTTTAGAATAGTTACCACATAGACCACACCCACAAGAGTAACATAATACCCTCACATCCCTAGATGAGAGATGAGATCCAAAAAAAGTATTGATAAACCAATAGAGGGGTGTGTGTATGTGTGTGTTTCTCATGTTAATGAAACCAATAGATGTGTGTGTGTGTTTCTCATGTTCATGAAACCGATAGAGGGGTGTGTGTGTGTGTGTGTCCCGGCCCTGAGTATTGATAAACTCTTACAATTCACTGTCAATTGACCGGTACTTCTAAACAGTTACCACATAGTTGGCCAATACATCCTAAAAAGGGATTCATACAGTGTTCTTTAGAATAGTTACCACATAGACCACACCCACAAGAGTAACATAATACCCTCACATCCCTAGATGAGAGATGAGATCCAAAAAAGGTTTTAAGGATAACATCTTGGAACTTTAACGAACAAATGGTTTTCTCTTCGGAAAATCAAATTAGGCAAGGTGCCCAAAGGGCTATCGCCTATTTTTCTGACCATCTACTCAAATCGTTTTTAACTACCATGTTTGTTTGTTAACTAATTCCATACAAGAGATGTATCTGGTGTATTAACGTTAATGTAATCCCCGTTCCTAGATCTTCAGTTAAGAAATGAGCTCGTATGTGGCCAAATTGCGATCCAATCAGTTTATACCAGTTAGTTACATGTAATCTGTAGGATTAAACTGCTAATACATTATTAAGATGCATATGCAAAAGGCTTTAATTTTTAGGATCATATGCCTCATGGAAGAACTCTAGTTTGAGCTAGGAGGTCAGTCGAACCACAAGTCGACAGCCGATATCTGATGTTCTATCCTAAAACTGTGGCACTCTGTGTTATAGGAAGTTCGGTAGCCACTGTTGCAATCCGAACAGACCTTCAGTTGTTGTTTCAAAACAAATTTCAGAATCCTTAGGAAAATCATATGAAGGGACTACTGTTTACATGCAATTTATTCATCAACGACTAGGATCTCTTAATAGTTTTAATTGTAAAAAGAAAATAGGGTTGGAAAGTGATCAACTAGGGTTTCCTCAGCATGGGAACCTAAGGAGTGGAAACCCTAGGATAAATCTCAACCCTAGACCTACCCCAAACCCTAGACCCTTGCTTGATCCAAAACCCTAATTAGGTTTTAAATGGTTTTAGTAGTAACACGTGAGTGGTTACTTATTATAAAGATCAGATTTATTGACTGGAAACTTGCTTTGATAATCTTTGCATCCAATTAGGTATTAATACAAGATCAATCGTATTAAACGAGCTTCTGGTTTTTCGTCATTGTTTTGGGATTTCTAAAGTTTTTCATATGTTAGTTTCAATTCTAGTTCATTTCTAAAAACAGTTTGTATAATACAAACAAAATATGTTGGACAATTCCTCAATATCTTGTTCATTCGCAACAAAATATTTTGTGTCGGTAAAAAAAAACATATTTTTTTGGAGAGAGAGACTACTTCACCAATCGACTTATAGATATCTGACATATTCATACCTAACGA
Organism: Alisma plantago-aquatica; assembly: GCA_963693085.1. Classification (NCBI taxonomy): domain Eukaryota; kingdom Viridiplantae; phylum Streptophyta; class Magnoliopsida; order Alismatales; family Alismataceae; genus Alisma; species Alisma plantago-aquatica. The sequence goes on from OY856412.1 coordinate 65,372,312, forward strand.
TTTTCCACAAAGAACCCATAGTCAATCCTAGGAGGGTGTTTAGGGAGAAACCCGCTCCCGGTCATATTAAGAAATCCAAACAAAAAACAGTTGAAAATTTTGAAATAAAAGGAATAAAAACCAGTATTCACATGGAAATTTGCCAGGAAAAAGGAATCGGGAATTTGTATCTAATGTAGAATAGTCATTCGATTTATCTAACATATCATAAGATATAGGTTCACCATGTAGGTTGTGACTATGGGTTGAAATGAATTAAAATGTATTCTTTAATATTTGCAAGAATATTGCCTTGCTTATCATTAATTTTCATTGCATATGTTATGATTTTTCGTTGTGTCCATACTTGTCAAGGTGTCTAGGCGGTGAGTTTAAGCTAAGGGGCGCCTAGACTTTTCTGGCCCTTTTTTTTTTACTTTTTTCCTAGTTACATATATGAATGTTTGTACACATAATACGATATGTGCTAATGTAATTTTTATTCATTAAATGTTTTTATAAGTCTAATTTGAATAGATAACTATAGGAGAATCAGGAGCAAGAGAATCAATAGGAAGAAAAAGAAACAACAGTAAGAGGAAGATAGGCAGGATTTGGAGAGAGAAAATGGGATAAAAAGAAACATGCAAATGGTAGGAGTCGTGCAGGAAGAAGTCTATTTAAGACAAACACAATGGCATAAAATGAGATTGAAAGAGGAAAAATTCAAGAAAACAAAATAAAAAATATCAGTAGCAGGTGCCGAAATAGAAAATGTAGAGAAAGGAAGAATAGGTCAGTGAAAATAAACAGAAACGTACAAACAACAGTAGCTGTGAGAGGAGATTTAGGAGGAAGAAATCAGAAAAAGAAGTACAAATATGTGCAAATCGTGGTAGTAGATTTGGTAGCAGAGATATAGGACTAATCTGAAATAAGAAATATGCATATACTCACATAGTAGTAGTAGGAAGGGGTATAGGAGGAATAACTCACAAAAAAAATGCAGCAGCAGTAGGATCTAGGAATATAATGCAGGAGAAAGGATAGAAAAAGAAAAAAAGAAAAAAGCAAGAACAACAGACATGAGGAAGCAGAAAAAATTTAACAAACAACACTATGAGGTCTTACCAATTTGGCCCAAATCAGACCTGTTTTCCTCGGATCAGACCGAATTTGCCAAAACTTGACCTGACTTGGCTTAAATTAGACCTATTTCAACCATAAAATGACTGAAGGTGATCTAATTTGACCAAATCTAGACCCGATGCATGCTAATTTAGCCTTTAAATGGCTTAATTTGGACCTAAAAGGCCTTAGACGCCCACTTAATGCACTTAATAAGCTAGGTGCCTGGTTTTAGGCGTCTTGCCTAGCGCCTAGGCCTCCTAGGCGGTGCCTTGACAGCTAAGGATGCGTCCCAATTACTAACATAGCATTATGTTGACACCCGTCTTTGTCGACATTTTAGGTTAAAAGTAGAACATCAAGGCAAGAAACTGAAAGACGAATATTGATGAAGCCCCGTAATTAAAGATCAATGGAGGATTAGCTAGTTTTTGCTATAGATCTATTTCCAGTACTTGAAGACTTTAGGTTTCCTTTTTTGCAAATCTATGATGTAACTCCTTCGCGGAGATTATCCTTTTTCTATTCTATGACAAAATTCCCTTTTGATGGAATGACATCATTGTTGGTTATTTTTGTGGGTATTCGTCTTGGAATATAGGATAACTACCCTTGTTCAGTTGTCTTCATTTTATGGGAATATTGGAGCACGGGTTGTTACAAATCCTCTCAGATGTTCGGACCGATACGGGCTACTTAAGTCATTAAAGCTGGGTTTCATACAATTTGGAGGGGGGATGCTTCTGCGAGCCTAGGTCTATGATCCTATTGGTCACTCTTCGCTTTGTTTGTGTATGGACTGCGAAGGAATGGGTTTTTTCCAATATTCACAGATTATGCATGGGCTATGAAGCACGGATACTCCAAAACAGGTGTCGTACCCGTATCTGATACGTATTGGATACCAATACTCTGTGGATACTCCTGGATACGTATCGGATACTCCTAATCCGTATCCTGCCGTATCCAGGCCGTATCCAGTAAAAACTAGAGAAAAAAAATATGGGCATGACATTACTTGATTAGCATTTGACACAGCTCGTGTCTCAACCCTCTGCTAAGTAGTAGCTTGCAGCAAAGCTATCATAGTTGCTTCCTTGAAGTAGTTCAAGGTTAGTCACCATTCCTCTTGCTAAATGCCAGTCTTCTTCTCTTTATTGTTTCTACCTCCTATGTTTTTTGGGATTTCACTTTTTAAAGAACTTGAATATGTAATCTGGATTTTTGTTTGTTCTTTATTGCAAACCAATTCATTCACCTTTACATGGTACTTCCGGATGTTTTCCCTGCTAAGGTGCAAGTTTTATGCACGTTGATGTCCTCCATATTCTATGAAAGGCTTCAATTTAGTATCGTTGGGTTAACATGCCTCTTGTTTTGGTGACTAAATCCATTGTGATTTATTCTGGATTTCTATCTAGACAATATCTATTTCATCTCCTTTGAAGATAATCATTGCATCCCCATCCTTATGTCTCCCCCTATGAAGCACCAATACTCCAAAATAAGTGTCCTACCAGTATTGAATACATATTTGATACTAATACTCCCTAGATACTCTCTAAGACATACCAAATACTTCTTAAGTCGTATTCCTTTTTTATTAGCATGAAATGACCTCAATGCAGCCAGGATACAACCAACCCATTTAGCAGCCAAGAGAGCACCCCACTCGCGTGATCCCTTAAAATCCCAAAACCGGGTGACTTCCAACTCTAGACTCCCCCTATTGTATTGTGCTTTGAGAATCAAATTGGTATTTTCTGTTAAAATTTCAAAATAAAAATTAAAAAAACGGTTGTATCCATGCTGTACCCGTATCTTATATTTTTGAAAATTGTCGTATCCCCGTACCGCAGTTGTACTCGTATCCATTTATGTATCTATATCCGTGCTTCATAGTAGCTAGCTAGACATGAGAGAAGATAGTTTGGTATCACAGATGACGCAACTCACTTTACAACACCACATTACATGATACATGAAATGTGAAAGGTTTATAATATGATATTATCATGTCTTTTTGAAACTTGTCTCACATCAATATGAATGAAAGACTCCTTTTTAAATCATTGTTTGATATTATCGTATTGGTTTCCATTTTCATTAGAAATATTGTGATTTTTGAATGAAATTTGATTGTCTTCATCTATTTTTAAAATAAATATATTGGTTATTTTTAAAAATATTAAAATAAATATTAAAAAAATTGCCGTATCCATGACGTACCCGTATCTTATATTTTCAAAAATTGTCGTATCCACGTACCCGTACCCGTACCCGTATCCGTGCTTCTTAGTGCATGGGTGATGATATAGTCATCACATATCGACGCTCATGAATACTCATGCAATTCGGCGATTCACCCTTTTTTTTCTGAGTTCACTAAGAGATTTTGTGTGCTTCAAAGAAAGTTTGTCAAGGGCAGGGAAGGTCAATCCATAAAGACTTCTGTCGGTGAAGGTGCCAATCCTTCTCTAGAAGCTAAGTGAGTAGTTAAATCCAAAATTAGAGATCTAAAGATGAATTTAAGCTTTTAATGCAATTCTTACCGAATTGAATAAAGCAAATTCAAATTTGATAATCATGATGAATTCTACAGAAGTGTTGAATGTGAGTGTCTCTAGTATATATCAATTCCTAGAAGTGTAGTGATGATTTTATATTCATCTCGCATGGATTAAATATTGTTCTGATGAATACACTCAAGTGAGCAAGTTGATGGACAATTCTACTGTGGGTTCTTGACAAATATGGCAATTTGATTTAAGAAAATTCAACATAATGAATGTGATTTCATATCTCCAGATTTATAAGCCAAAGATGCATGAACTTCATTTTACCAATGATGATTCTAATGCATGTTTAGAATTCTAATGTGTTACTATCAATTACACTCCCAAGTACTATTAAAGTTGGCGTTGTTCCTTGTCTAATTCAAAACATATTACCATTTCACAAGTAATACAAAGATAAAAATGTGATGCAGCATGGTCAAATTATTGCAACATTACACCAATGTATTCAAATTCCATGCTCAACATAATAAAAATTTGCATTCAAGGATTATAAATAGTGAAAGTAATATAGATAATTTTCAAAAAATATTGATATAGTATTATCAGTGTTTTAAAAAGCGTTTGAGGCGCCCGCCTGAGCGGATCACATGCTCAGCCGCCTGGTTAAGGCTTTGAGCGGGTTGGCAGGTGGCAGGCCATTAAGCGCCCGCCTAAGACCCGCTTGGCCCGCCTATACATTCGCCTGAAACCCTGCTTCGGGCGCCCGCTTATGGCCGCCTATTTTTTGGGCGCTATATTTAGCCTATCTGCTGTAACATAATACAAAAATATGTCTATAGTAATATAATAAGTTAGTATGAATATGTAACATTACTGTATAATACATTCTATACTATAATATATTAATATATACACTATGTATCCAGTTATCGGTTGCATAATATATTTCTGTAACTTTCTACCTTATATATAATAATACATTAATACACATTATATTCTACTGTTTATATTAATACATTCTATATATTCTATAGTTTACTGCATAATGTAAACTAATACATTATATATTTTGTACTGTTTTCTGCCTTATAAATAATAATACATTAGTACATTATATAGACATGGTGTATTCTATTGTTTACTGGATATTAATATGCTCTATATATTCTATTATTTACTGCATAATATAAATTAGCACATTACATATATTCTACTGTTTGCTGCATATTAGTATATAATGTTGTAATTCTATAAATTTACTACAGTAAGAGTAAGAGGAGACTAAAAAGTCTATTTCTTATGTCTTAAACTTGTGTAATTATCTGTATTTGCTTATTCATTGTTTTTTAGTTGTGGTATCAACTATATAGGTGTTTTATTTTTATGTGTAGGGTGTTTAAATAAGTTTTTTTTTTTTTGAAAATGTGTTTATTACATACTAATATGTATAATTTCTACAAAATTACCGAAAAATTTCCGGGCCCGCTTTTTCAAAAAGCGCCCGCCTGGCGCTCAAGCGGCCACAAGGTGCTGTCCGCACGCCTCCCGCTTCCCACTTTATAAAACATTGAGTATTATAGCCTTATAATATTTCAAGTTTCGAGCCACAACATACAATACTTGAAATGAAGAATCGCCTACTTTAGTTGGAAATGTACATATTCATCTTTTGAAAATGAGAAGTGATCCTAAATATAGTGAAAAGTAAACAAATAGTAGAATAAGAAGCTCAGCTATGTAGATCTTCCATTGAGGTTCATACCGAGGAAGTGAAATATGTTTACCTCATAGCACAAAAGTTCATTTAGTGGCACTACGGTGGCTCCTATATCCTACAATCTCTTCCTGCCAAAATACAGTTCCTATTAGTATATAGACTTTCCTGTGTTTTTTACTTAGTCTATTTTTCTCTTTACTGTGTTATTCTTGTGTTTTGGTTTATCCCACATGGATTATCTCTAAATCCTGTGGTCTTCTCTTGTCTTATAAAAGAGAACCATGTACTCCTTTTTTAATCATCTCAATAATAGGATTATTAGCCACAACTTCTAGAGTTTCAATTTGTCTTTGATCTTCACTTACTATTCTAGTCTCTCCTCAACAAAAGAAGCATGTTAAGTCCTCTTCCATTATTCCCTTTTTTCCTATTGTCGTTTATGCTATTGTGATGCACATTTCTTCTTTTTATGTGAAAGAGATCACTACTGCTCCTACTCATATGTTCTACTGTGTCAATAGCCCACTTCTCACATTCTCTTCCTCCTATTTTCTCTTCTTCCCATTGTATATTGATTTCTTTTGTATCGTATATGAATAGCATATTACAACATCAATGTTCTACTCTTCTCCCCAGTTACTTTCTTCTTCTAAATCTAATTCCACTTCTCCTTATTTCTCCTCCTCTCAACAGTCAACATTAGTGCATTGTTGATGTTCTCCTCTTCCTCTTACTTCCAACATCTTCTTATTCCTCTTTGTTTCCTTACATTTCTCTACTTCTTCTTCCATTTCTTAATAATATATACTTAAATCACCATCAGTGTACCACAACAGCAACTATATTTATGATGTGTTATCTTTTTCATTATAGTTGTTATAGACCAGAAATTGCATATCTGATAACTGCATACATCTTATCATATAAGAAAGTTCGCAGAGGATTTCGATGCAATTTTCTCCTCTATTTTTCTGAATTACTCTATTCTGATTTATACTATATAGGAAAGAGTGTGGGGGTATTGTATGCAATTTTTTTATATTTTTAGTTAAAATTAGTTTTTCACTGTAATAAGGAAGCTTTGTGAAAGCATAGAAAGTTTAAATACAATTTTTCCTTCAGTTTGTAAATTGTAAATTGGTCCTTAAATATACTAACAAGGTTATAAAAGGTCGCTGGAGAGGTTGAATATAATATTTTTCTTTAGTTTCTTTTATTACAGAGTGACCCTTGTCTTACTATAGATGAAATGATGTGGGACAGGTTGCATATTGAAAGTTGTTTCCTACTCGTCTTTGCGTCCTGTCACGCTATCTTTTTGCGGTGGTGGGTTGGGTCGTGCACAACCAAGGTCAGAGGAGGGAGGATGGGTGGCTCCAGCGTCACACCCGGAAGGATTCGACATTGCCAACGCCTGAGAACACTCATCATATTTTATCCATGCATCTTCTCTTAGTGGTCTTATTCGTTAACATTGTGTCTGGTACGACATTAGTCAGAACACGTTTTAGCATGTGTCTTATTGTTCAACGTACCTTACAGCATAATTAAATATTATTTTGATCTTATCTTTTCTTTTCTTAGCCAAGTAAGACGATACAACACTAAATTTACGGTCTTCAAGGTAATCCTAAATTCTCCAACCCGTGAAAGCCCGCAAAGGGTTTTCAATACATTTTTTCCTCTACTTTTTTGAATTAAAATGTAATCCTTCTATTCTAATGTATACTATATAGAAAAGAGTGTGGGAGGCATTGTATTAGTATATATATTTTAATGTGTTGTGTTGTTTCTTACTTAGTGTATTTTGGCTTTTGTCTTTGTAAGCCTCTTGTACTTTTATCCCATATTGCCTAGCTCTACTCTATGTCTTACTCTCTTGTCTTATAAAAGAGAGGGTCATGTATTCATTTTATTCACTCAATAAGAAATACTCTTTACCCTATTCTAGATGGTATCAGAGCCTACCGATCCTCTGTAAACCCCTCCCTCCTTAACCCTAGCCCCCCCCTCTACCATGCTGCCCCCCCCCTACCCTGCTGCCGCCGGCCCTCCCCTGCTGCTGCCGCCAATCCCCTCCACCCCACCAGCCCTATCCCCGCTATCCCTACTCCACCACAAACCGCCACCACCACGCCTCCTCCCTACCACCAGCCCGTCGCCCCCTGCCTCCCTTGCTGCCGTCGCCACCCTTATTCCCACAACCCACCCTCTTCTCCACAGCCCACCACCGCCTTCCTAACTCTCCGTCTCTACCATCTCCTTCATCCCTTATTCCTATTCCATCCCGTTGATCACCCCATCCACCCATCCTCTTCCTGTTGGTCTCCGGACAGCTTCGAACACTTTCCAGTTCTGGCTCGTTGAAGACATAAAATCAGTTCCGCTCTCTGACTGCCTACGCCTCATGGTGGAGTAATTTTTCCTCCATGTTGGCGTAGGTTCTTTTATATTCCTTGCTGCCCCTACGTGGGTTTCGGAGATCCGATGCTTGGATCTCCTATCTTCTATCAATAGATCTGCCCATGTGTTGGGCTTCTACTGTTGTCTGCCTCTGTTGACTGCTACGTCAACCTTCTGCTTGCTACTGCTACTTGCACCCTTGATTCACGCTGCCTACTGTCGTTATGGCGACCTCAGACGTTCCCCGCAACCTGTGTGTCACCGCTGTCAAACTAGATGGCTCTAACTATCACTTATGGGCAGCCTCCTTTGAACTTTACGACAAGGCTCAAGGACGCTTCTCGCATCTGTCTACCAAAGGTCCAGCGATTCCTGCTACAGATGCTGATGACAAGACGAAACAGGCCTATGATCTTTGGTCAATAGAAGATTATGGCGTCATGACCTGGCTGGTCAATAGTGCAGAGCCCAAAATCAGCCAGTCTTTGCTCCGCCTGAAGACGGCCAAGGAGATGTGGGATCAGCTTTCCCACGTGTATTCTCACCAGCAGAAACCAAAGAAGGTGTTCGAGATCTTCAAAAACTTGGCTAAACTGGAGTACTCGGCTACTGATTCTGTGAAGGACTACTATAATCAATGCTCTACGCTCTGGGATGAGTTCGAGGTCTATCACCCCCTATCATCAGATATTACTGAGATCCACCGCCAGCGCAATGAGTTATAGTTAGTTCAATTTCTTGCTGGCATGTCGTCGTCCTTTGTGGGGGTAGTCGATCAAATCCTTTCTAGCGATCCTCTTCCTACCCTCCGTGATGTTCTAAAGCGTATGCAGCGTCTTCCCTCTGTCTCTCAAGCACTTCCCGATGTCTCTGCGGGACAGTCTTGTTGTTAGGACCGGTGACTCCTTCTGTGGGTGTGGCCGCGGTCGAGGACGCAGTCGTGGACGATCCTCTACTGGTCAAGGACGGGGGTCCTCCTCTACTGTTGATGCTACTGAACAACGCTATTGCAACTTCTGCAAACGGACTAATCATAATGAAGACCATTGCTGGATCAAACATGGGAAACCTGCATGGGCAAATCAAGTCACGTCTGAGCAACCTGATACTACTACCTCCTCTTCTGCTTCACCATCTGCCGATTAGATCGGATCGGAATTTGAGAAACTGCTTCAAGCGTGTTTGGCCTCATCTACGGAGACTTCCACTGATGACAGTACCGCTCTCCTAACCCAGTTTGGTAAAAACACTTGGGTGATCGCCTCTGGTGTGACCTCCCACATTACTGGCAATCCTACCTTATTTTCTACTTTGCATAAAACTACTGCTATTCCTCCTGTTACTCTTGTTGATGGTTCACAAACACCTGTATCGGGTTTTGGCAATATCTGTACTTCTGGCCGCCTACCTTTGCGCTCTGCATTATATGTTCCTAAATTTCCAATTAATTTATTATCTGTCAGTCAGACTGTTAAGAGCTTGTACTGTTCTATAACATTTGATCCGGATGGTGTTATCTTTCAGGATCTGCGTACGAGGACAAAGATTGGTCCGGGCCATGAGGGACCAGACGGCTTGTACTACCTAGATGTACCGAAGACTGCTACGCTTTTGACTTCTTCTGTGATGAGCGTCCAATGGCACTATCAGTTGGGACATCCGTCGACGGCCAAGTTGAAGCACATTTTACCTGATATTTCTGATTCTATTTTTCATTGTGAAACTTGCCAGTTAGGCAAACAGACTAGGTCTACTTTTTCAAAAAAACTATGTATTGGCTCAAAACAGCTTTTTGATATAGTGCATGTTGATATTCAGGGTCCATGTTCTGTTCCCAGTGTCTCTGCCTTTCGGTATTTTATGAGTTTTATTGATGACTTCTCTAGAACCACCTGGATATTCCTGTTGAAAGATCGATCTAACATTCTTGATACTATTACTTCCTTTTTTCTGAAATAAGTACCCAGTTCAGTAAACCTATAAAAATCGTTCGCACTGACAATGCCCTTGAATTCATGCAAGCCTCAGTCAGTTCTTTTTGTCACAAACTGGGTACTATTCACCAAACCTCATGCGCTTATACTCCGCAACAGAATGGAGTTGCCGAACGCAAAAATTGGCATCTTCTTGAAGTTGCTCGTACTCTTCTGTTTCACTATCATGTTCCCCACTGTTTTTGGCCCGAAGCTATTTCTACTGCATGTTATCTTATCAATTGCATGCCATCATATGTTCTTGCAAATCAAGTTCCATATCAAATTCTATATCCGGATGCTCCTTTGTTTTCTGTCCCTCGGATTTTTGGAAGCACCTGCTTTGTTAAAAATCTGCGTCCTGGATTAACTAAACTTTATCCCCGAGCCATCAAATGTGTCTTCTTAGGGTACTCTAGGACTCAAAAAGGGTACCGTTGCTATGATCTTGTTGGAAAGAAATGGTTGGTCTCAGCTGATGTCGTCTTCTTTGAACATATGTCGTTTTATTCTTATGTTGGTTCTGCCATAACACCGGATTTATTTGCGGATACACCTTTACCGCTGATTGATGATTCTGACTCATCAGATACTAGTCTCGTTGCTGCTCCTACACTGAAGGTTTATCAAAGAAGACCGAAGGCTCCAACTCCCTCCATGGCCCATCCAGATTCTTCATCCACGATGACAGATCCACCTCCATCCCAGGTATTTTCTGACTTGGATATACCTATCAGCTTACGCAAAGGTACTCGGACTTGTACACAACATCCCATTGGGAATTTCTATACCACTGATCACTTGGGGACTAATTTTGCAAATTTCACATCTGTTCTTTCTGCTGTATCTATTCCTAAGAATGCTTCGCAAGCTCTTAAGCATCCAGCTTGGCGTCAGGCCATGGAATCTGAAATGCAGGCTCTTACTGAACGCAACACTTGACAGTTAGTTGATCCTCCTACTGATTGTTCTCCGGTTGGATGTCGATGGGTATTTACGATCAAATACCATCCTGATGGGACTATTGAATGTCTCAAAGCTCGCCTTGTTGCCAAAGGCTATACTCAGACATATGGCGTGGATTACTTTGAGACCTTCTCACATGTTGCCCGTCTAAACTCGATTCGTGTACTCATTTCTGTAGCAATTTAATTCTGACTGGCTTTATTTCAACTCGATGTCAAGAATGCTTTTCTATATGGTGATCTGCATGAGGAGGTATACATGGAACAACCTCCTGGTTTTGTGCTTCAGGGGGAGTCCTCAAAAGTGTCTTCTGCGCAAAGCAATTTACGGACTGAAGCAAAGCCCCCGTGCCTGGTTGGATAAGTTGAGCTCTATTCTTCAAAAATTTCAGTTTCGTCATTCTCAGTCTAATCATTCTGTATTTATCAAACACACCTCCTCTGAGTTTGTTATCTTGATTGTTTATGTTGATGACATCATATTATCGGGGAGTGACCTTGTAGGTATTCAGGCTACTAAACGCTACTTGGAAACTCATTTTTTCACTAAAGATTTAGGTACTCTGCGATACTTTCTTGGGATTGAAGTGTCTCAGTCATCTTCTGGTCTGTGCCTATCTCAGCGCAAATATGTTATGGATCTTCTATCTGAAACAGGTCTTCTTGGAGCCAAGCCTACCAGTACCCCATTGGATCCGAACACTAATTGGGATGACGAGATGTCTCCTCTTTATCCTGATCATCATCAATATCGTCGCATGGTCGGAAAGCTTATTTATCTTACTGTCACTCGAGCTGATATCACATATGCAGTTGGACTTGTTAGCAGGTATCTCAATAAGCCGAGACAATGTCACTGGGATGTTGTCTGCCATATTTTAAAATATTTAAAAAGTTCTCCTGGGAAAGGTCTTCTGTATAAGAAACATGGCCATTGTAATCTTGTGGGGTATTCTGACTCTGACTACGCTGGGAGCAAAATAGATCGTCGATCTACTTCTGGTTACTGCACGTTTGTAGGTGGTAACTTGGTCACCTCGCGCAGCAAGAAACAAACAGTTGTTGCTCGTTCTAGTGTTAAAGCAAAATATCGAACCATGGCTCATACTACCCAAGGATCAGAAAGCGGGAAGCGGGAGGCGTGCGGACAGCACCCTGTAACTGATTAATCGGTAGGCGGGCGATTTTTGAAAAAGCGGGTGTCTAAATTTTATATATTTTTATACAAAATTACATGTGTATATAAAAATATATTTATAAGGAACTTCTATACATATCTAATCAGTAAATCAGTAATTAACTAAGTATTCATCAATACTTTACTATTAATCAGTACCTCTAATCACTAAAATCAGCAAGCAGATCAGTAATTGTAAATAACAAACTATGAATCATTGAATTAAAGTAATCATTAAAATAATACTAACAGTAGTACCAATCATTAATCACTGAATGCAGCAAGGAAATCAGTAAAACTAATCGTGCATTAGAAGTATAATAGAGCAATATGATATTTACTTAGATGCATTACAGCAGTACCCAATTATTACAGCTTACACACAAAGTATGCATTCTAAATTAGGACTAGCTATATCATAGAACATTTAATGTATACAAGTTTCATATATTATAGTCAACACTACTTGGACTATGTAATTAATTAATGTTAGATGCTTACATTAGGATTTTTAAACAAAAGCGGGAAAAAAGCTGGAAAAAAACAAGCAAAAAGCGGGAAAAAAGCGGGAAAAAGAGGGTGAGGGGGGCAAAAAGCGGGCAATTATGTTCAAAACGATTAAGTGGGCGCTTAGGGTCTAAATTAGGCGGATGAGGGTCATGGCCGATTAAGCGGCCGCTTGGGCCTTTTTTAATACACTGATACTACCTGTGAACTTTTCTGGGTCCGTGGCCTTCCGAAAGATTTTGGTATCTCTCATTCTAATTCTATTCCTATGTACTGTGACGACAAGGCTGCAATCTTTATTGCAAGTAATCCTACTTTTCATGAACGTACTAAGCACATCGAAGTTGACTGTCATTTTGTACGAGATGATATCTTATCTGGTCAAATATCTACGCCTTATACACATACTTCTGATCAAGTTGCAGATATCTTCACCACGATTCTTCCGAAGACCTAATTCACTGCTCCGATTGACAAGCTGGGCATGATTGATTTCTATGCTCCAGCTTGAGGGGGAGTATTAGTATATATATTTTACTGTGTTGTGTTGTTTCTTACTTAGTGTATTTTGGCTTTTGTCTTTGTAAGCCTCTTGTACTTTTATCCCATATTGCCTAGCTCTACTCTATGCCTTACTCGTCTTATAAAAGAGAGGGTCATGTATTCATTTTATTCACTCAATAAGAAATACTATTTACCCTATTCTAGACATTGTATGCCATTTTTATATATTTTTAGTAGAAATTTAGTCTTTTATTCTAGTAAGGAAGGTTTGTGAGAGCATAGAAAGAGTTAAGAGTTATTGTATTTAGTTTAGAATTGTTAGAGTCTAGTTATTTAGTTAATTAAGTTGTTGGGTCTATTTATATACGGGCCCAATTGTGCCATGATCCATTAGGGTTTTACTTGAATTTGTATGGTCCCCCCCTTTTGTAGGAGGGGGGTGTCCTATCATAAGAAAATATGCATAAGGGAACTTCCCCATCATGTTATTTTTCCACAATAATGTTACATTTGCCTAACTGTCTTGGCCCATTAGGGTTAAGTTTGCTTCCCTTATACTTACCTCCTCTCCTATATATAGGAGGGGAGTTTGTTGTCTATCAATAAAAAATATCTCAGTAGCCTCCCATCTTATTTTCAACATGGTATTTGTATTAGAGCATTGACCCTAACCCTAGACGGAGAAAGAGAATCTCAACTTGCGGGCGGCTGTTGTCTCTTCTTGGTTTGGCCGCCCTCCAGGCATCCTCCTGATCTTCTCCTCTCTTCTTCTTTCATATAATCCAATCTTTTTCCTACACACAATGTCGGCGCTAGTTTCTGGGCCATTACAGCCGTAAACTACCTCCTCCAAGTCACGTGTTAGTTGTACCTTCCCCAAGTCTCTTCCCTAAGAAACAACTTTGGCCTCTTTTTCCACTATTCAACTTATTCTCTGCAAAAAGATTCGATCTTTAGATGACATGGCCATTGTCAGACCATGGTAGTCACCCCGCTCCATTTGTACCGGTCTTAAGCGTGCCTAGTCCTCACAAACAGTACCAACCACAACACTAGCCCCACGAGAGTGATGCACCCCCACACTACAAATGTGACTATGTAGTAGTGCCTTCCCATGCACAATGTGGCGTCATCTCCCAACAGCGCCTGTAGGAAGCTGGAGTTGTCGTTTGTCACAAAATTAATTGTGGCGAGGAGGCCATAGAGAATCCAACATGATGTTGGTTGAGGTCGATGTCGTTGGGTCCAAACAACTCCGAGGTGACTGAGATGGTTGCAGCAAAGACGAACCAAAAATGAGTTAATTGGCTTTTGTAAAGTCGATTTGAGTTAATCACAAAATTGATTACTCATAAATCAGAAATCAGAAATGTTAACTATATTTGTATTTCTATTCATGAGGTGGTACATTCATAAAACAAAATAGTAGATCCAAGGTTGACAGAACCGAACCGGTGAGGCTTCTGGTTCTCGGTTCACTGGTTCAACCGGTGACGTCAGCATGACACCATAAATTATTTTTATAACTGTTAAAGAGTATATATTAGCCTATTTAGTTAATAGGTTAATTAGTTAGTGGGCTTTTCTATTATAGCCCGTTTAAAATACTTGTGTCTTAAGTTTTAGGGTGTCTCCCCTCTACTATATAAAGGAGAGGGCGTCTAGTCTTGTATTCATCCCATTGCGTTCAATACAATCTTATTCTCTACATGGTATCAGAGCGGTGAACAGTAACGACGGCGTGAATAGTAACTCCGACGGTCAACAGTACGCTGCCTGAACAGTACGGCGGAGTGAGCAATAATTCCTACATGAACAGAGCGTGTTCGCTCCGGAGGGAAACCTAGCTGCCGCCCCTCCTCCCTCTCCTTTCCGGTGTGCACGCAACCCTAGCTGTCGCCGCTCGTCTTCTCCAGAGAGCAACCGAGGGGAAGAACCCCCCCCCCCGCCTGTGGGCGGCCGCCACCGTTGCCATGGCTTAGGTCGGCTGCCCGCTAGGCAATTCCGGCTTCCATGGCTCTCCTTCCACTTTCACATAGATCAGTACGTCGGCGCTAATTCCCGACCTGCGATTTATGTTTTCCAAATCCAAACCTTACCACCGGTGATCTCCTTTCCAGCCATCACATATCCACTGCCATCGCTGCATCATTACCCGCCGCCTTCCACCTCTGTTGTCCGTATTCCACGAACAGCAACAATGTCGTTATATTCCCAGCGCCTTCGATCGGCATCCGTCCAGCAACAATCTTGTCGCCGCCAACAGCCATAATCGCCAGCCAACAGCCATAGCCGCCGGCCTCCAAGCAACCATCTTCGTGCCTTCGTTGCCTATTGACGCCACTATCACCATCTAGCAGCAGCATCATAAGCGCCGCCAACTGCAGGAGCAGCAGCCATCATCGCCATCAAGCAGTAATCAGCCACCGCCAACCTACTACCCGCCGTCCAAAAATATCTCAGTACTACCGACATCAACTCGGTAGTACCGAATTCTGCACAGGCCATCTCCTGACGTCCTCAGCATCAGCCTTCATCGTCGCTTGTGGAGAAGCACCGCCCTTGGCTCCACATGCATCCTTTTGGCATGCAATATCTCTGGAGCCGTGCAGGAGACCCTTTGTCATCTCCTTCGTTACGATCAAGTGCTACATCAACTGAGTGACATAATCCAGCCATTTTTTTTTCTACATCCCGCAAGTTGTTGCGCTTCATCACCTTCTCGGCTATCTTCATCATTCCACCATCACCTCCCATCTATGTCTACTCCTAGTTATTAATTCCCCCCATATTCATTATGCCTATTCGGATCCTTAATCGACCATATCTTTGCTAATCGGATCCAAGTTTTAGCCTAATCGGATTTTTCGGGCCTAACGGGCCAAACAAGTCCTTTTTCGGGTCGGGATTAGATCCATTTAATTTTTCTATCCGGATCTTACATTGACCCATATAGCATATTCTCTCCAATTATCGGTTTCATTCTCCATATACACAAATTTCTCTCAAATACGCTGATTCCTTTCCCACCCACCCATATCATGTGTGCATCCCTTTCCACAGTGCGGGGGGTCATATATCCATTTCTCCACACCAAACACTCACTCTCGTCGTATTTGGTGTGCGGGGGGATAGAGATAGAAAGAGACGAGAAGAGAGAGAGAGAGAGAGAGAGTGTGAGAGAATATGTATGAGAGAGAGAGAGTATGAGAAGAGATGATATATGTATTCAGGCTATATATATGTTTCAGGCTATTATCTTTATGGAGCTTCACATTGTTCAACACATCCGTTCTCTACTTCCAGACAGCAATGAAGGATCTTCATTTACCGCGTTATGTACGTCAGGTGTTGATGGTGTACTTCAGCTGCATTCACATGAGACAGATGGGTGCTTCTTCAGATTTTCAGAAGCTCAGCAAGCCTGCTAATCTACTTCTGCAAGGTTGATTCATCCAGTTTATCTTCACCGAGTTGCTTCATCACGTCTTCTCCGAGTCGCATCTGCTATTTCGACATCACCTGTTGTTGATCTACTTGGGACTTTCCTTGATGGATGGTCTCCTTTCCCATCAAGCCCCCAAGGTTCATGCATCAGAGTTTTATGGTACTTGCATCGTATCACCAGCATATCGTCCGTTCGTGTTCGTCCCACGTAATGCACGTCTTCTCAGACAATTCGAAGATTCCTCTACTGCTACATCAACATTGGGCATCCGCGCTCGTGCCGCGTTAAGTACGTAATCCAATGAAGATGACGTAGTGATGGTGTTGAGGATCGTCTGCTCCCAAGTGGCGAATTACTGTTGTAGTATCAGGTTCCATTCTTTAGATGCTCTTCATTCCAGATGCACTTCAAAGACCTTCATCAAAGCTTGAGGATCTCCAGTCTGCATAATACAATTTCAAAGAAGAGAGGCATTGTCACCACATGGTTCAGGGGGAGTATCAATTTTGTATGGGGAGTGATATTTATCTTTTATCTTTCATCTATCATTTCTTTTATCGTTTTATCGAGTCTTGTAACCTCCAAGCTTTGGACATGTGTTTCACCCATGATCCAGCTTTAGGGGGAGTGTTAAAGAGTATATATTAGCCTATTTAGTTAATAGGTTAATTAGTTAGTGGGCTTTTCTATTATAGCCCGTTTAGATTACTTGTGTCTTAAGTCTTAGGGCATCTCCCCTCTCCTATATAAAGGAGGGCGTCTAGTCTTGTATTCATCCCATTGCATTGAATCTTATTTTCTACAATAACTTTATAATATATGAAAAGTCAAGGAAAAAAGTAAGCAAATCTAGGAGTATATCAAAAACTAGCATGGAAATGACAATAATTCAATTTGAGAGTGCATTTCCCATGTCAAATTATCAAGTAATCAAATAAAATTTCATTAACATGAGGAGATATCACGGTATAATTGGCATAAGGATATTGGAAACTTTATAGGAATATAAATATAGATAGTAGCACTAGGCCTTTGTATAGTCACTGACCTGGCAAGACAGTAGGGTTATGTTAAAGAATGAGAAAAGGTAGGTAGAATATTTTAACTATATGGAAATTACTAGGGGACTAGATGAAGAAGAAGAGAGGTACCGGAGCAATTGCAAGAGGATCAATACAAAAAAAGAAGGCAGCAGCAAGTAGCAATAAAAACAGAAGCAAATGCTACAGCAAACTATTGAAATAACATGAAAAGGAGGATAAGGAGGAAGATAAGGAAGAGGAGGAATAGGGGAAAAGGGGGGAGGGTATAGCATGTACCTGCAGCAACAACAAAATTCAGCAAAAATACAGCAAATCACTGGTCAGTCAGACTCAGTCGGTTCAATAAAAGCCGGACTGGTTCACTGGTTCGATCGGTCGGTTCGACCGGTCGGTTCACCGGTTCTTGACCGGTTCAAAGGGATTTCCGGGTTTGGGGCCAAACCGAACCGATATAAGCATCGGTTCCCAGTTCAACCGGTTGAACCGGCCGGTTCAGTTCGGTTCTGATAACTATATTGTAGATCAATAAATCAGATAATAGACAAGTTAAAACAGTACATTAATACGAATCAGTAGATAAATGAATAAAAATAGTAGATAATAAATATAATTCAGCAGATAAGTAAATATTAATCAGTAGTTAAATAAATAATAAGTAAATACAAATCATTAGATTAAATTTTCAAAACATTAGATAAGTCTTAGAAATTAAAAGACGGTTATGCGTTGTATTGAATAGAAGAAACCCTACTCCTATAAATAGGAGGACGGGGAAGCGTACAGACATAAGACTAGCCCTAATGGGCCAAGACACTTGGGCCCATATAACAAAAGACACTAATAACAATAATAAACAAACTCTCTAACACTCCCCCTCAAGCTGAAGTTGGGAGAATCCCAAATCAGCTTGCAAACAGAGTCAGACTAGAAAACAAAGAAACAAAATAAAAGGATAAACCAAGCCCATACAAGAAATTTCTCCCCCTCAATTTTACAATTAAAACACTCAAACACTGAGACACTCATACACTCCCCCTCAAGTAGATACTCCAAGCAAGTAGGCAAGCAGGTCACATAAGCTTCTCGACCATCTGGAGCAACACAATCATTTGGAGCAAAAGATAAAATAGCTGATAGGCACCAAGGCCTTCATCAAAGTCGTCATCGTAGTAGCCAGAGAGTGTTGGGTCACAGTGGCAGAGTAGCAGAGCCTAGAGAGTGTTGGATCACAGTAGCAGTAGTAGTCAACATACAAATAAAGTACGGACGGGTCAACGTGCGAAACAGGGCACGGACAAGCCAGAGAATACTGGCACACATAAGTAGAGAGTCGACGTGCAAACAAGGCACGGACATGCTAGAGAGTGCTAGCGCACAGTAACAAAAGTCGATGACACAGGCAAATAGAAGACCAGTAGGCAGAGTAGCAAGCAAATAAATAACTCCAGTAAACTAAGCTCTATGTAAAGTCAGCAACAAAAGTCTTCATCATCTTCCCTCTTCATAGAATATCCATCACAATAGCAACAAATGTCAAAGTCCAGAGAGTGGTCCACACAGTCCAGAGAGTGTTGGTCCACAAAAGAAAGTTATCGTGCAAATAAAGCACGGACAGCAGAAAGTGCAAAAGCACAAAGCAGCAAACAAAATGTGCTAATCATAGCACAAGTAGTAAGAACGACGTATGAATATGTAACTTCATAGCAGTAGTCGAGGTAGATGATGAATAAGCAATAATAGCAGCAGCAAGCATCACATAGCAACAGAAGAAACCATATACCAGCAGTAAATGTGGCATGAAGTCCAATAGAACAGCAGAATAAAATTCTTCTTCTCTCCATCTCTCTTTCATCTCATCTCTTCCCTCTACTCTTCATCCTCTATTCTCCCCCTCACACCAAGCATGGAAGGAGTCAAAGAGTGGTTGGCGTCGAGAGTCAAAACAATGGTAGAGGCAAGGTTTGTGTAGGCAAATATGTGGAGGAGGTAACCGATAACACGAGTCAAGGTAGAATACGACCCGAATAGGCAGATCTGGATAGAAAAATAAATGGATCTTTTGTCAACCTGAAAAGGGGATTTGTTTGGCCCGGTAGGGCAACAAATCCGGGGGTGCGGGGGCGGAGCCCTCGCGAAAATCCGATTAGGTAAAAAATTGGATCCGATTAGCACAAAATGTAGTGTATATATGAGGGGCAGCAAAAATATTGAGGGGAACATAAAAAAATTGGGTTGCAGTTACGAGCGATGGGTAGCCGCAGTTGGGTGGGTAACAGAAAGTAGTGGGTTATGGGCGGTGGGCCAGCAGGAGCAACAAGGCGCAGCAGCAAAAGGGTGATGGTGGCGGCAGAAGGATAAGCAGCGGCAGGTAGAGTAGGCACAGGCAGTGGCATGATGAGTGTTGTAGCCGCTGGTAGAGGCAGCAACATCACAAAGGACCACTGGCGGCGGCAAGGCAGTGAGCAATGATCATGACAGCCTTTGCAAGGCAAGCAGAAGGCAGCAACAACTGCGGCGGTCAAGGGCAGCAGAGACCGTCAGGCAGTAGTAGATGGCGGCATGGGTTGGCGGAAGGAAGTGGAGCGACGCAGGGGACAGGGTCGGCGGGGCGCACGTCAGCAAGGCGCAGCAGTAGCAGCGGCGCATAGAGCAGCAGTGGTGCATGCAGGCAGTAGGCGGGGGTGCAGGCACATATTTAGCGACAGCGACAGCAGCGTATGGAGCAGCAGCCGGTTAGAGGTGGCGGCGGCAAGAGTGGCGCGGCAGCAGGGGTCAGGGGGTGGCGGCAGGTAGAGTAGTAGTAGGCAAGATAGAGGTAGGAGAAGCAGAAAAAAAAGGAGAAGAAATAGCCTCGGAGGTCATGGAACAGCCTGCGGGCAGCCGACCCACAAGGAAGAAAGGTGGCCGCCCGTCGGCTACATCTCCCTCTTGTTTCTCTCTCTCACGTACGACGGCAGCTCAAGATCGCTGCTCTGATACCATCTTAGAAAGTAAAAGACGGCTATGTGTTATATTGAATAGAAGAAACCCTGCTCCTATAAATAGGAGGATAGGGAAGTGTACAGACATAAGACTAACCCTAATGGGCCAAGACACTTGGGCCCATATAACAAAAGACACTAATAACAATAATAAACAGACTCTCTAACAATAAGTAAATACAAATCAGTACATAAATAAATACAAAACATTAGATAACTAAATTCAAATCAGTAGATTAAAAAATTCAAAACATTAGATAAGTAAACTCAAAGCATTAGATCAAATTAGTAGATAAAAAAATTCAAAGCGTTAGATAAGTAAACTCAAAGCATTAGACAAATAAATACTAATCAGTAGATAAACAAATACAAAGCATTAGATAAAAAAGTACAACTCAGTTGATAAACAAATATAAATCAGTAGATGATTAAATTTATAAAGAGTAGATGAACAAATACAAAGCCCTAAATTTAAATAATGTGATGAATCAAAAATCATTAGATGACCAAATCAGTAGATAAGTAAATACAAATCAGTAGATAAGTAAATATAAATCAGTAGATAAGTAAAACAAATCAGTAGATAAGTAAAACAAATCAGTAGATAGGTAAATACAAATCAGTAAATAAGTAAATACAAATCAGTAGATAAGTAAATGCCAATCAGTAGATACATAAATACAAATCAGTAGATACATAATTCAAATCAGTAGATAAGTAAATACGAATCAGTAGATAAGTAAATATTAATCAGTTGATAGAAATCAGTAAATTAAAAAACTGTGTATTACTTCTGGGCGCCCAGGTTCAGGCGGGGCTTGGGCCGCCTGGGCGCCCGCATGTACAACACAGATTCCAATCACACATTCCTTTCTAGTGAAGATGGCATAGTGATAGGTTTTGGTCGTCTTCTCCAAATTGACGGTGTTGTTCTTCATTCATATGCACTTCAGAAGATCTTCTTCAAGTATTTCTAGCATGTTACAGGACTTCGACTTCGTGCCGACTTCGATAGGTGTCGAAGTGGAAGTTTGTGCAAACTTCCGAGGACGTTTAGACGCAAACTTCAATAAACTTCAATGTCGTTTTTTGAAGAAAATAATGTGAATTTGAAGGAAACTTTAATTGAAAATTTTTAAATATGTTATACCTCTATCTTATATATGTTAACACAAAAACATGATTTTACGACTCTCTAGCCCTAGTTAAGTTGATAACACAATGTGTTGCTTGTAAGGGTGAAATGTGCAATACACATACAAATACAGTTCATTGTATGTATTATGTACAATATACAGTCAAATTGTAGTTACAAGACCCTCTTTAGGAAAGAGTGGCAACAACAAACAGAGCAGTTGATATTAGAAGTTGTGAAGAGGATTGGAGGAGGTGACACTTATGCCTTATTTGGCCACTAGGGCACTAGTTAGGATTAATGTTCTGGGTTGTCTCAACTTTGCCAACTTTGAGGAAACTTTGACAAATTCAGACAAGTTGAGACAAAAATACACAAAAAAAAAGTCAACGTTACCGACATCCATGAAACTTTGCCCCAAAGTTTGGACGAGGCCGAAGTATTTGGTATTCGACTTTGCCTATGGTCGAATTTCAAAACTTCGGTGAAACTTTGCCCAATTTCGCAAAGTTGTGTTCCATGATTTCTAGCATGCAGCACATAACTTCAAAGGTGGCGCAAGGAAGAAAATGTCTGATTTTAATGTTGTTTCGGTCACCACATAAATAGAAATTTACTAAGATTTTGACAGAAATTTTGACAAATGCGCTCCTAACATTTCGCAGCAAAAGTAATGAATTCATTTATGAAATTTTATCAATATTTCCTACTAGTGCAGATCTACTCAAATATGCAAATATATTTCATATTGGATATGTATGGGTGGGGTCTACTCATTTGTGAGTGAAGGACCCTGACTGTTTCGATGTAGAATTTTGATGTCAATTTTCAATGGCAAAATCAATGAATTAAGTCATTATAGTTTGCAAGAAAAATATATAGAGTTAAAGACACAAAACTGTGCAAAATAATATGCTCAAGTTAGTCAATAACTCCATATAGTATATTAAAAAGAAAGAAAAAATCCGATGGTCGGTGTGTTTCGATAGTGCATTTTGATGTCCGATTGCCATTGGCATGGAAATAATTACTGAAATTTCAACAAATTTCGCCGAAATTTTAAACGATGGGAGGAGGTGGAAGACGTGGTGTCTTTAACGTGACACCTAGAAAGATTCGACATTGCAAACGCCCGAAAACACTCATTATTCCTTTTATCCATGCATCTCTTCTTAGTGGTCTTATTCTTTAACATTATGTATGGTACGACATTGGTCGAAACATGTTTCGGCATGTCTTTTCTTCTAGCCTACCTTACTTGCAGCATAATTATATATTGTCTTCGTGTTATCTTTTTTTTCTTTAGCTAAGTACGATGATGCAACACTACATTTATGGTCCTCAAAGTAATCCAAATTTTCAAACCCATGCAACGTACAGGATATACCTAGTTATACCTTTAAGAGATAATTATGTTTTTTTTGTATGTTTAGTTCATCTCTGCGGTTATGTAAAACCATCTCATGTTTACTGTATTTAAGTTTATGCGTAGTTCATGCTTGAATATCCTGAATGAAGTTTTACTTTGAATTCTTGCATTACAATGAGTTTGAGATTCAAGGTTTGTAATTCGATAATATATATATATATATATATATATATATATATATATATATATATATGATTAATATATGATCTTTACACAAATAATAATGACAAATCTAAAAATCCGAAACTGCATATACTCCCCCACATACTTATATACCTTGTCCAGTATTCAGTGTCCTCTCCGCCCATACAAGACATGTTGGTTTAGCCATACCATGAAACCTGCAAGATTATCACCATCATCTGATTGTCTACTTTAGAATGTGTGGTATTCAACCCAAAACCAATTGGCAATGGGTGAAGGGACCACACACCTTATAAGCCCATGACCTTTCCCAGAGCTTAGCGGTGTGGGACAATTCTAACATCCCCCCTCAAGTGCAACCACTTTTGTGTGCTTGCACTTGTTCTTTTATTTTTAGGTAGGGTGTGGTCCTCACACTTGTCTCATGGGGTCCGCTCTGATACCATATTAGAATATAAGATTGCTTGAATATGAATGGATTGTAATACAAAGACTGACGGCCTCTCCTTTATATAGAAGGAGGAGAGAGGCCCTATTACTTAGGACCCAAGTAATCTAAACTAGACGGGCCGGAAGATAAAGGCCCACTAAACTAATTAGCCTATTTAACTAATAGACTAATATAGACACTTTAACACTCCCCCTCAAGCTGGAGCATGGGTGAAACACATGTCCAAGCTTGGAGAGTTACAAGACTCGATAAAAAGAAATGATAAATGAAAGATGAAGATAAATATCACTCCCATACAAAATATGTTACTCCCCCTGAATCAAATAGTAATGATGACTCTGCAGGCTGAAGATACTCGAGCTTTGAAGAAGGTCTTCCTTGAAGTGCATCTGAAATGAAGACATCTGAAGATACTCTGTAGGCTGAAGAATGGTCCTGATACTACAACAAGTCGCCACTGGAATACGTGCTTAACGCGGCACGAACGCGGACAGACGATCTGCTGCTTGATACGATGCAGGAACCATGAAACTTGGGGGCTTGACGGGAAAGGAGATCATCCATCAAGGAAAGTCCCAAGAGGATCAGCTACAGGCGATGTCGATACAGCAGATACGGCTCGGAGAAGACGTGATGAAGCAGCTCGGTGAAGATAAAACTCTGAGCTTCTGAAGAAGCACCCATATGTCTCATGTGAATGCAGTTGAAGGAATACATCATCAACAACGGATATGGTGTCGACGCTAGATCTTCACTGCTGGCTCAAGTAGAGAACTGATGTGCTGAACAATGTGAAGCTTCATGAAGATAGCCTGGAATATATATATAATCTGAATACATATATCATCATCTCATCTCATACTCTCTCTCTCATACATTCTCTTCTCATCTCTTTCTCTCCTCTCTCTTCTCATCTCTTTCTCTCCTCTCTATCCCCCCCGCACACCAAATACGATGAAAGTGAGTGTTTGGTGTGGAGAAATGGATACATGACCCCCCCCCCCGCAATGTGGAAAAGGGATGCTCACATAATATGGGTGGGAAAGAAAATGGTGGAAAAAGAGAGGAATATGTGAAATGAAGATGGGTAATATGTGGAGAATGAAACCGATAGCCAAAGAGAGTATACTAAATGGGTCAACATGAGATCCGGGTAGAAAAATAAATGGATCTAGTCTCGACCCGAAAAGGGGGTTTGTTGGCCCGTTAGGGCAACAAATCCGGGGGTGCGGGGGCGGAGCCCTGCGAAAATCCGATTAGGCTCTAAATAGGATCCGATTAGCAAAAGATAGAACCGATTAAGGATCTGAATAGCAATAGAGGACATAATGAATATGGGAGTAGACATAGATGGGAGGTGACGATGGAGTGATGATGATGAAGTGATGATGATGAAAACAGCAGGTGATGGCGTAGGGACATCAGTAGCATGATGATGCAGATAGCAGCAAACGGAAGATGAAGATCGCCGGGATGATGATGAAGTGGAGGAGCAGCAGCTTGCGGATGATGGCTGGATATGACGTTCGTTGGTGTAGCACTTTGTCGCACCATAGGAGATGACAAAAGGGTCTCCTGCGTGACTCCGGAGATATTGCACGCCAAGAAGATGCATGCGGAGCCAAGGCGGAGCCTCTCCAAAGCCGTGATGAAGGCTGATCTGAAGACGTCATGAGATGGATCCTTCGACGGATTGCCGATCGCTGCTGATCAACTGTCGATACCATCGACAGGACTGTCGATGGTATCGACCGACTCTCTCCTTGTCGCTGTGATAAAGTCGATACCATCGACCTCCTGTCGATAGTATCGACGCCGACGATGCGGGTTGCGTCACGGGAGGTCGGAGGCTGTTTGCGTCTGGTCTGATGTCGATACTATCGACACTCGTGTCGATAGTATCGACGCGGCGGCGGCTCCGGAAGGTGGAGATGGCTGTTCCTTGCGGATGGGAACCAATTTCTGATGGTCGACGACTCTGTGGAGATGGCTGCTGACGGCTACTGCTGCTGATGGTGGCGAGGCGCTACTGCTTTCAGATGGCGGAAGGAGATTACCGCGGCGGATGCCTACGGCGGCGATTGTTGCGGATGATGATGGAGGACGCCTGCTATGATAGGAAGCGGAGGTGTTGTATGGAAAGAATGAAAGAATAGATGAATGGAGATGACCATGGAGGCCGGAATATGCCTAGCGGGCAGCCGGCCAAGCCATGGAGATGGCGGCTGCGGCCGCCCGCAGGCGGAGAGAGCCCGCGGTTGCTCTCTTCGGAGAGAGGAGCGGCGGCGGCTGCAAGGGAGAAGTCGGCGGTCTTGGAGAGAGAGAGAGAGAGGGAAGCGGCGGCTAGGGTTCTCTCAGGATGGAACCCGCTCTGATACCATATTAGAATGTGTGGTATTCAACCCAAAACCAATTGGCAATGGGTGAAGGGACCACACACCTTATAAGCCCATGACCTTTCCCAGAGCTCAGCGGTGTGGGACAATTCTAACACAACACTACATTTATGGTCCTCAAAGTAATCCAAATTTTCAAACCCATGCAACGTACAGGATATACCTAGTTATACCTTTAAGAGATAATTATGTTTTTTTTGTATGTTTAGTTCATCTCTGCGGTTATGTAAAACCATCTCATGTTTACTGTATTTAAGTTTATGCGTAGTTCATGCTTGAATATCCTGAATGAAGTTTTACTTTGAATTCTTGCATTACAATGAGTTTGAGATTCAAGGTTTGTAATTCGATAATATATATATATATATATATATAATTAATATATGATCTTTACACAAATAATAATGACAAATCTAAAAATCCGAAACTGCATATACTCCCCCACATACTTATATACCTTGTCCAGTATTCAGTGTCCTCTCCGCCCATACAAGACATGTTGGTTTAGCCATACCATGAAACCTGCAAGATTATCACCATCATCTGATTGTCTACTTTTCCACCTTTTGAATAGCATTGATGAGAGGAAGTAGACCATTCAAGTTACCATTTAGTCATGTGACTTCTACTATACACTAAGTTAATGATTTTATCACCCTGGTGGATGCAATACAAATTCGACCTATATGTCATACATCAAGAAAAATTATCGGAATACATGAGTGGCAAATTATCCCATGGTGCCTTGAAAGTCTCCAAGTAATTTTTCTTGTCTTCCATGGAATTCCAAAATGGATAGGTCAGCATCGTGTTGTTCCCACAGTGTGAATGAAGCATGTAGGATCATGAATACCAATTTCACTATGCAAAATGCTTCTCATTCAAAATATCTATGTGATAGCGTGGTTCTTGATAATGATTGACTGAACACTAGTCTCCTTTTTATCAGCCATGCCGAGTAAGAGAGATATATTAAATCAACTAAGATCTTAACAGGAGGCACCACAAGCTGGAGCGGAGGCCAAAAGATCCCAATATCATTGTAATTGTGCTGCTACGGATCGTGAGTTAATCGCTTCTGCTCTCCCAAATGCTCAATCAGCAACACTAATTTTCTATTGTCCTACTCCACCGTTGTGGTTTAAAAATGTTGCTAATTATTATTCTCATCACTAGGAAGTCTTGCGGCAGATTGGCAGTTTGAGGATCTGTGGCGGGAGAAAACGCCATCCTAAACACTGTATACAAATTACAGAATATCTAAGTTCAATAGATTCTGAAATTGAAATATTACAGCATGATGTTATCAGCTAAAGCTATTTCCATGCAGACTATAACTTTCCATTTAGAAATTATCTTTATGTTCAAGTTTCTACGTTAAACTTTTGTTTTTAAAAGGAATAGCACAACGACAAGTGGCAGGTTTTTTTAACGAACAATAGTAGGTTGTTTTAGAAAAATGAGCTCCAAGAAAAGGGTAACATGTCGGAGTTCCTCTAAGAGATGCTAATACAAAGGATTCCACACACAATTCATACCAAAGGATTACCAAATGCAGCCAGAAGGTAACTTTACATGATTAACGCATTTAGGTTCTAAACATGAGGATCAAAAAGCATACATTGTGATTGATATAAACATCTATTTTGATATTAGAAATAAGTTATTTATGGCATATTAAATCAGTTAGCTCTAAAGAAGAGGAATAAAGAGAATACATTGTGATTGATATAATTATCTATGGTGACATGAGATTTAATTATTTAGTATGGCATATATAGCCAATTCTCCATTCTCTCCTATCATTGTTATCCTTCATGTACAATGGCATGTGAGGTATTACTGATGGAAGATATATATCATCCTGAATAAATTTAAATATTCCGTCGGAATGTACATGTCATGAAATAGTAGGAAGAAAGTACAGATACCTGTGCATTGAAGATAGTAAAATACAGCAGAGCCATGAAGGACAACAAAACGAGGAAGCCAGTCATCAATATCATCATCTTCTTCTATTGGTGGTTCTCCTGGTAATGAACTCCACCTCTACAAACATGAAATCTTTCAAAAATAATAAGAAGAAAAAAAAAAATCAAAAGCAATGAAAGATGTTAGATGCTTTACCGTCCTAATATTCAAATATCCAGTAAGGCGGGCAGACTTCAAAAGTTGATCAACACTTTCTAACCTATAGACAAAGCATATCTGTTAGAAGAAAATTATTCATATTAGTCATTAGACAGGCAACCAACAGGTTATATAACCCATACAGAAATCAAATTTATTGAAGAACTACTTCAAATTTATCTATAGAAAGACTCCACCTTTGAGAATAAGGAACCTTATTATAAGTAAAATATGAAAAAGAAAGATATGCATAATAACGGCGAGTTTACAATAATATGAACAAGGTTACATGTTCTTGGTTGATTCGAATACGACAAGTAGTCTATTCTCAGTCAGATACGTACTTAGCACAGAAGCAAATGAGAAAATGAACAAGATTACATGCGCTTGGTGGATTCTAACTTGAACGTGTGGATGAGGCAGCTGCAATTGTACCTCTTTGAGGGTCCAAGATGGACCACACAGGTTCTTGTGGGTTCGGCATGGGATGACTTGTTGACTCCCAAGTCTAATTTACTAAACCCTTGTTTTGATGATGACTAACTATTCCACTTATTTGTGTTATGCTTCTACTTGAGTGATTTCAGATTAGGTTAGACACACTTCAAATACCTAAACTTGCGCATCCTAATTTGGAGAAAAGCAATTCAAAATCAATGCAAGTACACTTTTGTGGAATATGCTCTATATCTATTAGAATCATGTTGTAAATCACGTGTAATGATTGCATGACTTGTAATTAATCATCATCATCATCATCATCATCTAAGCCTCAATCCCAACTATGTTGGGGTCGGCTACATGGATCCTTCGTTTCCATTCAGCTCTATCATGGGCCATATTCTGATTGAGATGTAGAGATTCAAAATCTCTCTTTATAAGCTCATCCCATGTTCATTTAGGCCTTCCTCTTCTTCTATTTATAGTGTTTGGCTCAATAGCATTGCTTCGTATAGGCGCACTAGTAGGTTTGCGTTGCACATGTCCGTACCATCTGAGTCGGCCCTCACGCAACTTGTCCTCAATGCTCGCCACCCCCACTTTATTCCTGATATAGTCATTTCTCAAACGATCTTTTCTTGTCTTCCCACACATCCATCTCGGCATACGGATTTCAGCCACGTTCATCTTGTTGAGACCTTGTTTCTTCACCGCCCAACATTCACTCCCATAGAGCATGGCTGGTCGTATAGCTGTTCTATAAAACTTACTTTTTAACCTGAGAGGGATCTTCTGATCGCATAAAACTCCAGTTGCACTCCTCCATTTCAACCATCCTGCAGTGATCCGGTGACAAACATCATTTTGGACATCCCCGTCTATTTGAATAATAGAACCTAAGTAACGAAATTTGTCACATTTTGGTATATCTACTCCGTCCAACTTGGCTCCATCATTCACCCTGCGAGATTGGCTGAAATTGCAATGCATATACTCAGTTTTGCTCCTGCTAATCATCAATCCATTTGATTCCAATACCTTTCTCCAACATGACTTGTAATTAAGCTTAATAAAAATCAAGAGCACTCAATTTGAATATTTAAGCACTTTTATAGCACTTACCAATGTTTATCACAAGCACTACTATCGGTCGAGTTTCCCTCACAAGAAACTCGACCGACAACCAGTGTAGGTCTTGATAACTATCAGTGTCAGCCGAATTTCCCCAAGATAAACTTGACCCGACACCCTATACTTATAAAACAATCTTAAGCCATCGGCCGAGTTTCATCAAGGATAAACTCGACCGACAACTCAAAATTATTTTGTCGCATAGTATCGTCGGTCGAGTTTCCCAAAAGTATGTTTCTAACCGTTGGCATGTTGCAAAACTCAAAAATATATCCGTTGCAACACCCCAAGCAGCTAGAATTCAATCCTAAGTGACTATACTGGCTAGTAGGCAACCTCAACTATAAATAGGACCCTTAGGCTTGTCCCTTGGTTAGCTAAGCACTATGACATGGATTTATCTTATAGTTGAGTGCCTCCAAGAGCCTCCTTCCACTCTCAAGCTTAATCACTTGCTACATCTATTAGTATGGGTAGGAGATTTGTAAGAGAGTTAGTCCTATATTATAGTCGAGTGCCTCCAAGAGCCTCCTTCCACTCTCAAGCTTAATCACTTGCTATATCAATTAGAGTGGGTAGGAAATTTGTAAGAGAGCTAGTCCTACATGTATATCTTATGAAGCTCTCACTTCCTCCACCTCCCAATCT
This sequence comes from Alisma plantago-aquatica, assembly GCA_963693085.1. NCBI lineage: Eukaryota > Viridiplantae > Streptophyta > Magnoliopsida > Alismatales > Alismataceae > Alisma > Alisma plantago-aquatica. Next base: position 65,402,561 of record OY856412.1, read on the forward strand.
CTCTTTCTACCATGAAGATGAAGGTTCTCTCTCTTAGCTAAGAGAGGTGAAGAAGAAGGGAAGGAGTCCCTTGGTGAAGGTGAAGTCAAAGGCGGAAGATCCAAGTCAAGAGTGGATAATTTGTTGAAGGAAGAAGGAATGTGGCAAGAGTGGGTAAGTCTTTGATGAAGGTGGAAGACTCGTTGCAAGAGTGGGTAAGTCCTTGGCAAGGTAGAAGGCTCTTCGTCATGGATAGGTAAGTCATTTGTAAGGTTATTGGCTCCCTTGTCCTCAAAGGGAAGGTTAGGTATCCTTGTCCTGGAAAAGAAAGGTCATATGTTGCAAATCTTATAATGGAATATAAGGAGTGAGACATGGTTGAAAAATCCTAGAGGTTGACTTATAGTGGGCGTACATCTCCTAGTTTGGAGTTTTGAACCACTATACATAGCTTGTGTTACTTGTGCTTGTTCAATCTCTCTCTCCCGTGCTATGTATGTTTAGTTGCACTCAAAGTTCATATCAAGGTTGTTAAGGCGGCTAGGCGCTCAATTTTTCTACAGTAACGCCTAGTAAGCCTAGGCGTTTTGAACAGATGGAAAAATATGTTGTCTTGTAGATATATAAATCCTAAATTGAGTAATACATTAAACTGTATTAAACTGTAAACTACACAAGAACAGAGTACAGACTGGACAGCCCTATATCCAGAAATCTATTATGCATTGCCAGTAATAAACCAGAAAATAGATAGAACTGAAAAGATGTCCAAAATTGGTGGAGAATAGAAGTTGAACTTGATACATCAATAAAATATGAAAGCACAAATCAGATTAGTAATTTATAACCACATGTCTAATTGTCTATAGGTAACTAATGTAATAAGACAGCCTTAGCTAACAATAATCAATAATGAAATTCAAGATCATTTCTTAAGTGTTAGCTATATCATCGGATTCATCTTTGTCTTCATCTTCATCATAATGATATGACTCATCTGTTTGATTATCTTCTTCTTCAACTTCCTCATCATCTTGATGATCAACTACTGTTTTGCTCTTTCCTTTCTCTGCTTTTGCCAAGACATTCTCCTTTTTTTGTCTTTGCCTGTATTGGTGTGCTTGTAGAATAATATTAATGTTAGTTTTAATTAAAAATATATTTAAAATAGGATTCCATTTTGTGCTTTAATTAAATTCAACCAATTAATGGGCCTTTAATTGGGCCGATGCATTGGGCCAACGCCTTGGCGGCTCGCCTAGCCCGCCTGGCCGCCTAGTTTTTTAATGGATTCCTGGGCACCTAAAATTTCAGGACACATGGCCCGCCCAGCCCGCCTAGGTGCCCTCCCTGACAACACTGGTTCATATATACAACATTATCTTAGAAATATCTTAAAGGTCTAATGAATTTGGTTTGAGTGTTTTTAGCTCTATTCACCCCCCCTCTCGAGTCCATCATAGATCCAACATGACCATGTTTTGAGCATAGGGTATGCCTCATATTTAGAAAGTGTGGTGCCTGGTAGTGCTAATTGTACCTCTCTTGAGGGTCCAAGTTGGACAGCACAGGTTCCAGTGGATTCGGCATGCAATGACCATGTTTTGGGTGAGGGTATGCCCCAATTTAGAAAATGTGATGCCTGGTAAAGTGGTGATCATTGGATGACTATACTGGCATGTGGGAGACTCTGAATGATAGATATTAGAGGGGTTGATAACACTCAAAATGAGTGATTTATTCGGGTGTTTTGCCCCGGTTATCTTGTCTAGATTAGCCCTGATCTAGCATAATTCGGCTTAATTCTTATAGTCTTTTGTAATTTACTCATTTTTTAAGATATAGTTGCCTAATTAGTCTATCGTTGCACTTTCAGGTACCAAAGGATGGAATATATTATTTCCCTAATAATCGGCTCTAAGATGGAGATTTTAGGAGTGACTTGTTGGACCCAGGAAGTCAATCAACTTCCAAGGAAGTCATTGCTCCGATTTTTGAAGGTTGTGACCTCGACTTTGACCTCCAAACTTGAGCACAAGTTGGTCCAACTTACAGAGTCCTCAACTTGACTTCTTTGGTAGGTTGACTTGACTTTCCCAAGTCCGGCCCAGATTGGTTGGGACTTTTAAATATTGGTCGTGGCATACTCCTCCAAGTCGGGACCAGAAGCTTTAGGACTTTTTATAGTCTTTTGATCAGCTTTGGGACTAAGAAACCAATAATGCTTAGGTACTCCAATTGAGCTTTAACCTCTATGTACATGTGTCATCCACTAGGGGGGTTCAACCTTATCCCAAAACAAATCTATAAGGTAAGAAACATCCAACTCTAAAACAAGAAAATGAAATTCTTAAGTTGTCAGCATCCTGCAATGCCACCACCATGGCTTGTAACCCAGTGTTCAAAAATGAAGTTGTCGTTAACCATGTCATAAAGCAAACTACAAGGAACCAGGCAACCAGCCCCATCCCACATCAGGCCAGCCACCCATCTTTTGGGGCTAACATCCCAACATCCTCTGCATCCAATCCTTAGATTCAACTTCATATTATTCACATCATGCAACTTCCATCTAAAAGCTTCACATGTTGAAGCATACACTTGGGCTCCTCAATGCCCTCAAGACTGGAGGATACGTTGAACAAAGTCCTGGACATTCTCCTGAAACAAAGGCCCTTGCTAAGCATCTTCATCAAGAATATAAGCTCCTTGCATATATGATCCACACTCATACTAATACCATCAAACATGCTTCTACATCTGCTACGCCAAATCAACTAGACTATGAGATTGAAGAGTATGCCACAACCAATCTTTAAAGGATTGCATCGATGCCAAAGAGCAGTACTACCCAGTACTCCGCGTCACAAAAAGGCTATCCTCCAACTTTAGCAGAGGACATCTTCCTCCACAAGGCATTGGCTACGTCTCCCTTAGTAAACAAGTGATCCATTGCCACCACATTGTGTAGCATACAGCATTTACAACGTGATCCTACAAGTATCCGGCATCAAATGGCATTGTCATTAGTGGCTAAAGCCATATTAGAAATCTTCCAGACAACCATATTAGCTCTAGGTGGTGCAGTGATATTCCACCTCCATCTGTCAAACCCCATCTGGGCTAAGGCAAAGCTCCAGAGTAGCCTTTTTGCTTAACTCAGTGAAAAAGTACCACTCTACTCCAACATCCACATTGGGATATCCTTAGTTCTATCCAGTAATCTATAAGAATCCATAATAATGTCTAGATCCACATCTTCCAGTAAGGCCACAGACAACTCCCAATCCTAACCACCGTCCTCCATCGAAACATTAGAGACATGTATGTGGAAGTTGACATCCAAGGGGGCACCTAACTGAATGACGTAACAGCTCGTTGCACCACTTATCAAACTAGAATTTCCTTTGGGTCTGGCCTAAGATCCATCTGATATGCGGCATCACCAGTGGGAACATCTTCCACAACTTCTGCCAAAGAGGAGAGGGGAGCTTGTAAGCATAAGGGAAGGTGGGTGCACATCATTTAGGGTATGTCTTTGTCTCCTATATTTGGCCTGACAAAAGTTTACCCACAGGGAATCACCAGAGTCAAATAGGCCTTGTTGGCCTCCTTCAAGCAGGGAATGCTGAAACCACCTACTTCTCTCGCGTGAAAAAATTCCATGCCACCCAGGATTCTCTAGTTGTGCCATCTGATGTAGCCCAGAGAAACCTCCCCCTTATCTTATGAATATGTTCAAGTACATAGGAGAAGCCGCAAGGAGGTACAAAGGAATAGACGATAGAAACATGCTTAATGAGGGAGGGGACTCTTCCTGAAAAGGAGAGGAGTCTAGTTTTCCAACCTGCCAATTGTGATGGATCATATCTATCAGCCCAAAAACTATTACAGCATAAGCTTACCTTTGACCAATGGCACCCCCAGATAATCCATATTGGAAGTTTGGAACCCTTATGTTGAATCTACAAAATAACACTAACCTCATTAATCTTCTATCATCCACGGTTGTAATAAGGAAGCCAGATTTGAACATGCTCGCCTCCTGGCCCGAAGCGACTTCATACTTTTCTATGAACTATTAAGGTTGTTCCAGAGACTCATACTTACTGGAAGAGGCCGGAGATATGGCATTGCCTCTGGTAAAAAAAATATCAATCTAACGTTCGTCCATCTTGTATTTGAACCTTTTGCATAGAGCTTCTACAAAGAGAACGAACAAGGCTGGTGACACTTACAACCCCCTAAGCATCGGGAAAAAAAGAATCAACTGAATGTCTATTGAGTACGAGGGACATCCGAGATCCCTCACAAAAGGCAAGACAGTTTAATGACATCATCAAGAAACCCAAACTTGCCCAATATGGCTCTGAGGAAGTCCCAACTAACCATGTCATATGCTTTCTTCATATCCACCTTGATAATTAGGTTGTTATAGTCCTCATTCATGTTGATGTCATGCATAACCTCCCTTACCATCTTGATGTTGTTAATAATATCTTTCCCTCTCACAAAGGCACTTTGCTCTTCATGGAAGAGTCACCTATCCATGGAAGTCCTTTATCTATCTAATTGACCCAGTGGCACATATAGTGGAGTTACGGTATCTTTATACTAGGGAGGATCATGAGACTCTTCATACAGTCCAAGATAACCAAGTGTTGTAGCACAATTAATAGATCGGTTCGAAGACTTGCTTGGTTGGTCTACCTTGTTTTTAGCATCAACCTTAGTTATCAGGGCACCCGCCTAGGCGCCTTAGGCGCTAGGCAAGGCGCTTCCAACTAGGCGCCCAGCCTATTAAGTGGGCGTCTAAGACCTTTTAGGTCCAAATTAAGCCATTTAAAGGCTAATTTAGCATGAATCGAGTATATATTTGGACCTTGAGTCATTTTATGGTCGAAATAGATCTGATTTAGGCCAAATCAGGTCAAATTTTGGCAAATCAGGTCTGACCTGGGGAAAACATGTCTGATTTGGGGAAATTTGGTCTGATTTGAGCCAAATTGGTAAGACCTCATAGTGTTGTTTGTTAAAAAAATTCTACTGGGAAGTATTTAGGAATACAATCCAGGGTCTGTCAATTGTTCTTGCTTCTTTTTCTTTTCTTTTTCTATCCTTAATCCTGCATTGTATTCCTAAATCCTACTGCTGCTGCGGGTTTTTTTTGTGAGTTATTCCTCCTATATCCCCCTCCTACTACTATGTGATATGTACATATATCTTATTTCAGATTTGTCCTATATCTCCTGCTACCAAATCTACTACTACAATTTGCACATATTTGTTCTTTTTTTTATTTCTTCCTCCTATCTTACAGCTATTTTTGTTTGCATATTACATCACCTTGAGTCATTTTATGGTTGAAAACTTGAAATAGGTCTGATTTAGGCCAAATCAAATCCAATTTTGGTAAATTAGGTCTGATCTGGGGAAAACAGGTCTGATTTGGGCGAAATTGGTAAGACCTCATAGTGTTGTTCCAAAATTTCTACTTCCTCATATGTCTGTTGTTCTTGCTTTTTTTCCTTCTCTTTTTCTATCCTTTCTCCTGCATTATATTCCTAAATCCTACTGCTGCTGCGTTTTTTTTTAGTTACTCCTATATTGCCTCCTACTACTATGTGATTATGTGCATATTTCTTATTTCAGATTTGTCCTATATCTCCTGCTACCAAATCTACTATTACAATTTCAACATATTTGTTCTTTTTTTATTTTCTTCGTCCTAAATCTCCTCTCACAGCTATTGTTGTTTGCATGTTTCCGTTTATTTTCAATGACCTATCCTTCCTCTAAATTTTCTATTTCAGCATCTGCTACTGCTATTTTTTGTTTTGTTCTATTGAATTCTTCCTCCTCTTTCGATCTCCTCTTATGCCCCTTGTGTTTGTCTTATTCTAACTTCTTCCTGCACAACTACCATTTGTATGTTTCTTTTTATCACATTTTCTCTCTCCAATTCCTACTTATCTTCCTCTCAGTGTCGTTCTTTTTCTTCCTATTAATTCTCTTGCCCCTGATTCTCCTATAGTTATCAATTTAAATTAGGCTTATAATAACATTTAATGAATAAAAATTACATTATCACATATAGTATCATGTGTACAAACATTTAAATATGTAACTGAAAGAAAGAAAGGTGAAAAAAGGCCCAGAAAAGTCTAGGCGCCCTTAGCTTAAACCCACCGCCTAGACACCTTGACATGTATGGCTTCAACTCAAGATGAGAGTTCATTTGTTGAGGAATGTCAATTTGCCACAAAAATAGCATCCACTCTAGGTTGAAACGGTTGTTTGATGATGATGATGACGATGACTACCCACCATGGGTAAGCGATCCAGATAATGAAGTTCATGAGCTGACTTTGCACTATCACACTTCTACTTCACCCCCCTTTAAGGGTGATGACAACTTGGAGGGTATGCCAGATTTTAAGGTTTGACTGCAGCACACGAGGAAGGTCTATTCCATTCCAAGATGATATAGTGCAAAGATTTAAGCTTGGGGTAGAGAAACTACAAAATGGAACATCTATGGCTACTCCATACGGAGAAGATGATTACATGACCTAAGTTCACATTGAAGATGTACCAGAATATCTAATTCCAGATCTTAAGGTGGAATGTAAAGATGTGGTACTTTGGCAGATTTCAAGCCTCTTCCATCCATCAGTACTTTGTTGACACACTGAAACCCATCTATGCAGATCTATGCATCTTGAAGTGTAATGCCGACAAATCCATTTAAATGCAGCTCCAGGTCAGATCAACACGAAGATGAATTTGCCAAGTCATTGAATTACATTTCCCTACTTTAGATTTGGGAAGGTCCAAAACTTGATCAATTCCACACTCATTTGGTGGACCTAGTTGGCATGACACGCGTAGCCTTCATCCCAAAACTTGGGATTTGGGATCCAAGTGTCAATATTGTTGGGAGACCCCCTTCTTCCTTACCCTAGCTCTTTCTCTTTTCTTTAATTAAATTAGTCAGTAAAGAGAAAGGTGCATATTTTAAATTTCTGATTGACACAATTTTGATGCCCATGCATCATATTACAAGTTGTGGTAGATCTCTTATTTTCCTCTCTCTCTCAACAAAGAAGTTGATATCTTGGTTTGTCAGTTTGCACTATTATATTTGATCACATCAATTTGTTACTTGCAAGAGCTTGGACAACCCCCACAGCCACCTGAAGTCTTCATACAATCCCTTGAGGTTGTTCGGAACCCTTGGCGCTACCGCAGCAACAACAGAGGCCATCCACCGCATTTTTGGCCATCCAAGGGTCTTGGATCGACCTTATTTTGTTTGTTCAACCTAGGTATCAATTTGAGGTTGTTGTGGACCACTTTGATTAAAGACATCAACCCCAAGGTCGTTGTCGGCAAAGCCTGCAAGTTAGAACCACTTGGTGAAGCTTGGACCGTCTTAAAGGTAGGACTTGTGCCAAGCCAACCTAACCAACAGCTCCTGCCACGCACCAGCGCACCCCACAATCTTATCAACTTTGTGGAGGTTAGACTAACTTTTGTAGCCAATTTCCAACTAATCAGTCTGACTTGTTGTCCTAGCCCCGAGTCCACCGAACCCACAAGTCGGACAAACTTCATGCAAGTCGACCAACTTCCCATCTCAGCGACGAAAAAATTTAAAGAACAGGATATGACAAGTATGTTTGACCAGATCGACCCCCTCCCCAACCATCTTACACTCACATTTCCCTCACATGCACCAGCCAACAGTTAATACCCCCACGGATCTCTTGTTGTCATCGATGTTAAAACCATCTCGCCTTCAGATCTCGCCTGAATAACCACCCCTATTCATCACCATTGTCATCACCCTTCCCTCATTTTCCTCCCCTTAATTTTCATCTTCCCCTTTCTCCCCTCTGCTTTAGATCTACCGCCCCTAACTCCACACCACTATTGCATGCAGCAGCTCCCACCTCCAAGGCTCCACCCAGAACCCTAGATTTGAAACTGCTACCATCAATGCCACTAAAACATCCATGACCTTACCGCCACATCTATCCAGCGCTGCCAAACCCCAAAAGTCGAGCTGACTTCATTTAAGTTAGACCAACTTTTTGGTTAACTTCTGCCAAGTCGACCGAACATGCTTAAGTTGTTGCAAGCCACCTACACTTGCAAGTCAAAGTGGACGTTCCCAAGTTGGTCAACTTGTCGTGCTGACAAGAGAACAGCTCCTCCATTCGCCTCAGTCACGACCACAGGGCATTATGGACGTCTTTAAAGGAGTCAAGAAGGCATTCGCCCGCAAGAATAAGAGATTGAGCCATGGTTCTAGTAACAGTGGTGCACCAACGGCGTCAGGCGTTTCGACGCCTGCTTCTTAGGCTTGCGGCATGCATTGCAACCCATTTGTTAGGGTGGTTGATGATATGCACCGCACGCAACCCATCGTGTGCGGCAAGAGTCTAGTTTCCTCTGCTGGGAAATTATTTGCAGCATGTTGAAGACAAAGAGATTAGAGGCAGAGAAACTTGTGTATATATTATGGGCAGGGCACACCTATATATATAGACTTAGATGGCGGCAACACTCAATTATATGGTATGGGACTAGTCCCATATGTACAGAGAATAGAAATAGGAAATAGTGAATAAAAATTAATACATAATAAGGTGTTAGAATAACTTAAAGTGGAGGTGCAGGTGGGTGATCGGTTTGCGAATAGATTGGAATTGGATATGAAATTGGATGTACATGTAATGTGACATGTTGCACCAGAGTCAGAACCCAAGAAGTACACATATAAGAAGATTGAGAGATGCATGCAGTACAATCACCCGGACGTTGAGGAAGCGATTAAAGCAACAGATGAAGAGGCTCACTAAGATGCTTTGAGTTGGCAGAACTAACTATATTCTTCATATGTAACTTGTCTATTGCGAGTAATGTCATCTATACCTTCACCTGTAGATCAACATTGGAGGTGCAGGCTCTAGGCGGATACACGTGAATCTCGTAGCAGGTGTCCTCTACATCCTCCACATCCTCGTCCATGTGATGAGGAACCCACTCGAGTGTTCTTGGTAGACATTGTCGATTTATTAGTAGCAATATGCATAGTTGGCTCTAGAAATATGTGTAAAACTTGTTTGTATGCTTCAGCCAAAGGAAGTTTGGGCTCAGAAAGGATTTGATTATGCACCACTTCATAAGCATGTTGGAAGCCAACGAGGAATTTGATGACATATATTTGATCTCTTTGCTTCTAAGTTCCTTGAGATTGACCAATAGAGGAATTGGGGCATGACGATCATTTGTGATGCGGGTGACTCTGCCAAATTTAAAGTCAAGCATTCGTCATCTTGAAAAAGGTTGTGCATTTCCACGGCCATGTCACACATGCGTGAAATGTTTGATGAGTACATCAAGAGGAGATGGTCCAAGACAACCTTGCATGTCTTAAGTGACTAATGATATATTCCAGGTAAGCCTCCATGGAATTCCATTGGATAGTCATGAGATTAGCATATGTTTGTTCCCACTGATCTAGAGTGTCTCCCGTAGGTGAACCCTCTGTGAGATGTTTATATCTACCTTGTCCCTTGAACCAGATTTCGACGATGTGACCTCATACAGTGAAGTTCTTCTTGTTAAACGTGTGGTTGGTGTTGACTTGATCTCAGATCAAGAGGGACATTTAAAGAGTAGCGATCGTCGTTCGTGTCTTTCTTCTCAATCATCCTAGAGAACTAGAACTGACAGACACGATGTGTAGAAGAAGTGTAGGATGTGCTCTTAGAGTTTCACGGTGTGTTGGGAATTTACATGCCATGTCGATCGGAAGTCAGGGAAGACAGAGCAATTGAAGCATACATCGTGTACGTGAAGTACATGTTTTGTTCTTTAGTTACACGTCATGTGGAGATGCTACATTGTGTCTGAAGGCAAGAAAGATGAAGCTATCAAAGCACATGGTGTTTTTGGGACTAACACATCGTGTCTAGGGCGATGCGAGCACGTGTATTTAAAGTATATGTTGTGTTTGTCAGTGACGAGCATCTCTGCTCCGAGTGAAACCACATGTCATGTATATGAATTATATGCCATGTAAGTTCATGTTCTTTGACTGTCGACGCTTTCAATCCTACTAATCGGGAGAGGACTATTGCTTGACTTCTTCTTTTAGGATTAGGGTTATGGAGTCATATGCTTTGTTACCATGTTAAAGACAAAGATATCATTGGCAGAGCACCTTGTGTTTGTATTATGGACATGGTTGACGGCCAATAGCCAATAACATGGTATGGGACTAATCTCATATGTATAGAGAACAGGAATAGGAATTAAGGAATAAAGAATAATATATAATAGGTACTTGTTATTCTAACATAGTGTACCACGTGCCAGATTTCATATCCGCACACCTAGGACCCTAGTCACCCTACATATCAAGGCCAGTCGAGGAATCTATGGGGACCGAACTATCAGCGTTAGAACTATGCTACGTTGAGGAGGAGCTAGTTGCATTCCAACCTAAAATTAGCCCACGCACTGGCGAGTTCAAGCAACGGTGGCGAGACTTGGACTAGAGGTCCCTAGTGGGCACCCAACTTACTCTGTGCATTCTTAGGGTGTATTGTGTCACGCCTCTTCAACGGAACGACCTTTAGTGTTGCAACAATGTGTTTCGGCTAAGCACGCGCCATCTGTCCTCTAGTCATCTCTTATGTCGCCTATGTCGTCCCAGCATCTTTTGCTTCTAGACAGCGGATACTTGCTATCCCAAATCATCATGGACGGGGAAGTTTGCAAAGCTGTAGGAGAGGCAAGTCGCTTTGCCACGCTACATCAACTCTACCGCCCTCATCACTCTAGGACTTTTGAGAGCACGATGATACTAAACTGGAGTTATGAGGATTGTATACACTTGCCTACAACAACTACGACGCATATGTGACTCAATTATGATTTTAACGCCACACCAGTGGAGTTGAAGGATTCAAAGACATGCCTTTTGCAGCCAGTAAAGATAAGTGATTGATCAGCTAAATAAATGGTTTACCAAGTTAGTCTAGGAGTACAATAAGGTTTCACTTGAGAGATTCGAGGAAGGTGATTGAGAGTTTGGTGCAAATGCAGCTTGGGAAATGTTTACATGAGAATTCAAACACAGGGACAGCAAGGATAAGGTATCTAACATTCGAGCCATGGATTTTGTTACTTGCAAAAAATATTTGCAAACAAAGTCCTAGCAAAGTGGGAGAATCCATGGAGTTTGCAGTGTTTCGGATTTATATATTCAGTGTGTTGTAAGGGGAAAAGGTTAATGTGGGAACATTTATCATCCATCACCTCCGTCATGGGTGGTTTGGAAAACATAAGAATTTTGTAAGCATGAGAGATATTATTACGACAAATACATAGAAACTTGGGAGTTGGAAATGATATTCTCACATAGACGACAGACAATATCCCTTTTCTAAGACTCGATGTCCCACATCTCATCCACTCCCACATGATTAGATTGGAAGGCAGCAGTTAAGCATTGTTTTTTACTCTGACGTCTTGCAGGGTTCGACTCCCATGTTTTAGACTTTGCATGTGGAAAATCTTGCTTCAATTTCAAACACTTGGACAACATTGTTCAACGTTGCATGCCCGATGAGGCATTTTCTTCTGTTGTGTCGTGACTGATCCTCCAAAGGTTGAGAGCCCTAGAACCCTAACTACTAGGAGATGATGGATATCCCGCACCAGGATGTACTTCTACTTGAGGTTGTTTAGCGCTTTTCTGAGCCACCACCGCCAGGGGCACAGTATACTTCTTTCAGCGACCGACATCTAGTTGAGGAAAGAGACAAAGGTTGAAAGAGAAGGGTGCAAAGGAGGGAAATGGTTGTTTAGAGGATCGAAATCAAGAGCCACCTTGCCTCCTATCTCTATCTCCCTCTCTTTCTCTCTCTCTACTTCATCTTTATTTATTGTTGCTCATGATGTATATTCCATATATTTGGGAGAAACTAAGCTTGTCCATGGCTAGTTTGGGATCCATCTAAGCCATGTGTCAATGTTTGATTTTTTATGTACTTTGGTACCAACTTACGCATGGTGTTTGTCTTCTGTTTTTTTTCTTGGTTGTTTGATCACTTCTATGCATGAATTTCTTCGTCGTACTCGAGAGAATAGTGACTATAGAAGAGTAAGAGAATTTATTATTGGATGATTATAGCAAGTTACAGAGGACTCTCTTTTATCGGACAAGAGAGTAAGCCTATTGTAAGAGAAAGCAATATGGCATAAAACAAAAAGGCTAGAGACAAGACAGGTCTATAGCCCATAACACATAAAATAACAATAAACATAAAGCAATAAAGCACATATACTAATACTCCCCCTCAAGTTGGAGCATAGATATCAATCATGCCCAGCTTGTCAACCATGCTAAGAAATCTGGCCTTTGGAAGGAATTTGATGAAGATGTCAGCCACTTGATCAGACGTATGAGTGTATGGAGCCAAACAAAACAGCTTCTCTGACAAAATGACAATCCATCTCAATGTGTTTAGTCCGCTCATGAAAGGTTGGATAGCTAGCAACAGAGATGGCAGCCTTATTATCACAATGCATAGAAACATGAGCAGAATCAGAATTACCAAATTCCTTCAGAAAACCGCAGACCCATAAAAGTTCACATGCAGTATGAGCCATAACTCTATACTCAACTTCAGCACTAGATCGAGCAACAACAGTTTGTTTTTTACTGCGCCACGTAACAAGGTTACCACCTACAAAGGTGTGGTAACCAAAAGTAGATTTGCGGTCCAAACGGTTGCCTGGATAGTTAGAGTCAGAATACCCTGTGATTTTACAGTGCCCATGATTTTTGTACAATAAGCCTTTGCCTGGAGAATTTTTTAGGTATTTCAAAATGTGACACACCGCATTCCAGTGGCACTGTCGAGGTTTATCTAGATATTGACTCACTAAGCCAACCGCAGAAGTAATATCAGCTCGTGTCACTGTCAGAAGTATAAGTTTACCCACCAGTCGACGATATTGATGGTGGTCAGGATATGGAGAAGTATCGTCCTAGTTCATATTAGGATCTAAAGGAGTGGCAGTGGGTCTTGCACCAAGAAGTCTTGTGTCAGACAACAGATCCAAAACATATTTTCTTTGAGATAAGCACACACCTGAGGAAGACAATGAAACTTCAATACCCAAAAAATAGCTCAATTTACCCAAATCTTTAGTGACAATGTTTTGCCAGATATTCTTGAGTTGACTGAATGTCTACTTGATCACTCCAGATAAAATAATATCATCAACATACACAATTAAGACGGCCAAGCGAGAAACAGTTTTCTTAATGAACACAGAGTGATCAGAATGAGAACGACGAAAGTTGCACCGTTGAAGGATATTACTGAGCTTATCAAACTAGGCACGGGGACTCTGTTTCAGTCTATAGATTGCTTTACGCAGCCTGCACACTTTGGGATGCTCCCCCTAAGTGACAAAACTAGGTGGTTGTTCCATGTATACCTCATGTGGATCACCATACAAAAAACATTTTTAACATCTAGCTGAAACAGAGGCCAGTGACAATTAACTGCACAGATATAAGAACACAAACAGAATAGAGACATGCTACAGGAGAAAATGTCTCAAAATAGTCAATGTCATAAGTCTGGGTATATCCTTTAGCAACAAGATGAGCTTTCAGACGTTCAACAGTGTCATCAGGCTAAAATTTGACAGTAAAGACCCAACGACAGTCGAGAACAAGAGGCAGGTGCATCAACTAAGTCCCATGTACGACGATCAGTAAGTGCCTACATTTCAATTTCCATGGTCTGACGCCATGCAGGATGCTCTAAAGCCTGAGCAGCATTCTTGGGAACAATAATAGCAGATATAGAGGTAAATTTGCAAGATTCATCCCCAGGTTAGCAGTAGTACAAACATTTCCAATAGGATGTTGAGTACAAGATCGACTCCCTTTTCGCAAGCTAATAGGGACGTCTAAATAAGAAATTACCTGAGGTGAAGACTGAGGAATCGGAGATGGAGGGGCCATAGAGGGAGTTGTATTTCTTGGGCGTCTTTGATACACTTTCAGAGGCGCAACGGGAGCCATATCCGGTGAAGACATGTTAGTGTCAACCATCATAGGTAAAGCTGTGTCAAGCAGATTAGATGTCATTGTTGAACCTGTTGGAGAAAAGTAAAGAGACTCCTCAAAGAATACCACGTCAGCACTAAACCATTTCTTTGCAACAGTATCAAAGCATTTGCCACCTTTCAGAGTCCAAGAATAACCCAAGAACACACATTTGGTAGAGTGATGGTCAAGTTTAGTTAAACTCGGCCGAAGGTTTTTGACAAAGCAGGTGCTTCCAAAGATCCTAGGAGGAGCATCGGGATACAAATTTTGAAAAGGTATTTGGTTGCCAAGAACGTATGAGGGCACGCGATTAATCAGGTAGCAGGCAGTTGGGACAGCTTCAGGCCAAAAAAATTAGGGAACATGATAATGAAAAAGAAGAGCACAGGCAACTTCCAAGAGATGCTGATTTTTGCGTTCGGCAACCACATTTTGCTGAAGAGTATATGAACAAGAGGTTGATGAATAGTACCCATTTTTCTACAAAACTGTCTGACAAATGTTTGCATAAACTCTAAAACATTGTCAGTCCTAAAAAATTTGATAGGCTTATCAAACTAGGTACGGATTTCAGAAAAACAGATCATGATAGTGTCAACCATGTGAGAACGATCTTTTAAAAGAAACAACCAAGTGGTTCGTGAGAAATCATCAATAAAGCTCAGAAAGTAACGGAAGACAGAAGTACTAGTAACAGATGACAGTACCCAAACGTCAGCATGTATAATATCAAAAGGTGTTTTTGAGCCAATACAATTTTTTTAGAAAATGTAGCACAAGTTTGTTTGCCCAAAGTACAAGTTTCACAGTGAAAAGCAGAATCAGAAATGGCGGGAATTAAATGCTTCAACTTTGTAGCAAATGGATGGCCCAGTCTGTAATGCCATTGAAGTCCAGTAACAAAAGCAGTCAGTAGAGCAGTCGGCTTCGGAAAATCTAGGTGATATAGCCCATCTGGTCCCTCATGGCCCAAACCAATCCTCATCCTTATACGCAGATCCTGAAACATAACACCATTTGGGTCAAAAGTGATAGATCAGTGGAGGATCTTGACAGTTCTACTCACAGATAATAAATTTAACGAGAACTTTGGAGAATAAAGTGTTGAATGTGATAGCAAATTTCCAGGAGTGCAGATATTTCCAATTCCAGCAACCAGCGATTGAGAACCATCGGCCAAGGTAACAGGTAAAATAGAAGAAGTTTTACGAAGATTAGAAAACAAGTCAGCAATGCCCGAGATATGAGAGGTGGCGCCAGAATCAATCACCCATGTGTTTCTACCAGAAGGTGCAGAAGATGCAAGAAGGGCAGAACCTCCATCAAGAGAGACATCAAAAGTGGAAGTAGCAGGACGAGCCTAGAGTAGCTTCTCAATCTCGGAAAAGAGTCAATCCACAGAAGGATGAGAAGAAGGTGCATAATCAGGCTGATCTAGACCTTATTTGCCCAAGCAGGCTTACCATGTTTTATCCAGCAGTGATCCTCCTATGATTGATTCTTTTACAAATGTTACAAGAGTGTGATTCAGAAGAGTCAGAAGAAGTTGAACCACGACCATGTCTACTAGTAGAACGTCCTCGACCACGACCACGAAAAAAAACTCTCGAGCGAGCAGTAAGAGCAGCATCAGAGTGATCAGGTGGCAATTGGGAGACAGACAATAGGTGGTCAACCCGTTTGAGGACGTCTCGCAGAGTAGGTAAAGGATCTCTAGATAATATCTGATCGACTACCCCAGAAAAGGAGTGGGGTAAGCCAGCAAGAAATTGCACAAGTTGCAATTCATTACATTGTCGTTGTATCTCAGTAATATAAGCAGTGAGAGGATTATAGACTTCAAATTCGTCCCAGACAGTGGAGCACTGATTATAATAATCCTTCACACAGTCAGTTGCAGAATACTCCTTGGCCAGTTGTTTGAAAATTTTAAATACTTTCTTAGGGTTATGTTGATGAGAATAAACATGTGAGGGTCGGTCCCACATGGCTTTGGCAGTCTTCAAGCGCAGAAGAGATTGACTAATCTTCGGTTAAGAACTATTGACCAGCCAAGTCATTACACTAGAGTCATCCTTGGACCAATGATTGTAGGTCTGTTTGGTTTTGGCATCAGCTCCTTCAGCGGGTATAGTTGGTCCTTCAAAGATGAGATGTGAATAACGTCCTTGAGCCTTGACATAAAGCTCGGAGGATGCAGACCAGGTATGGTAGTTGGAGCCATCCAACTTAACAGTAGTAACACACAGAATTCGTAGTGGATTGGTGGACGTCATCTGAGCAGAGGCAGAGAAGAACAGGATGTAGAATCATGAAGAAGGAGCACATCGCAGGAGCAGACAGCAGGTAGAAACAGCAATCAGCAAACAATTGATAAGAGAGGAACCCAACACATGGGTAGTAGAACACCTGGTTCAATATATCTGGCACAACCCGCAGTAGATCTGGCAAAACCCGCATGCAAAAGTAGCAGATCTGACGCATCACATCTCAGCAACCCACACGGGGGTAGAAGAAGAGATAAAGAACCTACGTCGACATGGAGGGAGACTACTCCACCATGAGGCGTAGGCAGGCAACTAGCAAAGTCCGATTAACCCGTCAACGTGCAATGGTTAGAAAGTTCCCCGAGATATCCATGGGATGGTGGTGAAGAGATGGGGTGAATAGATGAAGGGATACAAAAAGAATGGTGGATGTAGCCAGGAAGAGGAAAGAAGGGAAAAGGAGGAAGGGTAGTAGTGGGGAAGAGGAAGAGGAGGTGGCAGCGTCGGGCGGGCTGGGGGAGGATAACGGCGGCGGAAGGTGAAGGGGGTAGGGGGCTGTGGCACGGGATTGAGGGGTTGGGGAGGTGTGGCGGCAAGTGGGAGAGGATTTGGGATAGGGTGGCGGTGGGGCGGGAGAGGAGGGAAAGGGTAGGGATCGACGGCGAAAAAAGGGGTGGAGGAGGGGGGTAGTGGCAGTAGGGGAAAGAGGGAGAGGGTGGAGGGGTGGCGGCTAGGTTGGAGATGACACTAGGGTTAGGGTGTGAGGGCTAAGGGGGATCGGGTTGCTCATTATTGGATGATTATAACAAATTACAGAGGACTTTCTTTTATAGGACAAGAGAGTAAGCCTATTGTCAGAGATAGGCAATATGGGATAAAACAAAAAGGCTCTAGAGACAAGACAAGTCCCCATAACATAGAAAATAACAATAAACATAAAGCAATAAAGCACATATACCAGTGTATCAGAAAGCGGGAAGCGGGAGGCGTGCGGACAGCACCCTGTAACCGATTAAGCGGTAGGCGGGCGATTTTTTAAAAAGCAGGTGTCTAAATTTTATATATTTTTATACAAAATTACATGAATGTGTATATAAAAAAATATATTTATAAGGAACTTCTATACATATCTAATCAGCAAATCAGTAATTAACTAAGTATTCATCAATACCTACTATTAATCAGTATCTCTAATCACTAAAATCAGCAAGCATATCAGTAACTGTAAATAACAAACTATGAATTGTTGAATTAAAGTAATCACTAAAGTAATACTAGCCAGTAGTACCAATCATTAATCACTGAAAGCAGCAAGAAAATCAGTAAAACTAATCATGCATTACTAGTATAATAGAGCAATAGGATATTTACTTAGATGCATTACAGCAGTACCCAATTATTACAGCTTACACACAAAGTATGCATTCTAAATTAGGACCAGCTATATCATAGAACATTTAATGTATACAAGTTTCATATATTATAGTCAACACTACTTGGACTATGTAATTAATTAATGTTAGATGCTTACATTAGGATTTTTAAACAAAAGCGGGAAAAAAGCGGGAAAAAGCGGGTGAGGCGGGCAAAAAGCGGGTGATTCTGTTCAAAACGATTAAGCGGGCGCTTAGGGGCTAAATTAGGCGGATGAGGGTCATGGCCGCTTAAGCGGCCGCTTAAGTGGCCCGCCTGGGCTTTTTTAATTCACTGACATATACTAATAGTGACCAAACAGGGAGGGAAGCTAGTGTCGATCCAAAACTCTAAAAGAAAGATTAGGCCATAAGTGGGTGTGTTTAGAATTCTCCTTGAAAGAGTTCTCGAGTTCTAAACACCTTGTTCTAGGTTCATAAAATTCCAAATTGGCTAGAACCTGAAAGGGCATCCTAAGGCAAATTGGGGTATTCGTTTGAGAGTTTTTGGGTGACAGTTAGGGTTTAGTACCGCTTTGCAAGAGCAAGTGGGACAATCCTAGAGTAGCTAGCACACTTCATGCTAGGTTGGGATGTTGTTGCTTGCAAGGGTTGCCTACACCCGAGAACCAAGTACTTAGATAGTCTAATGTATGGTATACATAGCATGGATTTTCCTTTCCTTTTGTTTGTAAGACTTGGGTTATAGATAGTTCAGTTCGTTTTCTTTTTTGCCTTAGTTTTAATTTTTTGTTTTTACTTGTACATTTCCTATACGTTTTGGTTTGCTTAGCTAAGTAAGAATTGAATCTTGGACAGACTAGCAGCCATGTCCACATATTCAACATGGTTACTACAACCCCATACACTTGTAGTAGTAGTGTTAGGTATCGGGTTTTATAAATAATTCAACTCAAGATCGGTATTCGGGTTTGGGAACCTTATTCTCGACTCCAAAATTTGTCTGTCAAGGAATTAGAGAGTAGTCATTCATTGCAGCTTACCATATATCCCCATTGGCATGTTAATGATTGCTAGAGCCATAAAGTATTGACTTCTACTTATAAACGTGATGGGTGGTTAGTGACTTAGTCTATTACCTAGATGTGAGGCGATGAAGGGTAGCATTAACACAACTTCAACTAGCCTAATGTAGGACAATTCAAAGAGGTACAAGCATGTTTTACTTTGAAATGGGATGGGAGGTTAGTGACTCAAGTGCGTGTTAGCAGGGACAGTGAAGGACAGCATCAGATAAATCCTAGTTGACTGCTTCTCGTGAAGTTACCTCTGAAGACTGAAGAAGATAAGGACTAAACACACGTCAACTGGATTCATGGAGGTATAGAGGCGTGTGTAGTTTTCAAGGTTTCAGGAGACCTTCTCTCATCTATGCTACTTGATGTTGGGGAATAGAAATGTGATGATTCACATGTTTCAAGTGAGCGATGTACGACATTGTGTCCTTCGATTAGGGTCATTATTAAATAAAATTGAAAGTGACAAAATTTTGCTAAAGGGTACTGGTATCGATGATTATCAGGTATCAAAACGCATATACCTATGAATTGGTATGGCATTTCAAAAAATTCCGATGGTATTTTGATCACTTTT
The DNA here is from genome assembly GCA_963693085.1 of Alisma plantago-aquatica. Lineage (NCBI taxonomy): Eukaryota > Viridiplantae > Streptophyta > Magnoliopsida > Alismatales > Alismataceae > Alisma > Alisma plantago-aquatica. The sequence goes on from OY856412.1 coordinate 65,421,982, forward strand.
CGACCTGTTGACAAACTAAGGTGTGTTTTGATAAAATAAAGACCACACAAGTGGGCTCTATTTTGGTGAAACACAACAGAATCAAAACCTATGTTTCAGAAACATGGTTCCAAGTCTGGTGCTTTTACAATGTGACTCCTTAGAATTTTGGGGGGCAATGTAAGTTATGTTTCTTCTCGACTAAGATATTTCTACATCTCTCTCCTATTTCTTCCACTTCTATCAAGATATGTGAAGAAGATATCAAAAATTGGTTTTGTAGGTGTATGACGATCCGCTAGGTATCATTTATGAAATCATGTGATGTATGATGATAGTGCACAAAATGCATATGATCATTGAGATATTTTGTTTGTTAGCCATTAGTTATCACACCTTCAAGGCTTCGACTGTATTGTTGCCTCCTGGCTATGCATCACAACCAAGAAAAAAATGCTTGAGTCATCCAAGATTGTGCAATTTGTCACTAGTTAGCCAAATAGAGAACACATGAAGACACATGTGCTTGTATAAAACAATTTTTATTGGAGCCAATATATTGATAGAATTAATCAATTCATGTGTAGCCAACAAGGAGGACAACAACAACTATCATAGTTCGAAAGCTACAACTAAGTACATAAACCATATTTGTGTTCCATTTGTTCAATTGCTGACAATTTCTAAACTGTTGCAAACTTGTAATAAGTTGCAACTTGTAATTTTCTTCTTTAGTGTACCCATCAATAAAATGAAAAAAGGCCTCAGCAGGCGCTTAAGCGGCCTAGTCCACCAGCCTTAAAAATAGCCTTAAGCGCCAATTAACAAATATAAAATCAGTCGCTTTTTGCTTACCTAGGATCTTAGAACCTCATAAAGATCTAGGCATGTAAATGGATATCACATCCGATCTAGATTCGATCTGAAATTTTGAAGAAAAAAATCCGACATCCACAGAATCACAGATCGGATTTCGAATATCAAATTTCAGATCCGAAAACTTTGGATTGGATATTGCTATATCCGCTCTGAAAAAAGTCCAAATTTGACAAATATATACATATATTATTAAACATGTAGTATTTATATATAGAAATACTAAAATATAGATATTTTATTATACATATGTAATATAATATCAATATTTTTCCATGTATAATATATTTATTGGCATTAAATGTATAATCTTTGATTCGGATCGGATATGAATCAGATATTATTCGTTCGGATTGGATTTGGATGTTATCCAGTGATACATGTCGGATATCAGATCGGATATCCACTCGAAAAAAATTTCCAGATTCAGATATCGAATATAGTAGTATCTGCTGCGTTTTCGATCCGTTTATAGGTCTATAAATATCCAGCAACCTGAGATGGGCAGATCTAGGGCTGGAGTCTGGACAAAACCAAGGTATTCCAAGCGCAAACCACAATATTAGCCACAAACTCCCATATAATCCAAAGCAGTGTTTTAAAAATCAGTCTATGCGGCCGCAAACAAGGTGCGGACCACCTACTGAACCGCATACTGGAAATCCCTCCCAAAAGCGGACTAGGCCGCATAATCGGTTGCGCGGTCGCATACAAGACCGACTAAACCCTAATTTTCAGATAGACATATTCTCATTTCTTCTTTTTTACATTTACATTCATCTATGTTTGTTTAGATTTAGATCACAGTGCATGTTTGTATTTATTTAAGTTGTGATTGTTAACATATATTCCTGTTTTATATATTCTGTTAGTTGTTTTAATATTTCCATATTATATGTGGACCTCTCTGTAAATGATTCAGTGTTATATATATGAGGGTGCACACATTGTGCAACCCTACGCTTCCCAAAACTGCTTTGTCTTTCACATGGTACCAGAGCAGTAGATCCAGCCGCCACCCTCCCACCCCTCTCTCTCTTCTCCGGCCGCCCCCGCCCCCCACCCGCCGCCCGCGGCCGCTCAGCAGCCGACCGTCGCCCAGCCATCGGGCAGCAGGCAGCGCCGCACCGCGCCGGGCTCGCCGCCGGGGCCGGGCGCCCTCTTTGCCGCAGGGGGCCGGTGCGCCTCCGCGGTCGTAGCCGCCGATACGTTGGCTCCGTGAAGTTCTACAGCGGTCCGGTGGCTTGAAGTTGGTGTGACGTAGACCGCTTTTTCGGTCTTTTGCCTGCCTGCCCGTATAGGCCGTTGTGCCACCGGGTTCTGTTCTGCGCTTCGGCGTAGACCGTATGTGAGAGGTCTTCTCCGTTGTTTTGTGCCTGTTGTGCCTGTCTGACGGCGTAGACCGTCTCCTGCCTGATCGTGCCTGTTACTTCTGTGCCTACTGCTCACATGGCGTCCTCGAGTGATGACTTCCGCCGTCAGGTTACCACTGTGAAGCTTGATGGGCGCAACTATCCGCATTGGGTCTGCTCCATGACGATCTATGCCAGATCCCAGGGCAAGTACTCTCATCTTACCCGTGCTGGTCCGCCAGCACCCGCAAAGGACGCTGATGCTAAAGATGTAAAGGTGTATGACGATTGGGTTCGTGACGACTCCACTGTGATGACCTGGATTCTCAACAGCAGCATTGAGAAGATTAGCGTCACACTTCTTCACCTACCTACGGCGAAGCAGATGTGGGATCAGCTCGCCGGTACATACTCGCATAGTCAGAACCCCAAGAAGGTGTTTGACATCACCAAGCAGCTGGGATGTCTACAGTTCACGGGGACAGACATTGCGGATTACTTCTCTGACTTCACTGGATTATGGGGTGAACTGGAATCCTATCACCCTCTCTCCACGGACCTGGCTACCATGCAGCGTCAGCGCCAGGAGCTTCAGTTAGTCCAGTTTCTTTGTGGACTGCCCGAGTCCTACGCTGGAGTTGTGGACCAAATCTTAGCCAGTGACCCTCTGTCGTCACTACAGAGTGCCTACAAACGCCTTCAACGTTTGCCTTCGTCTTCATCGTCTCTGACTACTGATGTTGGGGACTCTTCGGCTCTTACTGCAGCATCTGGTCGTGGCCGTGGTCGCTTTACTGACAGTCGTCCTCCCCTGGGTGGAGGACGAGGACGGGCTGCTCCTGGTCGTGTAGCCTCTTCTACTGCCCCTACTGCTGGTGCGCATCCTCAGTCAGGACAGCGCCTTTGTACCTTCTGTGGCCGGTCCAACCATATTGAAGAAAAATGCTGGGAAAAATATGATAAGCCGGCGTGGGCCAATGCAGCTGCTGACTCCACTACTCCTGCATCAGAAGGAACGACTCAGCCTACTGACTCTGCCTCCTCGGGTGCGACTGCTGACTACATCTGTGCTGAGGTGGAGCGTCTTCTTCTTGAGCTAGCTGGTGCGTCGTCTCAAGCTTCGACTAGTGGAGCTCATGCCGCAGCTTATTCTGGTTATGACACTGCCTTCCTGAGCTCTTCTTCTACTCCTGGTAATACTAAGTGGGTCATCGACTCCGGTGCCTCTTCACATATTTCTGGAAATCGATCACTGTTTCACAAATTATATAAACCTGCTCGACCCTCATCTGTTATGTTGGCTGATGATTCCAAGTCTGCGGTATCTGGAGTAGGGGATATTGTTTCTGACTTTCTGCTGAAATCTGCCTTATATGTGCCTAGATTTCCTTTGAATTTGTTGTCTGTCAGCAAGATATTGCGAAGCCTACAGTGTAGTCTGACTTTTATTCCTGGTTCATGTGTTTTTCAGGACCTTCGCACGAGGATGAAGATTGGTGGGGGGGTATGAAGGTGCTGATGGACTTTTCTATCTGGACCATTTGCCCAAAGAAGCTAAAGCATTTGTGACTCCTGCATTATCTACCTCAGTTTCTGCATTACAGTGGCACTACCGGCTGGGCCATCCATCATCTGAAAAGCTTCGACACTTAGTTTCTGATATTGGCATTTGTAGTTTTCAGTGCGAGTCATGTCAACTTGGAAAGCAGACTAGAGCTGTTTATCCTAGACGCAGTCAGATTAGCAGTAAAAATATGTTTGATATAGTGCATTCTGATGTATGGGGACTTTGTCATGTGCTGAGTCTATCTGGTTATAAGTATTTTATTCTATTTATTGATGATTTTTCAAGGACTACTTGGTTGTTTATGATGAAAAGTAGGTCCGAAGTTTTGTCTATTATCAAGTTCTTTTTTGCTGAAATAAAAACACTATGGTGTGCCTGTCAAAATTTTTCTACTGATAATGCACTGGAATTTGTTAAAAAATATGTGGATGTTTTTTGTAAATCTGTGGGTACAATACATCAGACCTCCTGTGCTTATACACCTCAGCAAAATGGTGTGGCTGAGCGTAAAAATAGACATGTGTTAGAGGTGGCTAGAACTATTATGATGCATGCACATGTTCCTCGCTCGTTTTGGCCTGAGGCTATATTGACTGCTTGTTTTCTGATAAATAGAATGCCATCATCTGTGATTGGAAACAAGATACCTATTCAAGTTCTTCAACCTGATATTCAGCTATTTACTGTGCCTCCTCGGATCTTTGGATGTACCTGTTTTGTAAGGTTACTTGGACCTACTTCTGATAAACTGTCTCCTCGTGCTGAGAAGTACATTTTTTTGGGATATTCTCGTACCCAGAAGGGATACAGGTGTTACAGTCCTACTGCAAGGAAATGGTATACTAGCAGTGATGTAGTTTTCTTTGAGGATACCCCTTACTATTCTACTCGTGGTGACAGTTTACAGTCTGATCTTATTGCCTCTCCTCTACCTGTTACTCCTGATTGTGTGCCCGATACTACTGATAAAGTCACTACTGAGGCTGCTAAGCCTCCTCTTATAGTTTATCAACGCAGGAACAGAGCACCTTCTACTCAAGAAACCCCCCATGAAAACCAATCTTCACCTCCAGAAGGTTCTACTACACCTGAGGTACATTCTGATCTTGATTTACCCATTGCTCTTAGAAAGGGTACTCGTTCCTGCACATCACACAGTATTGCTCAGTTTGTTTCTACTGATCATCTGAATGTTCATTCTAGCAATTTTGTATATGCCTTATCTGCTGTTGTTGTTCCAAAGAATATCCAGGATGCTCTACAGAGTACTGGATGGTTGTCTGCTATGAAGGAGGAGATGTTGGCTCTTGCTGAACGAGATACTTGGGAGCTGGTGGATCCACCTCCTCAGTGTAAACCTGTAGGTTGCAGATGGGTGTATGCTGTGAAATATCAACCTGACGGCACTGTTGAAAGGCTGAAGGCACGATTAGTTGCTAAAGGCTACACCGAAACGTATGGTATTGACTATTTTGAGACTTTCTCTCCTGTTGCTCGTCTTAATTCTGTCAGAATTCTTCTGTCTGTTGTTGTTAATCTTGACTGGCCCCTGTTGCAACTAGATGTGAAAAATGCCTTCTTGTATGGCGATTTACAAGAAGAAGTCTATATGGAGCAACCTCCTGGGTTTGTTGCTCAGGGGGAGTCTCACAAAGTTTGCAGGTTAAAGAAGTCTATTTATGGGCTTAAGCAGAGTCCCCGGGCCTGGTTTGATAAATTGAGCAAAATTATGATTGATTTTGGATTTCTGCGATCTCAGATGGATCATTCTGTTTTCACTAAGAAGACTTCAGCTGGTATTATTATTCCGATTGTCTATGTTGATGATATTATCATATCTGGCAGTGATTCTCTTGGTATTCAGGCTACTAAATCTCATCTTGGCAAGCACTTTGCTACCAAAGATTTGGGCAAACTTCGATATTTTCTGGGCATAGAAGTTTCTAGAAATTCTAATGCTCTTGTGTTGTCTCAGCGAAAATATGTCCTAGACATACTGCAGGAGACTGGTATGCTGGGGGCGAGACCTGCTGATATTCCTCTAGATCCTAATGTAAATTGGGATGATGACTCTTCTCCTCTCTTTGCTGATTATAAAAAGTACAGGAGGCTGATTGGTAAACTCATTTATTTGACTGTCACCAGAGCTGACATTTCTACTGCAGTGGGTCTTCTTAGCAGGTACCTTGATAAACCCAGACAGTGTCACTGGGATGCTCTTTGTCAGATTCTACGATATTTGAAGAAGTCTCCTGGCAAGGGACTTCACTACAGGAAGCATGGACACTGTTCTCTTGAAGGATACTCTGATTCTGATTATGCAGGCAGCAGAGTTGACAGAAAATCTACTTCTGGGTATTGAACGTATGTTGGAGGTAATCTTGTTACCTGGAGGAGTAAAAAACAAAATGTTGTGGCCAGGTCCAGTGCTGAAGCTGAATATAGGGCCATGGCCCATACTGCCTGTGAATTGTTGTGGGTGCGCTCTCTGTTAAAAGAGTTCGGGGTTGACTCTTCTTCTGCTATACCTATGCACTGTGATAATAAAGCTGCTATCTTCATTGCGAATAATCCAGTTTATCATGAGCGCACTAAACACATTGAAGTAGATTGTCATTTTATTCGGGAATCCATTCTGACTGGCAAGATCTGCACTCCCTTCACTCGTTCTGAAGACCAAGTTGCTGACATCTTCACCAAGCTGCTGGCGAAGAAGCAATTCTGCACACTGACGGACAAGTTGGGCATGATTGATATCTATGCTCCAACTTGAGGGGGAGTGTTAACATATATTCCTGTTTTATATATTCTGTTAGTTGTTTTGTTATTTCCATATTATATGTGGACCTCTCTGTAAATGTTTCAGTGTTATATATATGAGGGTGCACACATTGTGCAACCCTACGCTTCCCAAAACTGCTTTGTCTTTCACAGTGATGATTGCATATTTGCATGATTGCATATTTGCATGATTGCATCCATTATTCTTGTAATTGTACTATTTACATGCACAATTGTACAAATTAAATATGTAAATTCATGATTAATATATATATATATAATAATTAATAAAAAAAACCAAAACCGCATACACTCCCGCATACCGCATATACTCTACAAGGTGACCTCTCCGAACACATCATGCATACCGCTTTTTAAAACACTGATCCAAAGCCAGTAGGAATTGTCATCGAGACCTACTTCTTAGTATCTTGATCGGATACTATGATCAACATTTCATTGCAACTTTGTGGACAGCTTGACTTATGTATTGAAAGACATGTTGCAAGATTGGGGTTTTAGAACTTTTCTTTAATGAAGTAAAAATAGCAACTTCACACATAGGTTCCATTTGTTTTGCCAATGCAGCACTGGCACGGAAAACAAACCTAATGTGGTATATAAATGATGTTTGTTACACTGTTTAAAAGCTAAATAAGATGTCGCACATATTAGTTAACCTGGAAATCTCCAGATAGCGTGCCGCTTGAAATCTTTGCGGTAGAAAACAGGTTTATTTGCCACGGATGTCTATTTCCCATGGCAACCCTCTAACAAATTCCTCCATACATGCAGCGATATTTATGAGTAGGACATAATAGTCTTTGTACAAATACCAAACAACAGACAACTTACCATCAGGTTTATTTGTTGTAGCTCAAAACAAAAGTTATCTCACACAAAGTTCACATATCACCGGTTAATTTACCCATGGAACTAACCTAACACAATGACATGCCAAACGCAGCCATAGTATTGCATCTTGAGGACTACCAATCCACCTTAGTATGTTCAAAGTGAGCTAATTCTTTTTGCCTACAAAGCTTATCATTCCACAAATTTCTCAAGCCTACACCAAAAAATGGTATTAGAACTTCAAAACTATCACCCCCTTGACATACCATAAACATAATGTTTCATTCACATCTATCGAAGCATTTTTGGTCAAATGCTACTGTGACACGCATGCTACCCCCCATAGGTAGCATGTTTTTCGTTTCTTCTTCATCATCATAACATCATCATCTAAGCCTCAAACCCAACATTGTTGGGTTTGGCCACATTCACTCTTCTTTACCCATCAGTTTTGTTATGGTCCATATTCTCATCAAGATAAAATGATTCTAAATCTATCCTCCTAAGTTTTCCCCAAGTTAATTCAGGTCTACCTCTCTTTTTCATTGTCCTTGGTTCAATGGCAAACTCTACCCCAATAGTACACTAGATAGCACCAACATGTGAAGAAAAATAATCTTGATGTAGCTTAAATGCCTACATCTTCATGTACACTTAAAATGTAGTTCAGACGTGATCATTCATCGATCCTTAAAATAATATGTGCAACAGGGTAACTAAGGGAAGAATTGCACGTTGTTGAAATAGCATGCACATTCTTGTATGAAGCTTCGAAAGAATTATGGGTCTGCAGTTTTGCATACCTCACAAATAGATATTTTCCATTTCCTTAAGAGATATAACTATATTTACCACCCTTCTTCCAGTAATGTCATTCTTAGATACTCTCTCAAAAGGTCACTAGAATTGTTTGTTTTGTCCATCAAATTAATGTTCGTCAAGATAAGCTGAGTGCCAAGTTCATAGAATGTGTGTTTTTGGGCTATTCAAATGCCATGAGTGGTGTAGCCATCTCTCTACACAAGTTTAAACATTATAAATGTCTTACATATTCATGTAATAGAAGACCACAGTAGAAAATAAATATCATTTCCAATTCTTATTATATAAATAACAAATGGCAAACAAAAAATGTGATATATATAAGACAAGTGGCGAATAAAAATCAATTCTGCTTAATGTAAAGCATATAATGATATATCTGACACAAATGTGCTTCATCTTGAAACTATTCCATCTCACCTACAAAACAGCATGCATCCCGCTTATATATAAAGTACATTTTGAAAGATTATAACTATCAAGGACGATATTAGTCTAAACGAGTTCATAGCCACAATATTGTCTGACTTTTTTGAAAGAAAAAAGAATATGAATCATTCACTCGTTACAACTCAATAACTTGTAATTCCCAGATAACAAGAACAATCCTTGGATTTTTCCAGAATGATACAAATTATTCACTTGTTCAATATTTCCTCATGTATTTTCAAAAACTCTTCCTCTTGTGTTTTTAGTCCTCTCATAAACCTAGCTTTCTCTATACATCTGAGGCGCTAAACCAAAATCATGCACCCTTGAGACTTAAGTGATCCCATCTATAGTGCTTCCATAGTAACAAGTCTTCGAATTTTACAAAAAATCGGCGATTTTTCACGATGTTCTAGGCTCCCGAATGTTCATCATGATTAATACGCCAGTCTCCGATTTTTCATGAGTTTTCACGATTTATCCCGTTTTTTCACGATTTATATAAATTTTTCACGATTCTCATGACTTCTCACAATTTTTCTCTTTTAAGTCACTTGCTCTTTTTTTACCAAATCATGTACATAAAACTCGTGATCTACAGTAAACCTCCAATCCCCTACTCGTACGGACAGTTCATTGTTATTGCTCAACTATTTTTTACTTCTTTTCCTACTTTTCCACTCACTAAGATTGTATGTCTTGTGACCTTAATAGTTACATGCATCATACATTTATCTATATGTATATATATACATACATATATATATGTATATATACTTATATAGCCGACTTGTTCTCAATTATTTCCGAATAGTTGACCTAACTTTAACCGAAATTTATCGGTTTTTTCTCGATTTTTTCCGAATTCCGATTTTTTCCAGCCAGCCAAAAAATTGCCGAATCCCAAACTTGTCACTATGAGTGCTTCTAGTTATTAAACTCTCAAGTATTACTTTTATCATTGGTAAAACAACAATCTGTTTTGAACGTTACAAAAATCTGTAATAGACTAGCTACATAAGAGGAAGTTGCTAACATGGTGTGATATTGAATTCGGTCGATGTCATTCGTATACAAATAGCAATAAGATGAGAAGTTGCAATATTGACTGTATATTTTCATTTATACTTCAATTTAGATCATTAATATCAAATTTGGTTTGCTTTAATATGCTTCCGCATGTTCTTAAATTAAGCAATATCAATTCAAGAAAAGTATCAATTATTCAAAGTTAAACAAGTGGGTTGGTGACAGACAAACTCAAATACACACATAGAAATGTCCAATTATATGTTATTTGTCCATACTGTTTCCATTTTTTTACTGATTCGTTAACTCGACTTTGGCTGAAATTTTACTTGGCTCCAAGAATTCCACGTAAGTTCCACATATTCGAGATTTTTCAGCTCTAACTGGCTAAATCCCGAACGTTATATTTGTGATTATGGTTACATAGCGAACAGAGTATGCAAGCAAACAGGCCTTCTATAACGGTATAACCTCTACATTTATACAAATAATCGTATATGTACGATAGATTGTCACTTGTCATAAACGGCAACAAACTTCACACCTTTTCCCAAGGGCATGACCCAATCAGTGCATATGAATAAATATAATATTTAGGCCATGTTGAAAACAAACAACATAATAAAGAAACATGTGTGCTGCCATCGTAATATGATAGCAAGACTATGATGCAGATATCAACAACAGATGCCTTAAATATTGAACTTATAACTATAAGCCTACAGCAAACAGACATACGAGAAAAGCGTTGGTAGGCAACGTTAAAGAATCTTACTGTGCCCTGAGATAATTTTCTCTTTCTTCTGCTTGCGAAACCTCAGCGCGAAGAGATTCGAGTTCTGCAATATTAACTTTTACCTGTCATTCATTAGTCACCCTCATTAACAAATATGATTAGACTTTTAAAATCGAAATATTTGTGGGAGGAAGAGGGGTAACCGTGTCAACATCTTCCTTGGTAGATGAACTAGGGAGTCTCTGGAAACTAAACCGCCTCAGCATTGTCGCAGCAGTCATATAACTCCGTTGAGGCCGAATTTGCTTACCAACCTATCTTGCAAAACATATAGAAAATTTCTTCATCAACACTGATAACTGAATTAAGTCTAATATTATATAGAAACGTAGTTATAGGGTCGACAATTCTCAGGCAGTTGAAAATGAATGTCTCAAGCACGTCATGTTTCAAAAAGGATTTGTTTCCAAATCCTTCATCCGTTAAACACACTTTGCATATGTTACACTATTGGTCGTGACGCCCTCCCTCCGTTCATTAAATTTTGTTTTCGTTACTGCGGGACGTGAGGGGGAACGGCAATAAGATGGGGAAACAGAAACAGTCATCAATAAGGTTGGGTAATTCCAGTTGCCAATTCCATGTCTCCCTTGATCATACTTTCTCGTAGCAGAGATATGCGTCGCGTTGGTGGAAACCAAACACTTCCAATGACTTCGCATTGCGATTCTTATTAAGAGTGTGAAGCCAGAACATGAAAATCCAGCAAGAATGCCGCGAGAAATCCGATGAAAATCAGAGAACGTCGAAAACGAAATCATCCGTCCTTGCTTCCGCGCCCGAAGGTTCGAATACTAACCTTCGATTGGTATCAGAACCGCCCTCTCGTTTCCTGCTCCTTTCATCCGCACCTTTGGTTCCAGAAGCCTGAGATTAGCCTCTAAATTCCACGGCGGCGTCCTTCTGTGGCGTTTCCAGCCGAACCACAAGCCAGTTGTATCGGTTAGTAACAGCCCGTGGCAAGCCGGTGAGCGATCACCGCTCTCGGGCCGAGACCAGTATGCAGGCGCGTACTGCCGGAATCGCGCGGCCTCCGCCGAGGCTGCCGTCCCGTTTCTCTCCGTTGCGGTCGCGTAATCGGAAGATGGGAAACGAAGGGGAAAGAGGACAGAGAAACGAGCCGTTGATTTGGGCACATACTAGGCTATTTTCAATTATTAAAGAGAGTTCTAGTGTCACATTTGAGTTGGGATAATATATATAAATAACAAATGTGGAGGAGTGCTCGTGGATTTATAAAGGTAAATGTTACATGGATGAAAAATTAAAGTCCAAAACCAAATTCCGTTCGCCTTTATGCATGCATAAACAAAAAAGAAATAACAAATGAATCTGCTTGTTTTTATTTTTACTAGACATAAACACGTGATATGCACATGCTTTAAATATTAAAATAACTTGACACATTATTTTCTATTTCTAGAATCATTGTTGAAATATCCACTGAATGGCTCTACAGTTTCAACAATGCCTATAAAATTTGGGCAAGGTGGGTGATAATTCACTCTTAGTGACATACAAAACAACAATTAAGCTAACAATTTATGATAGTATAAACCAAACAATTTAAAGGGAAAAGATACTTCAATAAATATTCACCATAAAAGATGGAGAGCAAAGCCCAACACCTTCACACACACAAAGCACATTTGTTCAACTAAAATCCAAGACGAAACTCCATGACAAAACCAAAAACATATGGAGGACGTAACAACAAATTAAAATTCTGTCATTTATGTGGTCTCAAACAGTTGGATGATCATCCATTAATCAAAAATTAATCGGTAATACATTTGTTATTATATGATATATCAGTTCCATATGTTCGAACATGACACATGATTCAAGTTGAGGCTCTACTCCAAATGCATGAAATATTAGAAATGTCAATGGACGAGTGAGAGGTTCTCGACTTATTCAATAGCAATCTTACTGATATGCTAATGATCATTTTTGTTTAGTGGATACACCGTGAATTACATCAAGAGAGATCAAAAAATCAACTTGATATGTCAACTTCTGGGGATAGTATCCGATTTATTCATAAACTATTATGCCAATCATAACGTGGCTTAGTTTAGACCTGAGTATTGTTAGTCTCATCACATTACTTAGTTTGAAATATATTTTCATACATGAGTCAAGGTTACGATTATGAAGTTATTAAAATTAGCTTGTTGTTTACTGCAATTGTACTTCTCGTGCGCACCCCACCCACATTGGACAGGGGAATATGATCATACAAAGGGTCTCATTCATATAAAAATGTGGAACAAACAAAATGATTGTATGAGTCCCAATGACAAGAACTATTGGGAAAGAGAATATGATCCGATCAAAATTGAACTCAAGGTTGTCTTTGAAATGCTTAGGTATTAGGCATTCCTTTATCTTGTTGACAATATAAGCAATTCAATAGCATATGCATATCTTGCATCATCAGCAAGTCTAGTAGCATATAATCTCTGTCATTATGAATAAGTCTAGCCACATAAGCATAGCTAACAACATTAGCATGTCTAATAGGTTGAACATATCAACATCATAAAATGAGCTAACAACATAAGCACAACTATCTGGATAAGCATGATTCGCAGTATATGCATCTCTAGTTACAAAGGTATGGCTAGCATGCTAAACATAACTAACAACATGAGATATCTAGCATCATGATTATAATCAGCAGTAGCAGTATAGTTATCAACATAAGCATGGCTACTGTATGTACGCATCTACAATCTTAAGCATATCCACAACATAAGTATATCTACTATCTCTTAATTGTATTAAGCATCATCTTTATGTAAAGATAACAAACAAGGGTTATCATCCAATGTGGAACGTCGTGTATAACCCTAAACAAATATGCTACATGGTTGTATTACATCTTTTATTACGCCCTGGGGAATTTGAATCATACCATTCAAAGTCCAACTGACCCATGTGAAGGGCTATTCGGCTCCGTACAAGATCCAGGAGTGTCGGTATCCTAAGATCTCTTCTCCTCGGTCAGTACGAGTAAAAGGCAGTGACATATCAGTCAAAGGTGCCACCATAATGACATATAGTCATGTAACTAGCCCACCTTGGTACAGGTCACGACACTAGAATCTAGGGTATTCAAACCCAATCACTAAGGTACAACTGCAGTTGTCCTCTAATCACATCATGTTATAATCACTAAGATACGACCACAGTCGTTCTCAATCACATCATATGTATGAGGCATGACCATAGACAATCTCCAGAATCTACATTGTGGATGACAAGGATATATCCTCAACATGCCACCCCCAAATACTCAACAATATGCGCTCTGAGTTTCCCTTAGGAATACTCATTTCACCATCTAGCAAGTTCTAACACTGAAGATGGTTCTACGACACAGGGCACTACACGATTAGAGTTGCACTTGATTAGTTATGCCAATTGGGTGAATTAAGGCTACATCAAACAAGTGGCCATACAAACTCTAATTCACTTCTAGCAAGCATATAAATATCACAACTTTTAAAAGATATAAAACGTGTGAAACATAATTTCTCATCTCATCATCACATGGTACTATTCACTTGCCATTCATGAGGCCACACTAGTCATCATACTATCACAAGATATAAATCATTTTCACAATATCATAGGGTATTAACCCTTATCAACACAAGAGGATTACACCTCATTTAGGGCTCAACCATGCCCAAAGGTCATTAAGACCATCACACTATCACATGATATAAATCCTTTTTACAATATCACATGGTATCAACCCTTATCAACATAAGAGGATTGCACCTCATTCAGTGCTCAACCATGCCCAAAGGTCATTAAGACCATCATACTATTCCCTGCAAGATCATCATTATCTTTGCATGCCTTATAACAAGTTTCAACAACATCACTTACATATAATACACCAGATCAGTACAATATTGTATTAATGAGCTAGGAGATATTCATAAACAATCAAAGCAGGGTTATATTAACATTAAGCGCATTCCTTTATTACATCAACATGCAATGAATCTAGATATGATTAACACTCATCATATTCATAATGCACATGTTTAGCATAAGAAAGTATCAACCATGTGGCTATGATAACCACCAATTAACACATTAAGGTTATGACCATGTTAAGGAGGTTATTTCACCATCATTCCATCATATAAGAATGTTAAACATGAATACTCATCTTTATCTATTTGCATTATAGTTAGGCTCAACATGATAAATTATATCAATGTTACTAATCAACACTTATACCCAAACCCTAACTCACGACATCCCCATTGGATCATGGATGCATAAGGTGAAGCATCACCATCACACTCCATACTATTCGCAAGTATGAACCCACACATAAATCAAGGTGTAACCATTGGGTTATAGCATACTAGGGTTTCAACAACAATAAGATAGTACTCCATGATTGTATTAATCATTCAAGGACTATTCATTCCCAATTAACATCATTTAGTTATATTAAAGCTAGGTATAACAAGCTATACCTCATTAGGGTTACATATCCACACAATATGGTTATCATCCCTTCTATTCATATGAGTGAATAGGTAAGAATACCTTGTTAAGGGTAACCCTCCATTTGTTCCATCATCATTCAACGCATATCACCATACCACAGTGTCACCCAAAACCATTAGAGATTTAAAAGGTAAGACCATTGGTTGTTTACATAAGTAAACACCTTGTATAAACTACCTATGAAGTCCTTGATTTGTGCTCTAGAAAGAGTCGCCATTTAACCCTAGACATCTCTTGATTAACAACACAAAAAGTTCCATTGAGAGTAGGGTCAAACCCACAATCGTTTGTTCATTTAAAACAAGTCATCCATTGTCAACAAGTAAGCTCCTTAAGTTGGTCATAAAAAAGGAAACCATCTAAATCGCATTATTAGGACCAACATATTACATTAGCCATCATTCTAATTTATTGGAGGAATAAATAGTAGATCTTGACCATTGGATCAAGTTCATATGTTAAAACCAACAATTACAGTATAGGTCCGACCATTGCATCAAGTGACCCAAGAAACCATTGGTCTAAGGATTAATTGATGCTACAACTGCAATGCTTAACTCAACATAGGTTGTAGAGACCTGATATACCATCATTAGTGATCATTAAATCACCATAGGTTGTTAGACCAACACTATATTCATTACTCAACATCAAATATTAAACTAATGTCATCATTGATTGATAACATCAGTAGGGTACTTAATGGTTGATCATTAAACTTCTAATTGATCCAAAATTTGACCTAAGGGGGTGACCATAGGTTGTCACCATCATCTAAAACCTTTGATGGTCGACCATCAGTTGTCATGAAGACCACACCATAGGATTGTTGCAATGGTACCATCATCGGGTCATGGGTTTCTAGAAGAAATCAGCTTTAAACCCTAAAATTGACCATTGGTTGATAGGTGCTTAGCATCATAGGTTGTCAAATCAACCTGATCCAAGTCATATTATACCTTAGGAATAATGTACACATGATCACAGGTTCATCTATAACTGAAATCAAAATAGGGAACATTATAAAAATTGAAATCCAAGTCAAGCATAGTTTTTTAGTGCATGAATCATCATTTTCAAGGAAGAACATGAGCTAGCAAGCTTATGGTAAGCAATAAATGTGGAGCAAGTTATAAAACTTGCTTCTAATGTGAAGATGAAACCCCACACAGAATAAATATTGAGCAGATAGGGTAGAAAATCTAAGAATAAGCTATGAACTCATCCATTTAGCACCTTTCTTCATCAAATGAGCAAACCCTAAGGGCATGTTTGGATTGCAGGAAAGGATTAAGATGGGATCATCCAGGAGGATGGGATTAGAAGGTATAGGTATGGATAGGATATTGGTTGATCCCATCCTACGTTTGGATGCAATGTAGGATATGATTCATAATAACTATAAATTAGTTCTCATTATTTCCCAAATCATGTATTATATTTTGATCCTGGTTTGAATAATTGATTTTAAAACTAGAGAACATACAATGTGATCAATTAGGAATTGGTCTTAGCAAAAGTCTTAACGATTTTAATACCATCTACTACTGGTCTAAAATAAAAATTGTCTGAGATATTGTTGAAATAATTCATGTTGTGTTGTGTTTATGGAAGTTCATTGATAGAAATCAATACAAAGATGAAGAAAGTAAATACCTATATTGGTCCTTGTTTCTAAAAATTATTAGATGAAATTAATATAAGGAAGAAGAAAGCAAGAACTTTCTTTGCTGGCAAGATAGTATGAAGAGAAAAGCACAAAGTTAGGAAGTCAATGATATACTTCTGATCTCCTAGTCATATTGCCGGCAATATAAACGATTAGTAAGGAGCACATCTAGGGATGAGTATCGGGTCGGGTTATACCGAGTCTTTCCTGTCCCAAACCCAAACCCACATTTTAAAGCGAGCCACGGGCCGGGTTCGGGCCCGAATAAAATTAAAAAATGTCAGCCCATACCCGACCCATATTAGAATGTTGGGTTTCGGGCCAGATTCGGGTTTTCCCATATAACATCGAATGAGCATACCAAATTTTGCTAGATTTAACTTGCTAACATGAAAACTGAATTACTGAGATATGTATTTTGTTATAAACCTTCAAAAGAATGTATATACACTATATTGAAAGAGTAACAAATCATTTTCTCGTACATGTGAATGTATGAGAAGTAAAAAATCAATGGAGTCTACAATGTTGTGCCTTTTTGCCTCCTCATCCTATATGTATATACAATGAAATAGGTTTTGGAAGGGCAAAAGATCATTTGTCTCCTACATGTGGGCATATGAGTAAAAAGATGAGCATAATCTACTATGCACTAAGCAAAAGATCATTTGTCTCCTATATGTGGACACAATGAGATCAAAATAAAGAAATCAAGTATGTCTACTCATGTCAATGATGGTTATCTTATTAGTATGAATTCATTAATCATGTTGATTGATTACATAGTATCCATGTTGCCATTGGTAAGGTACATACTACATATTGCATCAAGAAATTTGTATGTTTTTCTTTTAGGACAAAGATAGATGTATAGGTATATAATGTACATAAAATATAATCTGGGCATTCGGGTTTTTGAGCCTGGGTTTACCTCCACCCGTACCCGGCCCAAATAAAATATGAGTTTAAATTTTAGGCCCGACCCACCCATATTGTAAATCGGGTTCGGGTCTGGATCGGATTATGCGGGCTGGGTCGCGGGTCAGATCGGGCCGGCCCAACCCGATGCTCATCCCTAAGCACATCCTTGATAGAGACTCATATCAAGTTGGCAACGAGCGGGTCATTGAATAAGTACTTTATGAAAACAAACTTACGTTTCGTTGCCGGCTACGTGAAAAATCGAAGAAGGCAAGTTACTTCCAAATCGCTGTGGCACCGTGAATGAAGATTGTCAAGTTGCTAGTAGAGATTACCGACAACGTCACCAGAACAGGTAGCAATGATGAAGAAGACCATCCGGGTGCGAGGAGATTCGACCGGAAAACAACGAACTATGACAAAGGACGCAAACATCAGGAGCAAGCATAGGGGTGCGCCATCGTAAAACATATCGGGGTAGGGGTGGGGGTGTAAAGTCTCTTTATACCACCCAATACCTAGGGGGGTGCGGAACTCAAAAGTCCTTATGAGATGGGACTCCTGTTTCCAACGGATTAGAATCCTTGTGTTATTTTAACACAACCAAACATGGGATTTGAAACTTTAATGGGATTCTGATCCTATCTCACTTATAATACCGCAAACGAAACATGACGTAAGCATAAGGAGCAAGAAAGGTAGAGTTTTAGAACTTTAGAGTAATTTCTACCATGGAACAGAAAGGTTACGAGCTGGAGGAAGGTCTAAGGAAGGAGAAGAGCAAGAGAAACGGAGAAGGAAGGAAGAAAATAACTTGCCTTGGTCGAAATCCCTAGAAGGTGACCTTGAAAACTCTAGGTAGGGCTAAATGGAGCTTTAGGAGACCTTCTTGTCCAAAAAGAGGTTGTCTCCTACCTTAGAGCACTTGGTTCTACATAAAAATAGAGTGGAGTCGTTGCTCTAGGTTATAGGAAAGAGAAAGCAAGCAAAGTTTCATACTTGGGCAAGGAAGAGGTCAATATAGCCCATGGATAAGGATGGGAGCAAGCATGAGGTGTAAAAGTAGCTTCCCCATGTGTCTATGGCCTTAAACTATTAAGAATATACAAGCGCACACACAAGCAGCTCCCCCATCGTCCATAGAGACATGATTATCCCTCGTTTATTGAATTTCCAAGAAAAACAAATAACTCATTAGTTGATAGCTACTAAAGGTAGCTCATCCATGAAGGGTTAAATCCTAAAATATCCTTGGAGAAAACACCTTCAAACTAAGGTTTAAATAGGAGCCCCCATGGCTCAACAAGATCAAGAATGATGAGAGAATATTCAAGGAACATAATGCAAGTGATAAATTGTAGAGAAAACCTCTCAATTGGGTAAATTGCAGAAAAGTCCAAAATGTGCATAAAATTACATAACTTGCTCAAACAGTGTCCAAATCGGACCAAATTTGAAACGTAAGCTTGTCTTATAATTTCAAAGCATATCACAAGGTTAGATTAGGGTTCTAAGATTCAATTATGATAATTAATCTTATTCAACTCATTAAGCAAGTTTAGGGGCCTTGCACTAATGAAGGGACCTGAGTTTGACTCTGGATGTGTAACCCTCGGGGTGCAACAAGGCCCCACGTTATTGAGTGTGCCATGGTGCCCCATGTACGCAGATAGTTCTTGGGTTTAAACTTGGCTGGGTGGGGTCCAATAGTGGCCGATCCCGGGAGGGATCCTTATTAATAAAAAAAGAAAATTAAGTCTTGAGATTATAAGAAACATGAAACAAATCCAGCATATTGGGGGTAAAGTTATTAAGAAACATCACTATGGAAAATAAAAGTCCAAGCAAGATCGAAAATATACCATTATTCAATTTAGGTTTAATGCTCACTAAGGATGGAATGATAAGAACACATGAATTAGGTTTCAAATAACAAAAGGTAATTTGGTGTTAGATATGGACAAAGGAGGGAAATAAAAACCCTAAAAAGGGAAATTGAGATATTTCCCTCAGTTAAAAAGAAAATATAATGCCATGGTGTAGTGCCCAAAATAATTTCAAGGTCAAATTTATCATAACTTGGCTTACTGGTAATCTCCATAAACCCCTAGATTCAAGATCTTTTGCACATCATTAAATTAAATTGAAGACAGTTAACTATATGCACTATTTAATATATATATATATCACCCCTTAATTCCAATGGAATTAAGTTATAATGTTACAAAGTTAGATGGAGATTGTTTTATTGATTCCAAAAGATATTTATTTGTTGTTTTCCTAACAATTAGTTGGTTATGTTTTTCAAGGTAAATATATTTATTGGAATTGTAAAATAAACCTTGATTAAAAGAACAAACTTCCCTACATCATTCATCAAACTATAATGTATGATAGGCAAAATATTTAAGTGTCGCAGTTAAAATCAGATGGGTATTACTACATAAAATGAAAAAGGAGTATACCACCATTATGAAATATAACAATATAAATGACATGAAGCCAAATTTGTAAAAAGGGGATTGATTTCTCCTTCTTTCTCCAACATGTTGTTCATATGATTGATCTTGTACAAGAGGATCAATCTTGAGTTGTATATCATATCAACACTAGAGTGAACAACCCTCAATCTCTATGCCACTATGGTCTCAATGGTCCAAGAAGGAGTTTTGGGGTGGCTAAAAGCCACAAAATCAGTGATATCAGGACTGGTTCCTACAAAGAACACATAAACTACAAAGCCATTAGTAACACAAAAAGTAGATCATCTAGACACCCATATTATATTGAGTAAAACCATAAATACCAACGGAACAAAAAATGAAGAAAAATACAACCTGAAACATCATATGTGCCTATAGGTACAACTAAGATGTGAAATTGCATCCTTATGATTCCCTTCCAGTTACCAAGTATATACTAGGGCATCTTTAGGTCTACCTCTGGAGTCATTCAAGATTATTTCCATAATTCAGATAGAACTGTGAGAGTTTTCTCAAAGGTGTTTGAGGACCATCACCATTTAGAGATTTAAAGGAGCCCTTGATTCAAAGCAGGTCCAAAGGACAATTTCCATAGCTTCCATAGTAATCAAGGAAGGTGTTGGTGATAACACCCAAAATAGGATAATTCAAGGTATTTTACCTCAATTTACATGCATGGATCAGTCAAACATGTTCAAATAAGATTGCATTCTTATTATTTCCCTAATTTATTTATTTGAATATACATTAGTTTAACAAACCAATTTTGGTACTTGTAAGAACCATATAGAGAAAAAACATTACCTCCTAAAAATTCATCTCAAACTCAAGAGATACTTAGACAGAGTCAGACAAGTTTGGCCTACTGGTCCCATAAGTGAGTTATCATGAAATTACTCGATTTGTCAAGCGTCGAATGCAAACTTCAACCTCCATAGCAACATTTTTTGCTTAAGTAAGTCAATAGGGGATGAACAATATCTCTTGAGGAATGAAGAAATAGTTTGTTTAATCACTTAAACAAGTCAATAGGGGAAGAGCACTATTTCTTATGACATCACCACACTTAGGGTCTTATTAGCCAATAAACTCATAGTACTTCCACTACAACTTATTTGAGTTCTCAAAAACCAAAGAGAATCTCGTATTTTACCACACAGGTTGCCTTCTAAGACCAATGCCATAAAAGTGGGCCTTGAACTCATTTGAGCTCACCAACTCAACCCAAATTTTCAACCTCAGTTCCATCTATACTGCATTGTGATTATGCAGTGACTAATGTAGAGAAATCAACCTATATTGTCCCAACAGAAATGAGTTCACTCCAGCCACATTGAAAAGTATATATAGCCTGGAGTTGGGAAGTGCAATCCACATCAAATACCCTTGTGTAGCCATCATTCCAAGGTTTTGTCTTCTATTCCACCTTTTTCTAACATCCCTTACCTGTCTCCAAATGTTTGCCTTCCTTTCCTCCCTCAAATCACCACTTCTAGCCCATCCCACCTCACCTTGAGTGATTCCACACCATTTCCACCACCCAAAGCCTTCCCTCCAGCTTTCAATTCATCCATCTTTCATTCATCCACCAAGTTGTTATTAGGGACAGACTTGAGGAAGTTGGGAAAAGGAGGCTAGAATACAAAGAAGGATGAAACAAAGGATGGGAAATGGCTTGGTTGGAGGAAAAAGAGAAAGACAAGAGAGAGAGAGAGAAAAAAAAACCTCACGGTCTATCTTTCCCTCTTCCTATTTTGTTCTAATGTTCTTCCTTGGTTCTTGTTTCATGGTGTATTTTTGTATTAGTTTGGTGTTACTGAAACTTGTATATGTCTAGTCAGGATGCTACTAGGCTATGTAGCCCATTTTTTGCTGTTGATGTACTTGAATACCTTGATAAGAAATTAATGTTCTAATTTAATATGTTGTTGTGTATCTTCCTATGTGATTGTGATTGCTTGCTTGTTGATCCCTTCTTGGCATGAATTGCCTATTTTGGATCTCGAGAGAAAAGTGGTCAAATAAGATGAGAGGCTAGAGTGGGCTCTAAACATTGAGAGCATAATTGGGCCTCAAGTTGGTGCATTGGAATCCTTTGTGAGAGAGTTATTCAAGCCCAATGTACCACTAATGATTCATAAATACCAGAAATTGTTTTAACCTGAGTGCCAATCAAGGACAAATTGGAGAATTTATTCATGATCTTTGAGATATGTATGGGGCAACATTACTACACTTTACACTCATTTAGGGTCTTAGTTTGTTGAATAGTGTATTAGAGTTTTATATTCCCAAGGACGTGTTATAACCTGGTTTTTTCCATGCATTTATATATATGTGTTTGCAAATAATATACTATGAAGGACACATTAGAAAGATGGTTCTCTATGCGTCTTGTTTGAAAATTGTGGATTGGAAGTGTAAATACTCCATATGGGATGGATTTCATGTAGTTTACTATTTTCAATAAACCATTAATGGATTTTGGGACAAAGAAAGAGAGCAAAATCCAATAATAAAGAAATCACTAAAGGTAGTTCACAATGGATGTTTTAAATAAGGAATTATGTGGAATACTCTAGAAAAGAGATTTTTTGTGGATAAATGAAGGATAATTACTTTATGAATTGTTGAATAATAGAATTACTGAATATTGGACAAGTTTCCAAAATCAAATAAGATAATTAAAAGAGTAATCATCTTGGCAACACAATGTTTGAGGTAACAATTAGTATTGTTTTGATCTAACCTTTGGTATACTTGAAAATAATAAAGGAAAGAAAGAGCATTCTAGAAATTAGAGGAAAAGGATACAACATGAGATAATCATAATGTTTTAAATAATGTTTGAAAGGAACAATTCTTAAATGAGAAATACATCCTAAAGTCTCAATTCATAAATATAAGTTGGAAAGAGCATAAGTGAGTTTTCATGGAATAAATATAATAAATTTGAAGGGTATATCAAAGAGAGAAATAGATGAATAATCTAGATAAATGCCATGCTTAGATGTGCCCTCCTTTATGACTTTTGGGTTTGGAAAATCTGAAAGATAATAATGGAAAGAAGTAAATATGTCATTTTGAGACTTGTATTAGGAAAAGGATCGTAACTTATGGAAAGATGGATGTTGGGGGTGGTGGTGAAAGTGTCATAATCTCCCCACATATTAATGAATTATGACCCTCAATTGTCTCACTTGTGTACGCACATGAGAAAGGAAACCAGTCCCCCTTCAACATAATAGCCATTAGGGTTTCATGAGACATGTATATATAGGATCCAAGACTTCACGTCTGGGGGGTGGCACCCAACCTCCATGGATCACCATGAAATTTGCAATGGTTCTCATCCATCATGTTCTCAATCATGTGCCAACACGTATGAGCTGATAAGAAAGAGTAAGCGGGTGGTGCCTTGAGGAACAATTGAACGGAAAGCTTACTTTCTGATCTTGCCAACAGAGATGACCACCTCCTCCGCCAGATGCAATATGAGCCCAGAATTCTCGACGACCATGGAGCAACCAGGAGCTCGAAGTACTGGGCCACATTCCCTTACGACAAAGGAGGGATTTCTTGAACTCATTGGTGAGTTCCAGGGAGTGAGAAGAAGGAATAGTTGTCTAGCGGAGTTTCTCTACTCAGGGCTATGCACACTACACCAAAGTGAGGAACCAGAGAGCATGGTTGTGTCTTCATGTCATTGGCGGGAGGAGTTGTGGAGGTGATGATGCCATGTGCTTCCCGTACATCAGTGCTCTCGGGCGCTTGTGCCTTGGCTCCCCTCGATGGCTTCTAGGGCGATATTGTTGGGCCTGGGGAATCACACTGGCGACAGGGATTATGGATATTGGGTTGTGTTGTTGCAGATGCAGACCCGAAGGGGAAGAACAATTGAGAAATAGAGAGAGAGAGAGAGAGTGGTAGCAAAGCTGAGGGATGTTGTGATGGTGAGGAGGGAGGAGTTGGGCTAGGATGATGTCTAGGACTCACATAAGGAACCCACACATGAGGAAAACACAAGAGTCGGGCGCCCTAGTGTGAGGAAGGGAAAGAGGTCAGAATGAAATTACTGAAACGACATGGTGCATATTCAGGGTAGAAGGGCACAGAGGTCTTTTGACCATGTTTTAAGATGGCCGGATTAAAGGTACATATATTATTATTTTCATGATGTGGCATGCACTAATTGGTCTGGATAATGATAACTTGAAATAATCATAGAAAATTATTGGTAACTTGGATGAAAATGAGTTATAAATGAAAGTTTCTTAGAAAAATGAGAGGAATCTAAAGAACATATTTGTAAAATCTAATTATCCTTCTAATTCCAAAACTAGTGGAAATATGGTCTTAAGTGGTGATTAGTTCATAGAAACCCTATTTTTGAGTATTAGCATGTGGAATATGTTAAAAACCTCTCTTTAGAGCTATTATCTAATATTGTATACTATAATGGTAGTTTAACACGGTTATGATCATAATGATGAGAAACTAGGTTTTCTAAAGTGGATGATCCTTAACATGTGTAAATAAGATCTTGAACATCAATAATGTAACTTGCTATAACCTTAATGTGAGTAATCTGATATAGGTGTTCAAAATGCAATAATATGGTAGATATGATAATCACGGCAACACATAATATGCATTAAGTTTCTTGAATTTTAGATCAAAAAACATGGGAACTAGAGTAGAAAACATAACCCTAATAATAACTAACAAGGAAACCTAAACCCTAGTTTAGGACTGAGTATGGTTTAATCTGTTTAATGTGACGGTGACACGTTAGGATTTACATACCTGTAGATATAATGTGATTTTCTGGATTCATCCTTGTTGATTGGGTTTCTTGAACGTAATTTAAGTGCATTATGCATGATAATCAGCATTGTTCTACAAAAGGTATGTGGTTACTCCTAAGGCTACCCACATTAGTTTTCTATGGTTTTTCGAGGTTTCCCGATATGGATTGTAAGTCAATGCTTTCTTATTTATTTGTTCCCTACAATCTATAAAGCCACTATGGCTATCACATTATATGGACATGACTAGTTTGAATCCTAAGCCACCTCTGGATGTATGAAACATAAGAGAAATGATGATTAAGCACAAGGGACAAAGGATCATCAAAGGTCATCTGTCTAAATAGGGGAAGACTCATATGGCACCAAGCACCCATGGGGAGAAGGTGGCCTATGTCTGGTGCAAGGACAATACCCCATAGGAGTTTCATAGAGGATTGGACAGATCAGGGTTGAGTAGTCATGATCAAAATCTAAATTTTGATCTATAACATTAATTATTGTGATTCTATTGTTACAACTATTGTGAATATTTTGTTTCCCCCACATACTAGTATAACTTATTATACTCACCATGTTTTGATTCACGGTTTTTTAGGTACATGCAAAATTATAAAGATGCTTAGAGACATGATAAACCAGATGGAATGACATGAAGGCATTAATATATGTAAGGAGGATTAGCCATATACTTCTTCACTATGTATAGTTTGATGACAGAAATTCATGTAACTCTTTAGAAGAGCATTTTGTAAACATTATTGGAATTAATGGACTTATTTACTATTTTATATTGTTTGGTAAAATATGGATTCTTGGGAAAATTTTAGGTAACGACTCTCAACTTTAAGGTCTTCCTTAATTGGGGTTTTCTAAAAAGTGAGATCGTTACATTTGGTATCAGAGCACCAGATTTTTCAAATAATATTTAATAGTTCATAATTTAAAGTAATCCATAGAAATATAAGGATACTTAATAAGGCAAAACTTGATGACAATGGTGCCTAGAAAGGATCATGGTTTTGGGGGCTGGAAATATTTTCCTCCACATGATTAATTTGGTATATGAGGACTCCCTTAGCCAATATGATACCATCCTAGATAGAACCTAGGGTTAGTCTGAAATAACATTTCCTCTAAGTCTTCTCATTTCTACTTTCACCCACTTATCATCCTCTTTCTTAATAAACCCTAAAAGATATTTCCCTCCTCATCCCAAGTTAGGGTTTTTGATAAGAAGTAGGTTTAAGGCATCCTCCGCCAAATAATGAACCTATAATGGGAAATATTAATAAATTAAAGAAAATGGTTTCATGGATTCTTCCTTATAAGGGTAAACCTTAGATGGGGCGACAGTTAGTTTAGAAAGCCCTAAGTGAGTCAAGAGACATAGAAAACCCTAAGGTGTTGGGGTATGGTTCCTAACCCTAACCTTAAACCATAACCTATGTGTTGGATAGAGAAAGGAGAGAAAAACCAATGAGTTCGGATGCCCGAGCATACCTATGCATGCAAGTATGTGGAGTAAGGTGTGCATGATACATGAGAAGAAATTGTACTTACATGGGTAATGAGTGGTTACGTAACAAGGTAAATATGGATAGCTTAGTGCAACTTCTAGATTGGGATCTCGATCTAGGGTGGGTCGAACCAGGAGTGGAGAAGATATCTATGAGAGAGATAAGACCCTAAGGTTGTGTTATGACTAGAAAGTCTAAACTCCTTCTGGTAGGCACCCTAACAGGAAGTGTGTTCCTACATAGATACAAGTAGGAGGTAGACATGCATCTAGGTGAAAGCGAGTGACACCAAGGATGGAAAAAGGATTAGTTCTAAGCTAGAGGTTTAATGCCTTCTTGGATTATGATATACGGATACCAAATGGAATAGAACAAGAGTTTAGTATCACATAATGAGATAATATGGTTTATGACAACCTCACTCGGATTTGAGAACTTGACTTTAGTTTTGAAAATTTGGACATAAGATTTGATAACACAAGTGTGTGTGCTTCTTCAGATAGGATAGGATGTGAATCTATAGGAGCCTCAACCCCTTCTACAAAGGGGGCCTCTAGTGTTAGGACAGTGATAGGGTTAACTCCTAAAAGAGAGGGACCCATAAGAAGGTTAGGAACCTATACTCCAAGACATGAGGAATTATGAGAAATATTTGTATGATATGTCCTAAACCAGACTAACCCTGAGTGGAAGAGTTGAGATGTTATATGCATGATCTCTGGAGGCTTGTTGTACCCTAAATATCTTTGGAAGGATCAAACCTTAGAGATAGAGAAATATTCTGCTTATGTAGATGTACATATGATATGTGTACCTCGCATCTAGGTGAGGGAGAGTGAGTCCCGAGATCCTGGAGAGGTAAGGGATGGTAATATGTTGTGAAAACTCATGCTCGGGTTGGTAGTTTGTTGTGTAGGACTCTAAGGATTGCTTACATGAAAGAGAGAGATGGGAAGGAATATATCATGAGTAGGAATCTAAGAAGAAAATGTCATACATGTTTTGGTTCGGTACATGCTTGAGTGTCTAACTCATGTAGTATGGATGACTAATTCTAAGGAGGTAAACCCGAGGTCCCTAAACCAAAGAGGAAAAAGTGGTAGTATCTCATGCATATAATGCTTACAAGGGTTGAGCATGGAACCCCCTCAAGTATTGGGTTAAAGAAAGCCCCTATTGGACCTTGATATATGTTTGATGAGCCACTCATACAAGTTGGGTTAGCATCACCATAACATCACATATATAAGTATGGATTGACCCAACCTCGAAAAATGATTTATGGATGTGACATGGTTTAATAATCTCTCAATCTTCTTATGGTTGGCCAAATGCATGCAATATAGTAATGTGAAGAGACTAGCTAACATCAAATGAATCTTTAATAAAGTACGTAACCTTATATGAGAAAGTAAAAATGGGGTACTGCTCATGATAAATATTAAACATAGTTGTCGTTGACATGAGGGATATGTGATAATAAATTTACCTTCTTTTGAGTGCAATTTACCTATTTTGGCCTACTATATGGTATGGATTAGATAACGTACTTGGCATATGAAATTATATGAAATAGTTGTTCCTATAGCCCTAAACACATAATAACATTAGTCTCATTATATTCAAACACTTCAATTCGTGGTAGTAGGGTATCGGTAGTGATCCAACTCATGAGTGGGTAGATCACGAGATATAATGACATAACTCTCACAAAGAAAATGCATGGATGATATAATGGAAATTATGCCTAAAAGATATGTTCCTTTATGATAATATAAATCTTAGTATAAGATTGTTTCTGTGGTTTCTAATGAATGCTAGTTTTATCTTGTCCTAGGATAGTACCTACCCTTAAAAGGGTGAATCCACAAATAAGTTTTGAGGTAACATTAAAATGTCACTTAAAACTTGAGAGATTAAGTGCATAAAGCACAAAAGCACATATATTGATTATGATTCTTTGGACCCATGTATGACCATCTCTAAGGGACATGAAGAAAAGTCACTACGGAAGTGACCCATAGAATGGGACTAGGCCCATATGGGTAGGTCATCATGAACCCAATAAAGGGGCATAAAGAAAATTATGGGTGCCTTAAGAGATGAAGGAAATTCAGGTGAAAAAAATTATGATATAATGTTCTTGGATATTATCAATGAAACCTCAAGCAAAATGTGTGATGAAATAAAATAGTTATGACATCTCAATAAAACCCTTGAGAAGGGTAGGGCCACAAGTCAAACCTAAGATCTTATGGGATGATTAAAGGTACATAAGAGGATGATGAGTGATTAGGTGCTAACTGCATGAGGCCGTTGGGGGTCAAGAGGAAATCATTCCAGAAGTACCTATGCCCTAGAGTTCTTGAGGGGATGATTGAGGCTAATGAGACTTGAGATGTAGAGGAAAATAACACAGGAAGTTATAAGATCATATTTGAATAAGAATCTTAAAGAGAGAATTACACTCCATGTCAATGCATGAAATGAAAAGAGTTTTGTGAAACTAAAAGGTATTCATGGTATGGGGTCATTGTCGAGAGTGACTCAACTAAAATCTAGACATTAAAAGATAATGTGTGAATACCCCACCTCTTTCCTTGGAATGGTATGAACATTGTATTTGGACTACAACCAAATATTCATTTCATCTTGTTATGAGAGTGAGAGATTGGATAGATACATGTATGATAAAAAAGAGATATATGAGAATGAATACCTAAGTTGAAACTTAATGACATGATTTATGGATTGAGGTGTTACCTCACCCTGATGTGGACATAAATGAATAATAGGATGGAAACCTAGGTGAAAAGGCAATCACCAAGTGAAATTGAAATAAGAGGTAATCACCAAACGATGGCACAATGTATAAACTAAGAATGTGGATATACCTTGAATTGGATCCAAGTACCAAACTTAGTAACAATGTGAGGATTTGTGTGTCAATAAAAATGATTAAAGACAATCTAAGTAGGGTTTGTAACCCTAAGGTTTAATACTAAGATGAGTTTTTGTTCACCTTAACCTTAATAAGTTTGAATTTTTGGGGACAAAATTCCTTTTGAGGAGGAGTGAATGTAATATCCTAAATTTGGTGAATTTGAATTTACTAAAAGTATAAAGTATGTTTGATAAATAACTTTTTCCCAATGGTATTATTGGTGAAATAATAATAAGCATCTTTGTGGCATGGGTGCTTATGTCACAAGTTAAAGAAAGAGAAGGAATTAAAACATAAATAAAAGTTAATGGAATTATGAGATGTTGGTTAAAATATATGTGAGGAAATTGTCTCATACCATCTTTCTGGATGACTAGTCAAATTTTGAGGATAGATTCCTATAAGAGGGAAAGGATGTTATAACCTGATTTTTCCTATATATGTGTGTGTGTGTGTGTGTGTTTGTGTGTGTGTGTGTGTGTTTGCAAATAATATAATATGAAGGAAACATTTGAAAATATTGAATTGAAAGTGTAAATACTCCATATTGGATGGATTTTGTGTAGTTCACTATTTTCAATAAACCATTAATGAATTTTGAGACAAAGAAAGAGAGGAAAATCCAATAATAAAGAAATTACTAAAGGCAGATCACAATTGATGTTTTAAATAAGGAATTATGTGGAATACTCTAAAAAAGAGAGTTTTGTGCATAAATGAAGATTAATTAATTTATGAATTGTTGAATAATATAATTATGGAATATTAAATAAGTTTCTAAAAGAAAATAAGATACATAGTGTTTTAGATAATTAAAAGAGTAATTATCTAGTTAATATTGGCAACACTATATTTGTGGGAACAATTATTATTGTTTTGATCTAACCTTTGGCATACTTGAAAATAATAAAGAAAAGAAAGAGCATTCTAAAAATTGGAAGAAAAGGATATACCATGGGATAATCATAATGTTTTAAATAATGTTTAAAAGAAACAAGTCTTGTATGAGAAAGACGTCCCAATAAGTCTCAATTAATAAATATAAGTTGGAAAGGGCATATGTGAGTTTCTGTGGAATAAAAATAATAAATTTGAAGGATATATAAAAGTGAGAAATAGATGAATAATCTATATAAGTGCCATATTTTGATGTGCCTTCCTGTATGACTTTTGGATTTGCAAAATCTGAGAGATAATAATGGAAAGAAGTAAATATGTCCTTTTGAGACTTGTATTAAGAAAAGGATCGTAACTTATGGAAAGATGGATGTTGGGGGTGGTGGTTAGGGCTGTACATTTCTCAGTCTATACCGGTGGACCGGACCGAACCGGCTATTCGGCCCGGTCCGGTCTT
Source organism: Alisma plantago-aquatica (assembly GCA_963693085.1). Taxonomy (NCBI): domain Eukaryota; kingdom Viridiplantae; phylum Streptophyta; class Magnoliopsida; order Alismatales; family Alismataceae; genus Alisma; species Alisma plantago-aquatica. The sequence goes on from OY856412.1 coordinate 65,452,709, forward strand.
GGACCGACTTGACTTTTGATCCGGTCCTCGGTCCGCTATTTATTCTAGAACCGGTCCTCGGTCCGCTATTTATTCCAGATTCGGTCATCGGTCCGGTCCGGTCCAAAACCGGTAGGAACCGGTCTGGACCAGTTGGATCGAATAAATAAAAAATGTCTTATATTTAGTAATGAAATCCAATATTTATGAAGGATTGTGGGATTTATTGTACATTATTAATGACTCTAGTTGTATTAGTAATGCTCCTAATATTCTTATGACAGTTTACTCTCTTGTGTAACTGGGTTTGTGTTAAAAAAACTCAAATAGATTATTAGTTATTTAATAATTTTAACATAATTATTTGTATTTTATAGTCAAGAGTATATGAATATTGGTTATCCGGTCCGGTCTCGGTCTGGTCCTTCATTTTTCCAGTCCGGTCTCGGACCAGACCGATTCTTACTTGGTCTGGTCCTCGGTCCATAATTTTTTTGTTAACCGGGTCTCGGTCCGGATTTAAACCGATATACAGCCCTAGTGGTGGTTACAGTGTCATAATTCCCTCCATATTAGGAATTATAACCCTCAATTGTCCCACCCGTGTACGTACATAAAAAAGGAAACCAGTCTCGTACTCTCCCCTCCCTTCCTTCCAACATAGTAGCCATTACAGTTTCATGAGACATCTATAAATAGGATCCAAGGCCCTGTTTGGGAATGGACTGGGATTATTGGGATTATGAAATCCGGACTGGGATTAGTCCAGTCATCATCCGGATTGAGATTGAGATTCCCCACTTGGCTTCGTTTGGCAAACCAATCTGGCTTGTCTCGTAACTTGTGTTTTTCAGTCTGCTATATAAAATAAAATACACAAAAGACAAAGCCTAATCCGGACTGAGATTCCTAATCCTGCTGCTGGCAGGACTAAGATAGTCCAGCTTTTGGGATTATGGAATCTCGAAACGGGGATTCTAGTCAAACGCGCAAGTGCAGAACCGGACTGGATCAGGACTAGATTTGTTGCTATGGCGCAGATGTGGCGCAGACGTGGCCTAATAAGACCAAACCCAATCCCATCCTGGTCCGCTTCCAAACAGGGGCCAAGAGTTCGCGTCTCGGGGTGGCACCCAGCCTCCATGGATCCCCAGGAGATCTGCAATGGTTCTCAGCCATCATGTTCTCAATCAAGTGCCGAAATGTATGAGCCGATAAGAAAGAAGCGGCAGGTGGTGCCTTGAGGAATACCAGAACGGTAGGCTTCCTTTCTTCTCTTGCCAACAGAGACAGCCGCGTCTGCCACCAGATGCCAGACGAGCCCAACAGTCCCAATGACCAGGGAGCAGCCAAGAGCTTCGAAGCACTGGGCCACATGCCCTCACGATAAAGGAGGGATTTGCTGAACTCATTGGTGAGTTCCAGGGAGTGAGTGTTAGATATATGATTACTGTAGCCGCTAATTACTGTAGCAGCTACTCAGCTAGTTATTGTAGTGCATTTACTGTAGTAATCACTTATTTAGCATGGGTTAAGTCCAATGTAGTGCGACAAGTACATGTGAGAATGTAGTTTTGTTTCTAGTATAAATGGCAAAGAAGTTTTATCTCATATTGTTCACTCCTAAAACTTTTATGGTCCTCATATGTAGGATCACATGGTGCACTAGTGTCCAAAGGAGTCATAGGATGGAGGTATGTTCACCTCCTTGGTGGGTGGGGTTACCACATCACAACACACGCACGTGCGCCACGTCTGGCCGGGCTCGGGCTTGTGAAAGTGTTTCTCTTTGCGGTTTTTATTCTATAATGTGTACAAGAGAAACCGAGTGTTTGCGTCTTACTGGGAATAGGATTAGGGACGTGCGTGGCTATATATATGCCTCCGTTCATTAGGGTTAAACACACAACAAATAGTCTTCTGCCGCCGTGTGTTTTGAGAGCCCTAATCCAGAGTGCGAGAGTTGTCGTTCCGGAGTTGCTTCGTGGAGTCGTTCTCCTGTGCGAAGCGCGACTTCTCCTTCTCTTCACTGAGACGCAACTGCCAGGCGGTGCTTCCTGTGGTTGCTGTGTTGCGCCGGTGGTTGTGCAACGAGATAACGTCGACTGCAAGTGACGTGTCTGTTCCAGGTTAGTGTCGGATCACGACTGGGAGAACGGTGCCTATCCGCGAAGATTGCCGGGTGCTGATTTCTTTAAGTATTTCGTTCGTTCAACGAACGATCTGGTTTGCGAATCTAACTCCTTTATTTCTGTTCTCCTGCCTGGTTTGTTTTTCGTTTCTTATTTTGGATCTGCCTGAATTGTTAATTACATTGCACATGTCGCTGTTGCATGAACGACAATAATAAATATTAACAACAGTCTTAAAGAAATCACTTTCTGTCGTTAATTAACAATGGCCAGTCAGGGTGGTTCGGGATGTAAAATTGATACAACTAATATGCCTAAAAAATTTACTGGTACCAACTTTGCCCGTTGGCAGAGTCGGATGGAAATTTAGTTGAATATTGCGGGTTATGATCAATACTTAGTTGAAACTGAACCTGTATCTGATGAAACAATTCCTGATAATGCAAATATAATTACTAGTTGGAAGAAGGGTGATAAAACGTGTCGCGGTTTGATTCTGTTTGGTTTAAATAACAAATTGTATGATTCTTACTCAAAGCCGCCAATCACTACGCCCAAGGTTTTATGGGAATTGTTAATTAAGAATTTTAGCACTGAAAATCAAGGTGTTGAAAAATACTGCGTGTCTAAATTTCTTAAGTTTCAGATGGTTGAGGGTAAATCAGTTTCTGATCAAACACATGATCTAAAACTCCTAGTTCATGAACTCTCAGATGCCAAGATGGTATTGCCTGAGAAGTTCGTTGTTATGTCTATCATAGAAAAATTTCCTAAGTCTTGGGAATCGTTTGGTATGTCTCTGAAGCATCACAAAGGGACACACACTATGGATGAATTAATGATGGATATTAATATACAAGAAGAACACTTAAAGGAGAAAGAGGTCAAGGTGCCTACTGATGCAAATCCAACTGTTAATCTTACTTCTACGAAAAACACCAAATATAAGAAATCTAAGAATGCACATAAACCAAAGGCAAAGATCCAAAAGAAACCGAAGAACAAACCTTGTTGGACTTGTGGACAGGTTGGCCACTGGAACAAGGATTGTCCTACTAAGAAGGCAAAGAAAGCTACCGCATCTGCAACTGAGGAGGTTGTGGTCAACATGATGACTACATCCTTGAACCTCAATGATGGGTAGGTGTCTATTAAACCTGAAATCCTTTCTATTTTTGAACCACTTTATTGGATAATTGACACTGGGGCTAATGTACACGTGTGTGCTGATAAATCCCTGTTTGTGTCTTACCAGGCCTCTCGAGGTCGGTCCGTGACTTTGGGCGATTCCAGCTCTGTAGAAGTCAAAGGTGAAGGACGGGTGGACTTGAAGTTCCCTTCGGGGAAGGTTTTGACTCTTAACAGGGTCAGACATGTTCCAACCATTCGACGCAATATCCTTAGTGGCGTCATATTAGTTAGAGAAGGTTATAGAGTAGACTGTAAATGTAATAAGGCTATTATTACATGCCTCCGTGATTCTTTGTTTTTTGGCAAGGGGTACTTATGTGATGTGGAGAACTTGTTTAAGATTCATGTTGAACCTGTTTCAATTTCTGTTTTAAATTTGAATGATTATAGTTCTGTTTGCATGAATCTTGTTTCATCCGATGTATGACATTCACGTTTGGGACATGTTAATTTTGCCTCAATGAAGCGTATGATGAATCTAAATTTGATCCCTAAATTTGAAATTAGCAACAATAAATGTGAAATTTGTGTACAAGCTAAATTACCTAGGAAGCCTTTTCATTATGTGAATAGGAATTCAGAAATTTTGGATTTAGTGCATACATATATCTGTGAATTTAATGGTGTTGCTACGAGGGATCAAAAACATTATTTTATAACTTTTATTGACAATGCGAGTAGATACTGTTATGTCTTTTTACTTAGAAGTAAAGATGAGGCATTGGATAAATTTCAAATTTATAAGAAAGAAGCTGAAACTCAAACCGGTAAAGTACTTAAGCGATTAAGGTCTGATAGGGGAGGAGAATATACCTCGAACTTGTTTTTGGAATTTTGCCAATTACATGGTATAGTTCATGAGGTCACCGCTCCTTATTCACCAAAATCAAATGGGATAGCTGAACATAAAAACCGAACCTTAATAGATATGGTAAATACCTTACTCCAAACATCTAGATTACCCAACTTTATGTGGGGGAAGCTTTGAATACGGCTTGCCATATTCTGAATAGAGTTCCCCATAAACATTCATAGAGTAGTCTGTTTGAGTTGTGGAGAGGAAGGAAACTGAGTCTTAAATATCTTCGAGTATGGGGGTGCCTTGCTAAGGTACTTGTCCCTGAACACAAAAGGAAGAAATTGGGACTGAAAACGGTTGATGCCATATTTTTGGGTTATGTAGAGACAAGCTATGCTTACAGATTCCTGATTGTAAAATCAGATATCTCTAGCATTGAGGTCAATACAATTGTGGAATTACATGATGCAACATTCTTTGAGGATGTGTTTCCTATGAAAATGGGTGTGCCCAATAAAGTATCTCAAGAAGATTCATTCACCACAGGTTCCATTCCCGAGCATGTGGAAAGGATGACAAATGTGGGGGGCGACTCAGAACATGCTATTTCTGAATCTGAAGATTCTGAAGAAATAGTTGAACCAAGGAGAAGTAAACGGCCTAGGACATCCAAGGATTTTGGAAGTGAGTTTCTCACTTACAATGTTGAGGATGATCCTATTACTTTCAAACAAGCTATGGAATCTCCAGAAGCAAAGTTTTGAAAAGAAGTCGTTAATGATGAAATCCAATCAATTCTCTCGAATGGAACTTGGGAATTGGTGGATTTGCCTCCTGGTTGTTCTGCAGTTGGTTGCAAATGGATTTTTAAGAAGAAACTTAATGCAGACGGGACAATCAATAAGTATAAGGCTAGGTTAGTTGCTAAGGGTTACACACAAAGGGAAGAAATATATTATTTTGATACATATTCACCTGTTTCCCGTATGACCACAATCCGAGTGCTTATAGCATTGGATTCCATTTATAATCTCTATATCCATCAGATGGATGTGAAGACCGTGTTCTTACACGGTGATCTTCAAGAAGAGACATATATGGAACAACCTGAGGGATTTGTGGGTCTTGGGAATGAGTCCAAAGTGTGTAAACTTGTTAAGTCATTATATGGCTTGAAACAAGCCCCTAAACAATGGCATGAGAAGTTTGATTCTGTGATATCATCATTTGGCTTTATTTCTAACGAATTTTATAAGTGTCTCTACTGCAAGATTGTCAATAATGGATTCATTTTGTTATGCATATACGTTGATGATATCCTGCTTTTTGGTTCCTATATGAAAGTAGTAAATGAGACAAAGTCATTCTTGTGTAGCAAGTTTGAGATGAAGGATATGGGTGTCGCTGATGTGATTTTAGGGCTTAAAATCATAAGGTCTACTGATGGTATACCTCTTTCTCAGTCTCACTATGTTGAGAAGATCCTGGAGAGGTTTGAGTACACATCACGTAAACCTGTTAAGACTCCATATGATTCATCCAAACCCTTGTTCAAGAATGAGACTGGGGTTCCAGTATCTCAATTACGATACTCTCAGATTATTGGAAGTTTGATGTATCTTATGAACTGTACACATCCAGACATTGTGTTTGCCATGAACAAGTTAAGTAGATACATCAGTTGTCCCGACAAGACCCATTGGGAATCTCTTGACAGAGTTCTGAGGTATATCAAGGGAACACGTTCCCTTGGGCTGCATTATGGTAAACATCCTTCCGTAGTCGAAGGATATAGTGATGCAAGCTGGATTGCCATGAATTCTGGGAGTAATGGTGTCTCAGGATATGTATTCCTGTTGGGAGGAGGAGCTGTTTCCTGGAGGTCTAAGAAATAGACCATATTGTCTCGGTCCACTTTTGAAGCAGAGTTGTGTGCTTTAGATGAAACTGGATTGGATGTTGAATGGCTACATGGACTTATGTCTAGTTTACCTATGGTAATGAAGCCGCTTCCTGCAATTTCAGTTCACTGTGATAACACTACAACCATTGCTAAGATAAAGAGTTCCAAGTACAATCAAAAACAGCGTAGACACATCCAAGTCAGATTGAAATCTGTAAGGGAGTTAGTGTCTAATGGGGTCATGGCTGTGGACTACGTCGGTACCAAAGATAATACAGTTGATCCTTTCACTAAAGGTCTTACCTTGGATTTAGTGGAAAAATCCAGGTTGGGGATGGGACTGAAACCCCTATAGATTTGCAGACAGTAGCAACCCAACCCAAAAGAGTGGAGATCCCACAAATTGGGTTTGATGTGGTAATAACAAGATGTCAGGTAAATCGGATGACACTATGTATTCTTGTTTGATGCTTCTAGCATCTGTGTGTCTATCTCCTGGAAACATGTTAGTGTCATGACTGCAAGTTAGTAAGCGAGTAGTCTCTTAATGGTGTCAAGTCTTAGGACAGGATGTTAGCAGTACATTCTTGGAGACTCCAGCTAAGTGATTGATGTTGTGTAGGCCACAACAGGAGAATTGAGTTGTTCTCTATTATCAATCATGATATATAATTTTGTATGCATGGTCTTAATGCATTGTTTTCTTTACTACCATGTCTTTATTGTATTGTTACCAACCTATACTATTATACCCAAGGTTTAGGTTCAAGACTTTTGTTCACCTAGTTCCTACGGGAGTCACAGTTGGATAACTCAGGTAGATTCAAACCGAAAGGTATCTGTTGAAAGTACAATATGGAGGATTGAATGGTAGAGCACACTACACATTGGACTTTGTGGAGGATTGTTAGATATATGATTACTGTAGCCGCTAGTTACTGTAGCAGCTAGTTACTGTAGTGCATTTACTATAGTAATCACTTATTTAGCATGGGTTAAGCCCAATGTAGTGCAGCAAGTACATGTGAGAATGTAGTGTTGTTTCTAGTGCAAATGGCAAAGAAGTTTTATCCCATATTGCTCACTCCTAGAACTTTTATGGTCCTCATATGTAGGATCACATGGGGTACTAGTGTCCAAAGGAGTCCTAGGAGGGAGGTATGCTCACCTCCTTGGTGGGTGGGGTTACCACATCACAACGCACGCACGCACATGCGCGCGCGCCATGCCACACCTTGCCTGGCCGGGCTCGAGCTTGGGCTTGTGGCTTGTGGCTTGTGGAGAATGTCTTCCGTCTTCATTTTGCACTATGATACAACTAAGTAATTAATTACTCATGTAATTAATTGTTTCTTTCCTATTCAGATTTTTTAATCCTAACTGGAAAGTGTTTCTCTTTGCGGTTTTTATTCCGTAATGTGTACAAGAGTAACCGAGTGTTTGCGTCTTACTGGGAATAGGATTAGGGATGCACGTGGCTATATATATGCCTCCGGTCATTAGGATTAAACACACAACAAACATTCTTCTGCCGCCGTGTGTTTTGAGAGCCCTAATCTAGAGTGCAAGAGCTGTCATTCCAGAGTCACTTCGTGGAGTCGTTCTCCTGTGCGAAGTGCGACTTCTCCTTCTCTTCACTGAGATGCAACTGTCAGGCGGTGGTTCCTGCGGTTGCTGTGTTGCGCCGATGGTGGTGCAATGAGACAACATCGATTGCAAGTGACGTGTCTGTTCCAGGTTCGTGTCGGATCATGACTGGGAGAACAGTGCCTATCCGCGAGGATTGTCGGGCACTGATTTCTTTAAGTATTACGTTCGTTTCTCAACGAACGATCTGGTTTGCGAATCTAAATCCTTTATTTCTGTTCTCCTACCTAGTTTGTTTTTCGTTTCTTATTTTGGATCTGCCTGAATTGTTAATTACATTGCACCTGGCGCTGACAATAATAAATATTAACAACAGTGAGAAGAGAAGGCACAGGACTTCGGAGGATTTTCACTTTTCGGGGCTATGCACACTGTGCCGAAGCGAGGAACCAAAGAGAATGGTTGTGTCTTCATGTCATTGGCCGGAGTTGTGGAGGTGAGGATGCCCTACGCTTCCTGAGCAGCAGCGCTCCTAGCTGCTCGCGCCTTGGCTCCCCTCAGTGGCTTCTAGGGTGATGTTGCGTCTGGGGTGTATCACGTCGGTGGTAGGGATTATGGTTGTTGGGTTGTGACGCTACAGATGTAGACCCGAAGGGGAAGAATAGTTGAGAAAATAGAGAGAGAAAGAGAGTGTGGTAGCAAGCTAAGGGGTGTTGTGGCAGTGAGGAGGGAGGACTTGGGCCAGGATGGTGTCCAAGACTCACGCATAGAACCCACACATGAGGAGAACGCAAGAGTCAGGCGCCCTAGTGTGAGGAAGGGGAAGAGGTCCGAATGAAAGTACTCAAATGACCCTGGCGCACATTTAGGGTAGAAGGGCACGGAGGTCTTTTGACAATGTTTTAAGTTGACATGATCAAAGGTATGGATATTATTATTTTGATGATGTGGCATGAGCTAATTCGTCTGAATAATGGTAAATTGAAATAATCATAGAAAATTATTGGTAACTCAGATGAAAATAAGTTATATGTGAAAGTTTCTTAGAAAAATGAGAGGAATATAAATAATATATTTGTAAAATCTACTTATGATTCTAATTCTAAAATTAATGCAAATATGGGTTTAAGTGGTGATTAGTGCTTAGGAACCCTATTTTTGAGTATTAACGTGTGGAATATGTTAGAAACCTCTCTTTAGAGCTATTATCCGATATTGTGGGCTATAATGGTAGTTTAACATGGTTATGATCATAATGATGAGAAAGTAGGTTTTCTAGACTGTATGATCTTTAACATTAGTAATTAAGATCTTGAACATCAATGATGTAGCATGCTATAACCTTAATGTGACTAATCTGATATAGGTGTTGTGAATGCAATAATATGGATGGCAACACATAATATGAATTAGGTTTCTTGAATTGTTAGATCAATAAACATGGGAACTGGAGTATCAAAATAACCCTAACAGTAACTAACAAGGAAACCTAAACCCTAGTTTAGGACTGAGTATTGTTTAATCTATTTAATGTGATGGTGACACTTTAGGATTTACATACATGCAAATATAATGTGATTTCCTAGATTCATCCTTGTTGATTGGATTGCTAGAACATAATTGAAGTGTATTCTACATGATAATCTACACGGTTCTACAAAAGGTATGTGGTTACGCCTAAGGCTACCCACATTAGTTTTTAGTGGTTTTTTGAGGTTTCTCGAAATGGATTGTAAATAAATGGTTGCTTGATTATTTATTCCCTGCAACCCATAAAGTCACTATAGCTATCACATTATATGGACATCACTAGCTCTAATCCAAAGACACCTTTAGATGTATGAAATATAAGAGAAATAATGATTAAGCAAAAGGGACAGAGGATCATCAAAGGTCATCCGCCTAAATAGGGGAAGACTTGTATGGAACCAAGCACTTGTGGGGAGAAGGTGCCCTATGTTTTTTGTAGGGACAATACCCCAGAGGGGTTTCATAAAGGATTGGATAGATCAAGGTTGAGTAGTCATGATTAAAATGATAATTTTGATTCTATAACATTAATTGCTATGATTATGTTGTTACAACTAGAAATGAATATTTTGTGGATATTGAGGTATACTAATAAGAGGCTAATGACAATCTTAATGCCATTCTTACACATATCAATTTTGGTAACCCGATACCAGTAAAACTCGTACACATGTGATATCAATGTAGTAACTAGGGTTGTACCACTAACATGTGTACAATAGTCTGTCTAAAATATTGTTCTTACGTAGATAAGCATATAAACCAGGGTAGATATATGTAAAAGAACTAAAACAAGGCAAGAAGTAAAACTAAATATAAAAAGATTCAAAATGTTAGTAATATGAAGGAAAGAGGTTCAAACTATGTGAACCATGGATCCAACTATCTAGGTACCATGTTGTAATGACCTCACTTTTTGATAAACTCCAATTAAGGAAGGCCCTAAATACGAGAGTTGTTACCTAAAACTTTCCCAAGAATCCATATTTTACCAAGCAATATAAAATAGCAAATAATTTTCATTAATTCCAGTAATGTTTACAAAATGTTGTTTTAAAAGTTACATGAATTTTTGTCATTAATTGTACATAGAGAAGAAGTATCTAGCTAATCCTCCTTACATAGATTAATTACTTCATATCATTCTATCTAGTTTATCATGTCTCTGAACATCTTTATAATTTTACATATATAAAAAATGCCACAAATCAAAACACGGTCAGTATAACAAGTTATACTGGTATGTGTTGAGTGGAGAAATGGTCTCACATCCATAATTTTCCATTATCACATATTTGGCATCATTGTTGGGGATGTGGAATTTCCAAGATAGGCATCCCAATATTTTGTTTATCCTAAACTAAGTGTGTTGATATACTAAATTTTTAGTTCTTGTTTTAAAAACTTGTATACATATATTGATGCTTTTTTTAATCCTTGGACCTATCCCCTACAAGATAGATCAATCGGACCACTTGCCCTACCAGTCGTTTCCATAGGACATACCTTTCATAGCTCATTAGGAGTGTGCACGTTAGTTGTTGGACACACATGCACGCCCATAGTCATCACCTACTCCATTACTTTCCATTCATAATGCCACCTCTACTATGTTACATGTTAATTCCTTAGTTCTAGGGATTTTGAGAGCAACGACTCATGTTAGAGAAAGTGTTGATGCAGTACACATTGTCATTGCATCTTCACTCCACATCTGGTAAGCCTCTCATACATTGTAGGTGCCTACTTTGGAGGTTTCTCATACCATTTTAGTCATACATCTTCTATCTTCTGAGACTCTTATAGCTATGAGAATGATCCAATTACATCCCTAATAAAAAGTTTAATAAAAGAGGAAATTTATTCATCTAGAAGATTGCGGATATTGTAGCCCATGATAGACATAGTACCTATGATTGTGAAAAGATTCCCCAACACAAATATGATCTACATAGAAGAGGAAAGAACAGTGTGCATGATAGAATTGTCAAGCTTTGATTTCTAAGGATCAACTTCATATACATTAGAGTGATATGAACGAGGGAAAAGGATGGTCTCAACATCTTGGAGGGCCGACTATGACTCATCTCCAAGTTTCAACATACACACATGAGATTTTCAGCCACCATTCCCACTCCACTAGACCCAATATAAAGATTATCTCACCATCTGACACATATTTCCTATTTCACTCATTTTTATTTTTTAGTAGAGACTTGCCTACCCTAGGAAGTACTTCATCCCACTCAATTAACCAAGTGGCAGAACTTGTAGAGGATATGTAATATCTTTATATCAGGCTAGATGATAACACTTTTCATGCCCCCTTGAGCAGCCAATTAGTTGAGTCACTATTGACATATCTGCTTAAAAATTCATATTGTTGGTTGCCTTGTTTTCCTCTCCATCCTAAGATGATATTTTGGATTTAAGGGATGTTGCTTTACATTAGATGTAGCATCTACTTTAGGATGGAATAGTTTGTTTCATTATTACATAATTGCACTTGTTCTTTATTCCTTTTGTAGGTCAATCAATCCTAGAAGGTTTAGCTTGGTTAGATTGTTAGGGGTTGGTTGCAACACATGAGTACATCCCATCCCTATTCCATGATGATAATCTTGGGGTGAAATGTTTGGAGATTGAGTCATGTACATGCCCCATCTAGATATGATGAACAGATAGATAGATTCTGACTGGAGATACGTTGGGGCATCCAATCTTGAATCATGAGGTGGAGCATGATGAGTGTAGTCCTTTTATGGACTTAAAATTTTGTTTATTCATCAGTACTTGGATTACACCCTAGGGTCTACTTATGCAGATCCATATGTTGAAGGGAACCATGGGAATGCAGTGTTGAGGAACTCAATTTAGTGCAACCTTAGTTATGATAAGAATAAAGATAAACTCAGTGAGTCTCTAGATCTTATTGTACTACTTGACACTCAAGGCTCGTCTAGCTTTGGTCCCAAATATTAGGGTTTTAGATATAAATGTTAGTGTTGTTGACAGACCTCCTCCCGTTCTGTTACCTTAGCCTCTTTCTCTTTTTTAAATAAATTTTGAATATATTCTTTATACATATTTAGTCATACTCCTCATTTATAATTTTCCCCTCATGCATTATTATTGTTTTTTTAGATTTTTTATTTATTTTATTGTTCCTTATATGCATTGTAAACATTTTCACCTAACCTTCTTGGACTAATATATTTGATTGTATCAATTTTTGCACTAGTAGGTATAGGATTTCTCTTTAGTGACATGGATAATCCACCATGAGATTGAAATGCTCCTATACCATCCCTTAGGGTGGAAAGTACCCCCACTAGCATCCAAGGAAAAAAAACGGTGGCAATCTATGGTAATTTCAACCTATTTTGAATTTCAATTAGGTCAAATTATTTTTACTTTAGGCTTCTACATTGACTTAAGGCTGGACAAGAATGTCAAACCTTATAGATTAACTGAAGTGGATAACATAGCCTGATGGGTTAGATATTCACTGAGTTATCCCATACCCATGTCACACTTGAGACCCAACCATCATTGGTGCCTAAACCAACTCAGGCCAAGTTCTTGATAAACTTGACAGAGTTCAAGAATACTCAATGGAGTTCATCATTTTGACATAATCTCACAAAGACATGAACTAGGACAGATCTCATACTAACTCAGCCAAGATCAATCATTGGGGCATCAAGAATATCTTTGATTGTCTATAAATAAAGAACTCGGTCGAGTGTTTTCTTTACCCTGAGGTCCATGTTTTGCTTGCATAATCCACCTTCTTGCTTCCACTTTAAGATCCCATGTTGTCCACCATAAAGAGCCACCCCACTTCTTATATATTGTTATGATTTCTTCCCCATCATGGATCTTTGCCTCTACAGACACATTGAGCATATATGGAATCCTTTCTTTCAGTAGAAACAACTCATTTGACTTATTGTGAACCTCTTCTTCTGCTTACACCTTTCCTTTCCATATCCATAGGGTAGTTCTCATGTTACTCCATACCTCCATCCCCTCCATGCTTCTGATCCATGGTGAAAATATGTGCATCTATAGCTAGTAGACATGAATCAGAAACCACCAACCGCAAACATTTCCCCCCTCTTAAAACACCTCTTCTTTCATGTCCCTTCCCCCACCAACACCAAATCCAATATTATTTTGCAACTCACCTTTCATATTGTTTTCCTTCTTTTTTGATAGTATGTAAAGGCATCGTTGAGGCCAAAAATCATCCAAGGTCAGCCAAACTTAGGTCGAGTAGTTGTCAGCAATTGCTAGGATTTGAATGGATGTTGTTTCATTGATTCTTCTTTCATTGATTCCTCCTAAAATTTCATTTCAATTGAAATTTGGTTATTCGTGATGTACGATGATCCCTTTTAAGCATCCATGGTTGAATGGTTAAAGCACCCAACTCATAATTGGCAAATTTGTAGGTTCAATTCCTACTGATAATGATATCTATACTTCCTAGTATTGTCATAATATCAGCCAATTTCATTTTTTTAACTAGCTGAGGAAGAATTTGCAAATTGATGAAACATGGTGGACGAATTTTCCATCTCCAAGGAAAGCCTCCAATTATCTCCATTGTGTGTCGAGTCAAACCACACAAACTTAATCATTGCTAAGCCACTTCCATGTAGACCTTTTTTTTACACATTCATACCTTAGTAGATAATTTGAGTGATTCCATCACAAACTCATGTGAGTTTCCTGGTTGGCATCATGGATGCTCTCTTTAGAGAGATCAATGCATCACTGCCTCCAACCATCACCATAGTTTCCATTGGACCTTGACCCAGCTGAGATGACTAAACTCGACTTGATTTGCCTCTAATATTGACGCTCCCGATAAGATAGAACTTATATGAGTCTGAATGAACTCGATCTATTTTCACGTTCATCTCTGCCATTTCATAGACTTGAAATCAACCAGTTTTCCACCATCTTTGTTGATTTTTGGGATGTTCCATACTCCTCCTCCCTATCGTCAGTGCACATCAACCTTTGTCACCCCAAGTAGCACTATGAACAGATGGGCGGGGTAAAGAAGAAGAATTTATGTGTACACATGATAATGGAATCAAACATTACTTATGCAAGTAGTGCAAACACCATGGGTAGTTATATGCTAGAAGTTTCTAGAAGTTCTACACCTATAATTGAGGTTAGCAGTCCACACCCTAATCTTTGAGGTTGGAATGTGCAACGTTTCTCCTAACTGGGGAGTCTTCACAATGTATTCCATCTTAATGTTTGTTTTCCCATGCCTTGGACCCCACATACCATGGCAGATCCACGACCTTTAACACAAATAGATGTACAACCATCAGACCTCCACATTTATGAGGATAAGATTTCCTATATCGCTACATATGATTTTTTGTGGCATCAATGAGACTTGAACAAGGAGGCCTTTGGTGGATACCATATGTTATCATAATGAGTCATGATATCACACACCCTCTCCCACCACCCAACATACACCCATTTCTTGGATCACAGAATAGTTTACAAGTATACGAAGGACATTCCATGTGATAAGAGAAATCAAGAGGGAGGAAAAATGCAGAAAAGATAAAAAATAGGAGAGGGAAACCTTTTTTTTGTAACTTTCAATACGTAGTGAATTTTATGACTAAATAAAAACATCAAATTTCTTTAAAAAGTAGTTTCTAAAAAATAATGTTGATATACTTTTGAAAAAAATAATACAGAACATAAAAATTAATATTGTATATTGTGTATAGTACTCATTTTCTGAGTCACAAAGTAACTTTAAAATGAATATTACATGTTAGTATTTTGATATAGCACTCATTTTATTATGTGTTGTATTCAAACATAAATGTTAAAATGAGTACTTGCATTTTACTTTTGGGAACAATACTCATTTGTCAAAATAACACACTATTTGAAAAATGAGTACTGCATGTATTTCTTTTGGTTATGTACTCATTTTTTCTATTTATTCAAAAAATGAGTATTATCTCCAAAAAAGAGAATGCAATACTCATTTTTTGAGTTAGCATGTTACTAAAAAATGAGTATTATCCCCACAATATAATGTAATACTTATTTTAATTCTAAATCTAGAATATAATGAAATAAAAAATAAGTATTTGTATCAAAAGAACAATGTGCAATACTCATTTTAACATTAGTTCTTAACTCACAAAATGAGTACTATTCGCAATATGTAATACTCATTTTTACAACAAGAATAATATTCTAATACTTCTGAAAAAATCAATGTGGAACATAAAAATGAATATTGTGGATATTGCTCATTTCTAAGTCACACACTAATTATAAAATGAGATCGTTCTTTTGATATATTAATCATTCTTAATGTATTGTATTTTAAAATAAGTGTTAGACTGATTACTACGTTGTCTTTTTGAGAATAATTCTCATTTATCAAAATAAAACAGTAACTGAAAAATAAGTAATGCATGTCGTTCTCATTTTTTGAGTTAGTGTGATACTCAAAAAATGAATAACATCCTCAAAATACAATGTAACACTCATTTTAGTTCTTATTTATAATATATAATGACATAAAAATGAGTATTTGTATACAAAAATGACACCCAATACTCATTTCAAAGTTAGTTTGTGATTTGACAAATGAGTACTATGCACAATATACAATATACATATTTATGTTCCGTATTATTATTCAAAAGTATCAACACTATTTTTGTTGTGAATAATTTTTTAAGCAATCTTATGGTTTTTATTTCATTAAAAGATTCATAGAGGACTGAAAGTTATAAAGAAAATAAGTTTCACTCTCCTATTTTTATGTTTTCTATGTTTTCCCCCTCTTTTCTCGTGCTACTTGGCACGACATCCCTATTTCTAGCAACTAATCTTGATCTAAGAAATGGGTGTATGTGGGGTGGTGGGAGAAGTTGTATGTATCATTTTCCTTAGCATAAGTGGTTTATTTGTTATTACTTGTTAATTCGGCTTAGGCTCAATGTATCTATAATTCATATTATTATGTAACTACACTTGAGGATTCATTTACCCACTTAAGTGTATCTATGTATCAATGGACTCTCATATATAGGAGACCCATAACATGCTTATATACAATTCAATATATGGGTATTTAATTATACATGGTATCATATACATGGTCCTAACCCTAATCTCTCCCACACTTCCTCTTCTTATCCTTTCTTTCTCTTCTTCCCCTCCATGACAGCTACCAACTCTGAGGATAGCAATAAACAACTACCCACCACCACACCCGACCACCCACCCACCTAGCCTCTAGACACCGCCCTTGCCTACAACTAGTCTCCTTGTGCACCTAGTGTCAGTGACAACCAGCCACCATGTGCAGCTAGTGTCAGCCGCCGCCAGACTAGCGGGCGGCGTAGCAGCTACCAATACATTTTAGGTAGTCATCAGCCTCTTTCGTTCCTCCATAATCTTGTCCCATCAAGTTTATTCCATGTCCCCCTCCTACCTCTCATATTCTTCTACTGTGGCTTTTTCACAAGAACTAGACTAAGAACGCAAAAAAATGAGATAAAAGATCTCGTGCTAATTTACGAAGCGCCAAAACATAAAAGAAGCACCTTATTCTTTTATTTCCTCTCCATGTTGTTCTCCTATCCCCCATGGTTGAGTGGCTTTGCTTAAATTAGGGATTTCTTATTACTTTTCACATCACAACAACTTTATTCATGTGATTTTATCTTTTTCCTACTGTTCCTATATACCAATAATGCTATCGTTTTTAATAGTTTTTATCATTCCATGATTCATGTATCACTTCTCCTCTATTCTTAGTACATGCTACTATTTTGGTAGTGCCTGGTGCGTCCCCGCTAGTGGTGCTTTTACACCCCACGAGGTCGGAGCGCACGGGATGTGGGATCTTATGCTTTCGAAATTTGTAAGACCTGCACTAACTACCTACGTCTACTAAGACACTACGCCCGCAAGCGCATGGGGTCGTGTCATAGTATAGGTGAGGCAGCAAGTACATGGTCGATCCACGGAGATAGAGGGGGCACTAGAGTTAGACGGTGTGGGCTACGTTCCTATTGTGGAGAGTAAGGTTTTTAGGGTTTAAAAGGTTGGTTGGTTGTTGATTAAGCTAAGCGAGCAAGTAGGAAATGCAATATAAAACTAAGTTATCAAAAGGCTAAATTAGCAATCTAAGTCAACAAGCT
The DNA here is from genome assembly GCA_963693085.1 of Alisma plantago-aquatica. NCBI lineage: Eukaryota > Viridiplantae > Streptophyta > Magnoliopsida > Alismatales > Alismataceae > Alisma > Alisma plantago-aquatica. The sequence continues at coordinate 65,470,049 of OY856412.1, forward strand.
ATCTAAACAAGAGCAAGAATAAACTACACTAGACTAAGCAAGCAACTAGCAATTGAGGGCCTAAATTAACCACTAATCAAGATCAAAGACCTAAATTAACACTTAGCTAGCAAAACTAGGCAATTAACTAAGTTAACTAAAGCAATTGAACTATACTAGCATTAACAAGCAAACAAAGCAATTAAGGTTTTAAGAAATTAGATGAAGGAGGTGGGCCGTTTGGGAATGTGACCTTGACATTAATTGGGGGATGTCACCATAATAAGCAATTAGCATATTTCGTTCTAGATTACCAAACCAAACAACAAGGTGGGTGCTATGAGAATGTACCCTATGCTACTAGTTGGAGAACTAGGGCTAGGTGTAATTCTCATAGGACTTACCAAGTCTAGGTATCTAGGATAAGTGGTATTAGTCAATTGAGGACCAAGGGTAAGGATGGGAGTAGAGATGAGGATATTTGACCTCATGCCACTAGCCACCTCAGCCTTTAGGAAATCCTAGGCAATTGCACTAACCACACTTATACTAGTCACTTAGAACTCACATTTGCATGTAAGAAGAAGGTGATTATGTAGGAAGATAGGGGGCTAGCTAGGGATCCGAATTAAGGACCTAGGATCCAATCCTATGTTAGCTACATAGAAACCAAAACATCCTAGAGGCAAATGTCTTCAAACACCACAAGGCAAGCAATTAATGTAATTAAACAACAATCACATGTACAAGTAATGGGAAATGAGATGCAAGCAAAGGAAATATTCATATAACTAAAATATGTTCATTACAAATTATATTCCCCCAACGTGGTATCAAAGTCACATTTTTGCCCCAAACAGCCCACCAAAGGGGGCTTAGCTATACATGATCAAAATAGAAATAAAGGAGAAGGGAAAGAGAGTAGGAAATGCCATGGATGCTTGATGAAGCTTGACTTCTTCACCTCCTTGTTGCCAACCACGAGCCTCCTCCTCCAATGGTGCCCAAGAGCATGGAAATAGGGGAATGGATGGATAGAAACCTAGAGAAACTAGGTTTCTATGGTGGAAATGAGTGGAAAGTGGGTGGAAATGGGATTAAATGCAAGGAAAGTAGGTGGATGGGAGTAATGGATGCAAGGAGTAGTGAGGGAGTAGCTGGGTAGCGGCTAGGGGTGCTCTCTCTCGAGCCCTAGAAGAAACTAGTGCTTGTATAGGAGCTAGGGCTAAGTGGGGGTATAATAGGAAAAGCAGTGCAAAAGTTGTGTAGGGTCGGTGATCACCACGGTCGTGGTGGGTGTGCCACGGCCGTGGCGAGGGTAGTGAGGAACGGCCATGGGGGATGAATACGGTCATGGTGTGAAGGAAGTGGTGAGATGGTGGTGGCCACGATCGTGGTGGGTAACATGCACCACGACCATGTTGGGTAACACAACCGTTTTGGAGGAGGAGCTGATCGTGGGGAGGGGCCACGGGCGTCTTGATCATCTTCGGCCACGGTCATGGCGACTTGGCCATGGCCGTGGCATTCTGGGCAAAAACCCTGTTGCAACTGAACCTTTGGCATTTAATTCCCACGACCGTGGCAGGGTGCCACGGTCGTGTTCTCTTCTACTGACCACGACCGTGCTGATGGCCACGACTGTGGTGTTTTCAATGGCTACGGTCGTGGCAGGTGGCCATGGTCGTGGGATTCTGTGGAATTTCCCTGTTGAAACTGTTGGATCTTGGCAATAAATGCATGACCGTGGCATTGTGGCCACGGCCGTGGTGAGGCTTGACTTCTTGATTTCGCTTCTGACTTTGTCATTTTCGGATGTCTTTGCTTGGGGATGATTCTTGGCCACTGGAGGTAGGTTGAGGGAGACTTTGGGGACTTCTTTGGGTCCCTCCTTGAGTGGGGGGAACCTTATAACTCCCCCCTCTCTCTTCCATCTAAGCATGGTCCAAGTACCTAAAAAACAGTGCAAAGAACATCCATAAGCATATTTGCAATGATAATCATATTGGGGAAAAAAGCTTGTAATCTAACATGTTTAGATGCAACTTAAGTACAAAATGGCACAAGATGGAGCCCTAAAATAGGGCTGCATCACCACCCCAAACTTAAAACAAACTTGTCCTCAAGTATGTTCCAACTTAATCACTCTTTTCTGTTCTTTTCAACAAACACACATGACAAATGCAAAGCAACAGAAAATTATTGAATATATGGTCTTAGAAGTGACTAAGTGCATGTGTCTCACATCTCTCCTCTCCTTATTTCACAAACCATTCATGAACTGAGCACTAAGCATACAAACTTCAAATATAAAGCATAGAAACACAAGTTGTCCATATGTCCTTTATGTTATTTTGGGTAAACCGTTTCATGTTGGTGTTTATCAAAGGTGACTAGGAGTGTTGTTTCACTTTCATGCATTCAGTCTTATGCTTCAAACCACACTAGATGATCCACTTGGCTGTAGAAAGGGTAAAGTGAGCTAGATTTGATGTTTTCTAGCTCAATGGGTATAAAAGAAGAAGAAAGGGTTGCGGTAAGATTTGGAGTGCTTTTACACATTCCTCTTTTCTTTATTTGAATGCTCTTAAACAGGAGCATACTTTTATTTTATTTTTGCTTTTCTTTTCTTTTTCTTTGCCCTTGGTGTAGGTAGGGCACAAGGTGGATAGAGTGAAGCGGGGAGGTAGAGATGTGGCCACCCCAAACTTTTATGGGTGGCTACGGCTGATATGTGCACTCTTGGCATCTTTTTATGAGGCAGAGAGAGGTATGAAGGTGGTGGAAGAATGGTCGGATCAAAGAGGGGTCATCAGTGTAGTTTTCAACATAAGATTCCCTGCATGAAATCTAATTCAACACTTCACCAAGTAATATCACACCACATGATAGAATTAACACAATATTCATATTTCTACCAAGTGATTCCATTGGCTTTAAGCGTTTGTCGCTTGCTCAATTCATGGTTCAACCAAAGCATTCACAGACTTAAGAGATGTGGTTCACATGTAAAAAGTCACAAACAAGACCATATATCAATAAGATATAAGAATGTAGCATGCATTTGTCACAAGAGTAAACCATTTCATTTCAAACATTGGAGATTAAGTCAAAACATCCTATCGGAACAAGATTATTCAAATCTGGGAAAAATTGGCCAAAATGGTGCCAATTTGCACTAAATCACATCTAAACCTACTTTAGAGGAATTTAAAGCGTAAAGCAACAAATCCTACTTAACATGCATATGAAATTATCAAAAACTACATGAGAATGCAATGCATGATATGGAAAAGGAAAAAGAGCAAAAATTTTGAAAAATTACACAAAAATGCAGAAAGCAACTACATGCCATGCAAAGATGCAATGCAAAGAACAAAAACAATAAAACTAAACTAGATGGCAGGGGTGATAACAAAATGACAAAAAGAGAGAGATAGGGTGGTGCATACCGCCCTACCCACCCCAAACTTTAGAATCATGTTGTCCTCAGCATGAAACTATAGCTTAGGGGAGATAGGGGAAGTGTCAAGGCTGCGGTGGCTGGTCCGGCATCTGCGGAGGATCTAGAGGAGGAGCTGAGGCTGGAGCTGAGCTTGATGGAGGATGTTGGTAGTAGTGCCCCCAGTAGTCATCCTGGGGTGGAGGGTATGCTTGTGGATGTCCAGCTATACCACCCCAAAAGTCTGCACCCCATTCAGGGTTTCTTGTAGCCTGGGCATGTTGGTACTGGTACAAGTGGTTGATCTAATAGTGCATCTGATGTTGATCTTGCCACATGTACTGCTGGACAAGATGCATGTCACCTTGGGTCTTCTGAATATTCTCAATGTGTGCCTGGATTGTGGCCATGTCATAGGCATTCCCTGAGGGTGGCTGCAGCTGGGATGTCCCCTCATCCCTCCTTCTTGTTCTTTGGGGCTGTCTTTGTTTTGCATCTTCTTGCTCCTGCCCTTGTACATTAGATTCAGTGATGTCTTCATGTACGGCAGTGGCTCCCCTTGTATATGTCTCTCTTGGGTGTTCTTGCTACCATTTCAAAAGTTTTTCTTTCAATTTGAAAAGAACTCCCAACGTGGATAGAAGAGGCGCCGCGTGGTATGGCAGCTCGAGCTCGAAGTCTGACACACTAGTAGTAAGATAGATCATTTTCTTATCCTTCATCTTTATAGTGTGCGAGCGCACCAAGTAGTTGAGGTCAACAAACTCTGCCTCAAGTGCGTCTTGTAACCCCGAGAGATCGTATCCCAGCGCTGGTGCAATCGAAGTCACAAACCCACCCATGATAAAGGGTTTTGTGCTCTGGTAGGGTATGGACTTCATATGATCAATCAATAGAACACCTAGGTCTAAGTGCTTCTTGAGGTGCATCAATATCAAGACAAACATATCTTTTTGTGAAATGGAGACTTGATTATCATACCTCCCCACAATTGTATTTGCCAAGACCTTCTGCACATAGCGCATCATTGGGTTGCTTATGGCGGTTGTTTTTTATCTTCCTGCCTCGTACACGCCACTTCCTGTGATTGTCTCCCAGAAATAGGCATAATCCAGTTCTTTCTCCTTCTCTAACAAGCCGTCATCCATTTTTACGGCTTCTTCAGGACTTACAACGAATATCCCATTCAGCTCAGTGGATGTGAGGGTGTGCACATTGCCCATTATGGCAAACTTGATTGCGTCACAACCTCTCACTTTTGTCCTTTCGAGAGTAGCGAAGAATTCTCGGGTCAAGGCGATGTAGGTTGGTTGCGGTGTGAAAAGGATATCCCACAACCCTATTCTCTTTAGGTTTCCTTCCACTGCCTCCTTGATCCCTAGATCCTCAATCACTTTCTGAGACCCGTACTTGGTGGTGATGACTGCCTTGTCATGCACTCGGGGTAGATAAGACCAACCTTCTTTTGCATGTGTCCTCTACCATAGGACACCCCCGCCGGTGCTTTGTCCAGGGTCTTTTCTATGTCCACCTCCAGATGTACCAGAACATCATCTCCTTCCGGCTCAAGCTCTACCTCTTCCTCCTCGCTGTCTTCTTCTTCCTCCATCGTGTAGGAATGCGACCCCGAGATGGTGTCCAGATTGTACCAGTGGGCCGACTGCTCCTCATCTTGCTGCAGTTGCCGCGTGGGTCGTGGTTGCACATCACGCTTCGCCACCGCACTAGACGTCGAGTGGCGGAGTGGTGTGGGCTTTGGAGGCAGCATGGATGATGACAATGTCACTTTAGATTTTTGACTTCTTTTTGCAGCCGCCGGCTTGATCTCATCAATGAGGTTGTCTAAGTCGACCCCCATGGACTCCTCCTCTTCTTCGTCCTCTCCCTCGTAGGTGGCATCCGTGATGTGGTGGCTATCAGATGAGCGGGAGTGTGATCCGCTCACCGATTGTAATCGGCGGAGGGAATGGTGGGCGGAGGTGGTAGGTGAAGGGGTGTGGGATGACACAGATACATCGAAGGAGGCATTTTTAGAACTCCGTTTCCCTCCGGTGAGGATGTTCGTCCCCTTGGTTATGGCTCTCCCAATTTTTTTCATGGTGGAGATGGAGGTGAAGGTGGTGATTTTTAGATTTTGGTGGAGAAAGTGGTGTGGATGTGGTTTTGTGGGTGGAATGGGAGGATAGTGATGTATGGATGGTGGGTAAATGATTTGTTGTGGATTTGGGTGAGAATGGAAGGGTTTTCATAGAGGTTTTGTGTAGGGGAGCTGTAGGGCGGAGTGGATATGGAAATGGAGATGGAGTCGCGATTGGGCTAGATTGGATGGTGGAAATGGCAGAGGGATGACTGGGGATCGATTTGGAATGGATTGGGGATCAAACGGGGGTAGTTTTGGGGGTTGGAGGTGGTGAATGGGGGAGCACACAGCCATTTTCCGCCGCCACGGTCGTGTTGCTGGAGGTAGAATATGATAGAATGAGGAGGGGGTCGAGTTTAGACGTTTAAAAGCATTTTTTTTCCTGAACTGGGTTCGGCCACGGTCGTGGCAGGTGGCCACGGTCGTGGCCAAGGTGGGGTAGCACGGCCACAACCTCAGTAACAACAAATTTCTCTTTCTCCTTTTTTTGCACAAATGACCACTGCCCCAGATGGGTACACCTTCTTGACAAGGTAAGGACCTTCCCATCTAGACCGAAGCTTTCCGGGAAAGAACTTCATTCTTGAATTGTATAACCATACCCATTTGTTAGGATCAAACTCTTTCTTTTTTATGATCTTGTCATGTAGAAACTTGGTTCTTTCCTTGTAGCTCTTTGACATTTCATACGCTTCATGCCACATTTTTCTAGCTCATGCAATTGAAACTTTCTTTTCATTCCGACACTCTCTTCATCAAAGACCATCTTCTTCAAGGCCCAAAGTGCCTTGTGTTGCATCTCAACCGGCAAATGGCAACTCTTACCATAGACAAGCTTGAATGGTGTAGTGCCAATCAGGGCTTTGTATGCATTCCTATATGCCCATAAAGCTTCATTGAGGCGAAGCGACCAATCCTTGCGGTCCGGTCGCACCGTTTTCTCTAAAATGAGCTTTATCTCCCGATTTGCCAACTCAACTTGGCCACTCGTTTGAGGGTGGTAAGGAGTAGCTACACGATGGTTCACTCCATGTCTCTTTAGCAGCCCTTCAAAGGTGCAGTGGATGAAACGACTCCCGCCATCACTAATCATAGCCCTTGGAACACCAAAACGGCTAAAGATGTTGGATTTCACGAAGTCACACACCACCTTGTGATCATTTGTCCTCGTTTCTACAGCCTCTATCCATTTTGACACAGTCTACGGCAACCAAGATGTAGACATAAAGGAGGGAAAGGACCCATAAAGTCAATCCCCCAAACATCAAACATTTCCACCACAAGAATAGGTGATAAAGTCATCATGTCCCTCTTTGAGATAGTGCCCACTTTTTGGCAATTGAAGCAACTCTTGCAAAAGTCATGAGCATCTTTGAACAATGTTGGCCAGTAGAATCTACATTGAAGAATTTTGGCGGCCGTGCGTTTCCCTCCAAAATGACCTCCACACACTCCAGAATGGCACATAGATAAGACTTCTTGCTGCTCCATCTCCGGAATACACCTCCTAATGAGTTGGTCCGGGCAATACTTGAAGAGGTGAGGGTCATCCCAAATGTAGTTCTTGACCATAGCAAACAATCTCTTACTTTCCTCTCTTGTCCACATGCTAGGTATCCTCCTACTGGCTAGGAAATTCACTATGTGCTTGTACCATGGCTTTTGGGCAGATGAGATTAAGAGGAGTTGTTCATGTGGCATTGTCTCTTTGATTGGACTTGTCATATCAAATGGTCCATCAAGGCGGGAGAGATGATCTGTTGCACCATTTTCTACTCCTTTCTTATCCACAATTTCTATGTCAAATTCTTGGAGCAACAAAATCCATCGGATCAACCTTGGTTTTGAGTCTTTCTTGGACATAAGATACTTCAATGCAGCATGGTCTGTGTAGATTGTCACTTTGTTTTGCAATAGATACGACAGGAACTTGTCAAGAGTGAAGATCACCGCAAGCAACTCCTTCTCGGTAGTTGTATAGTTTCTTTGAGCATCGTCTAAGGTTTTGCTTGCATAGTAGATAGCATGAGGAATTCGGCCAACGCGTTGACCCATCACAGCCCCCACCGCCATATTGGATGCATCAGTCATGATCTCAAATGGCAACGAGAAATCCGGGGGCTGCATGATAGGAGAAGAAATAAGCCTTTCTTTCAAATGATTGAAGGCTTCAACACATTTGTCATCAAACTAAAATTCGACATCTTTCTCAAGCAATCGAAAGAGTGGTCTTGAGATTTTGCTAAAGTCCTTGATAAAGCGGTGGTAGAAACCTGCATGTTCCAAGAAAGATCGAACATGTCTTACGGTGGAAGGAAGGTCGAGTGTAGAGATAAGGCCCACCTTGGCCTTGTCAACTTCAATCCCATCTTTAGAAACTCGGTGTCCCAGAACTATACCTTCAGGTACCATAAAATGGCTCTTTTCCTAAGATAAAACTAAGCGAACTTTTACACATTTTTCCAGAACAACAGCTAGATGTAGCAAGCACTCATCAAAGGTTTTCCTGAAAACTGAAAAATCATCCATGAAAACTTCAAGTGACGAATCAAGCATGTCAGCGAAGATTGAGGTTACACATCTCTAAAAAGTGGAAGGAGCATTGCACAGTCCAAATGGCATTCTCCGATAGGCAAATGTACCACTTGGACAAGTGAATGTCATCTTTTCCTGATCTGTCAGATGTATAGCAATATGAAAATATCCTGAGTATCCATCAAGAAAATAGTATAAGCTCTGCTCAGCCAATCTCTCTAAAATCTGATCAAGAAATGGGAGTGGGTAGTGATCCTTCTTTGTCTTTTCATTGAGCTTTCGGTGATCAACGCACATTCTCCACTTGAATTGCTCTCTCACCGGCATAAGCTCACCATCGGCATTTTCTGCAACCGTAATCCCTCCCTTCTTGGGCACAACTTGGATGGGACTCACCCACGTACTGTAAGAAATGGGATAGATGATCCCTACATCAAGCAACTTTACAACCTCTTGAGTTACAACGTCCTTCAACTTTGGATTTAGCCTTCTTTGCATTTGGCGGGTCGGCCTCACATCTTCTTCTAAGTATATCCGATGCACACAAATAGAGGGTTCAATCCCTCTCAAGTCATCAATAGACCATCCAATGGCTTGGATGTTCTTCCTCAAGACTTCCATCAAGGCATCTTCTTGCTCAGGAGAGAGAATGGAGGAAATGATCACTGGGAGGGTGTCATTTGGGCCAAAGAAAGCGTACTTCAATCCTTCAGGAAGTGTCTTCAACTCAAGAACGGGGGGTGCTTCAAGGGAGTTCTTCAATGGTGCAGAAATAGAAGGAAGGTCCTCACTTGCAGCCACTAAGGCTAGCTCACCCACTTCACTTTCTTCATCATCTTCCTCGTCATCCTCGGGAAACTCAACAATTGGTTCAAGACCTCTACCTTGGGTGGCAGTCTCAATCCACGCAGGTAGGCACTCTTCAACAATCTTTTCTAGGCATTCCACCAAATAACATTCTTCCTCGGTGGCCTCTATCACTTCGGTTGTAGTAGATGACTTGAAGATGTTCAACCAGATCTTCATGTGCATGAATGTAACATACATGGTCCCAGTCCTCACATGGATCACTGCATCAGCTGTGGCTAGGAAAGGTCTCCCCAAGATGATTGGCACCTTTCTAGTCTCTTTTTCCATATCAAGAATGATAAAATCGGCTGAGAAGAAGGTAGAAGTATCCTCATCAAGACGGACTAGCACATCATCCACATGTCCTCTAGGCATCTTCACAGATCAGTTGACCAACTGTAGAGTGCAATGGGATGGCCTCAACTCCCCCATTTGGAGCTCAGCAAACAGATCATACGACATCAAGTTTACGCTAGACCCCAAGTCAAGAAGAACATGGTCTATGCGATGTGCCCCGATGTAGCATGAGATGATGGGAGCACCAGTGTCTTTTCTTTTCCGAGGAATGGTGTGTTGGAGAATGGAGCTCACTTGCTCAGTGAGCTTAATCTTCTTAGGCGTCCTCCCTGTTGTCTTTCTTTTGAAGGTGCACAATTCTTTAAGGAACTTTGCATAGGATGGAATTTGCTTGACTGCATCTAGAAGAGGTATGTTGATTTTCACTTGCTTGAAGATCTCCAAAATATCTTCCGCATGCTTCTTTTTTTTTTTTTCAACAGAAGGCTCCTCAAGTGCATCAGGATATGGAGGGAGTTGGGACCCCAATCGGTCCAAATCAACAGTATCATCCACTAATATCACTGGAATCACAGTATCACGGTTCGGTATCACAGTATCAATGCTCGACGTCACGATATCAACACTGCCTCTTATCACAGTATCATCAATTTGCCTCTCAGCATCAACCTGCTCAACCTTAGTGTCATCTCTACCAACAACTGTACCATGGGGGCTCTCCAAAGTCCTGCCACTCCTCAATGTAGTCACTACCTTCACATGCTCATGGGTGGTAGGAGAGTGAGCTTGTGGAGGTGGTTGTGGCTGTTGGGGTGGGGGAGGCCTTTGGTGAGGGGAGTTGGGATTTTGAAGAATGAATTGGGGTTGCGGTTGTTGTTGTGGTGGGGGTGGTATTATGGAGGTGGTTGTTGGTAGGTGTGAGGTGGAGGTGGAGGTGGAGCATATTGATAATTGAGTGGCGCTTGAGGAGGCGGAGGAACATAGGGGTTTGGTGGGGCTTGGTAAGATGGTGGAACATAAGCACTCGAAGTGTTCCCTAGGAAAACCCCATCATTGTTTCGATTTGGCATTGGTTGAGATGGAAGTCTACCTTCTTCCCTTCTAGCCAAAGAGAGAGAAATCTAATCCAACCTCTACTCAAGACGGTTTATAGACTGCCCATGTGCATTGACATCTTTTTTTACTTCATCTAGGCTCCTTAGCCTTCCTAGTACCTCGTCCTCAAACTTGGAGCTGTAGCGTGACTTTTGCTGCCCCTGTCCTTATCCATCCTCATTCTGTTGTTTCCAAGAGAAGTTTGGGTGGTTCCTCCACTCGGGAGTGTAGGAGTTGGACATTGGGCCCTGGTTGTTGCGGCCACCAAAGGAATGTAAAACATTGACTTCCTCGTCTACAATGTCAACAGCCATTGCGGGTTGGCTAGAAGAGCCACCCACTTGATTCTTCATCATCTGCATCATATCAGCCATCATCTTCATCATATCGAGGTCGGTGGCATTACGTGCGGGATCCATGGAGGAAGGTGGAGGAGTGTAGTTCCGGCTGCAATTCCCCCTTTAGTGGAAGCTTGGTGGTGAGAATTCTCGGCGAGATGCTCAAACAGCGGCCATGATTCCTCGGGCGGCTTTGCCATGAACGTGCCCCCGCAAGAAGAATCTACGTTGTTTTGTCTTTGCTCCTCAAGCCCGGTGTAGAAGGCCTGAACTAGCTTCCAAAGAGGAACCTCATGATGAGGGAAGTCACGAAGCAAATTCTGGAACCTCTCCCGCCTCGTGGAAGGGCGCGTTCTCTTTCTGGGCGAACGACGTGATGCACCTTCTCATATAAGATAACTTGGCGATGGGGAAGAACTTCTTGAGAAACTCATTCTTCACCTCATTCCAAGTGACCAACTCTGGCCTCAAAACGTACCACTCCTTGGCTTTCTCCTTGAGGGAGAAAGGAAAGAGTGTCCTCCTGATTGAGTCGTCGGTGGCGACTGGAATGCGGAAAGTAGAGCACGTTTCAAGGAACGTGTCTATGTGGTGGTAGGGTTCTCATTCTCTATACCGAAGTATGTAGGGAGAAGCCCCAGGAGTGCCGGCGGGATGGAGAACTATTGACATGGCATCTGGTCAACCAGAGTGGCGATGGGGGAGTTGTAGTTCCCCGACGTGAAGTACTCGTGAAGCATGCGATGTGGTGGTGGAGGTGGAGCATCTGGTGGCGGGTTGTTCTCAGCCATCTCTTCCTCTCGGTGTAGGTTGCGGCGAGATTGACGCCTTCTTCTCCCAATCTCGGGGTCGTAAACCACCAAGTCAGTGCAAGTCGAACGCGTGCTACGCATGCACAACTGTCACCTGCGCAAGTCACAAACAAACAACAAGGAGCCCAGTTAGCGAACCAATATGCAAGAGTAACACAAATAATAAATAATAGCAATGGTGATGGCAAAAGGAAAGGCTAAGCTACACTATCTCACTAGGCCGAGCGCCTCTATCCTCGGCAACAGCGCCAGAAAGCTTGGTGCGTCCCCGCTAGTGGTGCTTTTACACCCCACGAGGTCGGAGCACACGGGATGTGGGATCTTATACTTTTGAAATTTGTAAGACCTACACTAACTACCTACGTCTACTAGGACACTACGCCCGCAAGCGCACGGGGTCATGTCGTAGTATAGGTGAGGCGGCAAGTACATGGTCGATCCACGGAGATAGAGGGGGCACTAGAGTTAGACGGTGTGGGCTACGTTCCTATTGTGGAGAGTAAGGTTTTTAGGGTTTAAAAGGTTGGTTGGTTGTTGATTAAGCTAAGCGAGCAAGTAGGAAATGCAATATGAAACTAAGTTATCAAAAGGCTAAATTAGCAATCTAAGTCAACAAGCTATCTAAACAAGAGCAAGAACAAACTACACTAGACTAAGCAAGCAACTAGAAATTGAGGGCCTAAATTAACCACTAATCAAGATCAAAGACCTAAATTAACACTTAGCTAGCAAAACTAGGCAATTAACTAAGTTAACTAAAGCAATTGAAATATACTAGCATTAACAAGAAAATAGAGCAATTAAGGTTTTAAGAAATTAGATGAAGGAGGTGGGCCGTTTGGGAATGCGACCTTGACATTAATTGGGGGATGTCACCATAATAAGCAATTAGTGTGGCAACACATCCCATTATCACACTGATAATGAGGTGTTACGTGAAAACGTGCGGAAATCACCATAACCACAAATTATGAAAACACGGGTTAATTAAAACTGATTGAGGAAAACTGATAAACTGTGAAACTATTGCTTTTCAGTCCTCATCCTGCATAGAAACATGTCATATAAATACATCCACGAGATCTGATGCGTGTCCACAGCTCAGAACCAGCTGTTCATCCATCACATGAGTTCACCACCTGTTCATATACATAAAGGCCCACATCCGGCCAACAACAGGATATACAAACATGATCGATCGTTCATCGTGAAACAACGTCAAAACACTGCCAAGGACCTGAGAGTACAGGGATGACTCTAGACTCTACTACAAAACATCCAAAACAGCAGCATGTCCAACGCTTGCCTTCTACTGCTCATCAAGCTGCTTGGCCGCTACACCACGACCACGACCACGTCTACCTCGACCACCTAAAAAGGGGTTAAACCAGCGGGGTGAGACAATTGAACAATTGTCCCAGCGGGAAACATAACTCCCCACCGCAACTACAGAACCTTAGTAAGATATACTATAACAACAAATATCTAATCAATAGATATAACATGAGTAGTCTACGTAAAGAAAGGCTATTCTTACCGACAAGCTTACCAGTTGTACAAAAGGCATATAACCAATTACTTCTCAGGGGGTATGATTAGCAAGATAAAATGTATCACTATGTAACATGATTATCAGAACAAGATATAATGTCACATAACCTGCTTCTCAAGATAAGTCATATTGCCACATACCTGTTAAATATAGAAGTACCTGCAAGGTATAACAGAATTAACTACACAAACAAGGTCTCAACCAATGTTTCGTGTTTATCTTATGCAGTAAATACTAAATGGTTGTATTACGTGTTATTATGCCCCAAGGATTTGAATCGTACCATTCAAATCCAACCTCTGGCTGTGAAGCCTTAGACTGGTGCCATACAAGGTCAATGGAAGAGCCGGACTCCACGACCTCCCACCTCGTGGTCAGTACACGAGTAGAACACAAGCATGACCGTAGTCACATGCTGAAGTGGTCTAAGCCACTGGATCAGCTCCATAGGATACCCTCACTCTAGCCTGCCTTGGTACAGGTCTCGGCGCTAGTACAACTTGAGCCACGGGTCTGTTCACCGTGCTCTGAGCCATGAACGTATTCATGCTCTCCACATCATATATCCTGAGCCATGGGCCTGTTCACCATGCTCTGTATACGTATCTGAGTCTGTAACCGAAGTTACACTCTTACCTCCTTACTTTAGGCTAGGAGTAACCTCACATATTCAACAATATGCGCTCCGGGTTAACCCGTAGGGGAACCCGTTTCACCATCACCAAGTCCTGACGATGATGGATTTATGGCCAGGGTAAACTACATGATAGAATTCCACTATAATTAATTAGTATCTTTTAGATGGATTGCAGGATTCAACCAAGTTATATAACATGCAAGATATAATCAGAAGGTAAAGAACATTATATTATTATTGAAACCACATCAACCTAATCCAGCACAAGGATCCAACATCACATGTTACCACTTGGCCTCTTGCCAACCATCCAGATCCATCTCAAGGATCATCACATACCATGGAATATCAATCCTTCATCATGTACTGTCACTGCCTCTCAAGGCTCACATCATCATTGTGGGACCAACACATTATATATATAATCTCATAGAACAAATATCAAGGTAATGTTACTCATCACATATGTCACATAGCCCTTTCATGGCTACACATCATCTGTATGGTTAGGATACATAATAACCATAGATTCAACATAAAGAATATGCTCACTATCATGAACTATCATTCGGAATATTCTACTTATCATTATTACACTATTTGCTGTTCAAGTGTATTAAGCACATCATACCATAATCATGCCTACCCTTATCTTAGGATTTATACAAACAATCAAGGTATTCACTTTATATAACAATTATGTTGAGTATACAAAGCAACTACTATTGTTACCAAAATCATTACTATTATCAATATCATCATCTACTGTTATCTTCATTACTATGACATTAAGCCGACTGTTAATGTAACTGTCACTTATCACCATTATTCCAATCATTAACATCATTAACCACATTATATTATTTAACATCATTATTGCTTTCACTTATGAGTTAGGCATTATCCTCTCATCATCATTAACATCGTCACTATGCAACACTGTCAATATTCGTTTGTACACAAACTTCCACTTCCACAACACATGAAACTATCACTAAAAGAACTACCTACCCTCACGGGAACCTCACATTCCTCACTAAAGCTAATTGCTCGGCTAGGCATGGGGGCAGCAACGCTGCGTTGCACCCAGCCTTTGCCCGCAATGCGCGTCACAAGACAACTGGTTGACATGGGTGTCGCGCATCACACCCAACGGGCAACGCCCTGCCACGACGCCCATCCAGCTGACCCTATCGCCCAACAACCAAGAGATAACGCCCATCTAGCATCTCCATAACAGCAAGGAGAGAGAGGAGAAGAGAAAGAAGGAAAGAAAGAGAAAAACTCCTGATAACGTGCAACAACTCACAGGGCATAACGCCCGACACACCCACACTCTATCGCGGGTCACACTCCAAGCCTATCGGCCGACACACCAAGCTGCAATGCCCGTCAGGGCTATCAGCCGTTATACTTCCTAGCATTCTGTGCCATTCAACCATCTACCAGAGGAAGCCCTGTCATCCATCACAAGAACAAAGGCCTAACGTCTAAGAGAAGGACAAGATCATAGCTCATCTATCGTGCATCATAGATACCACCTTATCAGCCAACAACCATTGCTCACCCTATCGCCCAACACATGGGCAGGGTATCGGGCAACCCAAGAACATAACATATCGTTCAACAAGGGCATACCTATCGTCCATCTCAAAGGCAAAGGTGCCATGTCGTCCATCCAAGAGATATCATCCAACACACCCATCCAAGGAAGGTATATCGTCCAACACATGGTCACCCTCAACCTCTATCTCAAGCATCACAAACCTTAGATCACTACAAACCCTAAACCCTAAGGGTATATCAGCCACCAAAGGAAACTCAAGCAAGGTACAGGCCTAAGCTACTACACTATGAACAAGAACAAGAACAAAAGGTAATGAAGTTAGGGTTAGAAATTATGTAACCCGCCTTAAGCTCCAAGCTCCAAGGTACTCCAGGGTCCAAGCTATCGTCCACCAGGCTACTCCAGGAAGGTGTATTGGCCACCACTTCAACTCCTAGGGAGTGTATCGGCCAACACAAGCTAGATGGAGAGGGATATCGTGCACTCAAGGTGGAGGAGAGACCAAAAGAGCAAAGGAAGCTAAGGCAAGGGAAAGAACCATATATATAGAAGGAAAGGGTGGAGAAAACAAGGTAGATCCATGCCATGTGTCATCCACCCAAGGGACACTTGTCCTAGGGTTCAAGCCAACACACTAGCAAGGCATGGGACACTTGTCCAAGCTAGGCACCAAGTGTCACCAACCAAGGTCAAGCCATATGGGTGACACAAGCAACAACTCCTGCTGGGTGACACAAACAAACTGCTGGGCGTCACACCATGGTGTAGGACGACACAAAGCTTCCTTGGACGATACAAACTCACCTTGGACGACACAAGGCAAGCCATGGCCGACACAAGGCTCAACCAAGCCCAAACAACACATCTCAAGGCCCAAACAAGCTCAACTCAGGCCCAAAGAGCTCAAACAACAAGCCAAAGCCTTCCTCTCAACCCTAGAGGAAGCAAAGAGGGAAAAACATCTCACAAGATGACCAACTTGCACACAAAACCCTAGACTTGGGTTATTTGCAAGTAGCCCCCTCAACTCTCAACAAAGCACACCAAAACCCTAATCACCACTCAAAGGTGATTAGCAAGCATCAAACCACCAAGGTTAAACAAAACAAATAGGGTAAACCCTAAACACAGGTCAGGGTCCTTACAAGCTAACCCCCTTTAAGGGATTTCGTACCCGAAATCCAAAGAGAAAAGCGAGGGATACTTCCTCCTCATCTCTTCCTCAAGCTCCCACGTGGCTTCCTCAACGCCACGACGTTGCCAAAGAACCTTCACAAGAACCAGGTCTTTCCTCTTCAGCTTCTTGATCCTTCTGTCAAGGATCGCCACTGGACCTTCCTCATAAGTCACATCGGCATCAAGCTCAACCTCAACTGGCTGTATCACGGTACCTGAATCCGGATGACTTTTCTTCAGCATACTTACATGAAACACTGGATGCAACCTGTGCAACTCTGGAGGCAGCTCTAACTCATAAGCTACCTTGCCAACACGTGCTCTGACTGAGTAAGGCCCCATATACCTGGGAGCTAACTTACCCTTCCGTCCAAACCTTAGCGCACCTTTCCACCGTGAGACTTTAAGATACACTTTGTCTCCTACCTGGAATTCCAAAGGTCGTCGGCGATTGTCTGCATAAGACTTCTGTCTGTCCTGTGCCACTTTCAACTGTTGTTGTATCACTTTGATCTTATCTGTCATCTGCTGAACTAACTCATGACCCAAAAGCTGATACTCACCAGACTCATACCAACATAAAGGAGATATGCACTTCCTTCCATACAAAGCTTCATAAGGAGCCATGTCAATGCTCCACTGATAACTGTTATTGTAAGCAAACTCTATCAAACTCAGATGTACATCCCAGTTGCCTAGAAACTGCAAAACACAAGCTCGAAGAAGATCCTCTAAAATCTGTATAGTCCTCTCAGACTGTCCATCTATCTGCGGGTGAAAAGCTGTATTGAACCTCAACTGCGTTCCCAACGCTCTGTGCAACTGTTCCCAAAAACAACTCGTAAACTGAGGACCTCTGTCAGAAACTATTGTTGCTGGCACACCATGCAAACGTACTATCTCATCCACATACACTCAAGCTTTCTCAGCTGTATATGTCGTCTTCACTGGTAGAAAATGGGCAGACTTAGTCAATCTGTCCACTATCACCCGAATGGAATCATGATTCCTAGTTTTTCGGGGTAGACCAAATACGAAATCCATGGTTATATGATCCCATTTCCACTGCGGTATCGGCAAAGGTTGCAACGTACCTGCTGGCTTCTGATGTTCAGCCTTCACTTGCTGACACACCGCACATCTCGCCACGAACTCAGCTACATCCTTCTTCAATCCGGGCCACCAATATAAGTCCTTCAAACTATGATACATCTTGGTGACACCTGGATGCATCGCATACAGCGACGTATGTGCTTCCTCAAGCACCAACTTCCTCAGATCATCAGCATCTGGAACCACCATCCTATTACGATAGCAAACTACTCCATCCTCGGACTCATGAAACCCATCACGCTTGTCGCTGCCGAACTCTGATCTAATCAACTATACTGCATCATTTGTCTGCTGTGCATCCTTGATCTGCTGTCTCAACGTAGGCTTAACTTGCATCTGTGCAAAAATACCAGACAACAAGGAAACTTCCATCTGTACATTCATCTGTCGCAGAGAAACAAACATATCTCGCTTATGGCATACCAGAGAACTCAATTGTACCTTCTTTGAAGAAAGAGAAGAAGACTTCCTGCTAAGCGCATCAGCTACCACATTCGCCTTACCAGGATGATACTTGATAGTGCAGTCGTAATCATTGATCAACTCCATCCATCGTCGTTGTCACATATTTAAATCTTGCTGCGTAAAGATATACTTCAGATTCTTATGATCCGTAAAAATCTGACATACTTCCCCATACAGATAGTGTCTCCAAATCTTTAACGCATGAACCACTGCCGCCAACTCCAAATCATGAGTCGGATAATTCTCCTCATGCTTCTTGAGTTGTCGTGAGGCAAAAGAAACCACATGATCTTCCTACATCAACACGCAACCTAAACCTTTCTTGGAAGCATCACAGAAAACAACATAGCCTTTCCCAGGCTCTGGCAAGATCAACACTAGAGCACTGGTCAGCTTCTCCTTCAAACTCTGGAAAGCTTGCTGAAATCGATCATCCCAAACAAAAGGTACATCCTTTCTGGTCAACTTCATCATCGGTAACGCAATTACACCGAAGTCCTTGATAAACCTCCGGTAGTATCCAGCTAAACCAAGGAAACTACGAACTTCGGTCGGCGTCTTCGACTGTTCCCAATCCGCAACGGATTCCACCTTCTTTGGATCTACTTTAACTCCTTCAGCAGATATCACATGACCCAAGAAAGTCACTTCATCTAACCAAAACTCACACTTACTGAACTTGGCATACAACTGATGTTGACGAAGAAGAGTCAACGCTTGACGAAGATGTTGCTCATGCTCTTGCATGTCCCAACTATAGATCAAGATGTCATCTATAAAGACTACAACAAACTGATCTAAGAACGGACGGAACACTCTGTTCATCAGATCCATGAAAGTTGTAGGTGCATTGGTTAACCCAAATGACATAACCACAAACTCGAAATGACCATACCTCATCCTGAAGGCTGACTTTGGTATGTCATACGCCTTTATCCTCAACTGATAGTATCCAGACCGTAGATCGATCTTCGAAAACACTGTAGCACCATGCAACTGATCAAACAAATCATCTATCCTCGACAATGGGTACTTGTTCTTGATCGTGACCTTGTTCAACT
Organism: Alisma plantago-aquatica; assembly: GCA_963693085.1. NCBI lineage: Eukaryota > Viridiplantae > Streptophyta > Magnoliopsida > Alismatales > Alismataceae > Alisma > Alisma plantago-aquatica. Next base: position 65,489,107 of record OY856412.1, read on the forward strand.
GCCGGTAATCTATATACAACTGCATCGAGCTATCCTTCTTCTTAACAAACAACACAGGAGCACCCCACGGCGATGTACTTGGTCGGATAAAACCTTTCTCCAACAACTCTTGCAACTACTTCTTCAACTCTGTCATCTCTGCTGGAGCCATCCTATACGCTGACTGAGCAACTGGCTGCGTTCTAGGAACCAGATTGATCTCGAAATCAATCTCTCGGGGTAGAGGAACACCAGGAAACTCCTCAGGAAACACGTCTGCAAACTCTTGAACAACTGACACTTCCTCAAGACTAGGACCTTTCGCCTTGGTAACCACAACGATATCCACCACGTGAGCTAAGAACGCCTCACATCCTTGTCGTAACAACTTATCTGCCACCATAGGTGATACCAAACACGTCAGAAGAATCTTCCTATCTCCCTGGATAATCCACTTCTCTCTAGCAACATCAAACACTGCCTGCTTGGAACCACAGTCCGAGACAACCTTATACTTCTCTAAGGTATCCATCCCAAGGATAACATCGAAACCATGCATATCAAGTGGTATAAGATCCACTTGAATATGATGTCCCGACAAAGACAGAACACAAGATGGACACTCTTCTCGAAGCAAAGAGGAACCATCAAGAGGGATTTCTAACAACAAGCTATCCTTCTAACAACTAATAGGCAAACGACAGTCCTCAAGCATACTATAGGCGATAAAAGAGTGTGCAGCACCCGGGTCAACCAGAATAGATATAAAACAAGAAGAAGACATATCATAATGAAATAACTCCATCTGACCTGTCACCACTCGCGGGTTGACTATCGCCTCCGGCTGACTCATAGCATAGAATCAAGCCGTTGCTTGCTATCCACGACCTCTGCTTCCTTGAGCAGACGATCCAGCTTGAGACGCTTGACCGCGTCCTCGTCCTCTGCTACCACTGGCCTGCGGTCTCTCAGACTTCTGGAAACTCTGCCTCGGCTGCTGCGTCACTTCAACATCTCTATTCGGGCATTGTAACTTGAGATGCCCGGTCTGTCCACAAAGATAGCATGACCTGTCCTCAAACCGTGGCCTGTCTGGCCCTGTCACTGCCACAGAAGCTGAGCTGTGTGCCTTAGACGGTAAAGAAACATAACCTTTCCCCTTACTCGGAGACCACTGAGATGGTACACCAGCACTTCTCATCGCTGACGGTGCCGAAAACCTAGGCTTCTTAAAGCCACCAAACCTTCATCCTTGAAACTGAGCAGGTCTTTTAAGAGACATAGACTCTCTTTTCTCCCGTACTGTCCTCTCGATCCATCAAATAGATTCCACGAACATAGCAAACTGCTCTCAGTTCTCCAACACAGACACCGGGGTTGTCAACTCAGCACTCAAACCCTTCTCGAAATGCCTGATCCGTTCCTCGTCTGTTGCCGCCATGTGAGGACAGAACCTCAACAGATCCATAAACTTGGCTTCATACTCGGTGATGTTCATCGTTCCTTGCCTCAGATTCTCAAACGGACTCACCTTCTCATCCAGGTACGTCTTTGGGAAATATGTAGCGACCAACTCACGCCGAAACACTTCCCAACCGATCACCTCACCAGGCCGCTTCTCTTCCTTGATGGTCCACCAGTGACCAGCACTACCCTTCAGAAGGTAGACAACATGCCTTACCTTGTCTACTTCGGGGATGTCAAGGATCCGGAAAGCCTTCTCGAGACTTGTCAGCCACAGATCTACATCTGCTAGATCAGTCGTTCCAGCATAATCTGAAGCTCCAACTCGGCGAAGCCGCTCGAAGGTCTTCCTAATACCTGATGCTTCTCCATGGGGAACCTGTGCTCGCGGAGGAGGCATTGGTAATCGCTCAACCGTGAGATTCATCATATCCATTAACTGCCCCATAAGTTGTTGGTAGGCAGGATGTTCAAGTATGGCTGGGTTAAATTGGGGGACCTCAGGCACCCGATCTTCATGTGCCTATCCATCTGCTCCATCAACCAATGCAACATCACTATCCTCAGCAGAGTGTTCTTCATGGTTTCCAGACATCTTGACTTTTCTTCCGCTGAGGGCAGAAGATTTTGTAAGAAAACCTGGAAAACTTCACAAGAACATACTCAACCTAGTCCTAAATCCCTGTAGACTCAGCGAACCTATAGCTCTGATACCAAACTTGTGGCAACACATCCCATTATCACACCGATAACGAGGTGTTACGCGAAAACATGCGGAAATCACCATAACCACAGATTATGAAAACACGGGTTAATTAAAACCGATTGCGGAAAACTGATAAACTGTGAAACTATTGCTTTTCAGTCCTCATCCTGCACAGAAACATGTCATATAAATACATCCACGAGATCTGATGCGTGTCCACAGCTCAGAACCAGCTGTTCATCCATCACATGAGTTCACCACCTGTTCATCTACATAAAGGCCCACATCCGGCCAACAACAGGATATACAAACATGATCGATCGTTCATCGTGAAACAACGTCAAAACACTGCCAAGGACCTGAGAGTACAGGGATGACTCTAGACTCTACTACAAAACATCCAAAACAGCAGCATGTCCAACGCTTGCCTTCTACTGCTCATCAAGCTGCTTGGCCGCTACACCACGACCACGACCACGTCTACCTCGACCACCTAAAAAGGGGTTAAACCAGCGGGGTGAGACAATTGAACAATTGTCCCAGCGGGAAACATAACTCCCCACCGCAACTACAGAACCTCAGTAAGATATACTATAACAGCAGATATGTAATCAACAGATATAACATTAGCAGTCTACGTAAAGCAAGGCTATTCTTACCGACAAGCTTACCAGCTGTACAAAAGGCATATAACCAATTCCTTCTCAAGGGGTATGATTAGAAAGATAAAATGTATCACTATGTAACATGATTATCAGAACACGATATAATGTCACATAACCTGCTTCTCAAGATAAGTCATATTGCCACATACCTGTTAAATATAGAAGTACCTGCAAGGTATAACATAATTAACTACACAAATAAGGTCTCAACCAATGTTTCGTGTTTATCTTATGCAGTAAATACTAAACGGCTGTATTACGTGTTATTATGCCCCAAGGATTTGAATCGTACCATTCAAATCCAACCTCTGGTTGTGAAGCCTCAGACTGGTGCCATACAAGGTCAATGGAAGAGCCAGACTCCACGACCTCCCACCTCATGGTCTGTACACGAGTAGAACACAAGCATGACCGTAGTCACATGCTGAAGTGGTCTAAGCCACTGGGTCATCTCCATAGGCTACCCTCACTCTAGCCCGCCTTGGTACAGGTCTCGGCTCTAGTACAACTTGAGCCATGGGTCTGTTCACCGTGCTCTGAGCCATGAACGTATTCATGCTCTCCACATCATATATCCTGAGCCATGGGCCTGTTCACCATGCTCTGTATACGTATCTGAGTCTGTAACTGAAGTTACACTCTTACCTCCTTACTTTAGGCTAGGAGTAACCTCGCATATTCAACAATATGCGCTCCGGGTTAACCCGTAGGGGTACCCGTTTCACCATCACCAAGTCCTGACGATGATGGATCTATGGCCAGGGCAAACTACATGATAGAATTCCACTATAATTAATTAGTATCTTTTAGATGGATTGCAGGATTCAACCAAGTTATATAACATGCAAGATATAATCAGAAGGTAAAGAACATTATATTATTATTGAAACCACATCAACCTAATCCAGCACAAGGATCCAACATCACATGTTACCACTTGGCCTCTTGCCAACCATCCAGATCCATCTCAAGGATCATCACATACCATGGAATATCAATCCTTCATCATGTACTGTCACTGCCTCTCAAGGCTCACATCATCATTGTGGGACCAACACATTATATATATAATCTCATAGAACAAATATCAAGGTAATGTTACTCATCACATATGTCACATAGCCCTTTCATGGCTACACATCATTTGCATGGTTAGGATACATAATAACCATAGATTCAACATAAAGAATATGCTCACTATCATGAACTATCATTCAAAATAATCTACTTATCATTATTACACTATTTGTTGTTCAACTGTATTAAGCACATCATACCATAATCATGCCTACCCTTATCTTAGGATTTATACAAACAATCAAGGTATTCACTTTATATAACAATTATGTTGAGTATACAAAGCAACTACTATTGTTACCAAAATCATTACTATTATCAGTATCATCATCTACTGTTATCTTCATTACTATGTCATTAAGCCGACTGTTAATGTAACTGTCACTTATCACCATTATTCCAATCATTAACATCATTAACCACATTATATTATTTAACATAGTTATTGCTTTCACTTATGAGTTAGGCATTATCCTCTCATCATCATTAACATCGTCACTATGCAACACTATCATTATTCGTTTGTACACAAACTTCCACTTCCACTACACATGAAACCGTCACTAAAAGAACTACCTACCCTCACGGGAACCTCACATTCCTCACTAAAGCTGATTGCTCGGCTAGGCATGGGGGCAGCAACGCTGCGTTGCACCCAGCCTTTGCCCGCAATGCGCGTCACAAGACAACTGGTCGACATGGGTGTCACGTGTCACACCCAACGGGCAACGCCCTGCCATGACGCCCATCCAGCTGACCCTATCGCCCAACAACCAAGAGATAACGCCCATCTAGCATCTCCATAACAGCAAGGAGAGAGAGGAGAAGAGAAAGAAGGAAAGAAAGAGAAAAACTCCTGATAACGTGCAACAACTCACAGGGCATAACGCCCGACACACCCACACTCTATCGTGCATCACACTCCAGGCCTATCGGCCGACACACCAAGCTGCAATGCCCGTCAGGGCTATCGGCCGTTATACTTCCTAGCATGCCGTGCCATTCAACCATCTACCAGAGGAAGCCCTGTCGTCCATCACAAGAACAAAGGCCTAACATCCAAGAGAAGGACAAGATCATAGCTCATCTATCGTGCATCATAGATACCACCTTATCGGTCAACAACCATTGCTCACCCTATCGCCCAACACATGGGCAGGGTATCGGGCAACCCAAGAACATAACATATCGTTCAACAAGGGCATACCTATCGTCCATCTCAAAGGCAAAGGTGCCATGTCGTCCATCCAAGAGATATCGTCCAACACACCCATCCAAGGAAGGTATATCGTCCAACACATGGTCACCCTCAACCTCTATCTCAAGCATCACAAACCCTATATCACTAGAAACCCTAAACCCTAAGGGTATATCAGCCACCAAAGGAAACTCAAGCAAGGTACAGGCCTAAGCTACTACACTATGAACAAGAACAAGAACAAAAGGTAATGAAGTTAGGGTTAGAAATTATGTAACCCGCCTTAAGCTCCAAGCTCCAAGGTACTCCAGGGTCCAAGCTATCGTCCACCAGGCTACTCCAGGAAGGTGTATCGGCCACCACTTCAACTCCTATGGAGTGTATCGGCCAACACAAGCTAGATGGAGAGGGATATCATGCACTCAAGGTGGAGGAGAGACCAAAAGAGCAAAGGAAGCTAAGGCAAGGGAAAGAACCATATATATAGAAGGAAAGGGTGGAGAAAATAAGGTAGATCCATGCCATGTGTCGTCCACCCAAGGGACACTTGTCCTAGGGTTCAAGCCAACACACTAGCAAGGCATGGGACACTTGTCCAAGCTAGGCACCAAGTGTCACCAACCAAGGTCAAGCCATATGGGTGACACAAGCAACAACTCCTGCTGGGTGACACAAACAAACTGCTGGGCGTCACACCATGGTGTTGGACGACACAAAGCTTCCTTGGACGATACAAACTCACCTTGGACGACACAAGGCAAGCCATGGCCGACACAAGGTTCAACCAAGCCCAAACAACACATCTCAAGGCCCAAACAAGCTCAACTCAAGCCCAAAGAGCTCAAACAACAAGCCAAAGCCTTCCTCTCAACCCTATAGGAAGCAAAGAGGGAAAAACATCTCACAAGATGACCAACTTGCACACAAAACCCTAGACTTGGGTTATTTGCAAGTAGCCCCCTCAACTCTCAACAAAGCAACCCAAAACCCTAATCACCACTCAAAGGTGATTAGCAAGCATCAAACCACCAAGGTTAAACAAAACAAACAAGGTAAACCCTAAACGCAAGTCAGGGTCCTTACAATTAGCATATTTCATTCTAGATTACCAAACCAAACAACAAGGTGGGTGCTATGAGAATGTACCCTATGCTACTAGTTGGAGAACTAGGGCTAGGTGTAATTCTCATAGGACTTACCAAGTCTAGGTCTCTAGGATAAGTGGTATTAGTCAATTGAGGACCAAGGGTAAGGATGGGAGTAGAGATGAGGATATTTGACCTCATGCCACTAGCCACCTCAGCCTTTAGGAAATCCTAGGCAATTGCACTAACCACACTTATACTAGTCACTTAGAACTCACATTTGCATGTAGGAAGAAGGTGATTATGTAGGAAGATAGGGGCTATCTAGGGATCCGAATTAAGGACCTAGGAGCCAATCCTAGGTTAGCTACATAGAAACCAAAACATCCTAGAGGCAAATGTCTTCAAACACCACAAGGCAAACAATTAATGTAATTAAACAACAATCACATGCACAAGTAATGGGAAATGAGATGCAAGAAAAGGCAATCATCATAGAAGTGAAATATGTTCACTACAAATTATATTCCCCCAACATGGTATCAAAGTCACATTTTTGCCCCAAACAGCCCACCAAAGGGGGCTTAGCTATACATGATCAAAATAGAAACAAAGGAGAAGGGAAAGAGAGTAGGAAACGCCATGGATGCTTGATAAAGCTTGACTTCTTCACCTCCTTGTTTCCAGCCACGAGCCTCCTCCTCCAATGGTGCCCAAGAACATGGAAATAGGGGAATGGATGGATAGAAACCTAGAGAAACTAGGTTTCTATGAAACTAGGTTTCTATGGTGGAAATTAGTGGAAAGTGGGTGGAAATGGGATTAAATGCAAGGAAAGTAGGTGGATGGGAGTAATGGATGCAAGGAGTAGTGAGGGAGTAGCTGGGTAGCGGCTAGGGGGTGCTCTCTCTCGAGCCCTAGAAGCAACTAGTGCTTATATAGGAGATAGGGCTAAGTGGGGGTATAATAGGAAAAGCAGTATAAAAGTTGTGTAGGGTCGGTGATCACCACGGTCGTGGTGGGTGTGCCACGACCGTGGAGAGGGTAGTGAGGAACGGCCGTGGGGGATGAATACGGTCATGGTGTGAAGGAAGTGGTGAGATGGTGGTGGCCACAACTGTGGCGGAGTGCCACGGTCGTGGTGGGTAACATGCACCACGGCCGTGTTGGGTAACACAGCCGTTTTGGAGGAGGAGGAGCTGACCGTGGGGAGGGGCCACAGGCGTATTGATCATCTTCGGCCACGATCGTGGTGTTCTGGGCAAAAACCCTGTTGCAACTGAACCTTTGGCATTTAATTCCCATGATCGTGGCAGGGTGCCACGATCGCGTTCTCTTCTACTGACCACGACCATGCTGATGGCCACGACCGTGGTGTCTTTAATGGCCACGGCCGTGGGATTCTGTGGAATTTCTCTGTTGAAACTGTTGGATCTTGGCAATAAACACACGACCGTGGCATTGTGGCCACGGCCGTGGTGAGGATTGACTTCTTGATTTAGCTTTTGACTTTTTCATTTTCGGATGTCTTTGCTTGGGGATGATTCTTGGCCACTGGAGGTAGGTTGAGGGAGACTTTGGGGCCTTCTTTGGGTCCCTCCTTGAGTGGGGGGAACCCTAGAACTCCCTCTCTCTCTCTCTCTCTCTTCCATCTAAGCATGGTCCAAGTACCTGAAAAATAGTGCAAAGAACATCCATAAGCATATTTGCAATGATAATCATATTGGGGAAAAAAGCTTGTAATCTAACATGTTTAGATGCAACTTAAGTACAAAATGGCACAGGATGGAGCCCTAAAATAGGGCTGCATCAGTGCCTTAGTTTTGTACCACACCTTCAATTTGGTACTTCACTTTTGTTTTTAGCATGTGGGAAAACAAAACCTTTATCAATAATGAAACGCCACATCTCACTATTATTGAACTAAATGGTAATAACTATCTACTATGGATGAATGTTGTTTGAACTTTTCTGGATTCATGTGAAAAATTAATATTCATCAAAGAAGTTGCACTTGAAGAACCCTAGGAGGCATGGATCAAGGGAAATAGCTAGGTGTTCTCTTATCTTTGGGGATGTTTGGATCTTAATGTCATTGTTAAACACATATGGCATAAAAATACCAAACTCACGTGGGATAAAATGAACCAGTGTTACACACAGGAGGACAACCATCTATGATTTTACAATGCAATGGACAAACAAATTTATGAATGTCAAGGTGAGTGTTCCTTGTCCAAGTACTATGACTTCATGAAATATCTCATGAATCAACTAATTTACTTCTCACACACCACATATGTCGAAGTTACCAAAGAAATAGATACCATTATTAATGGGTGATTTTTTTTTATCATCCTTCAAGCCTAATATGCTTCCATACAACAATGTCTTTTTGTCAGCACCACCAACATGTCCATAGATCAGGATTATGCCCATCTATTCCAGTCAGAGATGTCTTCTACTCCACTCGTTCCCAACAAAGTACTTGAAGCCCAAACTCCAATGGAAACTACTACTAGGGGTTATGGATTGGGTCATGGTAATAACCAGACTATGATTAAAATGTACTTACTGTGGCAAGTTGGACCATGTTGAGGATGTGTGTCATCCAAAACATGGCTACCCTACTCATTTTTTACAAGGATGCGATAGGGGTTCTATGCATGTTGCTTAAGATTCCACACCACTCATTGCCCAAGGTCATCCAAAAACTATTGTGAATCCTAACCTGACTCCAAAGAAATGCACACTAGTATGGTGACTCTCCCCTTCACTATGGCATGGAAACATCCTTACCTGAGTGGCACATTGGTGAATAACCCACTTTTACACCTTCAACCCATCTCACTTCTCAACAATGTATTCTAGGTTCCTCTATGATTGCCACTCATTCTATCTAGATAGTAGATTTTGGTGCTACCCAGCACATGACCGGTATGTGACATCTTCTTACATCCTCATATTCTCTTATCTCACACTCTACTATCACCTTGGAAGATGGCTCAGTTAAATAGTTCACCAAGTGTGGAACTATTCCACTTTCCTTTAAACTAAAATTATATGTTGTTGATTTTGTTCCCAACATTCCATATAACATGATGTATGTAGCTAAACATGTTGATTCCTTTGTTGTTTTGTAACTTTTGGACTGGATGATTTTGTTCTATAAAAATGGCAGAATATGATGATGATTGGCAAGGGGGTGCACTGAGGTGACCTTTACTAGTTGTTACCCCTCCTCGTCTACCTCATACCAGTGATCTTATTACAAACTCACCTCTCTAGATACATCTTAATTTTGGCCACCCTTCTCTAGAAAAGCTTAAGATCTCATATAAATCTGTTACTAGTTGTTCATCTATTTCATGTGATGCATGTCAAATGGTAAAACATTATCATGTATCTTTTCCATCTTGTGTTGTTAAGAAGTCATTGAAACCTTTTGACTTGATACACAGTCATGTGTGTAGCCCCTTTCAAACAACTAGTTACAATGGCTTCAAATATTTTCTCATGTTTGTGGATGATTTCTTTTGAATAACATGTATTTATCTTATGAAAACATGAGATGGGGATTTTACCCTTATATGTGCCTTTCATAAAATGATTATTGTTCACTTTCTATGCATATAAAAATCATGAACATTGATAAAGATCTTGAATACACTATTACACTCAACATAGAGTTTCATCCTTTTTTTAGGATATGGAAGCCATCCACCAACATTCTTGTGCCCATTGTACACAACAAAACAATATTGTAGAGCATAAAAATCATCATCTTCTTGTACACAACAAAACAACATAATTCGGTGCCTACCTTAGTGAAGAAGGCTCTTACAGTTCCAAAGTTTCTCTATTTAGGGTTTCTAAAGCTCCTCCTTGGTTATTTCGACCAAAACTAGTAAGTTTTCTCCTTTCCTTCCCTATTTTCATGTTGTTAGTCTTCCTTCCACCTTCCTCCAGGTTGGAACCATGTCCTTCCATGGTGAAACCCCACCTAGAACCCATAAACACCTCATCTCCATGTTCTTTTACTAGGGGTTTTCACCTCTAAAGTGGAGAAGGTGTTTCTTGCTCGAGATAGGAGCTTTGTTGGAGAAACCAGCCTCTCTAAGCTTGGGAACCTTACTTATTGGACCTTTCCACCTTCCCTAGAAGTTCTTTGGAGGCCTAGGCTTGGATCTAGGACTAACTTGGATTGTTTAGACTCTAAAGATGTGGTATGATTGTATCCCACATTATTTCTATATTGAGCAATTTCTAATTCTTCACTCTAAATGTATGATGTATCCCCTATTCTTCTATGTTGAGAAATTCACCTATGCTTATTCATATAGGTAGGTGTTAGAGAACCATGTACCAGACTAACCCACCTTGAGAGTGATACATGGTAACCATGAAATGGTAGTCAGAATCAACTCTTCAAGTGATAGTGGAGATTGTGGTTCTTAAACCTGAAGTCACTACACTTATCTAATTTTAGTTGATGAACTTTGACACCATCCAACATGTTCTTGAATAAGGGTTTCCATAAAGGTGGTGATTGGGTACAACGTGACACATGGGGATCAACTGTAAGTGATGAAGATGGTATTTATGTGCTTATTGCGAGTTTGATATCCCAAGCCCTTGATAAGCAAGACTAAGAAACACATGGCCATGCTCATGTGAGTCAATATATGATATGCGAACTCACTATATCTCAATAGTTCGCACTAGTCAAAGAAACATAGATTGAGTATCAAGAGGATGACGATTCCATGCCTTCAATTCAATCTAGATATTAGAGACAAAGGAACTATACAATCATGTCAACACTGATCACAAATTGTAGGTTGATGTTGTTCTCCAACTTTCAAATTACTTAGGTGGCAATGATGTGTTTCTAGATACCACTCATTGCTTTTGTAGTCATACTGGTTATGACTACATTGCCAATGTAATATGGTACCTATAGGGTCATAAGAATAGGATGCACTTGGAATAGGAGTTTTTTGACGTCCCCAAATTTTCTAAAACTTAATTTAATGTGTGACGTCCAAATTGAAACCCTCACCTCAGCAAGAATCCTAATTTAAACACCCCACACTAGGCTAAGAAGAAGAAAGAAGAGGAAGTCAGAAGGAAACAATAGTAGCACATGCACGTGAACAATATTAAAACCATACAACACATGTTCACCATTCAACATATAATTACAACATGAATTGTTACAACATTTTATATTACATATTAAATAACAAACTTTTACATATACATGTACTACCACTAAACTACAAGATCTTAAGACAACAGGTCCACCTATACATCAGCTCGCCACACAACTTTCAACTATCAAGATCTTCAAGATCACATGTCCACAGACCTAAACAAAAGATTACAATATTCAAGAATATTGTACTGAGTATGCCTACATGTCTATTGTATACCTCTCATCATATCTTGGCAATAAGATAAAACTAATAGTTGGCAGTTATAAAGAAATATAAGAAAAAACATATACTTGAGCAAAGATGTTTATTATCAAAAGAGAACACATATATTTTAGGTATATTTTCCATTACATCATCTGTGCATTTGCCACCTGAGGGAATAATGCATCATCTCATCTACCAAAGAGTTTGAGATGTAAGGCCTTATGATCTACTACCAAAGAGTTAGATCATTATACAATGTGATTTGCTACCAAAGAGAATGATCACTTTCCAACACTATGCTACCAAAGAGAATTGGTGCTTTTATATAATGGAATAGATATATTATGTTTCATTTTTTCATAGCCATAAGTATGGAAAATCAAGCAACATATCATGCAAGAACAATCATTTCATCCAATATAATATGCCAAGTATTTTACTACACATATAACACAAGCGTATTGTAAGCCAAGTAAGAGGTAATGGTGTACCTTGAAAAGAGACATCCTAATCATCACACATATTCCTGATGTCAACTACATCCTTGGTCACACCCTAGTTAAGACAAGACCATGTATCACCATCAGGTTCTCATCATCTTAACCCTAGTTATATCCATTTTAGATTTTACCTTATCTCTTTAGTATATTTCCATTATTACTTGTATTCTTATCTTAGTATTATCTTACTGATGTCATTTTCCAGATTATGGTTCATTATCTGAACATTAGGTTCCATATCCTTTTTGTACACATATTAACCCTAGTTTATATACATTATTCAAATTAGGGTTACAACCCATGTATTAAGGGTCATCCTCATATAACATGGATTTCGTGAATAAAACTGATATCATATTTACATATTAGCTTCCAATTACATATATGAGGGTGTTCCATAAATTCCATCAATTATTGAGCATGTAAGTATTTATTACATTTTATTTAGGGTTATTAGCCCTAATAGACATTCTAACCAAATTACATAATTATGTGTCATAAAATGATCATATCTGATGTCACACGGATTCTAAAACACATTTAAGAGTTACTGATGCATTCTCATAATTTTTAGGTCTTCATCTGATATTTATTATTCATGAAACAAGCATTTCACCACTTATATAATTTCACTGAGATTAATGCATTAAAAGCCTGATATTATCATTCTACTGTGTTATACTCAATTTTTTGAACATTTTGGTACCTTATTTGCATTTTTCGGATAAGCATGGTAATTTCTACGAATTATTGAAGATATACTCATTTACTGAAATTATTTAACTTTTGGCCAATGAGAGCCCGCCACGTGGCTTCTCATGGGTAGCGCTGCTCTTTCCTTGGGTTCCTGGGTTCACGGTGGAGTCGGGCGGTTCAGGGCGTCTGGACCTGGTTTATCCGCTGGTTGACTGGGAGTCGGACCGGTCCGTTCCCCTTTGCTCGCTTCCGACGCCTACGTGCGAGAGAGGCTCTGTTCTTCCGTGAACAGGAGCCGCCGCCACTGGGCTTCTCTCCGGCGAGCGAGAAGCCACACTGGAGTGCTCCTCGTCAGATTTGAAGGCCAGTTTCAGCTCCGAAGATCTTGGCTATACCTTCACGGCCTCACCTATCTATCGATCGGAGCCCAAGCGCCGACGTCCACAAGCTCGTCGCTAAGGCTGCTTCCATGGCGGAGCAAAAATGGTAAAGCCACCCCAGATCCTCCTAAATCCAGGACAGAGACTCAAGAAGCTCCAAAAAACCTCCCTGAACTCGTGCGTGTCCCTAATCCTCAGCAAGAAGCACTGAACACCAGCCTCTGAGCTTCATCTTCAAGCTCCGGCCAACTCGGGTCGGTTGACCAGGGAACCATCATCGCAGGTCGCACAAGTGCCTGCACTTGTCTCCTCAGTCTCCAGTCTCCCTTTTCGTCTATGCATCTTCCTCTGATCCCCTCTCTACCTCCATTTCCTACTCTGAGCTACTAACTGCTCACCCCGGTGGAGAGCCATTATGGAACTTTGGCTCGTTCCCACTATTGGAGGGGTCTCACAATCCGTTTAAGGGGTCAAACGAATGTCCGTCCTAGTAAGAAGCCAACTGCTCACTCCGACCAATGTCTCAGCCCACGTCTATGACGTACTGTGGTGGGGAGACTGAGGCATCTACCGGCTCCACTGCCTTGCTCTAAGACTATTAAACTTTAGGTCCACCAACAACGAATAATGCCCATTATTTCACAAGGATCAAACATACATAACTCTCTCTAGGATACTCCAATTGTCACTAAATTTTAACCATAGCTTCCTCACAACTCAAGGTACCTTGTACACGAATTAGGTGCCAAAATTCTATTGTTTGATCACTGAATAAAATACCTCAAAAAGTCATGAATATAGAGATTCAAATCATGATATGAGCATCACTCAACAAGCAGACTTTATCAAAATTCTTGTAACTTTCAATATTATAAACTAAACACATTAATTCACTTATGTACTTGATATTTAAGGGTTCTAAAAGTCCACTGCATCACAAGTTTACTCATACATAATATTTAAATTTATTACTAAAAGTGTTTAGGTAATAAAATTAAACAACACTGGATATACCAGTCAACTGACTGGATCATACTAACCCTGGTTGACAAAACCAACAAGTTGACCGGTCGAAGTGTTTGACCAACTGAGTGAATCGGGTCCTATTGAATGGTCAAAATACTGAGTCGACCTATTGGAATGTCCAGTCGACCGACTGGATGTAAAATGAAAAGTTTGATTGGTTGAAAGGACCAATTTGACTAGGTTAAACGATTAATGATATGTGTAACGATGTGCATTATTCATCACATCAAAAGATAGTGTCATATCACCATTGACCACATGCCAATCGAATGACTGGATTGTCCAGTCGATCTGGCTGGCCAATCAACAGTTGATGGGAAGGAGTTAGGTCCTTCTATTGTCGATATGCTAGCGTCAATTTCCTTTCCCCTTGTTGTATCTCCCTTTTGGGTAAGATTGCTACACTCTCTCACACGTTACAAAACTATAAGAAGACAAGTCATTTAGAGGGCCTTGTCCACCCCTCCTCATATTAGGAGTGGATGGGCTAGGGTTTCCAAAACCTAGGGGTACGAAAGGCCAAATATCATGATGGATCGATTGTGCACAATAACCGTCAAATCATGATATCTGCCCTTTCGTACCCCCTGGATTTTGGAAACCTTAGCCCATCCACTACAATATGAGGAAGGGTATCCAAGGCTATCTAAAGGATTTGTCTTCTCACAGTTGTGGAAATGTGTAAGAGGGCCTAGCAATATTACTTGAAATGGATATACACCAAGGGGAAAGGAAGTCGACAATAACATGTTGACAAAAGAAGGACAACACCTTCTCATCGATTCTTAAAGTGCAACGTGGTGTTCCTAGTGGTCCGTGTGGACTATGTAGAGGCATGGAAGTTTTTGTTACCATGCTAGGACAATGCCATCAACCATTGTCTGTGTTTGTTACACCAGGACGATGTGTGCAATTTCTGTCCGGGTGCTACTTGAGAAGGAAGCACATCTCTCTACGAGAATAATCTCTGGACTTTCTCTATGACAAGGCACATCTTGCAACATCTTTCTAATACACTATTCTTGACGCAATATTCTCATTAAGGAAATATGGATAGAAGATTTTCATTTCCTCCACCTGCTCTATCCCCATGGTACATCATCCAACCTCTTTGTATACACTATTGTTGATGCGATCTAATCATTAAGGAAAATATGGGTAGAAGATTTTCATTTCTTCTTCCTACTATATCCCCATATTTCCTTATAGTGGTATCAGAGCCACATCAACTTACGGTGTATTAGTATTTAAATTGATGCAATCAGATTTAGTTTTATTGTTAATTTTGTTGCATATAATGCAAAAATTTAAATGGTCAATGTGCATATATGATTAAAAACCACATACACTAGGGAATTTCGTGTAGATCCAATATATATATATATATATATATATATATATATATATTATGCGATCCATATGTGTCACCCTTAAATGATTTTGATGATGTATGTATGTTTGGTTATGTCTAATACCCCTTGGATGCATGTGTGGTTGGATGGCTTATTTCCTATTTTATAAATTTAATTTTCATACCAAGCCTTCCTATTTCTTCTTCAAATGTAATTAATGCTTAACCCCCTATGCTCTCCTCAAATGTAACTTGTGGTATTTTCCTTACACAATGAAATATATAGATAGGATTAACATTAGTTTCATATTTGGTAAGAAGAAGACATTCTGACTAGGTGAGTCGACCAACTGGAAGTTGAGTCGATTGACCAAAGGACAGCAGGAGCTGGTAGGTCGACTAGAGACCCAACTGACAATCTGGAAGAGTCCAACTAATTGCTTGAGCTAGGAGCCAGCAAGCCAACTGACGAAAACTAGTTGACCGATAGGAGGATGAATGGATCAAATGGATGGTCCAGTTGATCGACCAATTTGTTCCCAACAATACAAGTGGATACATATGATGTATGGACTTAGGTGGACAACAATTCTTTCTGGATCTAAAGAATTGCATTAGAATGGCCATAAACATCACTTGCATATTTTTCATTGCATGTTTCATTTGTGGATATAGGATGTATATGATACATGTAATAAGTATGTGCTAATTAGATATGTATATGTATTTATAAACAAAATCCCTCAATAGAAATTAAGTCTTAGATTCTTTTCCATAAGTATCACACATGAAAAGCTTGATCGACCAAGCCTAGGTTATGTAAAACATGGTGCGCCTTCCATCTCGTGAAAGTGTGATGGCAGATGTAGCTTCTGCCAAAGTAGGGTGCATAATCGATCATGTTGGCTTTTGGGTTAGGCTTAACTAGGTGACCTTAATGGGATTAAGTGGCTAGAAGCATACAGATGGGATATGACAAGGGGTTGTGCATACCATCTATCCAAGAGCTGAATTGGATGCAATTGGCAAAAGTTGCCTACTGAATAGTAATATTGTGGGCAATCAACCAAAGCTGACTCATGACTTGAAAAAATACAAATCTGGGCTCACTAGAGTATAGTACGCTACAATCTTCAGGATTGATGGTGAGGGCCATTAATTTGAAAAAAATAGTTGGAGGGACAATTAATTAAACAACTAATTAATATTGTCAATATTTTGATTAAAAAATATAAAAAAATTGACAGATGTAAATTTACTATTGTAGAAATAAATGGAGACCAATAACACATTCTCATTGCAATAATTTCTTGAGAAGGAAAAACTAAATGTGAACAACTTCCATGAATGGTTCAATACTTTGAGAACCATTCTCACTCGAGAGAACAAGATCTATGTCGTGGAGACACCAAATCTAGAGGAATTTACTCCCACCACACCCAAGGCTGAAAACAACGCTTACAAGAAGCATTTTGAGAATGCTGTAGATGTAAAATGCCTGATGCTATGGTCAATGAACTATGAGTTGCAGGAACAACATGATAACATAAAGGTTATTGAGATGGTTACACATCTCAAGAATAAGTTCTAGGATTAGGAAAGATAAGAGATATATGATATATCAAAGGTGTTGTTTACGTGCAATCTAGCAAAGTGAGATCCAGTAGGGCCCCATGTGCTCAAATTGATTGTGGAGAACCTGGAGAGATTGGGATTTTCCTTGAGGCCAAGAGTTGACCACAAACGTGATTCTACAATCATTTCTTGAATCATATAGCCAACTTGTCAGGAACTATAACATGAATAATTTTGCTAAGTTGTTGTCTAAATTGATTGGCATGTTGAGAACTGTCGAGACACAAATGAAGAAGGAAAAATATAGATCTGTGATGATGATCAACAGAGGAAAGGGAAAGTCTAAGGGCAAAGACAAGGCCAAGAAGAGTTCTATCTTTAGCTAGAACCCCAATTATTCTACACTTAAAGCAAAGGGAGGGGTGAATAAGGAAGGGAATTCCTCCACTGTCACCAAGATGGACATTGGAAAAGGAATTATCCTCTCAACATAGAGGAATTCAAGAAGAAGAAGAAGTCGGGATAGAGATCCCCACTTCAGGTATATACATTTTTTCGATAAATATGCCTATTTCATCATCTTAGGTATTGGATACCATATGAGGATCTCATATATATTATTATGTACATGATCTAAGAAGAAGTAAGCAAGATGAGGTGAAATAGGGGTGCGAAGCAAGAGTTTCTACCACTATAGTTGGAACCTATCATTTATCTCAGCCCAAGGAGCTTGTAATAGAATTAGTGAATTTCTAGTATGTACTTTCCATTAAACATCATCTCTATATCTTGTTTGTACAAAAGTGGATTTGAATTTCATATAATGAAAGGTTGATTTTTTATTTTAAGGTTGAGATATTTTATGGTAGTGCCCCAATGTCTCATAGTCTATACTCAATAGTTCTAGAGACAAGTGTATATAATGTAAACACTAAAAGGCTTGATGACTCAAACAAAATGTGCTTATGGAATTGTCCTCTAAGGCACATAAATGTGAAACACATCTCTAGATTCCATAAAGATGGTTATCTAGACTCTTTTCATTTTGAACCAATAGAGACATGCAAGTCTTGTTTATTGGGCAAAAAACAAAAAGCACCTTTCAATGGAAATAGTGGGATAGTGAGTGATCTATTGGATTCATACGTTGTGATGTATGTGAACCTTTTAGGACAATTACTAGAGGTGTTTACCAGTATTAAAGCACTTCAATATGATCGATGTGCAAAATACTTGAACCAAGAGGTTGAGAACCTTCAGTGAGATTGTGGTATTGTATTACAATGGAATGCACCTAAAACATAATGTTGCATCAGAAAGAAGAAATCATACCATATGGAACATGGTGTGATCATCGAGTCTAGTTGAGTTTCTAACTTCATTTTGGAGGCATGCTCTGGAAATCAGAGATTTTACGCTAGATCGTGTACCATCTAAATTGGTTCAAAAGACAACATATGAGATATGACATGGAAAGTGTCTCAATATGTCTTTTATAAAGATTCAGGGATGTGAAGCTTATATGAGAAAGTAGTTTCTTGAAAAGCTAGGTGATACCACTTTTACACTCCATCTGACAACAAGTGTATTTGTTTCCAAGACTACTATATTCCTCCAAAGGAATTTGATTTCAAAGGAAATTATGCGAGAGAAGTAGAACTCAAAGAAGTTCGAGATCAAATAAGAAAACATTAAACTTGTAGAGGTACATAGGGATCAAGGAGAGTCAAAAAATGTTGTAGAATCTCAAGTTCCTCATGTAACACATGAATCTCATAGATCTAGTAGGCAGGCCTTGAGCATAAAAGATTTGGATATCTTGCGACTCAAGAAAGTATTGAGTTTGTCATAGGTGATGAGCCAACAAGCTACCTACATTATATTGAGGTACCCGAGTCTGAGAAATGGCTTGAGGCCATGGGATCTAAGATGGATTCCATGTACAACAACATGGTATGGACTTTGATGATCCACCTGAAGGGGTAAAACCCAGAGGGAGCAAGTGGGTCTTAAATAAAAAGGCCGACATGGATGACATACATCAGGATCATGCTTTCCATTGCAACTTACCTAGAAAGGTCAATATTTGTATTGAAACAAGCATCTCAGTGTTGGGATCTTCAATTTGAAAAAGTAGTCAAAGAGTTTGGCTTTAGTAAAAATGAAGATGAAACCTGTGTTAACAATGAGGTTAGTGTTAGGAAATTGGGGCAACAAATAAGAAGCGTAAATAAAAATTTAGTGTCTGATTCCCTAACTAGAAGATCGTGCCAACAAAAATGTATCTAGGAAAGAGGGTATCAATACATATACCTAGTCCTAGAGAAAATCTCATGACAACTTAGTGTGCTTCTTTCTTCAAGTTGCACACAGACAACTATTGACAACAACCTCCTAGTGTTGCAACACAGGAGATAGTTGACAATCATCCTCCTAGCGGATGGGAAAGGACTCCTCACCTGTAGAGTACTCCAATTGACCAATAGGAACTACACATTGAGCTACGAGAGCCAATGGGAAGGAATTGTCCCTTCAAATGCCAACCTGCTAGGGTTGATTCACTCTTTAAATAGGAACTCCATGTTGTTTCTCCCTTTGTGTCCCTCCCTTATATAGGTAGAACTTGCTCATGCTCTCTATTTACCATAACCAGAGAGAAAAACAATTGTTAGAGCTTATTGTTGTGTCTCGAAAAGACTAGACTACCCCCCCTTTATATAGGATGGCCAGGGTCAAGGTTTCCAGTTCATCTAGGAGTCGAAGAGATGGAAGTTCATGAATTTCCTAGAAGCTACAAACAATGAACCGGTTAGTTCACTGTTGAACTAATTGGTTCATAGATGAACTAGTTGGTTCAACCCTTGAACCAGTCAGTTCACTAACTTTCCTATTTTCAATCACATTGGCATTCATTATTTGATTAATGCACAACATGACATCAACGTCAATCCTTGATCCAATCATATTGATCATTGAATCATGCGACCCAGACGATGAACCGGTCATTTCACTTTTTAAATGGTCATTTCATTTCATGAAATGATAATTTTATTCCTTGAAATGATCATTTCACTTGTGAAATGGTCGTTTCATTTTTCTAGCTCAGCCAATATTTAACCAATGTTGTTTAGATTATATACCTAAACACTTTAGTAATCAAGTTAAGCCTTATTCATGAGTAAACACCTATTATATGTGCATCCTATGTGTGTGAACCTATAAGTCCCAAATTACGTTGACAGTGAATCTCCATAACCAACTTATGACATCACAAGCAATGAGCATATCTAGAAACACATCATTGCTACCCAAGTAATTAGAAAGTTGGATAACAACTTCAACCTACAATCCATGATCAATGTTACTAAGATCGTATAGTTCCTTTGTCTCTGGTATCCAGATTGAACTTGAGGCATGGAATCGTCATCCTCTCGACGTTCCATCCATGTTCTTTGAACTAGAGCAGAATGTGAGAGATGCATGTGACTTAACATATTACATATTCATTCACATGAGTATCACCATATGTTTCTCAGTCTCGCTTATTAAGTGGCTTGGATATCAGTCTCCTATAGGAGGGACAAATCCCATCTACATCACTCACACTTAATCCCCATGTGTCACAATGCACATGAACGTCACCTTTATGACAACCCTTATTCAAGGTCACATTATATGATGAATAAACACATCAAATGACATGTGATGAGTGTAGTGACTTCAAGTCTAAGAAACACAATCTCCACTATTACTATGAGAGTTGATTCTGACTACCATTCCATGGTCTCCATGCATCACTCTCAAGGTGGGTCTGTCTGATACACTATTTTCTAACAAGTAGCTATGTATTTGGTTTGATATCTCATATCATGACTGATGAGATTCCGTCATCAACTAATTCAGACTCTAGTCTTATGTATTGTTGTTGTCTATTCTACTTCTGCAGTAACATTTGACTAGGGACATAACAATAATGTATGTAATCTTATCATACATATGATCTCATTGTTTAGGTCCTCAATTTGAAGACATATGCCATTGAGTAACATCATTCTTTAGACATTTATTATATTTATGTCATCATCTCATGATTGTGACAAACATAATAGACAAGTTACATTTATCATTATCAAATGAAGTATATGATGCCCATCACAATCATCATATGATTGGCTCTATGGGTATACATACCAACATACTCCCACTTGCACTTAGATCCAATCAAACACGAATCTATACAAAGTGATCTTAACATGTCTATCATGTTTCTACTGTGCAATTTCTTTTATTGTAGGCTAGAACATTTGCTTCTAGTCAGTATTTTGCAAGTTTCACAACTCCTCGTTGTATAACTTCTTGTAAGAGATGGAAGTGTTGTAGTATGCTATTTGAGATTCCTTGCCTAACCAGTAGCTCCATTGTTGTCACAATATCTCTACTATGCCATTAACGATTGGAAACACCCACAAGTTCATCTATATGAACTTCTAGATCCACACAACATCCTCTACTATTCTCAAAACAACAAGGTACTTGACTTCTATTGTATAATTAAACAACTGTTTCTTGCTCGGAACTTTTCCCAACTTACAGTTCTCATTTTAAGGTCAAACACAAATTTAGATTGCAATCATTATTTTTTGTCATTTTTTAAGCTTGCGTCAGTGTAACCCTTTACACCCAACTCTTCCTTACTCCATAATTAAGGAATATATCCTTTTAATGCTTCTCAAGTACTTACGGATGTTCTTTATGACAGTCTAGCGACTTTCACTGGGATCTGACACATATCCACTTGTTATGTCCAATACATACAAGTCAACAAGATGAGTACATTACATTGCATACATGATAGATTCTATTGCGAATGCATATGGCATCTCACTCATGTTTTTCCATTCTTCACAAGAACTGGGACACTAGGCTCTTGAGAGACTAATCCCATGAAATACATACATATTTTCTCTCATTGAGTCATGTGTGTTTAACCCCTTCAACATCTTGCCAATATATGTTCTTGTTCTTAGGTCAAGAAGCCTTCTAGATCTATATCTATAAATCTTGATTCCTATCATAGAGGATGCTTTGCCTAAATTCTTTATAGATAAGGTACTTTCCTTGCCAAGTTTTAATATTTGTAGTATAAGGATAGTATTCCACATTCTTATGTATAATGGAAATATACTCTCTCTAAATCTTTCATAATCATAGATTTCATTTTCATTTTGACAAAAGTCAAACTCTTTGACTATCATGTCAAATCAAAGATTCCAACTTTGAGATGCTTGTTTCAATCCACATATTGACCTTTGTCGCTTACAAACTTTATTTTCATTGATGGATTTATAAAACCTTTAGGTTGTGTAACGTGTATGTCCTCATCAATATTCCCATTAAGGAATGCGATTTTAACATCCATATGACAAATCTCATAGTCGTAATAAGCTGCAATGGCAAGCATGATCCTGATAGATTTTACCATGGCATCTGGTGAAAATATTTCATCATGTTCAACATCTTAAACTTATTTGATATCTTTGCAATCAGTCTTCTCTTATATGTTTGTACACTACCATCCATGTCAGTCTTTTCTCAAGAACCCAGTTGCACCCTATGGGTCTTACCCCTTCAGGTGGATCCACCAAGGTCATACCTTGTTGATTTACATGGACTCCATCTTGGATCTCATGGCCTCAAGCCATTTCTCAAACTCTGGTCCCTCAATAGCTTTGAGGTAGGTTGTTGTCTCATCATCTATGACCAACTTACCACCTTATTGAGTTATAAGATATCATAATCTTTCAAACTCAAGGCTTGTTCTACTAGATCTATTAGGTTTTGTGTTACATAAGGAACTTGAGATTCCACAACAACTTGTGATTCTCGTTGCTCCTATTGTACCTATTTTGGTTCAATATTTTCTTGTTGGTCTCGAATTTCTTGAGTTCTACTTTTCTTCCACTGATATCTCTAGAAGTAAATTCCCTTTAGGAATACAACCATTCTGGAAAAAATATTTGTTATTGGATGAGAATATAAAAGTAGTATTCAACAAAATAACATTTATGTGATTTGTGGAAAAATATTTTCAAGAATCTATTTTCTTATATAAGTTTTCATTCATAATTTTTATAAAAGACAGATCGGGACACTTCCCATGCCATATCTCATATGGTGTCTTTAACCAATTTATAGGGTACATTGTTTTAGTGTAAATCATGTGCCCCAAAAGAAATTTGAATATCGACTAGATTTTATTGATAATCACACTATGACAGTAGGGTGTGATTCCTTCTTTATGATACTTCATAATGTTTTAGGTGTGGTCATTGTGATACACGATCACAATCTCCTAAAAGGTTTTCAAACTCTTGGTTTAAAATATTTCAACATCAATCATATCAAAGTGTCTTAATACTTTTACAAAGATAATTATGTACTTCATTCATTTTCTCCTTGAACACTTTAAGAGATTTAGACATGTTTTTCATTAAACACAATCTACCATATCTACTGAGATCATCCCTAAATATAATGATGTACTAGTAACTACCTCCATCATTTATTCTTAAAGGTCTACATACATCAATACGTATGATCCCTATTAGAATACTCGCTCTCCCACTACATCTAGTGAGAGGTTCTTTTGTCATATTTACCAATAAATATGACTTGCATGTCTTTAATGGTTCAATAACCAAAAGATTCTAGAAAACCATCATCATGGATTCTAGAAATGCATTTCTCATTTATGTGCTCTAGATGACAATGCTATAGATATTAACTGTTTGAGTCATCGAGTCATTCAATATATGTGTTATACATATTTGTCTCTAAGATTATCAAGTATGAAAAAATGAGTCATCAAGGAGACTTCCTCTCCCCGACCCCTCATTAACCTGTGGAGGCCCGACACAAGAGGAGTATGGTAAACCAAGTGTGCAACCCATCGATATGGTGTATCAGGAGTAGGTTCCTCTAGCACCGGTGTATCTAGAACATAGAGCCAATTCTCATCATTGAGAACCCTTCTCAAGATCCATAACCAGTCATGAAAGTTTGTCCCATTTAGTTTGTTCTTCTTAAGAATTGATTGCAACGATGATTTGTTTGACATTTGTTTCTACGAAAGAAATTTGCAACCTTGGTCAAAACACTTTTGATTTGATTTGATAATTTTGACGATATTCATAAGGATTTTAATTAATTATTGCTCCCATTATTTTATTCAAATTGATAGCCCTCACTCACAATTTGGAAGGTTGCAACATACAACCTTCTAGTGAACCAAGATCCAAAATAATTAAGTTAACACCCAACCATTGTTGGCACTTATAACCAATTATTAAGGTAGGCAATATTTTCCAATTGCATTTCATGCAATTCTTGGATAGATGGTATGCACAACTCCTTGCCATAGTCCATTTGCATACTTCTAGGAACTTAATCATATTAAGGTCACCTAGTTAAGCCTGACCAAAAAGCCAACACGATAGAATATGCACCCTGCTATGATATGCCCACATATCTACCATCACACTTCCATGAGATAAATGATGCACCATGCTAGGACGTGCCCACACTTGGTCAATCAAGCTTTTCATGTTTGCTTCTTATAAAAAGCATCTTTGACTAAATATTTATTGAGGAATTTTGTATAAGTACATATACATATCCAATCACCACATACTTATGTATCATATACATGCTATAACAAAAAATGACATATATGCAATCAAAAATATACAAGCGGTGGTTATGGCCAGTCAAATGCAATTCCTTAGAGCCATAAGGAATTTCTACCACCTAAGGTCCACATCATATGTGCAACCTATTCTTACAGAAAGTTGTGTTGGAACCAGTCTGGGTTGATCAGTTCAACTCTTGAGCCAATCGATTTGTCTCCTGTTCAGTTGGTTGGTCTCTTAAAATGGTCATCTGGTCTCAGGTTCAAGCAATTTCTGGACTCCTTCAGCCAATCAATTGGTCCACCAGTCGATCAGTTCTTCTATCATCTGGCCCTCCTTGGTGCTCCAGTCGATCAGTTCGACATCTGAGTTTGTCGATTCCTCTTGTACAGAACACCTTCTCACAACAAAACATAAATTAAAACTATCCTATTCCATATTACATTATAAAAGGGAAAACCTCAAGTTACAGTTGAGGGGAATATAGGAAAAGGATCATTAATTAACATTTGGAAAGGAGAGAGGATGCTCAGTTTTCAAACTAAATAACAACAAGATATAAACCAAACAACCATGCACACAATCCACATGGGTTTTGGCCATAACCACACATACATCCACCATCAAAACACTTGTAGTGTGGCACATATAGATTGCATATATATATATATATATATAGAGAGAGAGAGAGAGAGATAGATAGATTTATATTTGTGGCATCATATGTGGTATCTAACTGGATATGCGCATTAATCATTTTAATATTCACTTCACATGCAATAAAATAAATTTGATGATATTGATTTGGATCCATATACATTGTAAATTAACGCGGCTTTGATACCATTATTGGGATATTGGGCCAACATATAAGGTAGCAGAGATATAAATTTAATGCTCGATACCCTAACTAGCAGACCGTGTCAACAACAATGTATCTAGGAAAGAGGGTAGCAAGAGATATACCTGGTCCTAGATCAAGTCCATCGATAAATCTTGTAGTAGTGTGCTTCTTACTTCAAGTTACACTTGGTTGGCTGTCGGCGGCTGGCTCCTAGTGTTGCACTATGGATGACGATTAACAACATCCTCCTAATGGGTGTCAAAGGCCTCCTCTCCTCTAGAGTAGTCCACGCGGACCACCAAGAACTCCATGTTGCGCTACCAAAGCCAACAGGAAGGAGTTGTCCCTTCAAACGTCAACCTGCTAGGGTTGATTCACTCTCCCATACTGTTTCTTCCTTGTTGTCCCTCCCTTGTACGGGTAGGTCTTTCTCGAGCTCTCTAGTTAGCACAAACAGAGAGGACAACAATTTTTAGATTTTATTGTTGTTTCTCTAAAAGCCTAGACTGCCCCCCTTTATATAGGATAGCTAGGGTCAGGGTTTCCATCTCATTTGGGAGTCAAAGAGACACAAGTTTTTAGGGAAATACAGGCACAAAGTAAGGCAACGAAAACAAAACTTTATCTATATCTATTCACCATAACAACAAGATCGCACCAACTACTATGAAATAGGAAGGATGGTTTATCGAGTTTATACAGGTCCTGGAGCAAGTCCAGTGACTACAATTCATTGTTGCAAGTGTCTTCTAGTTGCTCTTGGACAGTGCTTGTGCAGCTCCTGGTCTTCACCACGGACATCAGACTTGACGACTTCTACGACGACTTTTGTAGTCCTGACATAGACTGTAGACTGGATCGGTAAGGAGTAGGAACCCATAGGGATTCACTCCCTACTAAAAATAAAAAGGAACATCCACAAAAACTTTTTCTAAGGGATGAAACAATTTATTTAACATGATTGTATCATAACACAAAGTAGAAGTAGAATTAAACATGTATCTAACCATTACAAATCTTATCATAGAACTAAACTTTCACCACACAGGGTGACATAGAGGAAAAACTAACTACATAATTAGGACTAGCTGAGGATCACCTAACAACTTCAAGCAAAGTCTCCCACGAAGTCAGCTACACTTGTTGTGGTCCAGGTCCTCCTAGATCTCCTTCTCCTTATCCAACACCTAGGGTTGGAAGCATACCACACAAAAGGAAAAGAAAAGAGGATATCAGCAAAAAGTTGGTATGAGCATGCTAAAAAGGAATTGAGCATTATATATTAGGAAAAAGGTACATCAAGTATAGAAGACTTCCCATGCAAAAAGATAAAACTACCCAAATGGGCATAAAAGGAAAGAATCACAAATGTATGGTAAAATTAATACTTGCCATTAAAACAATAATAAAAGTGGTTCCACAAAAGCACTCATAATGTTTTTAAGGCATAAAACCCATAACAACCTGCATGTAGGTGAGATAAACATAGCACTAGAACAACATAAATAACAAAGGTGGCCAAGCCACATAAACTTGAACCTGATAGAGATTGGCACATAAACAAACTCCCAAATAAATATATAAAGTTGGGCGAAACCTCATAAATTTGAAACCCATGCATGGGGCACATAACCACCATTCCAAAAGTAAATAATAAGGGCACATAACCCAAAACCAATGCAAATTATATTACTCTAGGGCTACTGAGTCACACAACATGCTTAATAGGGAGGCAAGTAAAAAGATATAGTCGGATTTTACAAATTAATCACCACATAAGTGATCATCATTATTATCCACTTCAAGTAGGCATATAGTAACAAATAAGTCCATCATGCACTAAGGCTTGAGGAAATAAGTCAAGAGAATATCCAATATCACCACAAAATGGTAGTTCACAACAACCATGATATCAAAAGATAAGAGCAATGTATAGGCTATTGTCCATAGAACCAAAAGAAAGACAATTTAGGTTTTTTTCTCAATAAAGAAGAATATGAGATGCAAACATACCTCTCACAGAGTCTTAATCCAAACAAGATTACTTCTAGATCCAAATCTAGGTTTCCAAAGCACCTAATTTTATATATGTGAAATTAGAGTTAGAACTATATTGATTAATTAAAACCCTAAAAATTTTCTTTTTATTACTAATGAATTAGGTTATCAAAACCATGCTATGTTTTGGGTTATATTTTCTTGAGTTCAAAACATATTTTATTATATATTTTTGACTTATGAATATTTAGTTATGAATTATGCAAGTTATTATCTTATTTAATTATATCTATTAAAATCACCTCATTAAAATATCAGATTCAGGTGACAAAACAAATACAATTTGAAATCTTATATTTTTTTGAATCCAATGAGTATTTTTCCATATTTTTCTGATCAGTAAATAATTTATTATGAATTTTGCAAAATCCAGCAAATCAGAAAATTCCATGTGGCATAAATTAGAGAAAAAGAAAAAGAGTGGGAAAGAGTGGGCCCCACGTCCGATTGGCCCACTCGCAAGCGGCCAACTCAGCTGACCCCACAATAGATTGGCAAGCTGTGAGAAAGAAAACAGAGCCGGGTGAAAAGACCAAAACACCCCCGATAAAAAATAACAGTGAAAGAGGAAGATATTACCAAGGAGATCATTCTCCTTTCTCACCTCCTTCCAAGGCGCAAAACAACAAAGATGCTTGCTAGCACTGATGTGGGTGAAACCAAAAGATGCGACCAAATAAAAAACTAGAGAAACTAAAGGCAAGAGCAAGAGAAAATGAACTCACCGAGGCAGGTAATTCATTCAAATATTCTGGGGTGGATAAGAATAGGTCAACGCAAACTAGGAGGAGAAATCCAATAGTCGACCGAGATAAACACGAGCATGAAGCAATTGAACTGAGAGGATGATTGTTCAGTGGTTAGAGATGCAGGGAGTACCCTTATTTATAGGTGAGGATAGGCGTACAGAAAAAACTCAAATAGACCGGGAACCATGAAGCCCAAGATTTGGGCATTTCGCTAAAACTTGATGATTATGCGAAATATAAGGATCAAAAGATGCACAATCCATTTTGGAATAGTTTGGCGAACGAATCAACGAAAAGATGGAAAATTGAGCAAGAAATATGAGTTGGAAATTTGCACCAGTTTGGACTCTGTCTTTGGCCCGGTGCGAGCTAGAAGATGAACGTGAGCCATCTGATCTTCCATCAGACGGTCCCCATCACGCACGAAAAAATAAGGCATGTGATAGATTAAATGACAATCCCAATCAAATTCGACTATAGGGTGAACACATTTATTTCTTTTTTTCTCTCTCCACTTTTTAAGGGTGCAAACAAATCCCAAATTTAATAAAAAAATGTCACCCTGACTGATTTTGAGGTGTAGAATTTGAATATGGAATTAGGTTTTCCTTTTGAGAACTTTTAATGGGTTAAATAATTCAAAACTTATTTTCTCTTTCCTCTTCATTAATGGTGATAGGATTGCCTAAATTTTATGAAACTTCACCCACAAGTCCTATTTAATGTGTTGGATACGAATTTGCCATCAATTTTATACGTTGGAGTTATTTGTGCACTTATTTAATGTTTTGAAGGTTCTACACACTTTCTCTCTCCCGATTTCATCTTTTAATCAAACTTTCTCCAAATTGACTAAAAATTCACCCAAAGGCATATTTTAATATGTAGATTACGAATCTAAGATTATTTTCCACTTTTGGAGTCATTAAATATTTTATCTAATACTTTTAAGGAAAATCGCCCTTTTCTTTTCTAATTAAATAAAATAGATATGGTTATTTTTATCCTAAATTGGTGAAACTTGGCCTCCAAGCCAAAGCATATTCAAAGAAAATGAATATGAGGTTATTCTTATCTAATAAGTTTTCCTTTTAGTCCATCATCCATTATTTCTATTATTTCTCTCATTAATAACTCAATATCTCATTATCATGTTTTAAGCATTATTATTGATTCCTTTTTCTCTTCCTTGCACCATAAGGCAAAGGAATGATCTAGAATAAATCTACCATATCATTATCTCACATAAGTTTATTTATTTCATATTTTGTGGAAATATAACTCATTATTCTCAATTATGGACACCTTGTCCTATTATGCACATTATTACCTCATGTGACATATCTTATGAAACTTTCATTGATTTTATGATTAATTTGAAGGTATTGGGTAATATTATTTTATATTCTACATTTTAATGTGATTTATTCATGCATTAACATATTTAAGGTCAGTAAAGAGCATATTCTAATCCTTGTTTGGCTAAACCTCAAAGACTAAGGTTTCTAACTCCTTAACCCTAGATTAAGATTAAGTTCTAGGTTTCAGTATGTTACATCATACCACCCCTTAAGGAGACTTCACCCTCAAAATCTAAACAACTATCTACCACCCCTTAAAAGGTTTCATCCTAATAATCCAAGAAAAACTATAGGTACAAAGGTAACTTCTTTATATATATCAACAAGATACCATGTAAAAGGAAACAGAACTTGAAAGTCTAACTATGGGACTAGGGGTTACCTTCAACTTGATCATCATCATGGACTTCTTGACCATCCAAAGAAAAAACTCATCTGACTCACCATTCCACATGTCTTTTACCATTGTCGTTACCATTATTTTGATGAGGCACTTGAGGTTGTTGTTGTTGAGCTGGTACATGTCCATTATGAAGCTGAGGGCACCTACGGTGAATATGTCCAGGTTCATTGCAATGATGGAACACAACACGAAAGTCAGGATGATACTTTGCTTGTTTCTTATCTTGAGAGCACTTTCACAGAGGATGGTAACCATTGCACTTAGCATACTTGTCTCTTATCTACTCATCTCCTGATGGTTTCCTCTTCTTATCAAACTCCCTAGGTTGAAACCCTGGGTATGACTCCATGACCAAAGCTTTATCGACCATCTACTGAAAGGTCAAGGGTAGTTGTGGGATAAGAGCACGACCCACATTGTAGTTGAGTCCTTGAAGGAATAGGTCAGCCCTACGTTCCTCACCCAAACCTACTGCATAACATTCCAATAGCAGAAAATTTTGTACAAATGCAGAAACAGATAAGGAACCTTACTTCAATATGTAGAACTCTACTTCTTTCTTCTTTAGGGCAGCAGTGCATATATACTTCGCACAAAAAAGCACCAAGAATTGCTCCCAGGTCATGGTAGAGATATCATGTGTCCTTCCTATCCCATTCCACCAAACTCGAGTGGGTCCATCCAAAACATATGAAGCAAACCTAACCTTCTGGTGGGGAGGACAAGCCATACCATCAAAGGTCCTCTCCAAGGCTAGCACCCAATCATCATCTTTGTTGACCATCTCTATTTCACCTTCACCCTTAAAGGAAGGTGGTTGCATCTTCATGAACTCCATGATTGAGAACTCCTTAGGCTTCTCAAGTACAGACGTGTCTTTCATCTTCCCCGCCATGGAAGTAGCAAAAATTGTCGAAACATAGCAAACTCTTGCACTGGAGAGATGACTACACCGGACTAGTAGAAGCTGGGGTCTCCTAGCCAAACCTAGGGTTTTGGGGTGTCTCATAACCGTATTGGTTGTCAACCGTCAAATTATCTCCTGCCATTAGGGTTTTTGCCTGCACAAGGCAAGGATACTAGGTATAAGAAACCTATGGAAAAAGGTAAACATCCTAAGGGAGACAATTTAAAATAGTTAGATAACTGAAAGCTACATGCTCTGATACCATGTTGTAAGGAGTGGGATCCCATAGGGATCCACTCCCTACTAAAAATAAAAAGGCACATCCACAAAAAATATTTCTTGAAAGGGATGAACCAAATTTATTTAACATGATTGTATCATAACACAAAGTAGCAGTGGAATAAAAGATGTATCAAACCATTACAAAGCTTCTCATAGAACTAAACTTTCACCACACAGGGTGATATAGAGGAAAAACGAACTACATAATTAGGACTAGCTAAGGATCACCTAACAACTTCAAGCAAAGTCTCCCACGAAGTCAGCTACACTTGTTGTGGTCCAGGTCCTCCTAGATATCCTTCTCCTTGTCCAACACCTGGGGTTGGAAGCATACCCCACAAAAGGAAAAGAAAAGAGGATATCAGCAAAAGGCCAGTATGAGCATGCTAAAAAGGAATTGAGCATTATATATTAGGAAAAAGGTACATCAATTATAGAAGGCTTCCCATGCAAAAAGATAAGAACTACTCAAACGGGAAAAAAAAAGGAAAGAATCACAAAATAATGGTAAAATGAATACTTGCCATTGAAACAATAATAAAAGTGGTGCCACAAAAGCACTCATAATGTTTTTAGGGAACAAAACCCATAACAACCTGCATGTAGGTGAGATAAACATAGCACTAGAACAACATAAATAACAAAGGCGGACAAGCCAAATAAACTTGAACATCATAGAGATTGGAACATAAACAAACTACCAAATAAATATATAAAGTTGGGCCAAACCTCATAAATTTGAAACCCAGGCATGGGGCACATAACCTCCATCCCAAAAGTAAATAATAAGGGCACATAACCCAAAACCAATGCAAATTATATTACTCTAGGGCTACTGAGTCATACAATATGCTTAGTAGGGAGGCAAGTAAAAAGATATGGTCGGATTTTACAAATTAATCACCACATAAGTGATCATCATTATAATCCACTTCAAGTAGGCATATAGCAAAAAATAAGTCCAACATGAACTAAGGAATGAGGAAAGAAGTCAAGAGAATATTCAAAACCACCACAAAAAAGGTAGTTCACAAGAACCATTGTCACAGAATTAGAATCCCAGTCCTATAAACCAAACGAATACCAAAGACAACATGCGAAAGTGGGAATCTTAGCATACATGAACAAGTAATGAGATAAAGGCACCAACAATATCTCAACATTCAACAACATTATTAAGCAACATCCTTTTATTACAAGCTTTCACTTACATATTCAAGAGTATAGTTTTACAAGACTGTTCATGTATACTAGGGATCCTACAACAAGAACACCTAACATAGCTCACCGAGCCCATTAGCTTCTAGCCATATCTGAACATATAAAAATACATGAAACAAGGCAGGTCAAGCACACGAGGTGCCAAGTACAGGGACAAAAGATACATATAAATAAGCTTTGCATAATTTGAAAAGATTTGCAGAAGTAAACAAGCAAGAAAATATCATGTTAAGTGCTTAGCAAAATAAGAGCCCATTTTTTATGTCATTTCACTATAATTATGCCATCATATCATGTATTCATAAGGCCTTTGATCAACTTCCCATTGGAAGGATTTGTAAGGGTGCTCAAGATTAGCTAAGCCTTCTATACGTGAGGGACCTCAAGGCCATTGCCAAGAGCTAACCCTGTTTCAACATTGTATAATGGAGTTTCTATATTATGTTTTCCAGTTATAAAACCACGATACAAGAAAAACATCAAGTACATACTATAATACTACATGGCAATATTTGAGCAAGTAAACAAGCATACATATGTATCACATTTCAAGCAAGAAAGCCATAATCATATAATTATTTAAAGCCCGTACTTGATTTCAGAGATTTCATAACCTAACTCATCCTTGATCATCTAGCCACAAGAAACCACCTAATAAGGCATAATATTACATGCATGTATTATATTCTCATCCTTAACTCTAACTAGCTTCATTTTTAGGGTTTTGGACAACTTAGGTTCCAAGGTTGGTTAATTACATGCTTGATGATCTTATATTGATTTAGGGTACATCATGAAGGTGTGGTTCAAGTTTCAAGTCATTCTGAGGTCCCATTCATTTTATGTGGACATTACATGATTTAGGCCACTTATGCACATTTTAGGGTCAAAGACTCATAATAGGAAAACCAACATCAAGTATCATCAAGGAAAAAGAGCCAAGCACAAGGGATGGTTCATATCAGTAATATTAGGATACAATAAACACATTCAAGATTAGGTGGATGCTCTCAAATCTAGGCATCATAGGATTCTACATAATCAACATGCATTCCCAAAACCAACACATAAGGCCTAGATCATAAGGTACCAAAATATGGATAAGATGGTACATTCATACCAAGTGGATTGTAAAGTATTAGAATAGATGGCATCATAGAAGGATTCATATAACCATTAAGGCACAAAAACCACAATCCAATCATAAGTGTCACACTACGTCACCACTAGTAGACTTAGCCACGTGCAACATCATAATATGCAAGAGGGAGATCATTGAGAAATTGAGTCAAAACTTATCACTAGAGTAATGTTATGAACAATCTAATAAGCTTTAATGCAAAAAAGGGGGTCATAGTCACCAAACGATCCAAGATATAACACACATTCTCATAAAAAGGACATAAGCATGAATTAGGTGTCATGTAGAACAAGCATAGTCAAGAGGGCCTTAGGTATGGTCTTAGAGTCATGTATTTCAAGAGGCTACTAATTTTAGGTTATGAGAGGCTAAGATGTCATTTATAAGCATGAAAGCAAAGAGAATCAAAGTTCACCATTTATATTCAATTCAAGTCACATTCATGCAATTAGAAGAACCTAAGATGTAAGTAAGGTGATAAGAAGTCTGAACATGTTCAAAAAGACATAAAGGTTACTGATTTAATGATTAAGGATGCATGAGTACATAAAAGATCTCAACTTTCTCATGATTGTGCCTTAAACATGGTCAAAGTAGTCAACAGTCATATCTTTAGAAAAAATATAGAGAACTAGAAGAAGATTCAGGATCTAAAAATATGGTCATTGTGTAGGTCTTATCGAGCTGATCAAATTAGTATACTTATTTGCAAAATTTGGCCAAGGGATGAGGGAGTTATGCATTTTTCAAGGATTTACATAAGAACTATATGATTACTTGATAGGGCGTTACCATTTTATTATTTGATTGAGGTAGACCGTGGATCTTTGATCCAATGGTCAATGCAAGCACATGTGGTTCCTCTCGCACTGGTGGAGGTTGTGTTGCTCATGACCGTCCCACATCACTTGTGATCGCCCGTGCGCGTCATGGTCCCGCTCGCTAACGCTCCAAGCGCAGTGAGGGTGGCGTTTGGTGCCTACGTGACTCCATCTTGGTAGTTGCCTATGCATTGGACTGTCACATTGAATCATCTCTTAGCATGCCCAATTCACGTGATTCCCCTACTCCATCCTAGGAATAGAGGATGAAAAGAGGATCTCGTCCTCCACTCCTCACCGTCAAAGCACCGACTGCGTTGCTGAGGCCTGGAGATCGGCGCCATCCCGTGGCAAGGGCGCATGGATCGGCCACTAGAAACTCCCCCGTGCTTGTCCGAGGTGTGGTGTGGTGATGCTTGGTAGTGCCAGCTCAGGCGACAGGAATGACAGGCGTTGGAGGCACCACAGAATGTCAGGTAGAAGGGGCGGAAGGGAAAAGGAAGGAAGAGGAAGGAGAACAGAAGGAAACAAGGATTTGAAGGAGGGGGCTAATAAACAGAGCAGGAGGGCTAGGGTTTAGATTTTCTCCCTCCATTCCTTGCCTGATTTGGCTGGAGGTCGCAAACACCTCCCCCAGCCCCAT
Organism: Alisma plantago-aquatica; assembly: GCA_963693085.1. Lineage (NCBI taxonomy): Eukaryota > Viridiplantae > Streptophyta > Magnoliopsida > Alismatales > Alismataceae > Alisma > Alisma plantago-aquatica. The sequence goes on from OY856412.1 coordinate 65,524,350, forward strand.
GATTCTTTCTCAAATAGGAAGGGTAAGGGGGGACTAAGCTACTGGGCCTTGACCAATTTGGGCCCACAAAGGCTCATTTGCAACATAAATCAATTAAATCAAGTATAATTTGAGCCAAGGTTTAAAAGATCATAACTTGGGCTAAGAACATCCAACTAAGGTGATTTTTATACAGTTGGAAAGCTAATGGAAAGTTCTACATCATGAAATTAATTAGAGAGTAAGGTGATTGCCTTTGTAGGTTTAAATTACCTTTCAAGTTGGTGTTAACATCTAGCATCATACTTAATTCAATTTCTCAAATTTGAGCTACATAATATGAAATTAGTCATTGAGGTGATGCAATTGGGTCATCAACACACTCAAGTATAGTGATTAAACTTAAAATGAGTGATGTGGGTATCTTGAAGAGAGAGGAGCTCCACAAGCTCGAGCCACTAAAGCTATGACTTATCTATGTCAAGGGTAAATGTGCTAACCACCGAAATCTACCCATAACAAACTTTTATCAACATACCAAGCAAGAGCAAACACTAGATTTCTTTAAATACAACCACTAACCCAAGAATGAACTCGTCATGGAGATCACATGTCATGTGCATCACTTAGGGTCTTGGGGAATCTCCCTCACCTATATAGCAAGCATCATGTATTCAATTGCCTCTTTCTCTAGGGTTAGATTTCTTTTCATAGGAAATCTAGGGTTCAACATTTTCAAGGGATGACAAACTAGGTGAATCAACTCGCATACTTAGAAGTACTCTAGCTAGGGACTCATCATCATGAATTGCATCGTGCATGTTTTCAACATTTCACATATTTTGGACTTTAGGTACTCTGACCTTCTTCCCGTGGCAGGTTGACTCATAACAAGACATCACCCTTTTTGTGTGTCCCATGCTAGAGGTCCTCCTTTGTAAAGAGATTGAGGCTCGTGTTGGTCTCAAAGAATATGTCACATATCCTATCTCATCATATACAAACTAGCACAAGCAAGCATGTCAACCCACTAGTTACATTTAGCACATCAACCAAGTCACACATATTGTACAAGGTGCCAGGTTTAGCAAGGATTGCATGGTCAAACTCACATCATATCATCAAACATAACTTGAATCATCTTGAAACATCTCTTAATGTCACATCAACTTTGTCATCATCATCATCATCATCATCATCATCATCATCATCATCATCATCATCATCATCATCATCATCATCATCATCATCATCATCATCATCATCATCATCATCATCATCATCATCATCATCATCATCATCATCATCATCATCATCATCATCATCATCATCATCATCATCATCATCATCATCATCATCATCATCATCATCATCATCATCATCATCATCATCATCATCATCATCATCATCATCATCATCATCATCATCATCATCATCATCATCATCATCATCATCATCATCATCATCATCATCATCATCATCATCATCATCATCATCATCATCATCATCATCATCATCATCATCATCATCATCATCATCATCATCATCATCATCATCATCATCATCATCATCATCATCATCATCATCATCATCATCATCATCATCATCATCATCATCATCATCATCATCATCATCATCATCATCATCATCATCATCATCATCATCATCATCATCATCATCATCATCATCATCATCATCATCATCATCATCATCATCATCATCATCATCATCATCATCATCATCATCATCATCATCATCATCATCATCATCATCATCATCATCATCATCATCATCATCATCATCATCATCATCATCATCATCATCATCATCATCATCATCATCATCATCATCATCATCATCATCATCATCATCATCATCATCATCATCATCATCATCATCATCATCGACATCATCAACAACAACTTAGGTCATCCAGGTTACTTACTAAACTAACATTTATCATGGCTCTAGACAACTCTAGAGACTACATCTATCATCTAAACTCTCTTATATAGACTTGATGTTACATCTCTTTTTCCTAGGCTACATGGACACTCACTGCCTTTCTGCGTGTGGTAACATTTTTCATATGTACATATAATAATACTTGAAATAGGTTTTCTCCAACGTTGAAACATGCGATGAAAAACACCATTCTCCTTACAAATTAATCACCACATAAGTGATCATCATTAGAATCCACTTCAAGTAGGCATATAGCAACAAATAAGTCCAACATGAACTAAGGAATGAGGAAAGAAGTCAAGAGAATATTCAAAACCACCACAAAAAAGGTAGTTCACAAGAACCATTGTCACAAAACTAGAATCCCAGTCCCATGAACCAAACAAATACCAAAGACAACATGCGGAAGCAGGAAGCTCAACATACATGAATAAACGAGATAAAGGCATCAACAATATCTCAACATTCAACAATATTATTGTGCAAGATCCTTTTATTACAAGATTTCACTTACATATTCAAGAGTATAGTTTTACAAGATTGTTCATGTATACTAGGGATCCTACAACAAGAACACCTGACATAGCTCACCGAGCCCATCATTTTCTAGCCATCTCAAAACCTATAAAAAAATGTGAAACAAGGCGAATCAAGCACACAAGGTGCTGAGTACAAGGCTAAAAGATACATATAAATAAGCTTTAGATAATTGAAAAGATTTGCAGAAGTAAACAAGCAAGGAAATATTATGTTAAGTGCTTAGAAAAACGAGAGCCCATGTTTTATGTCATTTCACTCCAATTACACCATCATATCATGTATTCATAAGGCCTTTGATCAACTTCCCATTGGAAGGATTCATAAGGGTACTCAAGATTAGCTAACCCTTCTATACCTGAGGGACCTCGAGGCCATTGTCAAGAGAAAACCCTGTTTCAACATTGTATAGTGGAGTTTCTATATTATGTTTGCTAGTTATAAAACCACAATATGAGACAAACATTGAGTACATACTAGAATACTACATGGCAATATTTGAGCAAGGAAACAAGCATACATGTGTATCACATTTCAAGCAAGAAAGCCATAATCATATAATTATTTAAAGCCCCTACCTGATTTCAGAGATTTCATAACCTAACTCATCCTTGATCATCTAGCCATAAGAAACCACCTGATAAGGCATAACATTACATGCACGTATTAGATTCTCATCATTAACCCTAACTAGCTTTAGTTTTAAGGTTTTAGCCAAATTAGGTTCCAAGGTTGGTTAATTACATGCTTGATGATCTTTTGATTTAGGATACGTCATGAAAGTGTGGTTCAAGTTTTAAGTCATTCTGAGGTTCCATTCATTTTATATAGACATTACATGATTTATGCCACTTATGCACATTATAGGGTCAGAACTCATAATAGGGAAACCAATATCAAGTATAATCAAGGAAAAAGAGCCAAGCATAAGGGATGGTTCATATCAGTAATATTAGGACACAATAAACACATTCAAGATTAGATCGATGCCCTCAAATCTAGGCATCATAGGATTCTACATAATCAACATGCATTCCCAAAACCAACGCATAAGGCCTAGGTCATAAGGTACCAAAATACAGATAAGATGGTACATTCATACCAAGAGGATTGTAAAGTATTAGAATAGAAGGCATCAAAGAAGGATTCATATAACCATTAAGGCACAAAAACCACAATCCAATCCTAAGTGTCACACTAGGTCACCACTAGTATACCTAGCCACATGTAACATCATAATATGCAAGAGGGAGATCATTGAGCATTATAGTCACCACTCATCACCATATTAATGTTATTAACAATCTAATAAGATTTAATGCACAAAAGGGGGTCATAGTCACCACACGATCCAAGGTATAGCACACATTCTTATAAAAGGGACATAAGCATGAATTAGGTGTCATGTAGAACAAGCATAGTCAAGAGGGCCTTATGTATGGTCTTAGAGTCATGTATTTCAAGAGGCTACTGATTTCAGGTTATGAGAGGCTAAGATGTCATTTATAAGCATGAAAGCAAATAGGATCAAAGTTTACCATATATATTCAATTTAAGTCACATTCTTGCAATTAGAAGCACCTAAGATGTAAGAAAGGTGATAAGAAGTCTGAACATGTTCAAAAGGACATAAAAGTTACTGATTTAATGATTAAGGATGCATGAGTACATAAAAGATCTCAACTTTATCATGATTGTGCCTTAAACATGGTCAAAGTAGTCAATGATCAAATCTTTAGCAAAAAAAAGAACTAGAAGAATATTCATGATCTGAAAATATGGTCATTGTGTAGGGCTCGTTGAGTTAATCAAATTGGTATATTTATTTGCAAAATTTGGCCAAGGGATGAGGGAGTTATGCATTTTTCAAGGATTTACATAAGAACTATATGATTACTTGATAGGGCATTACCATTTGATTATTTGATTGAGGTAGATCGTGGATATTTGATCCAACGGTCAGTGCAAGCGCGTGCAGTTCCTCTCACATAGGTGGAGGTTGTGTTGCTTGTGATCGCCCCATGTCACTGGTGGTCGCCCGTGCGTGTCACAGTCCCGCTCACTGCCGCTCCAAGCGTAGTGAGGGTAGTGGCGGTTTGTGCCTGCGTGACTCCATCTTGGTCGTTGCCTATGTGTCAGACTGTCACATTGAATCGTCTCTTGGTGTGCCTAGTTGACGTGATTCCCCTACTCCATCCTAGGAACAGAGGACGAACAGAGGATCTTGTCCTCCACTCCTCACCGTCAAAGCATCGGTTGTAATGCTGAGGCCTGGAGATCGGCGAAATCCCATAGCAAGGGTGCATGGACCGGCCACCAGAAACTCCCCCATGCTCATCTAAGGTGCGACATGGTGATGCTTGGTAGTGCCAACTTAGGCGACATGAATGGCAGTTGTTGGAGGCGCCACAAAATGTCGGGTAGAAGGGGTGGAAGGGAAAAGGAAGGAAGAGGAAGGAGAACATAAGGCAACAAGGATTTGAAGGAGGGGGCTTATAAACAGAGCAGGAGGGCTAGGGTTTAGATTTGCTCCCTCCATTCCTTGCCTGATTTGGATGGAGGTCGCAAACACCTCCCCCAACCCCAAGATTCTTTCTCAAAGAGGAAGGGGAAGGGGGGATTAAGCTACTGGGCCATGACCAATTTGGGCCCATAAAGGCTCATTTTCAACATAAATCAGTTAAATAAAGTGTAATTTGAGCCAATTTTAAAAACTTGGGCTAAGAACATCCAACTGAGGTGATTTTTATACTGTTGGAAAGCTAATGGAAAGTTCTACATCATGATATTAATTCGAGAGTGATTACATTTGTAGGTTCAAATTACCTTGCAAGTTGGTGTTAACATCTAGCATCATACTTAATTCAATTTCTCAAATTTGAGCTACATAATATGAAATTAGTCATCGAGGTGATGCAATTAGGTCATCAACACACTCAAGTACAGTGGTTAAACTTAAAATGAGTGATGTGGGTATCTTGAAGAGAGAGGATGAGCTTAATCCAAGAGAGAGAAAATCAGGTTGTCACATCCTTCCCTCCTTAAAAGAAATTTCATCCTCGAAATTCATCCATAATCGTGCTCAAGAGTCCAACTCCATATCCCTCATATCTTGGTATCCCACGATAAGATTCAAGGATTCCCCTATTATGGAGTGTGCACATAGATTGTCAGCATCAAGGGTGTACCCTCCCCATTCATACATGTCACTTCATGTTTTATCATATTATAACATCATCGTGGCATCAGGGTTTTACTGTCTCTTAGTATTCCTACATTAGGGTTTTTGTTCATATCTTCATACAAGATCAAGTTGTATTATCAAGATCTATGTTATCAATTCTTAATGAACATGTTCACAATCATGACTCCCACAAGAGATCACCATTGAACGTGTGCATTTTATCATTATACTAGATTCATGCATGTCTTAATTTTCTCCTAAAAGTCTACCAATTATGGTCAATTATGTTCATCATTTTCATTTTTGTATATGTGATAACACCCATTTTATGGGTGCTAAAGCTTACATTTTATTATTAAAATAGCCTCCAAACCTATCTTCCTCTTTGTTTTATCTTATTTATTGTGAACAAATTATGCCCACTATGCCCCTGACAATATTTCCCATCTTTTACAGGATTGTTCTTATTTCTTCCACAAAAAGAGCATTGATGGGCTCATCAGGCCTATCAGCAATTAAGTCCATGTCCTGGCCCATTAGCACGTGATGCGACACACCCTCTTACCTGTCATGGTCGCTGCCTGATACGACAACAACCTGATGCGGACGTGTCAGGTGGGAGCCCTAGCCGCTGCAACTCTCTACCCGATATGGTGCCTTACTCGTCATGGTTCGCCACCTGATGAGGTCGATTACACGATATGGCTACCCCTCGATGTAGCATCCCACCAAGCTTCCAACCCACCACAGCTGCACGTGATGCACTCGCTGCTCGACACGATTGATGGCCCGACACACGTGCCGGGCGACAGTCGTATCAGTCCCTTCTAAAGACACGAGAAAAGAGACACGGACGAAGGACACATAGTCCAATAAAAGACACAAATCCCATCAACTTGCTACCTATAAATAGCAGCTACAAGCCTACGATGGGATGGGGTGGACCCTACGAGAGCTAACTCCCAGAAGTAAAGGAGCTAGTGCGTCAAGTTTCCAGGAGCATGTCGGGCGATACTAGGTGAGCACACCCCCACCCCGAGAGGGATGGGAGGAGTTCACTTAGGAACCGTTCCGATAGCAGAAAGCAACATGATATGATCCTCAAGGCTACTTCCAGCATGTCGGGTTCCTATCTGGGCTTCAACCCAAGATGGCCTACCCACCTATACCCAACATGAAGAACCTGAGAGCCTTAAGATAATGTTTACCCGATATGTATCCTACCCGACATAGTACCCAGCCTGATATGGTCTGCACCCATCATGGCTGTAGCCTGACGTGGCCAGCAGCCTGACACGACCATATCAAGTAGAGGTCCTATCCCAATATGACTCTTACCCATCACAGTCCACAGCCCGACACGATTAAAGACCCGACACAGTCGTATCCCGATAGGGCCCTTACTCGATATCGAGTTAGCATTATATTAGGGGTCTTCTGTTGTGTACTTCATTCTCCTAAATCAAGGAGACCGATACTTATCTTCCCTTTACAACATTTACTTTCATTTAATTAAAACATTGTAACTAAACCTTTATGCCTCTTTATGATTATTGGAATCTGTGGAGTTTATCTCATATCGTTCTATGTATGGATTTATTTCATTGGATGATTTCTTTCTGGCATCTGAGGTCTAGTTTCTTCTTTCTGATTCATGCTTTTGACTAGCTATCAAATCATGTTTCTTGTTTTGACTCCTTCGAGAGGAGGACGTTGTAAACTTCTAGAGCTTGGTCTGATTCAGGTGTACGAGAGTACCCAGAACCAGAGTTGCTCCTGGTTTATCCTTCCGCACGAGCCCATGCCTGGTACCTTTGAGAGAAGGAACTTAGAGCATGGCTCATTGGCATCTTCTTTGAGAGAAGAAGACACTGGATGTAGGTCGCCGCCGCTTGTTACGATTAAGATTTCTTTCTTCGTGCTATGCCCAGAAAATAGTTTATCTCCTCAGTTTCCTATATACAAAAACTACCATAAAAACTACTAAAACCCAAAATACCCAAAGCTTTAATCTTTCTGGTAACTCCCCTTGGAGATAGGTTTTAATTTAATTCTTTATGATTCTTTTTCTACAACAAACCCTTATCCTTCGACTTTTTGACGTGCTTAGACAAGTAAAACTTGGGTTCCGAAGCGCTATTCCTCCAAGTCCATGTGTTCGACCCTGAACTACTTCGACTAAGGTGATTTTTATACAGTTGTAAAGCTAATGGAAAGCTCTACATCATGAGATTAATTAGAGAGTAAGGTGATTACATTTGTAGGTTCAAATTACCTTGCAAGTTGGTGTTAACATCTATCATCATACTTAATTCAATTTCTCAAAATTTGAGCTACATAATATGAAATTAGTCATCGAGGTGATGCAATTGGGTCATCAGCACACTCAAGTATGGTGATTAAACTTAAAATGAGTGAGGTGGGTATCTTGAAGAGATAGGATGAGCATAATCTAAGAGAGAGAAAATCAGGTTGTCACAACCATGGTATCAAAAGATAAGAGCAATGTATAGGCTATTGTCCATAGGACCAAAAGAAAGACAATTTGGGTTTTTGCTCAATAAAGAATAATAGGAGATGCAAACATACGTCTCATAGAGTCTTAATCTAGACAAGATTACTTCTAGATCCTAATCTAGGTTTCCAAAGCACCTAATTTCATATATGTGAAATTAGGGTTAGAACTATATTGATTATTCAAAACCCTAAAAATCATCTTTTTATTATTAATGAACTAGGTTATCAAAACAATGCCATGTTTTAGGCCATATTTTCTTGAGTTCAAAACATATGTTATTATATTTTTCTGACTTATAAATTTTTAGTTATGAATTATACACATTATTATCTTATTTAATTAGATCTATTAAAATCACCTCTTTAAAACATTAGATTCAGGTGACAAAACCAATACCATTAGAAAGCTTATATTTTTCTAAATCCAATGAGTATTTTTCCATATTTTTCTGATCAGTAAATAATTTATTATGAATTTTGCAAAATCCAACAAATCAGAAAATTCCATGTGGCATAAATTTGAGAAAAAGGAAAAGAGAGGGAAAGAGTGGGCCCCGTGTCTGAGTTGATCCACTCACAAGTGGCCAATTCAGCCGGCCCCACAACAGATTGGCAAGTCGTGAGAAAGAAAACAAAGCTGGGTGAAAAGACCAAAACACCCCCGATCGAAAATAACAGGGAAAGAGGAAAGGATGAGGGTATAAATGAGATATCACCAAGGAGATCCTTCTCCTTTCTCGCCTCCTACCATGGTGTGAAGCAGCAAAGCTGCTTGCTAGCACCGATTTGGGTGAAACCAAAAGATGTCACCAAATAAGAAACTAGAGAAACCGAAGGCAAGAGCAGGAGAAAATGAACTCTCCGAGGCAGATAATTCGTTTGGAGACACTGAGGTGGAGAAGAATAGGTCACAACAAGCCAGGAGGAGAAATCTGATAGTCAACCAAGATAAAGACGAGCATGAAGCAATTGAACCGAGAGGATGATTTTTTAGTTGTTAGAGATGTGGGAAGTACCCCTATTTATAGGTGAGGATATGTGTACAACAAAAACTCAAACGGACTGGGAACTGTGAAGCCCAAGATTTGGGTATTTCATTAAAACTTGATGATTATGAGAAATATAAGGATACAAAATGCACAATCCTTTTTGGAATAGTTTGGCAAAAGAATAAGTGAAAAAGATGGAAAATTGAGTAAGAAATATGAGTTGGAAATTTGCACCAGTTCAGACTGTCTCCCACCCGACGCAAGATAAAAATGAATGCGCGTGCATGAAAAAAAGGCATGTGACAGATTAAATGACGATCCCAATCAAATTTGACTATCGTATGAACACATTTATTTCTTTTATTCTCTCTCCTCTTTTGAGGGTACAAACAAATCCCAAATTTAATAAAAATTAACACCCTGACTGATTTTGAGGTGTAGAATTTGAATGTGGAATTAGTTGCCTTTTGAGAACTTTTAATGGGTTAAATAATTCAAAACTTATTTTCTCTTTCCTCCTTCATTAATGGTGATAGGATTTCCCAAATTTTATGAAACTTCACCCAGAAGTCCTATTTAATGTGATGGATACAAATTTGCCATCAATTTTATACGTTGGAGTTATTTGTGGACATATTTGATATTTTGATGGTTCTACACACTTTCTCTCTCCTAATTTCATTTTTTAATCAAACTTTCTCCAAATTGAGTGAAAGTTCACCCCAAGGCATATTTTAATATGTAGATTATGAATCTAAGGTTATTTTTCACTTTTGGAGTCATTAAGTATTTTATTTAATATTTTTAAGGAAAGTCAGCCTTTTCTTTTCTAAATAAAATAGATATGGTTATTTTTATCCTAAATTGGTGAAACTTGGCCTCCAAGCCAAAGAATATCCAAAGAAACTGAATATGAGGTTATTCTTATCCAATAAGTTTTCCTTTTAGTCCACAATCCATTATTTCTATTATTTCTCTTATTAATAACTCAATATCTCATTATCATGTTTTAATCATTATTATTGATTCCTTTCTCTCTTCCTTGCACCATAAGGCAAAGGAATGATCTAGAATGAATCTACTCTATCATTATCTCACATAAGTTTATTTATTTCATATTTTTTTGGAATTATAACTCATTATTCTCAATTATGGACACCTTGTCCTATAATTCACATTATTACCTCATGTTACATATCTTATGCACCTTTCATTGATTTTATGATTAATTTGAAGGTATTGGGTGATATTAATTTATATTCTACATTTTAATGTGATTTATTGATGCATTAATATATTTAAGTTCACTAAAGATCATATTCTAATCCTTATTTGGCTAAACCTCAAAGACTAAGGCTTCTAACTCCTTAATCCTGGATTAAGATTAAGTTCTAGGATTCAGTATGTTACAGGATCAACTTCTACGGTGGCTCCTATGGTCTTGCCACGGGTTGCAGTCTAATTTTGCTCCCCTAGAAGCAGCCAAAGGACTCCTTCCTCTAGAGTACTCCACACGAACCAACTAGAACTCCTGTCTTCCTACTAGAACAATTAGGAAGGAGTTGTCCCTTCCATTGGCATACTAGTCACCAACTTGCTCTCCGACAATAATGATCCTCAATTGTTCTCTCCCATCATTATCGCTCCACATTCGATTAGGACATGCTTGGGCTCTCTTGGTTACCACAACCAAAGAGGAAAAAAACTTTTAGAGAAACTGATTCTCAATTGTCTATGGTTTTCTCTGGGAAGCCCCATGTACCCCTCTATTTATAGGCGGGATTAGGGCCAGGGTTCCCAGTCTGTTCGAGATCTGTGTAGGAGTGGAAGGGAGTAGAAGATCTTGAATTTTGCAAATTGTGACATCTGAAATGATAGTCTGGATAGAGGGTCATTTGGATTTTGAGATGGTCATTTCACTCTGTGAGATGGTTGTCTGGTTGTTTCCCAATCACAAATGAGTTTGGTAATTCGATTCCAATTAATGCATGAAATGATGTCAATGCGAATTCCATGTTACAATCGAATTTCCCTATGAACTGAGCAATCTTGCACATGCAAGACAGATGTCTCACTCACCCAGATGGTCATATGGTGAGCCAATTTGATCCGGTCGGTTCAACAAAATGAACTGGCCGATTCACACTTCAGTTTGGATAAAATTTAGCCAATTCAACTTTTGATCAGCCTGACAACCATACGACCGTCTCAACACTTGAGATGATCTTTTGGTGCACCAAATGTCCATCTCACCCTGTGAGAGGATCAGCTGGGGCACATTTAGCTGATCCATTGCGTGAATTGAGTACCTAAACACTTTAGTAATCTTTCCAATCATTATTCAAGATTAAACTCCCCTTCTAGATGAGCTCCTTTATGTGTGACCCTATAAGTCCCATATCATGTTGGCAGTGAATGTTCATAACTAACTTATGACATCACAAGCAGAGAGTGGTGCCTAGTCACACATCAGTACTACCCAAGTGAATGGAGAGTTGGAGAACAGCTTCAACCTACAATCCGTGTAAGGTGTTGCAATGATTATATAATTCCTTTGTCTCTGATATCAGGAGTGAACTCGAGGTACGGATATCGTCATCTTCTCAATGTTCAACTCATGTTTCTCGAACCAATAGCAGACTATCTGAGATAATGTGACCTCAATATCATATATTGATTCACATGTGCATGCACATGCGTTTCTCAGTTTCTCTTATCAAGTAGCCAGGATATCATACTCCAATAGGAGGGACAAATCCCATCTCTTTCACTCACAGTCTATCTCCATGCCTCAAAGCTACCCAATCATCACCTTTATGGCAACTCAGATTTTAGGATTACATTCAATGATGTAAAAGTATACCCAACAACATGTGACAAGTGTAGTGATTTTAGGTTTAAGAACTACAATCACCACCTTCACTATGAGAGATGACTATGACTACCAATGATGATTTCCATGTGTCACTCAGTAACTATCTCGAATTCTTCCATCTCAAGACATAGAAGGCCCAAGAGGAAAAATCCAAAAATGTTAAGAATTGTCAAGGGTGATGTGGAAGCATACATACACTTATATGAACAAACAACCATAATGCATACACCATAAAGAATCTCAAAATTCAACGTGTATATTAGAAAATGTTTTACTACAACACAAATTTAGATATTGAAAAGAGAAATCTACATAGTATGAACATGTATGCTATCTAGGATCTTACACAATAGATACAACCTGTACAATTGCTTAGTTTTTGTCTTTTATCCCATGCTAGCTCTGAACCTAAAACATACATGAAATAATGAATCAACACAATGTGTTGTGTACATGGGTAGACAAATACATATATTTATGCTTTTCATAATTTGAAAATATTTGCAAAAATAAGAAGGAAGATCATATAAAACAATTCTAGAATAAGAAAAATATGCCAATTTTATACATTTTTTTAGATGAGTTGTGTTATCAAGGTGGACTAGTACCAAAACATTCATGTTGGGCCCTATCCTGTGTACCAAGTACTCTGGAAACTCCCTATACAACATGTTCTCTGGAGAAGTGGACTAGTCAAGATTAATCCATTCCCTCATAAGGGTGATAATGAACACCTTCAATAACTACAAAACATCTAGACATAATTTATGTTTCAAGTGAGAAATCACCGAGTACTTATTTTAATACTACATCCAATAATTGCAAATAAGAAAGAGAGCATACATATCATGATTTCAACCAAGAAAACCATGGTCATATACTTAAATAAAACCCACATACCTAGGGTTAGATATCCCTAGTGATCCTTATAATATAGATATCTGGTAATCACCTGATTAATAAAAATTAATCATCATTAATAAATGTACATCATTATTCTTGGTAACTTAGGTCCAGTTAGGGTTTTGGCCAAACCTAGGTTCCATTGATCAAATACATGTGTATTGTATTTTTATAGAGATCTATATGTAATAATCTAGGTCTGGTACAAATTTCATATTTTTCTGATCTTGGATCAATTTTCTATGATTATTGTGAGGATAAAAGTATCTAATTAGTCATTAATAGAAAAAGACCTATAATTTGTGTATATTACTCATACAAGAGTTCAAAGATGGATTTAAATCATTAGTAGGGTTCTAGGAGAATATTATGAGAATTAATATCATATGGATACTATTTATTTTATTTAATGAACTCTAAATATGAGTATTCACATCCAAACTAAATATTGTCAATACAAATGTCTTAGAAGTCTGATCTGGGGTTTTTAAGGTAAAGGGTACATTTTTTTGAGTCTAGGGATATTTTTGGGGAATCTATTGGGCACTAGAGCTAATTAAAATATATTTTCTAAGAATACTGGTATTTCTAGGATTTAAAGTTGATATAGCTCGTGTGGTGGGTCCCACAGTCTAACATGGCAACCTGTGACTGGATCTGGCTAGCCAATCTTCCCTGGGTGCACCCTTGTTTGGTATGGTCCTAGTTAGACCGACCGGTTGTGTGCTAGTCCATACCGATTCATCAAGACTGGCAGCTGGACCAATCTACCTTCTTCCTTCTCTCCTTGGCATTCTCAAAGTGCATCCTCTTCTTATAATGGAAGTGCTATCGACTACCGCATAGGGAGGAAGCAGTGTGGAATGCACAATGGTTGGCCCCTGACGTCTAAAAAATTACCGACTTGGGTTGGGACCCACTAGAGAGGAACAATGGCCGCTCCTTTCTCTCTACTCACTTGTCATGCTTCTGTTCACCAGTTTTGACACCCGCTTGTGATCTGCTTTATGTCATCGCACGATCTTAGACTATGATGAGAAATCATGCACGACATGACCACTTTCATCCTCATATGATGGCATCAACAGACCTATGTATGGCTATGGCTCGAAGGCAAGTCCCTGCACTTAGTGAGGGGTCTAAGGCTCAGTGAGGACTCCATCTTGGAGCCGCGATGGAGAATTTTGACGAGGAAAGGAGGCATCTTAGGGATAGGGGTGTTGGCGATCAGTGATGCCTTGACCTTCTTTGAGACCTGCCACGGGTTTTTGACAGCTTGGATCCTCCTCCAATGGCCCCGATCTCTATGTAGACAGGTGGTTTGGAGTAGCTGTAGAGCACAACAATAGGAAAGGGGCATCCATGGTGTGAAGTGTTCCCATCTCTGCTCTATAAAGCTCGGCAACATGGGGCACTATGGGAACTCATGGGAGGCTCACCATGGTGGCATTTTCTAGGTTTCTTTTCTCAACCCGTAGCTCATCCTGCTGCAACATGGAGATTGCCTAGACACATAGCAGTGTTCTTCAAGCATGGTGAAGGTTTCTAAATGCCCAAAGGATCCAAACCAGTAGACCCGTAGCCCATCTAGGATATGCAACAACCATCTTCCATGATTGGATCCATACAGGGCTCATCACCAGTGGTGGCAGGTATCTCCAAGCATCACCCCGAGCCTCCTCTTCATCAATGACAAGAGATGATCCTGGAAGCCATGGAAGTTGCTTCCCATCATGGAGTGGTCATTAGGGTCCCAAAAGTATGGTGGATTCAACTATTTTATCCAACAATTTCATATATGTTGTAAGGACTCCCTCCTCTAGATACAAGGAAAATGGCCACCTGCTCCTCACTTCTCGGACCTAGGCGACTATGGAATCTCCATCCAATCTCCAAGTAGCGACAAGATTAGGCCACACTGCCAAGAGGAAGGCCCCACCCATGAAAATGAGCAGGCAGGCTGGCTGGCGTGACATAAAAATGTCATGGCCCCTAGATTATTAACAAAATAATGTCCACACTGATGCATATAACCTATATTTCATGAAATTGTAACCTCAATAACTTTGTGTATGAAAGTGTGTTTATCCTAGATCTTTAGACATAGGTTCAAAACAATCTAGAGTACATTCTCTTCAAGTTTGTAAACTAAAATACCTTACTTGGATCGTTAATTAATACCTCCAAATAGCTTAGTTCTCGGAACACTATGGTCAATGCAGTTACCAACTAGCCTCCAAAAGATCCAATCAAGTTAAGTTAACTTTGTTTGACCATACAACACATCAATATCCATAACAAGCCATTCTACCCATGTGTGCCTTCAATGGATGTTTGACCTCATAAATACTCAATTGATTAATAAATGTTATCACCATGATTGAACTCATTCAGGTGTCATCATCATCAACAATACCTAGAATCATACCTTTAGGTGAAATAATTAAAAATTGAGTAATAAATTCCTCAATTTGTGTTCAACCATATATAAACATTTATGGATCAACAATCACTATATTGTGTATTAACTCTAAAAATCGGGGTCATCACATTCACCCCACCTTATATGGAATTTTGTCCTTGAAATTCAACTAATTTCGTACTCAAGATGACATAAAATAGTTTATACCACATTTATATGATGCTTAACGTGATGCCAAAGTGTCCAACTTTGTAAATGTCACCACGTTTGTGTTATAAGGCTATCATAGTTCAGCACGCACCCTAAGTTGTCATCTTAGGATCAGCTAGAGTGTATCCACCCCACTTTATGTAGATGGAAGCGTCATTTACATAGTTTGGTCATAACTTGACATTCTAGTATTTTAGGATTTACATCCCTAATTACCCTAAGAATTAGGGTTTGATCACACATATGGGTTGAGAATATATTATGGGAGGTTTAATCTTTCACCCCACTAACTTGTGCAAGGTGGTAGGAAGATTTCATGTCATTGTACAATAGAGTTAACACACTAAACGTCATTATTTCAGTTTATTATCACATCCTACTAGAATTTCATCATTAGAGAAGCTCTTGATTTTTTGTATTTACCTATTAGGGTTTCACCCTATTGTGTGAGAGTTATGCTCAAACTTAGAAGCATAGATTGAGAAGGATTAATGTTAAGAACTATATTTTGTGATCATGTAAACTATGATCCAAAGATATCTTTTTTTATCTCATGATTGCAACTTATATCTTTCATGCATGATATAGAGGGAAAGAAAATATACTAAGCCAATCATATCATGATTTCAAACTTGGATATTACCTATATTATATAGGAAGGAAATATAGAATAGGTCAATCTTATACAAGTGACTCTTCATACATTAATCATCTATTTAGCTCAGATGAGATTTCTAGCATCGTATATCAAGAAAGAGATAAGGAACAATAATATTTTTGAGCATATTATGCATAGGAATTTTACTCTTGGAATTAGAGTTTCATGTATCACCTCACTTGCAGCTAATGATGAGCTTCACAAACATACGTCACTCAAGGTAGGACCTAGCTCAATCAAAAAGATTGACTTTAACATCATGGGTTTTGCTACCCATAGAATATTATTTTACCCACCTCTCACATCTAGGATTTAGAGGAACTATAAGAATCATGCATAAGGACTCAACTCAACTACTCAGGAATAACCCAACTTAGGACACATCATTTTACATATATCTCATATTTTTTTCCATATATTGTAGGGTAGGTCCTATGACCCTCTCCTTGTTGGTCTCACTCTCTCTAGATTTCACCACATATCTTATCCTAACACTGGAGGTCCTCCTTTGTAATAGAGCTTGAGACTCATGCATATTCAACTTAATCTTAACTTAGCTCATCTTAAGTAAGGAAAGAGAATGTGCTTTTTTTATCAAGACTTAGCTTAGAATCTTCAAAATTGGATTCGTCTCATATACAACTTATACACACACACACACACACACACACACACATATATATATATATATATATATATATATATATATATATATATATATATATATATATATATATATATATATATATATATATATATATAAAGATACCTATATCACCAGAGATAAAAATTCTATAAGATGATACTTTCTTATATCATCTATCAATCTATCATCTACTCTTACTATCAAATATCTGATAAGGATCTAGACATCTACTCTTGATCTACTCTCTCCTCTAGATTGATGTCACTTCTTTTCACTTAGGTTGCATAAACACTAACTACTCTCCTATGTGAGGGACACATTTTCATATTTACATATATATAATAAAATATTATATAGTTTTTCTATGAAAAATCATACGTTAGAGAAAAATATCGAGGCTCGAGCTGATTGGAAAACAAAACGAAATCAACAAAATCGAGTGTCCCACACACAGTAGATAGTCTATTGCCATGTAACCTACTGAAATGGTGAGAACAAGGTGTAGACTAGTGTAACTACCCAAAACATACGAGCTCTATATGGAAGGGGTTTCACACACTTATCAAACCTAGTTCTTGAACATCTAGGTTTTAACTTAGAGGCTAAGCCAAACCTTATTCCTATAGAAAAACTTACTAAGTTTCTAGGGTTTAAAGTGAAAAGTGAACTTAAGTTTTATGTTTCATGTTGAGTAATTGTCAGGAGTAGCTATTGTTCATGATTTGATACCAACTGTCGTCCCCAGATTCTGCTGTCTCGAGACTTATAAGGCCTGAGAAGACAAATCTAAAAATGCTAAGAATTGTATCAAAGTGTGATGCAGAAGCATACATACGCATACATGAACAAACAACCATAATGCATACCCCATAAACAGTCTCAACATTCAATGTGTACATTATAAAATGTTTTACTACAACTTACATTTACATATCGAAAAGAGAAATCTACATAGTCTGAACATGTATGGTATCTAGGATCTTACACAATGGGTACAACATGTACAACTTCTCACATTCAGTCTTTTATCCCATACTAGCTCTGAACGTAAAGCATATGTGAAATAATGAATCAACACAATGTGTTGTGTACATGGGTAGAAAGGTACATATCTTTATGGTTTTCATCATCTGAAAATATTTGCAAAAGGAAAGAAGGAATATCATAGAAAATAGTTCTTTAATAAGTGAAATGTGCCAATTTATTCATTTTTCTAGATGACCTGCATTATCAAGGTGGACTAGTACCAAAACATACATGTTGGGCCCTAGAACACGGGAAACTCCCCATACACCGTGTGCTCTAGGGAGGTGTACTAGTAAACACTAATACATTCCCTAATAAGGGGGATAATGAACACCTTAAATGTCTACAAAATATCTACACATAATTTATGTTTCAAGTGAGAAATCACTGAGTATATATATTAATACTAATCCAATATTTGGAAATAAGAAAGAGAGCACACATATCATGATTTCAACCAAGAAAACCATAGTCATATACTTAAATAAAACTTACGTACCTAAGTTCATAGATCCCTAATGATCCTTGATAATATAGATATCTAGTCATCACCTGATTAATAAAAATTAATCATCATTAATAAATGTACATCATTATTCTTGGTAACTTAGGTCCAATTAGGGTTTTGGCCAAACCTAGGTTCCATTGATATAAGACATGTGTATTGTATTTGTATAGAGATCTATATGTCATAATCTAGGTCTGGTCAAATTTCATATTTTTGAGATGTTGGATCTATTTTCTATGATTAATGTCAGGATAAAAGTATATAATTAGTCATTAATAGAAAATACCTATTATTTATGTATATTACTCAAATCAGAGTTCAAATATGGATTTAAATCATCAATAGGGTTCTAGGAGAATGTTATGAGAATTAATACCATCTAGATACTATTTATTTTATTTAATGAACCCTAAATAGGAGTATTCACATAAAAAATAAATATCACCAATAAGAATGTCACAAAAGTCTGATCTGGGGGTTTTATAACAAATGGTACATTTTTCTGAGTCCAAGGATATTTTTGAGGAATTTATTGGACACTGGAGCTAATTATAATATATTTTATAAGAATATTGGTATTTTTAGGATTTAAAGTTGATTTACCTCATGTGGCAGGTCCCACAGACTGGCATGGCGGTCTGTGATTAGATCTGGCTGGATAATCTCCCCTGGGCACACCCTTGTTTGGTCTGGTCCTGGTTAGACTGACTGGTTGTGTGATGGCCCATACTGGTTCATCAAGACTGACATCCGGACCAATCTGCCTGCTTCCTTATCTCCTTGGCATTCTCAGAGCGCATCCTCTTCTCATGATGAAAGCGCTGTTGGCTGCTGCATAGGGAGGAAGCAATGAGGAATGTGCAAATTCTGACCCCCATCGTCTAGAAAATGGCGGACTTGGGTTGGGACCCACCAGGGTGAAACACTAGCTGCTCCTTTCTTTATGCTCACGCGTGATGCTTCTGTTCATTGGGTCTGACACCCGCTTGTGATTTTCTTTGTGTCTCCACATGAGCTCTAAATCTAGAGATAAATCATGCATGTCATGGCCACTTTCATCCTCATCTAGTGGTGTTGATGGACATATGTATGGTTGTGGCTCAAAGGCAAGTCCTTGCACTTAGTGAGGGGTCCAAGGCTGAAGGAGGACTCCATCCCGGAGCTGCAGCAAAGAACTTTTATGATGAAAAGAGGCATCTTGGGGATATGGGCATTGGAGATTAGCAAATCCTTGACCTTCTTCGAGACCCACCATGCGTTTCTAACAACTTGGATCCTCCTCCAACGACCCCAACCTCCGAACAGACTAGTGGTTTGGGGTATCGGCAGAGCATAGCAAAAGAATAGGGGCATCCATGGTGGGAAGTGTTCCCATCTCTTCTCTACGAAGCACGACAACCTGGGGCACTACATGAACTCATCAGAGGCTCACCATGGTGGCATTTTTTGGGTTTCTTCTCTTGACCCCCAGCTCATCCTTCCGCAACATGGAGATTTCCCAGTCATCGAGCAATGTTTTTCAAGCATGATGAAGTCTTCTGAATGGCCAAAGGATACTACCCAACAACCCATAGTCCATCTAGGATGTGCAACAACCATCTTCCATGATTGGATCCACAAAGGGCTCATCACCAGTGCTGGTAGATCTCTCCAAGTGTTTCCCTGAGCCTCCTTTTCATGAGCGACAAGAGGTGATCTCGGAGACAATGGAAGCTTCTCCCTATCATGGAGTGGTCATTAGGGTCCCAAAAGTATAGATAATTCAACTATTTTAGCCAACGCTTCCATCTCTCCCGAGGACTCCCTCCTCTAGATCTAGGGAAAATAGCCACCTTCTCCTCACTTCTCAGATCTAGGCAACTATGCAATCTCCATCCAATCTCCAAGAAGAGGCAAGATCAGGCCATGCTTCCAAGTGGAAGGCCGTGCCCATGAAAATGAGCAGGCTGGCTAGCATGACATCAAAATGTCATGGCCCCTAGATTATTAACAAAACCATGTCCACACTCATGCATATAACCTATATTTCATGAGATTGTAACCTCAATACTTTATGTATGAAAGTATGTTGACCCTATATTTTCAGACATAGGTTCAAAACAATCTAGAGTACATTCTCTTCAAGTTTGTAAACTAAAATACCTTACTTGGATAGTTAATTAATACCTCCAAATAGCTTAGTCTCGGAACACTATGGTCAATGCAATTACCAACTAGCCTCCAAAAGATCCAATCAACTTAAGTTAACTTTGTTTGACCATACAACACATCAATATCCATAACAAGCCCTTCTACCCATGTGTGGCTTCAATGGATGTTCGAACTCATAAATACTCAATTGATTAATAAATGCTATCACCATGATTGAACTTATATAGGTGTCATCATCATAAACAATACCTAGAATCATACCTTTAGATGAAATAATTAAAAATTGAGTAACAAATTCCTCTGTTTGTGTTCAACCATATATAAAACATCCATGGATCCACATTCACTATATTGTGTATTAACTCTAAAAATTGGGGTCATCACATTCACCCCACCTTATATGGAATTTCATCCTCAAAATTCAACTAATGTCATACTCAAGATGACATAAAAAAGTTTATAACACATTTATGTGATGCTTAACGTGATGCCAAAGTGTCCAACTTCATAAAGGTCAACATTTCTACGTGACAAGGCTATCATAGTTCATAATTCACCCTAAGTTGTCATATTAGGACCATCTAGAGTGTATCCACCCCACCTTATGTAGATGGAAGGGCCATTTACATAGTTTGGTCATAACTTGACATTCTAGTATTTTAGGATTTATACCCCTTATTGCCCTAAGAATTAGGGATTGGTCACACATATGGGTTCAGGAGATATTATGGGAGGTTTAATCTTTCACCCCACTAACTTGTGCAAGATGGTAGGAGGATTTCATGTCATTGTACAATAGACTTAACACACTAAACATCATTTTTTTAGTTTATGATCACATCATACTAGAATTTCATCATTAGAGAGCGCTTGATTTTTTGTATTTACCTATTAGGGTTTCACCCTATTTTGTGAGAGTTATGCTCAAACTTAGAAGTATAGATTGAGAAGGATCAATGTTAAGAATTATATTTTGTGATCATGTAAGATATGATCCAAAGATATCTTTTTTTAGCTCATGATTGCAACTTATATCGTTCATACATGATATAGAGGGAAAGAGAATATACTAAGCCAATCTTATTATGATTTCAAAGTTGGATATTACTAGTATGATATAGGAAGGGAATATAGAATAGGCAAGCTTGTACAAGTGACTCTTCATACATAAATCATCTATTTAGCTCAGGTGAGGTTTCTAGAATCATATATCAAGAAAGAGATAAAGAAGGAACAACATTTATGAGTATCTCATGCACAAGAGATTTTACTCTTGGAATCATGTATTTTACACATTCTCAAGGTGAGTCTGTCTGATACACTGTTCCCTAACATGT
This sequence comes from Alisma plantago-aquatica, assembly GCA_963693085.1. NCBI lineage: Eukaryota > Viridiplantae > Streptophyta > Magnoliopsida > Alismatales > Alismataceae > Alisma > Alisma plantago-aquatica. The sequence continues at coordinate 65,546,257 of OY856412.1, forward strand.
ATCTGCGTGCTTGGTTTGGTATTTCTATATCATGACAAATGAGATTCTATCATCAACCAACCCACACTCTAGTCTTATGTGTTATTGGTGTCTATCTACCTTCCATAGTAACAACCGACTAGGGAAATAATGAGAATGTACATATTCTTGGCATTCATATGATCTCATTATCTAAGTCACATGCTTGAAGACATACGTCATTGAGTATTGCAATTCTTTGGACATTCATAATGTTTCCCCAATATCTCATAACTGAATGAAACCATATGAATTGGAAGCTCACCTTTGTGAGTATTAATCAAATCTTTTATGATATATGCCATGTCAATCATCACATGATTGGTCCTATGGGCATTCCTTACCAATAGACTCCCATTTGCACTTAGAGCCAATCACCTAAGAATTTCATTCTTAGTGAACTACACATGTCCACCATGTCTCTACTGCACAAGTGCTAATCTAGCGGGTTAGTAACATTTTTCTATTAGTCAGTATATTCCATGTTTATTATATCTTCCATGTGAGATGGAACAGCCATAATATGGTATCTGATATTCCTTACCTAACAAGTAGCTCCATTTTTTTCACAATATCGCTACTGAGTCATCAACGGTTGGAACATATATAAGTTCATCATATGAACTTCTAGATCCATATAGTATCACTCTGTGTTCATGAAACAAGTATATTTGGCTTCTATCATAGAATAGTATTAATGGATATTATATTCAAACCCTTCCAATTAACAACATTTCTCCATTTAAATGAAAAATATTTTATTACGATCACCCTGTCATTATGGAAGCTTGCATCGGTGTAACCTTTTACACTCAACTCTTCCATTATTGTTATCTGTAATTACTAGCAATCTATCCTTAAGAACTTCTGAAGTACTAGTGGATATCTTTAATGACACTCCAATAACCCTTATTGGATTCTAATATCATATTGTCATGTCCAATACATACAAGATTATATGGGATAAGTACATTTATAACATTCATGATAGATCCATTGTTACACCCTATGGCATCTTATCATGTCATTTCCATTCTACACAAGAATTGGAACATATGGTTTTGAGAGACTAATCTAGATTCTCTCTCATTGAATCCTTCTGTGTTGAACTCCTTCAACACACTATTGTTGTATGTGCTCAATCTTATATTGTGAAACATTCAAGAACTATCTCTATAGGTCTTGATCCTTATCTCATAAGATGTTTCACCTAATCCTTCACTGTTTGAAGGTGTTTTCATGCCATCTCTCAATATTCACAATATTGAGATGTTATTCCTCATTATATGTGGAATATTCATATATGCTCACACTAAATCTTTTGTAATCACACATTTCATATTTTATCTTCATCCAAGTCAAACTCATTGACTATCTTGTCAAGCCAAAAGATCCCTCCTCTGAGATGCTTATTTCAATTCCAGATTGAACTTTGTAGTTTATAGACTTTATTTGCATTCTGGAAGTTATAAAAACCTTTTAGGTTGTGTCACGTGCACATCCTTTGATGTATTCCCTTAAGGAATCCAATTTCTATCTTCATATGTTGAACTAATTTGAAAAATTATTCAACCAATATGTCCTTTTATGTTATCCATGTATGTCTTTTCCATAATACCCTATTGCACCCTTTAGGTATTACTCCTTTAGGTGGCACTAACAAGGTCTTACCTTGTTAGCTTACATGTATCCCATAATGGCTTTCAGTCATTACTCAGTTTATGGTACTCTATAGCTTCTAGTTGATTAGTTGGCTCATCCTATTATGACCAACCAATCTGAATCGTTTGATTCACAATCCTCCAATTTTAGATGTGTTCTACTAGAACTATATTATTCTATGTCACATGATGAACTTGAAATTTCTACAACAACTTGTGTTTCTCTTAGTTCTTATTGTACCTCTTTGTTGTCCTCGATCATTTCAAGTTCTACTTTTACTCCCACTGATTCTTTAGGAACTCATTTATCCTACTTTTACTCCCACTGATTCTTTAGGAACTCATTTATCCTTTCGACAAAACACTTTTTTTATTGGATTGGGATTAATAGTAACATTCAACAATTATGGTTTGTGGAAAAACCTTTTCAAGAAACTACTTTCTCAATGTAGGTTTCAATCCTTTAGACATATTGGAAAATTCCAATATCATATCATATATGATGTCTTATAAACCATTCAGATGGTACATGATTAAGTGATAGGTATATATTTATGAGGATATAAGAAGATTAGATCAATTGATAATTATATCATGACTCATCACGGTATAGTTCCTTCATTGTAACACATCAACATGTTTAGATGTATTTGACTTGTGATACAATATCATAGTTCTTTCCTGAATGTTCTCAAGGTATTGATGCAAAGTATTTCAACATTTGATCTCATCAAAGTTTCTTAATACTTTCACTAAAGTCATACTTCTTTTATAATCTCCTTGAACATTTCAAGATATTTATGTTTCTATTTTACTAAGTACATATCATCATATTACTAGTAAAAGAAATGAGGTATGGATCATTATCTACAACATTTATTCCATAAGATCTTCATGCATCATATGTATGAGGTCTGATGGAAGGCTTATCATCCCACTACATATAGTGAAGGATGTCATGTCATATTCTGTGTAAATAAGGCTTTGCATGTTTCCTTCAATTCACTAAAAAAGGGAATCTAGATTAACATTGATATGTATTCTAGACATACATTTCATATATATACGACCAAGGTGACTATTGCTAATGATAGTATTGAGTTATTAATTACAATCCTTTGGTATTAACATTGAAAAATTTATCTAAGAATCTTTCAAATAAAAGATCACTAGATATCTGGGCATTTCCATGCAAGATCATATATTTTGAAATAGAAACCTCACTTTATTGATTCATCAATCTTGTCATATAAGATGCTCAAAGTAAACATTTCTATTTTTCATGGAATAATGAAATAGCAGTTCAACTAACTCTATTACATGCCCATTGGGATAAGATAAATTTAAATATAGACTAAAGCTCAATCAACCTTTTCCATCCTTGTCCTTCTATGATGGATTTTACTTCTTATCAGATCCGACACATCAAATATGCCAGATCTCTATTTGGTATCATATACCAAAATGAAGAAGTAATCATATTTATCTTACAACATTTATACCTGAAGGGGAGGCCTCAACGCCTTCTTTCTTCTTATTTAGTTCCTCTAAACAGAGTGGGCAATTTCTTTTCCAACGTCTAGGCTGGTGACAATGGTGACATTTACCTCTTTTCTTCACTCCTTCATTTGCTTTGAGATCTAAAGATTTGGGCTTTTGGGAAACTTTAGAACTCTTCATAGTATTTCGTTTGCCCTTAGACTTCCCTTTTGTCTTGTTTATCATCATCACAGACTTGGGCTTGTCTTTCTTCATCTGTTTGTCAGTTGTTCCCAACATGCCCAAAAACTTTGTCTATGATTTGTCAAAGTCATTCATGTTGTTGTTCATGACAAACTGACTGTATGATTCTAGCAGAGATGGCAAAATCACATATGTGGCCAACTCTTGATCCAAGGGGAATCCCAGTCTAGCTAGGTTCTCCACATACCAAATGATCTTGAGTACATGAGGACCTATTGGGTCTCCTTCTTCCATGTTGAATTCAAACAACGCCTTGGAGACATCATATCTCTCTTGTCTCGCCTGATCTTGGAACATGTTCTTGAGTTGTGTAACCAACTCAATAACATCCATGTTCTCATGTTGCCTCTACAACTCATAGTTCATAGAGAATAGAATCATACACTTGACATCCACAACATCTTCAATATGATTCTTGTAAGCATCCCTATTATCTCTAGGTGAAGTTGGAAGGGGTTCATTTGATTTTGGCATCTCCAGGACATAGAGCTTGCGCTCTTGTGTGATAACGATTCTCAATGTCTTGAACAAGTCATGGAAGTTGTTCCCATTAAGTTTGTCCTTCTCAAGGACCTATCATAAAGAAAAGTGATTGTTGTTTGTTGCCCTTTGATTCTATAAAAGAATTTGCAATTTTGTCAAAACTCACTTTGATTTGATTTGATTAAAATTTTGGTGATATTAATTAGGTGTTTAATTAACTATCATTCTCATTATTTAGTTCAAATTGATAACCCTCAAGTATCAATTTGGAAAACTATAATGAAAAATTTTCTAGTGAGAAATATCCAAAATGATTCGATTATCGCCCGACCAACACCGCAATAAATGATCAACCATTAAGGTTAGCAACTTTCCAATTGTATCATATGTAATTCATCATAGATGATATGCACAACTCCTTACCATAATCATATGTATTTTTATGGAATTAGAGGCTCTAAGAGTAACCAGTTAATATGAACCCAATAGCCAACATGATAATAATGAACCCCACGAAGGAGAAACCTACATTACTACCATCACACTTCCACAAGGTAGACGGTGCACCACATGAAGGCATAACCTGCGCTTAGCTGAACAAGCTTTTCATGTGTGTTTCTAATGGAAAGCATTCCAGCCTTAATATGTTTTGATTGAGGGATTGATATATATCATATATATACATATATTGTATCTGATAACCACATATATAGTACATATCATATACATGCTATATCCTACAATGTAAACATGTAATATAAAACAAAAGGTGATGGTTATGGCCATGTCTACTATAATTCCTTGGAGACACAAGGAATTACTACAACCTGGGTCAATCATCACATCACATGTATGAACCTATTGTTGGTATGGATTTGTACTTGCCAAAATGGGTAGATAGGTTCAACCCTTGAATCGGTCATCTTGCCTCTCGGCCGGTCGGTTGGTCCTCCCATCCAACTGATGTTTGGACACCTTACATATGGTCGATTGGGCCTACCAGGCGGTCTTATGGATCCTTCATTTTGTCTCCATGGTTCTTTGGACGGTCGAGTTGCTTCATGAATTGGTCGTCTTGTCTGGCGATGATCATCTTCTTCGCCGCTGTAAGAAAGAAAACTATCCTATTGCTACTTTATTACATTGATTATAGAGAAACCTTATGTTACATTCGAGGGGAGAAAAGGTAGGAAAGAATTAACTTTACATTGGGAATAAGGAGGTTGAGATTCGGTAAACAGACTGAGATAAACAAGAATAAAACCAAACCATCCAACCACACATAGATATTGGGTTTAGGCCATAACCATGCTATACATCCACCATCAAAACCTCTTTTAGGGAGAGGCGTGTGAATTGCATATATGTCGTATCATATATATAAAAGTTTGGGATTATGTGGTCTTTGATTGGTTGCTCATCTGAAACAGTTTAAATATTCATATCATATGCATTAAATAAATGATAAAATAAAAAATTGGATCATATCGACTATTTTAAAACACAGTGAATTGACGTGGCTCTGATACCACTGTAGGGAAATATAGGCACAAAGTAAGATAGAGGAAACAAAATTTTATCTATATGTATTCCCCATAACAGCAAGATCACACCAACTACTATGAAATATGAAGGATGGTTTAATGAGTTTACACACAAAGGAACTCATCTAGAAGAGGAGTTTTATATTGAATAATTATTGGATTGTTTACTAAGTTATTTAGGTGCTGTAAGAAGGTGGGATCACCCCCTTATTGAAAAAAATTTGAAGAATAAAGAATCCATTCCAAACACACTCAAAGGTACGCTAGAATAGGTGCAAAATTTTCAAACTTCAATAAATGATATTCAAAGAAACCAAAGTATACCAGTAGAATAAAAATGTTGACTATAGTCAATTTATCACAAGGTTACAAAAGAACATCATAATTTCCCACAAAGGGTTTACATGTATCACTCAACATAAGGATCTAGTAGAGGGAAATCTAAATCATAACAACTTTGTCTCCAAGCTTTAACTCCTTAAGCTAGTCCAAAATTTCATGCCTTATCATCCAAGTCCTTCACCTAGGGTTGGAAGCATACCCCAACAAGAAGAGAAAGTAGATGACATTAGCAAAGGCTGGTATGTGCATACTAAATAGGAAATTGAGCAATATATGGAATAAAGGACAACAAATATAAAAGGCTTCCCATAGAAAGGATAAGGACCACCCAAATGGGTATCAAGAGAAAAGGAATTGAAATCATATGATAACAAAATAATACTTGCCATTAATAAAACATAAAGATTGTGCCACACAAGCACATGTAAAGAATTAGGGCACACACCCCATATCATCAACCTGCATGCATGTGAGATAAACATAGCCCTAGAATAATATAAACATAAAGGCGGCTAAGTCTCATAAACTTGAAACCTGATAGAGAAAGGAATACTGCTAATCTCCCAAATATATAAAACATGGGTCAAGAATCACACATCTTGCCCTGGGTACGAGGCTCCTTTCCATCCCAAAAGAGAAGGAAATATCACATCTGCTCGGCAGGAAATAACACATCCACAATAAAAACCAATGCAATTACACTAGTCTAGTGCTACTGAATCACGTAGCATGTTAAATGTAGAGGCCAGTAGAAAGTATAGTAATAATATATAAACCAATTATCATATAAGTGACCAACATATACATCCATCTCATAAATGGGCAAAAGACATCACATGTCATCATTTAGAGTTCCATCATGAACAAAGCATAAGATAAGAGTTAAAAAGAATATCAATGATCACATGATAAATATCAAATAAGGTAATTCACGTGAACCATGATTTTCAAAACTAAATACATTGTGTATAGGCTAATGTTACTCTTGTGTCATTATATCATAATTGAGATAACACAACATACAAAATTACCTTTATTAATATTATCAAAGAAAGTACATGATGCCCCAGACAATCATCAAAAGATTCACTCTATAGGAATATATACCAACATGGCATACTGGGCTAACAAAGTCCCAAATGAGGCACACTCTTAGTACAAGTGGTCCGCATGCACATGGAATCAGTATGTAGTATATGAGCGGCAAGCATGGGGTCGTATTCCACAAAAAGAGTGGGGGCACTCATTTTGTTTTTACTAGGTTCTTATTATGGAGATGAAGATTTTTAGGGTTTAAATGGGAGTATCTCAGTTATACTAGGAGTGAAAATGCAATTATAGAAACAAGAGTAAAACATAGATCAACCCTACATGGATTAGTCCAATGTACTAAGCAAAGAGCGCAATTACACTAACTAAGTAATGGAAATCCTATCTAACACTAAGCAAGGAAATAAACTTACTACACTAAGAAATAATAACCCTATCAAACACAAGAAATGACTAGCAACAACTAACTAACCTAAAAATGCAATCACTATCAACAAGGCAATTGAACTAATGCAACAAGAAAGGAATCCTTATTAACTAACACTAGTCACCAGGAAGGCAATTAGTGTTCTAATCGAGCAATTAGATATAGTGGGTCATTTGGGGTTTCCATCAAATACATTTAGGGGTCGTATCAATGTGATCCCATCCAACAAGAATGCACCAAATAACTAAGGGTAATGAGGATGGATGGTCCTATTCTGCCTGACGTAGGGTGTGCATAGGGGAATTATCCCCTATCACCTCCTATACAACCTTAGGAATCTCAATTGACTAGGGAATAGATACGCTCCAATAAAGAATACCATGTTATAGGTTTATACAAGTTATTATCCTAATACACTTAGTGGTAAGAGGTGGTATTGGGTGAAGGTGAAGGATGATGCACCTCCTATTAACCCCTTCCAACCACTTAACATGCTTCTTGCTAAGTGTGTATAGAGGAACATACCTATATAATTAGTTCTCACACCTAGGACTACTAAAGTATAAGGATAGGTGAGAAAAGGAGGGAAATTAGTAAAGGATCCACTAGTTGGGATTCAAAATTTTTTTCTCTTATGGCATTCTATTTATCCTTATCCCAATACATTAGGTGTTTTTTATATCCATAGGAAGTGAGAATAAGCATGAATATATCACATTCCAATAAAATCAAAGTAATTCCCATTAATGTTCCAACAATTATATCAAAGTTATATATTTTCCCCCATATAGCCCACCAACGGGGCTTAGCTTCTCATAGTATAAGAAAATGCAAAGAGGGAGAAGAAAGAGATATAAATGGTCATTGAGCTCAATTAAGGTGTCTCCTTATTATTCTCTAATAGGAAAAAGGTCGATCTTCTCTCTCCTTCAAGGGGGAATGGATGAAATTGTGGAAAGGAATGGTCGAAACCCTAGAAAACTAGTGTTTCGGGGTGGAAGATGGAAGTAAAGTGGATTAAAGGGGTAGGTGAGTGATGGGCGGAAGCCTTGAATTCTAGGGGGAGCTAACCCTTGACTACCAACTACCACTAATGTACATATAGTGTCCTAGGAAGCCTAGGCTTAAGTGGGTATAAAGTGTAAAAGATGGTAGTGGGAAGCATTAGAGTTAGGTGTGTAGAACGGCTATGGTTGTCACCATTGCCGTGGTGGATAGTTCTAGGAATGGTTGTGGTAAGGGAAAATGGTCGTATTGGATATGAAGAAGGTCAGGGGGAAATGAAGACATGGAAGGTTGGTGGCATGAAATTGGGTGAATGATTATAGCACGACCATGGTGAATACCACGTCCATGGTAGATGGAGGAGGAGTTGGTCATTCTCTTGACCATGATCATTTTGAGGAGTTATTGTCACTGACATTTTTGTTGGACCAGCCATGGTGATTTTAGCTTGACACAACTATTTTTCTTAGCATTTTTGTGATGCCTCTGGTGTCATAATCCTTGCAAATTTGAGGATTCCAATGTAACATGGGGTCTTGTAGCATGGCCATGGCCATATACCATGGCTGATGTGGGAGATTTTTCTAGACACTTGAATGTTGAACTTGTTCATCTATTGTGCTACTTGCTCAAATTTGATGCTTGGTCATATGGAATAGGTTGGGAGTTCTATTGGCTTCACTTTGGACTCATCCATTTTTGGGGAAGATCTAAGATCAACCTCCTTCTCTCCATTCCATTAATAGTGCCAAAGTACCTATAAATCATGCAAACAAATCCATACATGTATATGATAATACAACAATTTGAACATATTGATGAGAATATAAGGCAAAAAGACACAAGATGGAGATCCAATATAGGGCTTTATAACCACCCAAACTTAAAGCATTTGTCCTCAAGTAAGCTCCAAATATATCTTTCTGGCCAAATCAATCAATAACAAAATGAGATACTCACTCAAGAATGTAGTTATTAACTAAGTGAGCTCAAGTATGAATCCATACATGAAATCCACCTCCCTCCTCTCCTTTAAAATAATCCAAATTTTAATAAATCATAGAGCACATAGACTTCCACATATAAAGCATCAAAAACTCATCCAAGACATATGGATTTGTCATAGCTCTGCCTAAAACCATTTTATGTTTGGACTTTGTCATCTAATTAGGAATGTTGTTTATATAACATGAATTCAACCTTCTATGTCAAATCACTCCACATGAAGCACCTGTCTATGCATTGAGGCAAGGTGGGTAGGTATAATGTTTCCTAGCATAATAGGTATGCAAGAAGAAGGAGTTAGTGGAAAGAGGTCAGAGTGCTAATACATAGGAGCACTCCTCTTTTCTTTTCTTTAATGATGTGCTATTACATAGGAACACCTTTATTATCTTTTGACATTTACTTCATCTTTTGGTGTTTTTGTAGCTATGGCCTATGGTGGTAAGGCAAAGCATATGGTAGGAAGGATTGGCCACCCAAAGAATTTGGAGGGGGGTGGCCAAGGTTTACTTCTTTTTTGCTTTATAGCAGCTTTTTATGAGGCAGACATGTAACAAATGATGGAATAATGGTAGATCAAAAGAGAGGGATCACATGGTGTGGATATCTGTATTGGGTCACATTGCATGTAAACAATTGCAATCATTCTTCACTATACAATTACAAAACAATGATGAATTAGAAACTAAGGTAAATCATATATTTTCATAAGAATTGAGTTACCCTAAATGTTTATGGCTTGCTTCAATTGCATTTCAACTAAACATTCCAATAGTTTGGAAGAGAGGTAAAAACTTGTATAGATTCATAATAGTCCAACATGAAAACTATTGCAATAATTTTTAATGCATGCAAACATTCTTACAAGCCAATAAAAAAACAATGATGAATGAGAAAATATGGTAAACCACACCATTTTGCATAAGATTCGAGTAACAATAAATGTCCATGGCTTTCTTCAATTACATTTCAATCAAACAGACCAACATTTAAGAGAGGTGAAAACTTTTATAGATTCAAAATATGGCTCATTGAGCAATAATTACATGGCGGTGTGAGTATACATTAAGAAATATTTAAATTCTATCCAAACAAGTAGATATTAGGGTAGAACATATTTTATGGCAAATTATTTTAAACATGGTCACATTTGGCAAATGGTGCCAAATTGCCCCTATTTACATCAAGATGTAACTATTCAACATAAAAGAACAAAAAGGGAAATCTAGCTAAACACACACAAAGAAATCAACTAAAGCTATATGCCATTTAAAGTCAGTGGATGTTATAGTAATAGTGCAAAAAAAAAAGAAATTATGGAAAACAACTACATAGCATGCAATATACAAAATGCAAAATAAGGATAACTAGACAAGTGTGGGGGGTGTTACTCAAACAATTGATCATCCCTAGAGGAATAAATAAATAATGGCTTACCACCCTTTAACACCAATCGCTTCAATCATTTTGTCCTCAACATGAAATGTAGGATAGTAGGGTAATGATCATGGATCAGTGGTGTGTAAGCATAAAGGTCGAAGGATCCATGTTATTCAAGTGGGATGACTTCAGGGTCACCATAGCCATCCTATGAGGAATGGTCATTCTGGTCAACTCTCATCATGGTCTTGGTGAAGAGAGCCGAGATGGTAGGTAGTTTCTTTTAGATGTTCAATTAAGTTAAACTTTCTTCTTACATTAACATTGGGTCTCCAAATAGTTTTTCCAGTCCATGGATTACTCTTATAGCTAATTTAATGTTCTAATATGAATAAAAAACAAAAACCTATGAAGTGTGGTATTTATGTATTCTTGGAAGTGTAAAAACAAATGTATATTTAAATAAATGTGAGGTGTGAAGTCAAAATCCCACGAGCAATGTGGGTTGCCTCCCACAAGGGCTAATTTTACCCCTTAAGTTGGGTGTGGAGTTCCTTCCCTATACAACCTATAGGAAGTTCATGGCCATTTTCTTGAAGTAAAGGGCTTTCTCATTTACAGACAACATTTATTCCTCATGCTATTAATCCTATAAGTTCTTAAGTCGTTCACCTTCATCATTTTCATCTCTTAAGTAATCAAATGAATCTTCAAAGTGACAATCCTCAACATTTTCATCTGGATCTTCTTGGGCAAAGGTATAAAACATATTGATGTTTGGCTTCATTCTCATGAAAGAGAGTGTTATGGTTCCCATACACACATGGATTTTGGCATTGGTTGTAGATAACAATGGACTTCCTAATATAATTTGAACTCTATTGTCCTTTGACTTCATATCAAGTAAAATAAAGTCCTTTGGGAAGATCACTATTTTTTCCTTATCCATCATCACTAAGACATCATCAACCCTACCCCTTGGCACCTTGATGAACCATTCGATAAGCTGAAGAGTAAAATTGGTCAGATTTAGCTTTCTCAATCCTAATTTAAGATAAACACTATAAGGAATAAGGCTTAGATCCCAGATCATTCAAAGATTTCTCAATTAGGTGGCCACCAATGTAGCAAGGGATAAGAGGATCTCTAGGCTTGTTATTCTCAGGGGAAGAGTATGCTGCAATGTGGAACTAGATTTTTCTTTTAGCTTTATTTTCTAGGGAATTCTCCATGTTGTCTCTCTCTTAAAGGTGCGCATATCCTTGAGAAATTTTCATATGCGAGGTTTTCTTTATTTCCCTAAGCAATGGGATATTCACCTTGACTTGTTTAATGTCCTCAAGAATTTTAACAAATGTTTTTGTCTCCTATTGGATGAGGAAGGATTATCCAATGCAACATGGAAAGGTGGTGTACTTGCATTTTCCTTGGGAAGATAAACATGACCAACTTAAGGAATCACAGGAGAAACCAATTTACTTTAAGAAATCACCACATGATTTTCATTCATCTAGGGTGGTACACTAGGAATAACAAATGGAACAAAAGGTGGAATCAATCCCAAATGGAGAAGATGGTCAAACATGTAGTAGTACATGATCTTTAGAAGGTGATTAAACATCATTTTATGATATCACACTATCAACAAATTGATGTGGCATTATAGGATCTTTGGAACATGTTGCTACATATTTTTTAGATCCACAATATCAACAAACTTTTAGCATCAATAGCACATGGAATCATAGTATCGACATTCACTTGGCTCCTCAAGTGCTCAAGCACTCTTCCACTCCTTAGAAACCTCACATGATTTAATATCTCATGGTGGAGAGCGATTTTATTGTTTTCATGGATGAGGTGGAGGTGGTCTTTGGTGTTGGTAGTGAAGTCAGTTTTGGAAGTAGTAGTCCTATTTCACATACACTTGTCCATTATAAGGTGGAGGGACTTTTTGGCCTTGACGAGGTAGTTGTTATTGTATAGAAGGATATTTTTAGTTGAATGGTGGTTGTGGTGGTTGGGGTGCATATATATATGTGGGTCTTGGTGTTGATGAGGAGATGCACTTGCAGTTATTGTAGAGCATAAGGATTCAAGCAGTAATCACCGACCCACTAGTGTTTTTCAGATTCCCCGATGTATAGGGAAGGAATTTTCCCTTACATATGGAGGGAAAGTGTCAAGGACATCTGATATAGTCTTTGATCAAGTTTGTTGATGTGTTGATATCAGGTAGAAATATTTTCCTTGACTTCAATGAATCCTTACAACTTTGAGACGACTTCATTTTCAAAATTTGAGTTATATCTTTAACCTTTATGTTGTCGTGGTTGCCCTTGTCGTTGATATTCTTGGTAGTTATAATATCGGAGGGCATTTGACTCCTCTATATTGTCAACATCTAGCACATCATTACTTGAGGTAATTGCCTCTTGATTCTTCATTAAGCTTATCATTTTCACCAATTGAGGGTTTGGTCATTGGTGGATGAAAGGGTTGCAAGAGGTGTCACATTCATGTTGTATTCACAACTATTAATCATAGTACAACCTCATGCCTTGAATTTTCTACAAATTATCAAACAATGGCCATGTTGCTTCAAGGGTTGTGTACATAAAAGAACCTCCACAAGATTAATCCACCACATTTTGGCTCAATTGAGAAAGAAAAGAGTATAAGGATTGCAAAAGATTCCATATAGGAATATCATGATGATTTAATTCACTCAACATCTTTTTAAAACTTTCCCCAGTGTCATAAAATTTCTCATGGTCCATATGGCTGAAATTCACACACCACATTTGTGTCAATATTGCAATGGAATAGAATTTCTTCAACAAGACATTATTCATATATTCCCAATTCATGATCTCTATATTTTCTATCTTTGAGGAATACCACTCCTAGATTTTCCCTTTAGAGAGAAGGGGGACATAGTCAAACATATGACATCATTGTTTGTGGCTGAAGTGCGGAAAGTTTGGCACGTCTCTAGAAAACATCAATATATTATAAGAAAAATTGGAAGCATTTGCACAGGGAATGGAGGCATAGAGAAGTTTTGTCTTAGCATAACATCAGTCCTAGATACAATTAAAGATATGTATGTTCCTAGAAGGAAGTAGTCTTGGAGGAAGGAATTGGCAATCCACTTGGTGTTCTCCATTGTGGGTTTAGTGGTCCTCCATTATAATTAGCCATGTCTTCCCTTTGTAATGTGAAAATTCAACTGCATACTTCATAATTAAGAATAGTTAGAAATTTCAAATGCAAGAACAACACAAAGAATAAATAATAGTAATTATGAGGGAAATAGGAAAAGTTAAAGTAAAACAAACTAGCTAGGCCGAGTGCCACTCTCTCTAGAAGCAATGCCAAAAAGCTCTGTGTCTATGACACACCAGTCTAACAAAGTATCAAATGAGGCACACTCTTAATACAAATGATCTTCAAGCACACAAGTTTTGGTTGTAGTATATGAGTGGCAAGTATAGGGTTGTATGCTGCATAGAGAGTGGGTAACTAGATCTAAGTTTGTTTGCACTGGGTTCCTACTGTGTAGATTTGGGTTTATAGGGTTTAAAGGGGCTTCTTGATTAAACTAGGAGTGAACATGCAATTAGAGAAACATGAAACAAACCTAGATCAAAACTACATGAATCATTCAAATGAACGAAGATAAGAGGTCAATTACAATAACTAAGAAATGCCTACCTTGACTAACACTAAGTAAGGTAGGATGATAATACACCAAGAAATTAATTACCCAATCAAACACAAGAAATAAATAACAAGAACAAACTAAACCTAATAAAGCAATTCATTGTCAACAAGGAAATTGACTAATGCAATAAGAAAGGAATCTAGATTAAGTAGCACTTGTCATCATGAAGGAAATTAGGGTTCTAGTCAAGAAATTACATATAGTGGGTCATTTGGGGTTTAATTGAATTTTATGGGCTATCTGAGACATTGGTTCTTCACAAAGAAACTGATGTTATAATAAAAATGGTACTCATTCTTTTTCTTAATTGGCAAGACTTTACCAGTGGCGATGTTTATGTTGTACCAACCTTTATGCTATAGGCTTGTAGTATCAGTTTCCTATAAAAACTGATGTTAAGGAAAGTGATTCCATAGGTCAAAAATGTGCTAGTGAATACACATGCTCTCACCATGTCCTCTAGGTCTTAAATGGTATGTTTTGTCTGTCCATTTATTTGAGTGCTAAATATTATGCTTAACTTCAAACTTGTTCCCAAGGAACAATCTAGATGATTCTGGAATCTAGATGAAAACTTTAGATCCCTGTCAGATATCAAAATGTCTTATATTTAATTTATTTTAACTATCTAATCTATGTCGATCTTTGCTAGTTTTGTTGCATCCCAAGTTGATTTAAGATGGATAAAATACACATATTTAGTTAGTCTTTCCACAACCACCCATATAAAGTCATAAACATGTGATGTTTTAGGTAACCCTCCCATAAAGTCCATGGTAATATGTTCCCACTTCCATACAGGAATGGGGAGTGGTTGTAGGAGACCCACTGGCTTCTAGTTTTTAGCCTTGACTTGAAGGCACACACCACACTTGGATATATACTGAGGCACATCTCTCTTCATATCTAGTCACCAATATAGTTCCTTGAGGTTTTTATACATCTTGGAACTTACTGGATACATTGTATTGAGCTTCCTCAAGAATTTTCTTCTTTAACTCAAATATCATCTGGCACATACAATTTTTCATGCTGATACAACAAATCATCATCTGAACATTTGAAATATGTCCTCTTACATTTTGTCATATCATGCATCATCTACTTCATTTATTGTCACTCTATCAAACCCTTTAATTTGGCCATAAAATGTAGGTCTAACATGCATCTAAGCAATCAGACCCACCGTCATCTGAAAGACTTAGTTCCAAGTTCACATCTCTCTCATCTTAATAAATAGGTCAATGGTTGCTTGGAAGGAGTGTTCAATCGATGATTTTCCACCTAGTGACCTAGGGTTTCAAGAACTGATGGTCACCAAGTGATGAAACTCGATGGACACCCTAGGAGAGACAAGATCCTATGTCCCTGTAGACTCCACAACTGATGGAGCTTCTTCTTGCATGGATGTGATGTCCCTTGGCCATGGACACTTGGAAAACATGGTAGGACACCTAAACCTTCTTTTCTCTCTCACCTGTAGCTTTATAAACCTCCTACCTTCCATGCAAACAAACCCTTTGCACCCCTATCTCTTCCTTTATATCTATATATTCATTCTCCTTGTCTAGTGGAGAAGCACATAACCAAGGTAGAATAAGGTGGTTGATCTCCTTGCAAGTGCAGCTAGGGATCAAATCTACCCTCTGTTGGAGCTTGTGGAGCTTCCTTTGCTTGTTCTTGAACTAAACAAGCAATCTATCCCTTATTTCTTCATTTTCCTTGCTGACATACCTCCTTCTTCCTTATTCTTGATGATGGACATGGTGTTCCATGGTATGGCATGCTCTAGAGAGTAAAGAACACTTCTTTCTTTCTTCCTTGACCTAGGGTTTGCTTCTTTTCGTAGAGAAGGAGCTTGCTTGGCCATGTGGAGTGCTTAAACTAGGGTTGCTTTCTCTCTTTCTCAATGTAACTTGCTGTTTGGAGCTTCTTCTTATCCCTAGAGGTGAGTTATATAACTTTCTCCATGTTTATTACTTAGTTATAGCTTGCATATGCTAGATCTTACTCTAAAACTAAGTTCTAAGTAGAAAGGTAGTATCTTTGCCTAGGGTTTGAGCTTAGGTGCTAGTTCTTCAATGGTTTATCTTCTTGGATGTACTCTATACCTTGTGCACACACTTCCTTTGGTATAGGAAGCTTTAGGTCTTTCTTGCATGTCAAATGACAGTCCTTGATTTCTCTTAAACGATGGGTTTCACTTAGGGTTTTTGAGATACTTTATACCTTGTGCATAACTCAATGGTTTGCCTTCTTTCTAGAACCTATAGACTTGCTTTTGATGTTGTTTTGCTTGTGTTTCTCATGCCAACCGATGGTCATGCCTTAAGGTATATTTTGGTCTCTTTTGTACTAAAAATCGATGGTCTTAATGCTCTTGTGGTGGTTTCAATCGATGGTTTTTTCTCTTCCACCAAATGATGGCTTCTCTTATGTTTTTTCCTTGTTTTACCACCTGTTGGTTACAACCAATGGAAGTACTAGATATGACAATTGATGGCACTTCTAGTCCATCAACTAATGGATGTTTTGGATCTAAGATTCAATGGTCCATTGACCGATGATCATGAACTGGTGGTGGTTCTGGTTTAACACTCGATGGTGTCAACCAATGGAGGTTATGACTTCATGATCCGTTGGTGGTCCTGCACACCACAACCGATGGTTGCCATAGATGCCACAACTGATGGTGATCCATTGTGATACAACCGATGGTGAGTTTCATGCCCAAAACCTATGGTATTTCTTGAGACATAAAAATATTGGACATGGTTAAGGTACCATTATTTAAGTTAATGTGACATTAAAGGTCTTAATGAGACATTGAGGAAAAGGATGTATTTCTTGCAAGATAATTCAATATAATCCCATATGCTGATAATACGAGGATAATGAAGTCTATGTCCAGAATATTGAGGATAATGTTGATATATAATAATAATAATAATAATAATAATAATAATAATAATAATAATTGAGATAATTGACTTAAACCCTAATTGTACTAAAACTCATACTAGACAATCCCAAAACCTAGTCTAATCCCAAAATTGTATTTTTTTGGATCCTAATTAGTCTAGAAAGTAAGTTTCACCTTTTTTGGATAATCCTAGATATCTCAATTTAAGTGGAAAAGAAACTTATCTAAATATCAATGCTAATGTGTTTCGGACTTGGGTTTTAATTCCCCATATTTTGATGTGTCACGGGTCTTTTTTTTTGCTTCTCGCTATAGTTCATGTGTCACGACCCCCTTAGTTTCTCAAATCCTATGATGGCAGTTGGATAAGGATCCAAAGCTATTTGGATTGTCTTCTTCCTTAAGTCCCAAAGAAACTAGACTCTACAGTCTTTGGGGTTTCTCCATCTGTGGATATCCCGCTCTGTTTCTCCTATCTATCCCCGGATTATCCCTTTATCTTCCTCATAGGATTTTGAATCTAATGATCCCCTAATCCCCAACAGACCAGTCGACATCGGGTTTTCTCATTCTCTTGTTTCCCATCAACTTTCGAATTTCCATCCGTCGAAAGGACCCGTACCTATAAATAAATGTCCATGCACTATATTCAAATCTCCATGATCAATTCCTCAGAGTCCTGTGATCTTAATCATGACCTCATGTATCTACCCATCTTTGCTTGGCTTTTCTGGTGAGTTCGAGGTTGTCATTGTGACTCTGACCATTGCAAACATGGGAGACAGTCCAAAGAGGTCATCTTGGCCAGTGGCGGCACTAGGAGTTAGCTATTGGTGTGGCCAAAAAAAATTAAGTACTTAATATAGGATTTGAACTCATGACCTCAAATACAATAGTAAATAGTTTTACCACTACACCAATTCAAGTTATGTGTTTTGTTGTGTCAAACAACATATATATAGCATCTACATTCTATATGTATTGTAAAAAATGAACAATGTATGCACAAAGAATCAAACCTGAGACCTCTTAGATATGAGTGCAACTTTAAACCACTACACCAAGGCCATGTTTGTGATAAATATGCAGTAGATATAATATATATTATCTATATACCATTACAAACATATGTATACATACATATATATAGATTACATTTTTATTTTTTTAGTGGGGGACGTGGCCCCTGCCCGCCCCCTCATGGGTCTTCCCCTGATATTGTCCTTGAACAACCTGGAGTTCCCTTGAATTTCTTGATCCAGGTGTGAAGGTGAGTTTTCCCTTTTTGGAGGTTTTCCCCCTATTTTCACCGTTGTTGTGCAATGTTTGGGTTTTGAGTATGTCTGGTCAGTAATTTTTCATCCCTCTACCATCACCATGACCTCGAGAGTCCTCCCTGATGTTTGGTTTCCTATGTATCTCTCGTGACTTGGAGCTTGGAAGCAATCATGTGCTTCTCACATTTTCATTGCAACTTTGAGCCATCATAAAGAATGATGTTAGACAGTTTATTCACTTGCCCATGATTCGATTTTATTTGTTCAAACAACATATGGTCTTTTTCATTTTACACTTGTGACTTTCATTTCTTTGTCATGCTTCCTTTCTATCATTTTATTTACCGATTTACCTTGTCACACATCAATCTTTTTTATTTTTGATAAGTAATCCATGAATTAAGGTTGTGTTTGGTACATGGTGAAAAAATGCATAGTGATAGTGATGGTGATGGTGATGGTGATGGTGATGGTGATGGTGATGGTGATGGTGATAGTGATAGTGACAGTGATGGTGAAATTATTAAAAATTATTGTTTGGTAACACCTTCATGGTGATGGTGAAAATGATGAGGAAAAATTTAAAAAGTGTTGTGTTACATGGTTACGGTGATGGACATAAGAACTATTTTTATAGAAAACACCTCATATAAATATAAATTCTATTTATTAAAAACCTCATATATGAAAATTTCTTATGGCATGAATAACACAAACATTCTATCATCAAATTTTAGTACGAGTATGAACTATTTAATTCAAAGAAATTTCAAGGAGACTCTTTCACATGCGAGTTATATTTCTTAATAATTATTGCAAAAAACACTTCATTGAAAAATTATGAAATAAAAATATTTCATCATAAATATTTTCTTGAAAAAATATTTCACCATAAATATTTCATCAACTGAGTACAACTTATATCGAGACGGAAGGCATATGGTGTGGCAGAAAATGTTGTCTTGGAGGGAAAAAGATATCTTGGAGTAAAAAGGTATGGCGGAAAACTTTTTCTTGGAGGAAAAAAGGTATGGCGGGAAACGTTGTCCTGGAAGGAAAAAAGTATATTGGAGGAAAAAAATGTGGCGGGAAATTTGGTCTTGGAGGGAGAAAACTCATCTTGGAGAGAAACATTGTGGTGAAAAAAATTCTATTAGAAGGAAGATTTTTAACAATAAATAAATATTTTTAGTTGGTAATGGATACATTAACAAATAAAAAAACAATGAGAATTTTTTTTTGAAAAAATAAGATATATATAAATAGTATTTAAAGCAAAATAAATTTTGGTGGGAAGTCAAAATTTGTTGGCATAAAAGAGATCCCGGAGGGAAACATGTCGCATAGGGAGGGAAGAAAAAATATAGTAGACTTTTTCTTTGCACATATGTCCATATATTAACGGAGACTTAAAAAGAACTTTTTCACCATCATTCACCATGCTTTTCCATGGGGACAAAAATGGGTCAAAATTCACCAAGGATTCACCATGGAAAAACTCTATATCACTATCACCATGCATACCAAACAACATTTTTGTTTCACCATCATTCTGTATCACCATGATTCACCACGTACCAAACACAACCTAAAGATAAAATGCTTACAAACGAAGATGCCTGTAAGCATGGGATAACAAGGTGTTTCATCAGGGGGTCACATATCATATATGTGGACCTAGATTCATATGAAGATAGCAAAAGCAAAAAGGTAAGGATGGAATGAAAATATTGTTTGTGGGGGAGGCTCCCCACAGTAGGACTCAGTAATATGATGAAATAAAAATAGATAAGCTAGTCATGTTGTGCTTCTATCAGTTGAGGTTTCTTGTGATCTAGATTAGAATCATGTGTCATCTGCTATGACGTCTTCCAGCGAGTAGCACCCTCTACCATTATGGTCTCCAAATATGTTATCTTGATCTTCATATGCTCCCAACACACGTGTTGATGTGGAAGTCAGTCCTACAATGTATATTTATGTACAAGGAATGTTCAATGTCAGTTAGTGACAGATGTGTTTTTTGGTATGTCTTGTTGTATTTTCTGTTGTTTCTTTCTATCCAGATGTGCCAAAAGGTGTTAATAATTAGATCAGCAGAGGGATAGTGCTTATGTTGGCATTAAACTTGTGATGCGATTTGCAAGTAGTAGATTGCTTAAGATATTGTGTGGTGGGAAGAATTTGTGCAGGAAGTGTGGTGTGGTAGGCCCCTAGAAGCCTCTTCTAGTGATGTGATGGTCTGTTGGATCCTATTATTTGAGAGGAGTCAGAAGAAGATTTTGAATTTTTATAGCCATTTTGCCTTCCATATGCATTTCATATCTGATATGTGTCCTCTATAACTTAGATGCAGGTAAGCAACTTTATGAGAATATACATGTCCCCAAATCCAAGATTTGTGGTTGCCGATATTATTTTCCAGTTCATGGATGATGTCTAACAAAGTACTCTCATGAAGGTAGTTTGTGAGGCAAAGCTTGAGAGAGTTTTGTCGATTGCTGGTAAGGAGTTTCAAAGTTTTGGCTATGTTGAGATTTTTCTAGCATGACAGAATATGGAAATTGTAAACTAGGTTTTGTATGGTGTTATTTTGGAACCAGGGGTCTTCCTAGAATTTGATGCTTAAGTAGGCATGTGGGGGGAATTGATGAGGTGGGTATTGATGTCCAAGTTTTTGTTTATAAACTTCTAGAGTGGAGAAGATTTACACTTGTTGATTTTATGCAAGGTTATTTGTAATATTTTTTGAGGATGAAAGTCTTCCAGATCTTGTCTGTATTTGTGGAGAGGATGTTGATGATCTTGGCGATGAGACAAATGGCATGAATCTTGATGTTTATAATTCCCAACCTCCATATTCAACAGGTGTTGTAAGTGTGTCCCAGTTTACCAAGTGGATTTTGTGTTTAGGATGTGCTTCGTTGAAGTGATTCCAAAGAAACTGTATCCTGATGATGTCAACAACCTCAAGGGTTTTTCTAGGTAGGGGAATGCAACTGAGGTAGTGTGTAGTTATTGGTATAATGACACTGTTGAGGAGGTTGAGATGTCACACAAGGTTGAGAAAGTGGTTTATCCAATAGGATTGATTGTGCTTGATTTTATCAATGATTGGGCTCCAAAGGGAGTGCGTGACAGGGTGTGGCGATATGGGAAGGACGAGGTAGGTTATCGGGAAGTGTTCAATCTTGCACTTAAGGAGAGTTTTGTATCTGTTAATAAGGTCAGTGGAGGTGTTGATACTAATGATGGAAGAATTTGAGAGGTTTATTTTGAGGCCAGATATGTATGAGAAAAGACCAATGATGTGAAAGGTGTTGATGATGGTTTTGTCTTCTGGTTTAACCTAAATCATGATATCATCCACAAATTGGATAATATTCTCATAGCATTCTGTAGGTGGGGAGATGAGGCCATGAGAAATGCCAAGATTAATCATATTGGTAAGAATGGAGGTAACAATGATGAACATGTATGGGGAGAGCGGGTCTCCCTATCTAAGTCTGTTTGTGGTTTGGAAGTGACCAAACGAGGATCCAATGATGATGGTAGAGAAGAAGTTTGTAGAGATGAAATCCATATCCAAACATGGTGTGAAGGAGGAAATCCCAATTTATGTAATCAAAGGTTTTCTCAAAGTCTAGTTTGACAGCAATGACTGGAGTTCTATTTAGAGTTTCATTTACCATGATGTCAGTGTCATATATGCTACAGTTTTTTAGGAAGGCATTCTGATTGTGGGAGATGGTGTCCTCTAGATTTGGTTTGATGTGATTGCTAAGAACTTTTGCTATGATCTTGTAAGAGGTTTTGATGAGGCTGGTGGGTCTGAATTGTGTGATATGGTGGGGATGGTTGACCTTCTTGATGAGAGCTATGTTAGTATGATTGATAGTTTTGAAATGTCTGCGGACATTATTGTTGTGAGACACCTAACCTTGCTTAAATGGTTGAACATGCTTAATTACCATTATTGAATTCTTTAAACTATAATATAACCTTGTGAAGTGATTTGGAATCATAAAACAAGCTTAAATTTTAAATTTGGTCCAACTTGAACAATGTTTGTGCAAGTTATGCAATTTTATGTACATTTTGGACTTTTCTATAATTTACCCAATTGGGAGGTTTTTCTTGCAATTTATCAGTTGCATTATGTTCCTTGGATGTTTTCTCATAAGTCTTGAGCTTTTTGAGCCATTGGGTTCCTAGTTGAACTTTGGTTTGGAGGTGTTTTCCTCAAGGGTATTTTAGGGTTTACCCCTTTATGGATGAGCTACCTTTAGGAGCCCTCAAGCAAATGGTTGATTTGCTTTGCTTAAAAAATCAAGAATTGAGGGATCATCAGGTCTCCATGGATGGTGGGTCATATGCTTGTGTGGCTTCTTGTATATCCTTAATAGTTTAAGGCCATGGACACATGGGGAAGCTACTTGTACACCTCATGCTTGCTTCCATCCTTATCCATGGGCTATATTTACCTCTTCCTTGCCCAAGTAAGAAACTTTGCTTGCTTTTTCATTCCTCTAACCTGGAGCAACGAATCCACTCTACGTTTCTGTGGAACCAAGTTCTCTAAGGTAGAAGACAACCTCTTTTGGAGAAGAAGGTCTCCTAGAGCTCCATCTAGCCCTACCTAGTGTTTCCAAGGTCATCTTCTAGGGATTTTGACCAAGGCAAGTTGTTTTCTTCCTTTCTTCTCCATTTTTCTTTCTCTTCTCCTTCCTTAGAGCTTCGTCCAGGTGGTAACTTTGCTGTTCCATGGTAGAAGTTTCTCTAAAGCTCTAAAACCCTACCTTTCTTGCTCGTTATATATACTTAGGGTTTGCTTCTTTGATGGAGAAAGGTGTTAGATGGACGAGTTTAGAGCTTATGCTTGGATTTTATACCCTACATGTTTGAGTTGTATTCTGTTTGGGATTTTATATTCTCATTATAGGTAAGTTTTATAACTTTTTCCATGTTTATTGCTTACCAGAAGCTTGCTAGCTCACGTTCTTACTTAAAAATTATGATCCATGCACTAAAAAGATATGTTTGACTTGGATTTTGATTTTTATGATGTTTCCTATTCTGATTTCAGTTCTAGATGAACATGTTATAATGTGTACGTTCTTCCTAAGGTATAAAATGACTTAGATTAGGCTGATTTGACAACGAATGGTGCTAAGCACCTATCAACCAATGGTCAATTTTAGGGTTTAAAGCCGGTTTCTTCTATAAACACATGACCTGATAGTATTACCATTGCAACAACCAATGGTGTTGTATTCATAAAAAATGATGGTGATGACCAAGGGTGTCAACTGACGTTCACCCCTTAGGTCGGGTTTTGGCTTAATTAGAATCTTAATGATAAAAAACTAAGTACCCTAACGATGCTATCAATCAATGGTGACATTAGCTTGATATCCGATGGTGATTAATGAATATAGTGATGATCTATCAACCTATGGTGATTTAATGGTCACTACTGATGGTGGATGAGGTCTCCATGACCTATGATGAAGTAATCATGTAGTTGTATCATCAACTAAGCCTTGAACGAATGATTTCTTGGGTCATTTAATGCAATGCTTGGACCTATACTCCAATTGATGGTTTTAATATATGAAATTAACTCAATAGTTAAGATATAATGATTTTTCATCCAATAAATTATAATAATACCTAAATGTAATATGTTGGTCCTAATAAAGTGATTTAAATGGTTTCCTTTATACAATCAACATAAGAAGCTCATTTACTGAAGGCTTGTTTGAAATAAACAATCACTTGTGGGTTTTATCCTACTCTCAATGGAACTTTTTATGTTGTTAATCAAGTGATGTCTATGGTTAGGCGGTGACTCTTTATAGAGCACAATTCAATGACTTCATAGGTAGTTTGTTCAAGGTTTTTTCTTATGTAAATAGCCAATGGCTTTACCCTTTCAACATTTAATGGTTAGAAGTTGATGCCTCAATATTCCCATGGTTTTGGGTGAAGCCTATAGTGTAATGCTATGATTATAATGATGAGAATTTGATGGTTCAATGCCTTAAACTTGTAGTGTTACCCTTGACTTCCTATGATTATGATTGATAATCTCCATAATGAATTAATGGGTAACCCTAATGAGGTATAGCATGTTATACCTATCTTTAATATAACTAAATGATGGTAATTGGGTATGAATAGTCCTTGAATGATGAATACAATCATGGAGTACTCTCTAATTGTTGTTGAAACCCTAGTATTCTATAACTGATGGTTACACCTTGATTTATGTCTGAGTCCATACTTGAGAATAGTATGGAATGTGATGGTGTTGCTTCACCTTATGCATCCATGATCCAATGGGGATGATGTGAGTTAGGGTTTGGGTATGAGTGTTGATTAGTAATATTAATATTATTTATCTTGTTGAACCAAACTCTATTGTGAATAGATAAATATGAGTATTCATGTTTAACCTTCTTATGTGATGTCATGATGGTGGAATAATCTCCTTATAGGATCATAACCTTAATGTATTAATTGGTGGTTATCATAGCCACATGGTTGATACTTTCTTATGCTAAACATGTGCATTATAAATATGATGAGGGTTAATAATATCTAGATTATTTGCATGTTGAGGTAATAAAGGAATGGTCTTAACATTAATATAATCTTGCAATGATTTTTTTATGAATATCTCCCAACTCATTAATGCAATATTGTGCTGATCTGGGGTATTATATGTAAGTGATGTTGTTGAGCCTTGTTATAAGGCATGAACATATAATGATGATCTTGTAGGGAATAGTATGATGGTCTTAATGACCTTTGGGCATGGTTGAGCCCTGAATCTGGTGTAATCCTCTTATGTTGACAAGGGTTGATATCCTATGATATTGTGAAAAGAATTTATATCTTGTGATAGTATATGACTAATGTGGTCTCATGAATGGCAAGTGAATATTACCATGTGATGATGAGATGAGAAATTATGTTTCACATGTTTTATATCTTTTGAAGTTGTGATACTTATATGCTTTCTAGAAATGAATTAGGGTTTGTATGTGCACTTGTTTGATGCAACCTTAATTCACCCAATTGGAGATAACTAATCAAGTGAAACTATAATCATGTAGTGCCCTATTCCATAGAACCATCTTCAGTGTCAGAATTTGTTGGATGGTGAAATGAGTATTCCTAAGGGAAACTCAGAGTGCATACTATTGAGTATGCGGGGTGCTTGTCATACTAACACTAAGTGTTTCGGGAGGATGGCTATGGTCATACCTAGCCTGCTTTTTGAGAATGAATGTTGTCAGGTCTTAGCGATTATAACATGATGTGATTAGAGGACAACTGTGGTGGTACCTCAGTGATTGGGTTTGAATACCCTAGATGCTAGCACTGTGACCTGTACCAAGGTGGGCTAGTTATAGGACTATATGTCACTATTTTGTAGTTTGACTATATGTCACTACGGTGCAGACTCATACTGACCGAGTATGGAGAAGATCTTAGAGTCTGGCTCTTCCTAGATCTTATATGAAATGGATTGCGACCAAGCGGTGATTAGTTGGACTTTGAGTGGTACGACTCAAACTCCATAGGGCATAATAAAAGATGTAAGACAACAATCTAGCATATCTATTTAGGGTTATACACAATGCTTCATATTGGATGATAACCCTTGTTTGCTTTCTTTTCACGAAGATCATGTATAGTACAATAAGAGATAATAGATATGCTTATGTTGTAGTTATGCTCATGTTGTAAACATGCTTATGTTGTCAAATATATTGACACTAATGGTTAAGATGATGCTGCTAGCTATGTTTAATATTGCTAGCCATTACTATGTAATTAGAAATGCTTAAACTGTTAATCATGCATATGCAATTAATTATGCTATGATGTTAGTTCTACTTATGATATAGATCTGTTCACTTTATTTGAGATGCCAATATTGATAGCCATGTTATGTTACTAGACATATTCATGATGTCAGGGATGCTTATTCTACTAGATTGCTTGTGTTGTTATCAAGGAATATGATGATAGTTAGATTAATGATGATGATTGTATTAGATGCAATTTGATGAAATTTGAGTAGATATCTATCCATAGAAATGGATTTATTTGTTACCTATATATACATTGATAATCATACTTGTTGCTAAGATTATTTGCTTAATCTGTATAACATACTTGAACTATTCAATATGTTTGATTGATTATTAAATACTCCAACTGCTCTACTATTTAAAATATTGTAATCAATAAGTGTTGTTGGAGGTTATATCTCTTTCTGGGACATGGGTCTCACCCTTGTGCTTCGCCACATTTTTTTAGGTAATCAGAAGTGACGACAATAGAACCGTGGAAGTAAAGAATAACTACAGTAATGAATCTTTGAGAAAGTTGATTAGATGTCTATTGTGTCTTAAAGTTGTCTCTGTACTCTCAGGTCTGGCAGGAAAAGTTTGTATATGGTGTTTCAAACAAATCAGACTTTTGTTAGCATGTTAATGCTTGTTTGTGTGGCATATATGAATATTGCTATCCTATGTATATATGTTGTGGCTAAGGTGATAGAACAATTTCTATCAAATTCTTGGCATAGTTTGAATACAAGAAAGATGTTGGGCTCTTATGCAAACGTTTCTGAGCGGGTGTTGATGTTGAAATCAATTTTAATTTATCCATATTTTTCGATATGTGATTAATTAGTGATCGATTGTGTTTTATGTTTTGAGTAATATCATTTAGTGTAATGGGTTCTCATAAGTTGGTATCATAGCTTTATGTTCACTGAGTCTATAGGGACACTAAGACTTAGGACTAGGATGATGTTTAAATAAGGTACATAACATGAAAATATAGTGCATACTACCTAATCTCAACACTTGGATGCCCTGGCCAGGTATTCAATTATTGAACAAAAGGTAAGTATGGAACTCTTAGAGTGTTATATTTTTGATTACCTTGATCAAGTAGTCATTTTGAGACAATCTAAAGAGCATAATGAATCAGAAATCATGGTGCAAATAACTCAATATTACCTCAAGAGAAGATGAGAATTACATAATTATATATCAAAACTTGAATGTTTGGTAACTATCAGAGAAAGTTACAACACCATGAAATCTAAATATGAATACAAATAAGTAAAAGAGGAGTTCTTGAAGATGTGATTCAAGAAGATAATAAAGTAAAATACAGATAAGTCTATTCTTATAAAGTGATTCAAGGTATGAAATCCACATAAGATGGAGATAACCCAAATGATAAATATAAAATGAGAAGATAAATGGGAATAATGACAAAGGAATAAGGTGGAACCTAAATTAATCTTAGAACAACCTATGTGTGTAAGAAAGTGTTAATGTAAAATAAGCATGGCATGTAAAAGAAATCAAGGGAGATGATCCCTAATTAATGAAAAAATATGAAATATGATGATTTACCTATTGATAAGTGGTTGAAAAAGATAATAAAATAAGAGAACATACCCAAGTGTGATAAATAGTCATAAAGGAAGGAGTAATGAGATATGTTAATCATGATGATTCCTATGCTAATGGCAAGGAACCCAAAATGAAAAATTTAAAATGATACATAAGAAGCTGTAACCTGCATAATGAAAATAGAATTGGATACCTTTTTGCTAGTGACCCTTGAATAATGCTGCTATGACGTGGGAAGTGTGTTTCCCTTTGTGTCTTTCCTTTCTAGGGCACAACTTTCAAATGGATCATTGCCACTTGTTATGTGTGGATTCATTGTAAACATGGGGGTGGATGGCTTATTATATTATAAGGTTGTTGGGACTATGGTTCCAATATTATAAAGTTTGTGATGAGTTTGCTTTTGAGCCTTATAATAATTAAGAAGGCTCCTCTTATATGTCTTGAGATTTTCTATGTTGGTAAAAGTAGATGAGATAAGGATGTGAGTTCCTTATAGCACATGAGGTGGATACCGAGGTAATAAATCCTAGTATCCAAGATGTATCAATAATATGGGAAGTATGTGGAGGTTGGAGATGTTTATTAAATGAACATTCCAAGTGTTATCTCCATTAGAGAGAGAGAATTGATGTTGATTCTCCAAGTGTTGTTCGGGAAAAGAAGAGTGATTCTATGATGTTGTGTATGGTTCGTTGATAGTTGGGCGAGACACTATCAAGGATAGATGGTTTGTTGATTACCATACATGTGTTAGTATGTTCCTTTAAGATAAACCTAGGATCAAAATATTAATGGATAAGAGATAGAGTGGATGCCATAAGATACATGACCATGATGAGTTTCATATTATGTAGTTTAGACTAACTAATGCAGTAACATTGTTTCTAAATAGGTGGTACATAGAAATCAGGCTATGTCTCATAAGTTGTGACAAGCTTTGGATGATGATATTTCAAGGTATTTTAGAGATGGTCAGTATCATGATTAATATATTTGCTAAATCTTAAGAATGTTGAAGCAACTATACTTATGTGTGACAAGTTCAGAAAGAATGAGTTGGGGGTTAACTAGTGTACCCTCTTGGAGTTATGGTACATCTGCTAAGTGGGTTGTGTGAATCCTGGTAAGATGAAGATAGTGTCATTGCCCTATCCCTAATAAGATCAATAAGGAAGTTATATTTGATAACAGTTCTAGACAAGTGTATGATTCTTCAACTAGATAGATGGCCAGTCCATCATTGATGTGATTGAAGAATATTCTAAGAACATATGTCTTATATTTCTTGACAATTAGGGGATGCCCATCTGATTGATTGAGTTGCGAATTACAACAACTATTAAAGGAGCATAGAGATGAAAATTTGTAAAGTTACATATGATAAGAGAGACATGATGTTTCATGTTTAATAAGTGCCATAAATTATGACCTATAAATGATGTGTGGTACAATAGATAGAATAGTTTAGGACAATAGTTGGAGTGCCAAGTTGAAAGGTACTACCAGACCAGTACAAGTGGCACAATAGTTCTTATGTTGAACCAAGGTGACACATGCAAGAGTTGAGGGAGAAGAATATGACTTCTATGAGAATGATGTGACATCATCATGTGATGAAAGTAACAAAGTGTAAGGTTGGGTATGAGGTGCATGAGAAGTATCAATCTTTGTCTCCTTGGATTTCGGGGGCAAAATACCTATTAGAGGTTTATGGTTGTGAGACCCCAAACCTTGCTTAAATGGTTGAACATTCTTAATTAACATGATAGAATTCTTATAACTATAATATAACCTTATGATATTATTTGGAATCATAAGACAAGCTTAAGTTTCAAGTTTGGTCCAATTTGAACAATGTTTGTGCAAGTTATGCAATTTTATGTACATTTTGGACTTTTCTACAATTTACCCAATTGGGAGGTTTTTCTTGCAATTTATTACTTGACTTACGTTATTTGGATGTTGTCTCATAATTCTTGAGAATTTTTGAGCCATGGGGGTCCTAGTTGAACTTTGGTTTGGAGGTTTTTTCCTCAAGGGTATTTTAGGGTTTAAACCTTTATGGATGAGCTATCTTTAGGAGCTCTCAAGAAAATGGTTTATTTGCTTTTCTGAGGGATAAGAAGGTATCCATGGATGGTGGTTCAGATTCTTGTGTGGCTGCTTGTATATCCTTAATAGTTTAAGGCCATGTACACATGGGGAAGCTACTTGTACACCTCATGCTTGCTTCCATCCTAATCCATGGGTTATATTTAACTCTTCCTTTCCCAAGTATGAAACTTTGCTTGCTTTCTCTTTCCTATAACCTGGATCAACGAATCCACTCTATTTTTCTACTGAACCAAGTTCTCTAAGGTAGAAGACAACCTCTTTTTGGAGAATAAGGTCTCCTAGAGCTCCATCAAGCCCTACCTAGGGTTTCCAAGGTCATCTTCTAGGGATTTCAACCAAGGCAAGTTGTTTTCTTCCTTCCTTCTCCATTTTTCTTACTTTTATCCTTCCTTAGACCTTCCTCCAGGTTATAACTTTGCTTTTCCATGGTATACGTTGCTCAAAATCTCTAAAACCCTACCTTTCTTGCTCCTTATGCTTAGGGTTTGCTTCTGTGATGGAGAAAGGTGTTAGATGGACAAGTTCAGAGCTTATGCTTAGATTTTGTACCCTACATGTTCGAGTTTCCTTCTATTTAGGATTTTATCTTCTCATTAGAGGCAAGTTTTATAACTTGCTCCACATTTATTGCTTACCATAATCTTGCTAGCTCATGTTCTTGCTTAAAAGTGATGATCCATGCACTAAAAAGCTATGCTTGACTTGGATTTTGATTTTATGATGTTCCCTATTCTAATTTCAGCTCTAGATGAACTTGTAATAATGTGTACAATTTTCCTAAAGTAGAAGATGACTTGGATCAGGTTGGTTTGACAACCAATGGTGCTAAGCACCTATCAACCAATGGTCAATTTTAGGGTTTAAAGTTGGTTTCTTCTATAAACACATGACCCAATGGTGTTACCATTGCAACAACCAATGGTGTTGTATTCATGACAACTGATGGTGGTGACCAAGGGTGTCAACTAACGTTCACCCCTTAGGTCAGGTTTTGTCTTAATTAGAATCTTAATGATAAAAAACTAAGTACCCTAATGATGCTATCAATCAATGGTGACATTAGCTTGATATTCGATGGTGATTAATGAATATAGTGCTAATATAACAACCTATGGTGATTTAATGGTCATTACTGATGGTGGATGAGGTATCCACGACCTATGGTGAATTAATCATGTAGTTGTATCATCAACTAAGCCTTAAACAAATGATTTCTTGGGTCATTTAATGCAATGGTTGGACCTATACTCCAATTGATGGTTTTAATATATGAAATTAACCCAATGGTTAAGATATAATTCTTCTTCATCCAATAAATTGGAATGATGCCTAAATGTAATATGTTGGTCCTAGCAAAGTGATTTAAATGGTTTACTTTATGCGATCAACATAAGAAGCTCATTTACTGAATGCTCATTTGAAATAAACAATCACTTGTGGGTTTTACCCTACTCTCAATCGAACTTTTTATGTTGTTAATCAAGTGATGTCTATGGTTAGATGGTGACTCTTTCTAGAGTACAACTCAATGACTTCATAGGTGGTTTGTTCAAGGTGTTTTCTTATGTAAACAACCAATGGCTTTACCCTTTTAACATTTAATGGTTAGACGTTGATGCCTCAATATTCCCATGGTTTTGGGTGAAGCCTATAGTGTAATGTTATGATTATAATAGTGAAAATTTGATGCTTCAATGCCTTAAACTTGTAGTGTTACCCTTGCCTTCCTATGATTTTGATTGATAATCTCCATAATGAATTAATGGGTAACCCTAATGAGGTATAGCATGTTATACCAAGCTTTAATATAACTAAATGATGGTAATTGGGTATGAATAGTCCTTGAATGATTAATACAATCATGGAGTACTCTCTTATTGTTGTTGAAACCCCAGTATGCTATCACTGATGGTTACACCTTGATGTATGTGTGGATCCATAGTTGAGAATAGTATGAAATGTGATGGTGATGCTTCACCTTATGCATCCATGATCCAATGGGGATGATGTGAGTTAGGGTTTGGGTATGAATGTTGATTAGTAATATTAATATTATTTATCTTGTTGAACCTAACTCTATTGCGAATAGATAAATATGAGTATTCATGTTTAACCTTCTTATATTATGTCATGATGGTGAAATAATCTCCTTATATGATCATAATCTTAATGTATTAATTGGTGGTTATCATAGACACATGGTTGATACTTTCTTATCCTAAACCTATACATTATGAATATGATGGGGATTAATCATATCTAGATTCATTGTATGTTGAGGTAATAAAGGAATGTTCTTAATGCTAATATAACCCTGCTATGATTGTTTATGAATATCCTCCAGCTCATTAATGCAGTATTGTGCTGATCCGGTGTATTATATGTAAGTGATGTTGTTGAGCCTTGTTATAAGGCATGAAAATATAATAATGATCTCATAGGGAATAGTATGATGGTCTTAATGACCTTTGGGCATAGTTGAGCTCTGAATGAGGTGTAATCCTCTTATGTTGACAAGGGTTGATACCCTATGATATTGTGAAAAGAAGTTATATCTTTTGATAGTATCATGACTAGTGTGTTCTCATGAATTGCAAGTGAATAGTACCATGTGATGATGAGATGATAAATTATGTTTCACACATTTTGTATCTTTTGAAGTTATGATACTTATATGCTTGCTAGGAGTGAATTGGGGTTTGTATGTCCACTTGTTTGATGCAGCCTTAATTTACCCAATTGGAGATAACTAATCAAGTAAAACTCTAATTATGTAGTGCCATCTGCCATAGAACCATCTTCAGTGTTAGAACTTGTTGGATGGTGAAAAGAGTATTCCTAAGGGAAACTTAGAGCACATACTATTGAGTATGCGGGGTGCTTGTCATCCTAACACCAAGTGTTTCGAGAGGATGGCTGTTGTCATACCTAGCCCACTTTTTGAGAACGATTGTGGTCATGTATTAATGATTATAACATGATGTGATTAGAGGACAACTGTGATGGTACCTCAGTGATTGGGTTTGAATACCCTAGATGCTAGAGTTGTGACATGTACCAAGGTGGGATAGTTATAAGACTATATGTCATTATTTTTTAGTTTGACTATATGTCACTGCGGTGTAGATTCATACTGACTGAGTATGGAGAATATCTTGGAGTCTGACTCTTCCTAGATCTTATGTGGAACTTATTGCAACAAAGCAGTGGTCAGTTGGACTTTGAGTGGTACGAATCAAACTCCACATGGCATATTAAAAGATGTAAGATAACTGTCTAGCATATCTATTTAGTGTTATACACAATGCTTCATATTGGATGATAACCCTTGTTTGCTTTCTTTTCACGAAGATCATGTATAGTACAATAAGAGATAATAGATATGCTTATGTTTTAGTTATCCGCATGTTGTAAACATGCTTATGTTGTCAAATATATTGACATTTATGGTTAAGATGATGTTGCTAGCTATGTTTAATATTGCTAGCCATGCCTATGTAATTAGAAATGCTTAAATTGTTAATCATGCCTATGCAGTTAATTGTGCTATGATGTTAGTTCTACTAATGATATAGATATGTTCACTTTATTTGAGATGCCAATATTGATAGCCATGTTATGTTACTAGACATATTCATGATGTCAGGGATGCTTATTCTACTAGATTGCTTGTGCTGTTAGCAAGGGATATGATGATAGTTAGATTAATGACGATGATTGTTATTAGATGCAATTTGATTAAATTTGAGTAG
This sequence comes from Alisma plantago-aquatica, assembly GCA_963693085.1. Classification (NCBI taxonomy): domain Eukaryota; kingdom Viridiplantae; phylum Streptophyta; class Magnoliopsida; order Alismatales; family Alismataceae; genus Alisma; species Alisma plantago-aquatica. Next base: position 65,580,161 of record OY856412.1, read on the forward strand.
ACATCTATCCATAGAAGTGGATTTATTCATTACCTATATATAAATTGATAATCATACTTGTTGCTAAGATTATTTGCTTAATCTGTATAGCATACTTGAAATGTTCAATATGTTCGATTGATTATTAAATACTCCAACGGATCAGTTATCTACTATTTAAAATGTTGTAATCAATAAGCGTTGTTGGAGGTTATATCTCTTGCTGGGACATGGGTCTCACCCTTGTGGTTCACCACATTTTTTTAGGTAAAAGATAGCGACGACAACAAAATCGTGGAAGTAAAGAGGGACTACAGTAATGAATCTTTGAGAAAGTTGATTAGATCTCTAGTGTGTCCTAGATTCATTCCTTTACTCTCAGGTTCGAGCAAGAAAAATTTGTATATGGTGTTTCAAACAAATCAGACTTTTGTTAGCATGTTAATGCTTGTTTGTGTGGCATATACGAATATTGTTCTCATGTGTATATATGTTGTAGCTAAGGCGATAGAACAATTTGTATCAAATTCTTTGCATAGATTGAATACAAGAAAGATGTTGGGCTCTTATGCAAATGTTTCTGAGTGGGTGTTGATGTTGAAATCAGTTTATTTTTGGGTATGTGATTAATTAGTGATCGATTATGTTTTATGTTTTGAGTAATCTCATTTAGTGTAACAGGTTCTCACAATATTTGTTCTGGATGGCTCTGAGTAGTGTCATGAAGTCTCCTTTGATGTGGTTCCAGCTGGCAAGGTAGAATTCCATGTTAAGTCCATTAGGTCCAAGAGACTTTTTTTTCAAGTGAAGTAATAGCGTCGTCAAGTTCCTCATGGCTAAAATCACTGATGGTGTGTTGTGGATATGGGATAGTTTTGCAACAAATATGTTTCCAATTGATGTTGTCGATGAAGGAAGGCTTATGTCTCGTATTAAAGATACACTCAATGTGTTGGATGATACGGTTGGTGACCATGTGCTTGTTGGTTATGATGTTGTCCTTAATGCATAGTCCCGAAATGATGTTTTTTTAGCATTATTGTTATAGGTTTTGTGAAAGAATTTTGTATTCTTGTCTCCCTCCATTGCCCAATTGATTTTTTCATATTGTTTCCAAATGGTGCAGTTTTGGATGTATTCTAGTTCAGTTTTGATGGTGAGGGTGAGGACTGGGTCTGCTGTAGGATCACTATCAACAAAAAGATATTGTTGTTCAAGATCAACTAATTTATGCTTTATATTTCCAAATTTTTGTTTCAGCCAAATTTTCATATTCTTCTTGACGTTCTTAGTGTTCTTATGGATGTGATAACCAGGCTCTATGGTATGAGTATCAGAGGCATTCCAGGTGTTTTTGCAAATTTCCAAACAGTTTGGGTCAGAGAGTCAGGACTTTTCCAAATGGAAAGGTTTGTGTCCCCATATTTTCAATTTAGTGTCAATGATGATAGGGTAGTGATCAAAGATAGGTTGTTGTGTAAGAGTAATGATGGAGTGTGGGTAAAGACCTTACCATTGTGTGGTGCAAATGAAGTGGTAAAGTCTAGCCCAGATTTGATTTCGATATCAGGTGAAACATGCATTTACAGGGGGAATATCGATCAGGTGGTGTTGTGTGATAAGTTGATTGAAATCTATGTCTGCAGGGTGCATGTGGCCTCCCAATTCAGAGAGGCTTAATTTGTTTGATGGTTGTGTGACAAGGTTGAGGTTTACTCCAATGAGCTAGGGCTTATAAATGAATTTATTAATAATGTGTTTGGTCTCAGCAATGTATTCAATTTTGTTTGAGCTAGGTTCACCATAAATCCCAGTAAAGACCCAACTATGTGCATCTGTAATGTTTGTGATATGGAGGGTAAAGGAGAATTTTAGACACTCTACATGTGTGATGGTGAATAAACTGTTGTTTATACCTATAGCTAGACCACCTTGAAACCTACTGGTGGAATGTGGTGCCAAGAGTTTATGTGTTTGCCACCTATGGTTTTCAGTGCAAAAGGGGAGAGTGTGGATTTTGTTTCCTGGATGGTTATCATGTTGATGTTGTTTTTGTAGATGTGTTTTCTGATTTCTTTTCTTTTGTAAAGGCTTGACACACCGTAGACATTCTAGGATGTAATCCTCATTATGTCACAAGCAGATGATAGAATTCATTGCTCAAATCTAATTACTGCAAGTATAGATTGTCTTGGACGGTATATGCGTCATGGATGTTGTTGGATCTAGGTCTCTAGAGGGGGTGAATAGAGCTTCAAAATGCTCACAAGGTAAGTTAGACCTTCAAATTATATCAATAAAAACCATTAGCTTAAGTGCAATTTGAAGTCCTAACTAAGCAAGTATAGCAAGGATGAGAGAAGTTGAAACGTGCACTTGGACAAGGTGGTTTAGAGTGGTTCCACTCTCCAAACTAGGAGAGAGTCAGTCCACTACCTAGAGAGGTCAACCTCTAGGACTTTGCAATCCATGTATACTTATATTCATTCATAAGAGATACAAGGAGACCATCATACATCCAAGGACTTACTTATTCAAGACAAGAGTCTTCCACCTACACAAGGACTAACCCACTTGATCAAGATGTCTTCAACCTTCAACAAGGACTTACCCACACTTGCATCAAGTCTTTGGCCTTGAAGGAATTCACCCACTCTTCTTGAATTTTGGCCTTGCCCTTCTCCTTCACCCGGAGAAGATCTTCACCTCTTCTTCAACCTTCAAGAAGAACAACAATAGCTTCACCTTCACTCAGAGTAATGGTGCGATGATTTCGAGTCACATTTATAGACTTGTTTTATTTGTGTTTTATGCATTTATTAGTCATTTTGGTTGTTAATGTTGCATAATTCATCTACTTTGGTCTATGATCTTTCTCTATGTAAAATCTCCCTTATTTCAGTATTTTGAGCATAAATTATTACAAGAATATGTTTTGTTTCGGCTTATGTGGTTTTGTGTTGCAATTTTAAGAAAAACAAGTATCTGCTGCTGTTGATACCATCGACAGTGGTTGATACCATCGACGCAACCACAGGCAGCCAGCCGCAAGGAGCAGCAAAATCTCGATACTATCGACAGGAGAGTTGATGGTATCGAGATACCATCTGGTTGCTGGAGAAAAGAGAGTCGATACTATCGACACAACAGTCGATACCATCGACTGGTGGATCTACATCGACACAAAAAGACAAAACCGTCGCTACAGGTTTGTCGATACCATCGACCCGCGTTGATGGTATTGGGGTGGCATCAGTCGCGACAAAGAAAAGAAAAGAAGACAGTCGATACCACGCAGGGTCGATACCATCGACTCGCGTCGATGGTATCGACACCGTCCGATACATGTTTGCTTCAGATTGATCTAAATCCAACGGCTGTGGTAATTTGGCGACCTAATTCAAAGATTATACCTAATGATGGCGTCCAAGAGCAATAAATCACGTCATTAGCTGCTGCACACATCCCGAGAAGGCGTGGAGAGAAGAATGGAGCCCAGAAGCACGCCCCAGTCGATCCGGACGCCGAAGAAGACGGTTTCCACCACCGAAAGGCGGGAGAACGCGTATTCTATGCTAAGGAGCAATTGTATCTTCTCCGTTCAGGGGTTTCACCACTCAATCACGTTTTTCTCATGTTTCCCCTTTTCTCTACCATGTTTTACTTTGAGATGAACATGCGGGGCTAATCCCCTTTGTCTTTAGGACCGGGAGTAGCCCGGGAATTCATTGTATGGCAATTTTATAATAGTAATTCATCATTTATCTCTTAAATCCGTGGTATAATTTCGTTTTCTCAATTATATTGTTATACTTGATCACCATAATAATAATCTAATGCCCTTAATTACTTTGAAAGAAGAATTAATGGTTGAAAAGAGACGAAATTCACGTTAATTGACAAATCCCTTGAACAAGGTGGTGTAAGGTTAATTGTGGATATTGAGAGATCGTTTTTAATGCACCTAGTTTAGGGTATAGGTTACTACGACGGTGGAACCGACCTAGACATAGGTAGTGAATTGTACCACGACAGTGGGCAGTTCTGATTTCAGGCCACTACCCGGATAGAGAGATAAATCTGAATGACTACATAGAATTTAATACAATGAAAACCTGCAGTGAAACCGCAATCCTAAAGATCTCATCTTAAATTGATTAAACTAAACATTTAATCGATTGCTTTGCTTTGTTTTATTTTATTTTCTTTTAATTTTACAACAACTTCCAACTATTTAATCGGTCTAGCTGATTGCGAGTAGTTAGTAGTAGTCTCCGATAATTCACGTGTCCCTGAGTTCGACTCGGGCCTCACAAAGGCCTATATTACATTGACACGTACACTTGGGTTCCTATGCACGTAAAAAGCGTGTCAAGTTTTTGGCACCACTGCCGGGGACACGACAATTGTCGGCACTATGAGTGCTGCAAGCGGCCACTCTAGGCCACTTTTTATTTTTTTTATTAGTTTGAAATCATTTCCAGAATTCATAGCTTATTCATTTTCGCATCTTGTAGTTGTCTAGCACGGTACGAAACTTAATTTACCATTTTGCAGGTACTGTGCATGGTGCAAACACGTAGTACCGACTACACGCAACAGGCACCAGAGGTTCCACTGACGGGACCTGACGACGAGGAAGGCCACAATCAAGACCACTTAGAAGAAACAGATTCAGAATCCGAACAAGAAGAAATGGAAGAGGAACAAACAATATGGGAGAAGATCAAGGCTTCTTCTTCATCTGCGTCGAAGGGGCCAATCAAGAAGTAGGCGATCAATATTCCAACATACAAGATTGATCCTGTGTTAATCAACTTGGTGAAGTCGAATGCATTCCACGGGCTCAAGAATGAAGACCCAGTCACGCATATAAACCAATTTGTGGAAAATTGTGTCATGATAAAAATTGACAGATTTCCACAAGAGACGCTTTACTTGAAGTTGTTCCCTAGTTCTCTAGCAGGGAATGCATGAGAGTGGTTGCACAACCTGAACGATGAATATGTGGAATCCTGGAACCACATGGTGGAGGTTTTCTTTGAAAGGTTCTTCCCGCCCGAGAAGACCAATGACATGATCAGGAAGATCCACAACTTCACTCAGAAGGCAGGAGAGACCTACTCTGAGATCTGGGAAAGGTTTCATATCATGCTTAGGCGGTGCCCGCATCACGGGCTTGACAAGGAGACACATGTCAAGATCTTCTATTTTTCTCTTTCCGAGCATGATAGAAGTAACCTCGATTCAGCAGGCTCAGGATTCTTTTTGAACAACGCAGATACGAGGTGTTGGGAAATCCTTAAGAACATGGCCAAGAAGCAATCGTGGGGCGACAGGGACGCTGTTGAGCATGTTCGAGTAGTAGGGGATTCAAAAGCAATCAAGGAGCTGAATGAGAAGATGGACCTTCTCGCGAAGAAACTTCTTGCAAAGGAGGATACTGAATCCGAGGACGAGGCACAAGTCAAATTCATGAGGCAGCAACAAGGTTACAGAAATAATGATTATGCATGGAGGAAGGACAAGAAGTTCTCTTGGAAGGATCCTAACAACTTTTTGCAGGACCCAGATGCAAAACCCCAGCTAGTAGCGGAGGACAAGAGCACGGAGTTGCTCAACCAAGTGATAAAGCAAAATCAAGAATTAATGACTACTTTTGGCCAACAAATAAAGCAATAGGGGGAATTTATGAACCAGTTCGGGCAGACACTCCAGAGCCATGGGGCTCAGATGAGGACAATAGAGACGTCCATGGTGCAAATGGCAGCTGAGATAGCCAATCTGAAAAAGCCGGCGCACCAAGGTTTTCCAGGTAACACTAATATCCCAGGAGGAAACCAACAGGAGAAGGCCATCTTGCTAAGGAGTGGCAAGAAGCTTTTAAACCCCAGAGCCGATGAACCAAGCAAACCCCAAGCAGAAATTGAAGGTGAGGCCACTGAGGAGCTGCCCATACCGGTCACAGAACCAGTTGCGGATATAGCAGTGGATGCTACTGAAGACCCTATTGCAGATGAGGAGGAGACACAGAAAAGGACACCTTATGTGCCACCTCATCAAAGGGCACAGGATGTCCCGGTCCCATATTCGAACAGTGCAAAGGCAAGGAAAGTGGATGCCCAGTTTAAAAAGTTTCTAGACAGTTTCAGAAAGCTTTTAGTCAACATCCCATTATTGGAAGCAATTGAGAAAATCCCTTCTTATGGAAAATTTCTAAAAGACATCATTACCAAGAAGAGGAAAATCCCAGACACGGAGGTTGTAGTGCTTAAGGAGCAGGTGAGTGCCTTCATCATGGACACATTGCCATCAAAGAGGTAGGATCCGGGCTGCTTCAACATCTCATGTTACATTGGGAAAGTGAAGTTTGGTGATGCACTATGTGACTCCGGGGCGAGCATAAACTTGATGCCCCTCTCTACATTCAAGAAGCTGGGATTAAAAGAGTCACAGCCAAGCAACACGACAATCCAATTGGCGGACAATTCTGTGGTGAAGCCATACGGTGTTTGTGAAGACGTGCTAGTGAAAGTAGATCGATTTGTATTTCCAGCAGATTTTGTAGTCATGGAGATGCAAGATGAACAAGGCAATGAGTTACTACTCGGACGACCCTTCCAAGCTACAGCTGACATGATACTTGAGATGGGGAGAGGTTGTTTGACCTTGGGTATAGCCGATGATCGGTTCGAGATGGTCATGCCTTCCAGCACCACGTCATATAAAGCTAAAGAGCAATGCCACATGGTAAAGCATTTTGATCACAATATCTCACTTTGTCTAGGGAAGCCATTTTTAGATATGGCTCATGTAATGACCAAGGTGGAAAAAGGGACATTGGTTGTAGACATAATGGAGCAGACCAAGGTGGTATACCTTAGCAAGGCTGTACGTTTTCCGAATGATGAGGAGGAGGACATTCCTCCCTCTACTGAAGATGAGGCTATAGCAAATTCGGTTTTTGACGCACATCCATAATTACCACTTGAAGCCTGCTTAGTTAATATCACACATGATTGGATGAGAAGCAAGTCACTGCAAGAGTGTGTCAAGATGCTTCAAATGTTTCCGTGCTTCTATGCAAGGTACTATGAAGACTTAGGCGAACTCCCACCACCGCTTCAATCATCCTTAATCAGCCCACCAGAATTGGAGTTGAAGCCGTTGCCACCGCACCTGAAGTACACATTTCTGGCTGAGGAAGAAAAGCTGCCTGTGATTATATCGGCTTATCTGAGTGCCGAGGAGGAGGACCAGCTGCTTATTGTGTTGAAGAACCACCGAGGAGCATTCGGGTGGTCGGTTGCAGACATCAAGGGGATCTCCCCTACTTTGTGCCAGCACAAGATTCAGCTTGAGGAGGGAGCCAAGCCAGTGATTCAGCCGCAACGTAGACTAAATCCGAGCATGATGGAGGTTGTTAAGAAGGAGGTGATTAAGCTTCTTTCTGCAGGTATTATCTATGCTATTTCTGACTCGACGTGGGTGAGTCCTACGCAGGTAGTCCCTAAAAAGGGGGGAATCACTGTTACCCATAATCTTTTAAATGAACCTGTCACCACCCGCTTGGTAACCGGGTGGCGTGTTTGCATAGATTATCTTCGATTGAATGACGCTACGCTAAAGGATCACTTTCCTCTTCCGTTTATTGATCAAATTTTAGAGCGATTCGTCGGCCGATCACATTTCTGTTTTCTGGATGGTTATTCGGGGTACAATCAGATTTTGATTGATCCTAAGGACCAAGACAAGTCCACCTTCACTTGTCCTTATGGAACGTTTGCGTACTTCCGTATGCCTTTTGGGTTATGTAATGCACCGACGACCTTTCAGCGTTGTATGCTAACCATTTTTTCTGATATGGTAGAACGCTGTCTAGAGGTTTTTATGGATGATTTCTCTATTTATGGTGCATCCTTTAATGAGTGCCTTTACAATCTGGATAAGGTCTTGCAACGTTGTGAGGACACTCATTTGGTCCTCAATTGGGAGAAATGTCACATGATGGTGAGTGAAGGAATAGTGCTAGGACATAAAGTGTCTAGCAAGGGTTTGGAGGTAGACCCGGTAAAAATCGAAGTGATTTCCAAATTGCCCCCACCGAATTCAGTTAAAGGGGTACAGAGCTTCTTAGGTCACGCTGGTTTCTATCGTCGTTTTATAAAATATTTTTCTAAAATCGCCAAACCTTTATCTTAGCTTTTAGAAAAGGATGCTATTTTTGACTTTAATGAAAAATGTCTACATGCGTTCAACGTGCTTAAGGAAAAATTGATTTCCGCACCGGTTGTGCAAACACCAGATTGGACCAAGCCGTTTGAACTAATGTGTGATGCATCCGATTTTGCGGTTGGGTCTGTCTTGGGACAACGGGTGGACAATAAACCCACTGTGATTTTTTATGCATCTAAAACTTTGAATGACGCCCAACTCAATTACACGACTACCGAGAAAGAATTGCTTGCTGTTGTTTTCACTTTTGAAAAATTTCGGCAATATCTAGTTGGATCGAAAGTCGTGGTATGGATGGACCACACCGCCATTAAGTATTTGATGGAGAAAAAGGATGCTAAACCTAAATTGATTAGGTGGATCTTGCTTTTACAGGAATTTGATATCGAAATCAAAGACAAGGCGGGGATTGATAATGTGGTCGCGGACCATTTGTCTAGGTTAGAGAGGGTAGATGAAAAGGATTTACACATACCCATTACCGAGACATTTCCGGACGAGCAACTTTTGAAAGTGAAGTCGAAAGACCCGTGGTTTTCTTATATTGTGAACTATCTTGCCTGCAAAATCATCCCGGATGATTGGACGTATCAAGAGAAGAAGAAAATTTTCCATTCTTTACGATATTATTTTTGGGATGACCCTATTCTCTTGAAGCAATGCAGGGATGGTGTTTTACGCAGGTGTGTACCTGAGGTGGAATACGAGAGTGTTCTTCATCATTGCCACACACTACCAATGGGCAGACACCATGCAAGCTCTCACACTGCAGCCAAAGTACTAGAAAGTGGCCTATACTGGCCTACCTTGTTTAGGGATGCTTATGAGTTTGTGCGGCAATGTGATTCCTGCCAAAGGGCGGGTAACATTTCAAAAAGACAAGAGATGCCCCTTAATGTATTCTAGGAAGTTGAGGTATTTGACTTATGGGGTATAGATTTTATGGGACCCTTTGTGTCCTCAAATTCTAATTTGTATATTCTTTTGGCTGTTGATTATGTGTCAAAGTGGGTAGAGGCAATATCCACAAGGACTAATGATTCTGCTGTAGTGTGTAGTTTTGTTAAGGAATATATTTTCTGCAGGTTGAGTGTTCCCAGAATGATCATTAGTGATGGGGGTACACACTTCCGGAATCAAAAGTTCGCGGCACTGTTGAGAAATTACAGGGTCAAACACAACATTGGTACCTCATACCACCCGCAAACTCAAGGACAAGTGGAGGTCTCCAATCGGGATATTAAGAAGATCTTGGAGCGTACTGTGGCTTCCACGAGGAAGAATTGGAGTACTCTACTACCGGATGCGTTGTGGGCATAGAGGACGGCGTACAAGACACCTATAGGCACTACGCCTTTTAGGTTGGCTTATGGTCAGGCCTATCACTTACCGGTGGAATTAGAGCATAAAGCGCATTGGGCGCTGAGGAAGCTAAATTTGAGTTATGATGAAGCGGGAAAGAAGAGGTTGCTTGAACTCAATGAACTTGATGAGCTGCAAATGAATGCATATGAAAGCTCTCGGATATACAAGGAGCGCACAAAGTTGATTCACGATCGCCATATTCAGATGCACGTCTTCAAGGAAGGAGATCGTGTGCTTTTGTTCAACTCCAGGCTGAAGATGCATCTTGGGAACTGAAATCCCGATGGAGTGGACCATCCACAGTAGAGGAGGTCAGACCACATGGCGCGATTATGGTGCGTGATGGAGAGACCACATTTCTGGTCAATGGGAAAAGGTTGAAATTTTATTTTTGTGAAGATTACAGAAGGAAAGTGAATGAGGTCAAACTCATTGCACCAGATGCTTGAGGAGCTTCATGTCGTCTAGCCTAAGACGTTAAATAAGGGCGCTTGTTGGGAGGCAACCCAGCCATCGGTACTTTAGTTTAGTTTTTTTACATTTGTAGTTTGATTTGTTTTGACTTTGTTTTTAGTGTAAAAAAGATACCGTGATCGTTTGCTCATTGTGCAGGATTGAGGCAGAGTCGATACAATCGACCCTTGTGTCGATGGTATCGACCGGGGTACAGGTTGGTGACTACAGAAATCGCACTGCGTCGATACCATCGTACCAACAGGCTGATTGCAAGCAGAGGTTGATAGTATCGACATGGGTGTCGATACTCACGAGATCTCTGGAGATATTCAAAAGAAATCATATCAGTAAAGTCGATACCATCGACGGGACTGTCGATGGTATCAACCCAGTTTCAAAAAGAAGGCGGCGGCCGGCCTCGCGAGGGAGTTTCCCTAATCACAGGTCGATACTATCAACTTGCGTCGATAGTATCGATGTGAAACGTCACCGATCTGCGAGAGGAGATCAATGGCGATCGCTGCAACTAGATAGTCGATCTGGGGGATGGGTCAATACCATCGACACCTGTCGATAATATCGACACGTCAGCGATCCGAGCCCTGCAAATCCAACCATCGACGATCATCGATACCAGCGGCAGTACAAATTGTGCTATGCGTGTCGATACCATCGACCCACGTCGATGGTATCGACGGGCACATAGCAACGCCGGTTTCAGTTATATAAGGGAGGGCTTGTCATCATATGACATCACACCTTCAACGAGTTCTTCCTCTACTTGCGCCGAGCATCTTCCAGAGCAATCTGAGCCCGACGACGAGTATCCAGGAGCACGTTCTTCATCGAGCGGAGATTTCCTTCTCCGATCTTCACCGAGCTCTTTCTCTACTTCTCCTTCTTCAGCAACCATGGTGCATGTTGTCGGTGCATCTTCTTCACGTGCCAACCCGATGGACAACCCGGAGTTCGTGTCTCCACCGATTGCATCGATTTCACACCCGCGGATCGTTCATCCATCCGCGGAGGTCAAGAAGATCTACGAGGAGATCATGAAGAGGAAAATCGAGCCAACCCGCTATGTTGAGCGGGAGATGATCCGCAACTTGGGGTTCGATGCAAATCTGGCCTACATTCTAAAAGGGCAGGCGAGACACACGAGCAGGATGCCCGATGAGCTAGAATACCATGATGATGGCCAGTCATTCTTCAGTGAATGGCCGACTTACAAGGAGCTAGTCACGGAATTCATGGCGTCGCTGGACGTCTGTGTCGTGCCAAACGACATCATCGCCACAGACCGCGAGTGGATCAAGGGCCGTGTGTCTTTCCGGCTATATAACATTGACTACAATCTCACACTTCACAAGTTCAATGAGATCTACAACTGGAATCATGGGCAGACTGATTACCGACGGCCAGACAACCGGACCGACTACGACGCCATCTTCGCCGAGCTTGTGACGGTGCTGCCGGGTAAATCTGTGAGCTACCACAACACAGTGGTAGCAGACTTCGAGCATCCGTTCGTGTAGATTCTTCATCGGATGCTGTGTTCCACCCTATTTGCTAGGGGTGATCTGTCTCTTAGCAAATTCTAGGAGACAGACTTATTTTTCTTGCATAAGTTACTGAAGCGTCAAGAGTGCAACTAGGGAGCTTTCTTTCTGCAGCGAGTGTTGGCAGTAAAGCGGAGTACGCGGAAGGCTCCAATTCACTTTGGAGGACTCAGCACTCCACTGGCACACTACCTTGGGCTGAACTACTCAACCTTGACTCCGCTCTCCAACAGAAGCAAGGTCAATTTACAACATCTTCACCGATCAAACCTTATCTTGCTTCGGGATGGTTTACCTTATGCTCATTTCCATGTAAATCATGCATACCAAGAATGTTCGCTTCCCGATCCTGTCTTCCTTATCGAAGGGGATCAACATTTCCGATGGCCCATCATAGCCATTGCTGACTCCGATGAAGACAACGACAACGACAACAATAATGACGACGAGGCTGAAGAGGAAGAGGAGGCCTACACTCCTCTTCGGGCACGAGTGGCACCTAGGAAGCGTCCTCGCATGCATCCGGGTGTGTCTTCATCTTCGCAGCCTCCGCCACCACCACCGCCCTCATAGCCAAGCGAGGATGTCTACTCATTGTAAGGAATGTATGCTATGCTGCAGGATATACATCAGACGCAGCAACATCACACTGCGGTGTATACTAGTATTCATGAGACTACGAACCAGTTACTTGAAAATCAGAGGGCGATCTTTGAGAATGAGCGCCTCCTCCTTGGCAACCAACAACAGATTCATGATAGGTTGCATAGGATGGAGATGCAGCAGCAACCCTTCTATGATCACTACTGGAGCCAGAATTACTTTGGGGGGTATCCACAACCTCCACCCATGCCCCAATATGATCCTAGCTTTCGGGGGTAGTACCCATCCTGGGACCCCACGACCCACAGTACCCGCCTCTGCCAGAAGAGTAAATCGGTATCACTGTTCCAACCTTTAAGATTGTTTTTGACTATGAGGCCATAGTCAAATTCAAGCTTAGGGGGGGAGTTGGAACAACTCTATCTTTCATTTTTTCAATTTTTAGTTTTATTTTGTTTGTTCTTATCATTTATTTCTTGCAAATTTAGTTTGTTTATAGGATCCACATTCTATCTAGTGTAATTGTGGATGTCTTAAATCATGTGTCATCTCATTTGCTTGTACATGGGTTAAGGGAAAATTAAAAAAAATTGATGTTCGCAAGTTTGTGTTGTTCAACTTTGAGCACATAACTTAAGAAAATGATTGGTTTTGTCAACTCTAAAATAGAAAATCACAAATGTACATTCCTAATGATTCATGAAAAGTGGACAGATTTGGTTGTGTGAGCCTAAACTGACCAAATGATAATGAGACTCTAATTTGAAGTAAGAGAGAGAAATCTCTTAACTACTACACAGGTCAGTAAGGAGGGATACATAATATTTTTCAAAGGTTCAGTCAATTAGTCTTGTGATCTTTCCACCTCATTGTTTTTCACAATCCACCATAAGAATTGGAAGTACATTACAATTTTAATCTCTTTGATTGCATCTCATGTAGATAGGTCTTGCACTACAACCACTTTCACATGTTTTGCATAAACAAAAAAATAGAATAGTGATACATGCACATTATCCTTAGGTGCGTGTCATTCAGTTGCATTCATAATTTTTATGCATAGAGTACATCATGTATCTTATTTCTTCTTTAAAGGTGATTAACTTGTTCCATACCTTCTAAATAATTCAAATATTTGAGCTATGAAAAAAAAATGAGCCCAACAAATTATTCATTGTCATTTGTGGATACAAGGGCCTGAAAGAAAAAAAAAGAAATAAAATAAGAGAAAAAAATGAAAAATGAAAGAAAAAGAGAAAGTATTGAGAAGTAAGTAGAATAAGAGGGAGAAAGGAACATAGTCTCACTCTAATTTAAGATGAGTAAGTACATGATGTAGCTTAGTTAGATATTCCATCTCATTTTGAGACGGGATGTTAGTGCATGCATCATTCCACCCAATCTTAGGCATTAGGGCATGTTCATGTGCAAATGCATCATTTTGGGCTTTTTTTATGCATGTTGAAACCGTATAATGCTTCCATTTCTTCCATCAGCCACCCATTCCATCCACCCGTTGCTCGAATTGGTAGGCCACTGTGATTTTCTCCTCACTTGTGAATATCAGGAGAGCTACTTCCATTTAGATGGTAGTTAGGGCGAGCAACGTAGTATAGGAGATCACAAGATGCACCGAGTCTGGACCGGCGAATTTTATGATGTTAACTGCCTTATGTGATAGTGTTCTTCAGTTTTGAGGTAGATATCTTTTATGGATGATTACTGTTACCTTTAGGGTAATTATCATTCCGTGGTTAGTGAGGGCCGGAATGTGAATGTCCGGTGGGGGTCATATGGTGATGTTTGTTGTGATGATTTGTTCTTTAGTTGACTCTGGCAATTCTATTCTAAGGTTTAGTTGCTCGAGGGCGAGCAATGTTCAAGCTTAGGGGAGTTTGATGCGATGATTTTGAGTCACATTTATAGACTTGTTTTATTTGTGTTTTATGCATTTATTAGTCATTTTGGTGGTTAATGTTGCATAATTCATCTACTTTGGTCTATGATCTTTCTCTATGTCAAATCTCCCTTATTTCAGTATTTTGAGCATAAATTATTACAAGAATATGTTTTGTTTCGGCTTATGTGGTTTTGTGTTGCAATTTCAGGAAAAACAAGTATCTGCTACAGTCGATACCATCGAAAGTGGTCGATACCATCGACGCAACCACAGGCAGCCAGCCGCAAGGAGAAACAAAATCTCGATACTATCAACAGGAGAGTCAATGGTATCGAGATACCATCAGGTTGCTGGAGAAAAGAGAGTCGATACTATCGACACAGTAGTCGATACCATCGACTGGTGGAGCTACAGTGACACAAAAAGACAAAACCGTCGCTACAGGTTTGTCGATACCATCGATCCGCGTCGATGGTATCGAGGTGGCATCAGTCGCGACAAAGAAAAGAAAAGAAGACAGTCGATACCGCACAGGGTCAATAGCATCGACTCACGTCGATGGTATCGACACCGTCAGATACATGTTTGCTTCAGATTGATCTAAATCCGATGACTGTGGTAATTTGGCGACCTAATTTGGAGATTATACCTAATGACGGCGGCCAAGAGCAATAAATCACGTCATTAGCTGCTGCACACATCCCGAGAAGGCGTGGAGAGAAGAACGGAGCCCAGAAGCACGCCCCAGTCGATCCGGACGCCGAAGAAGATGATTTCCACCACCGAAAGGCGGGAGAACGTGTATTCTACGCTAAGGAGCAATTGGATCTTCTCCATTCAGGGGTTTCACCACTCAATCATGTTTTTCTCATGTTTTCCCTTTTCTCTACCATGTTTTACTTTGAGATAAACATGCGGGGCTAATCCTCTTTGTCTTTAGGACCGGGAGTAGCCCGGGAATTCATTATATGACAATTTTATAATAGTAATTCATCTATCTCTTAAATTCGTGGTATAATTTCATTTTCTCAATTATATTGTTATGCTTGATCACCATAATAATAATCTAATGCCCTTAATTACTTTGAAAGAAGAATTAATGGTTGAAAAGAGATGAAATTCACGTTAATTGACAAATCCCTTGAACAAGGTGGTGTAAGGTTAATGGTGGATACTGAGAGATCATTTTAGTGCACCTAGTTTAGGGTATAGGTTACTACGACGGTGGAACCGACCTAGACATAGGTAGTAAATTGTACCACGACATTGGGCAGTTCTGATTTCAGGCCACTACCCGGATAGAGAGATAAATCTGAATGACTACATAGAATTTAATACAATGAAAACCCGCGGTGAAACCGCAATCCTAAAGATCTCATCTTGAATTGATTAAACTAAACATTTAATCGATTGCTTTTCTTTATTTTATTTTATTTTCTTTTAATTTTACAACAACTTCCAACTATTTAATTGGTCTAGCTGATTGCGAGTAGTTAGTAGTAGTCTCCGATAATTCACGTGTCCCTGAGTTTGACTCGGGCCTCATAAAGGCCTATATTACATTGACGCGTACACTTGCGTTCCTATGCACGTAAAAAGTGTGTCAAGTAACTTGCATCAACCTTTTCTTCTTTGAGAAAGGGGGTAGGGAATATGGAATGGAATGAGAGCTTTACAAGCACATGAAGTTAGCTCTCTTACAACTGGCCTAACTCACTCATAATCACAAAATGCTTTGTAAATGAGAGAGAGAAAGGGGCTCAAGGAGTTGCAACACACTCAACTATAGCAAGGACTTAGAATAGCATGAATGAGAAAACTTTGAATTAACTCCAAGGGGTACTATTTATAGTTGGGGGTGTTCCCTTGAGTGTGGGATCACTTAAGGGAAAAATATAGTCATTTTCCAAGTTACAAAGGAACTATTTTTGCTCAAAACAACTCTCTAAAGGTTATAATCACTTCTTTTGCATTTTTCGTACAGTACATTCAGTTGAGTTTCAATAAAGATAACTCAACTAACCCACTAAGTGACAAAGATAGTTTTCAAATTATCGGATGAGTTTGTTCTGGGAAACTCGACTGATGAGTCAAAATCAGTTTTGCTTAGTTGATCGATCGGTCAAGTTCTGTGAGTGTGCAAATCGATCGATTGGTCATCTTCAGAAAATCCATCACTAGATCGGTCAAATTTCCAACTCGACCGATAAACAACATGTGACAAATTTTATAAATTGACTTTTGAGTGATCAAATGTTGGAATTAAGTGTCCCTAGTTTTTTCTCATCTTATTTACAAGTTATATCATCAATACAAGTGATTACAAAAATCATATAAGGTTGTTTGGAGTGATTTCCCAAAATGTGCACTTGCATTGCTTTTGACTTGAACTTGAACAATCTAGGGCTTGTGTAATTTGATCCTTTTCATGTACCTAAAGCCTAAAATCAATCTTGAATAAACATATTAGATACATAGGAATGGAATAGTTAAGTCATTATCAAAATATGGGCAATGTATAACTCTCAAGTCAACATTCTCCCCCTTTTGACAATGATAAACCATTCCTCAATAATATTGAAAAGGATATGTAGAGTTATACCTTTGCCTTGTGAATTGCAGGGGGTCATAATTTGAACAATGTGAATAGCCCCCGCCCCTCAATCTATGCTTACTCTTACTTGCATAGTTAGTCTATTTACACAAAGCAAAATGACATATATATACTATATGGTCCTTTAGCAAGTCACATGATAAAGCATATAATGAACAAGAAAAGGATCACATAGACAATAAAAGCAATATGGTTGAGCTTCAAAACATTGAAATTCTCTCTCCCTTTTGACATTATAAAAAAGGAAGGGGGTAGAAGATAAAATAAATAGGTGTTCTCCAAGCACAACCAAACATACATCCACAACATGAAATATCAAAACGAACACCAAATAGAGACGAGAGAAATAAGCAATCTAAATCATAATCAAAATATGGTAAACATGGCACCAACTCATGAGATATAGCAAATCAAAGAGTAATACATGATTAAGATTACAACACAGAGAGCATGTCCTCATAAACAACTACAAGCCAAAGTGATGAAAACATGATAAATAGTACAACTCAGAAAATGTGCCCAGATGTTTTTAGTATAAAATAGCCTAGAAAGATATCTATGATCAACATCTAGAATAAAAACTAAAAAAATATAAACATCTAGGTCATCTATGTACACATCATCATCATCAGCATCTGAGGCCTCTGGCTCATAGTCGCCATCTCCATCTGAAGGTGCAACAACATCACCTTCGTCACCAGAGTCACCAGTGAAGCCATCATCAGAAGCATCATCCCCATCATCATCCTCAAAAGCCTCATCATCAGTAGTAGCAACTTTGTCATTGGCCTAATCTGGCATCTCCTCATTGACATAGGAACCAAAGCCATGACTGGGCCAATGGACATTCTGCTCATCCCAAGACATGCCAAGAGCATGGAGCTCGTTGGCCTAAGGGAAAGAGGGAGTAGAATTACCTAGGCCAACAAGTAGGTTGGCTAAGGGGCTAGCAGGAAGAGGCAACACTCCAGGGGTAGGTCCTCCAACAATAGAGGGTGTAGTAATGGAAGTAGAAGGTGGAGGGGTTGGGTAAAAGTGATCATATGCATAGGATGCATAGTCACCTCCTGGGTAGGGCTGGTAGGAAGGATAAGGGTGTGCACATGATAGTTTCATGTTGGACATGTTGGCACAGAGGTCCTATTGTATGTGCTCTTGAACCTGAAGGTTATACGTGTGTTGATGCATCATGTAGCCCATGAGGGTTTCATTTGATACATGGAACGAGGCTCGGGTAGGTTGGGAAGGATGAGGTGGTGGAGGTGCATGGGTGGAGGTAGAGGTAGAGGCTCCAGGTGTGGTAGATGTAGGGATAGGCACAAACTTCTGAAGTGTGGTCTCACTGATGCAAACTCCTTTCTGGGCTGGTTTGTAGTGAAGGTCATGGAAAAGAGATTTGCTAGTGACAACTTGAAAAGGACCACAAACCACAGTAGGGTATGGTGGATGGGTTCCATGGGTGTTCTTTCTAGAGTCAAAATAGGTCATGTAGTGAAGGAACTAACGAGACCATTTGACTTCAATGTTCTTCAAGAGATAGAACATAATCATTGCAATGTTTTCTACAATTTCAGTCTGATTTTTCTTGGGATGAATATTGTAGTTAACAACTAGGGAGAGTACACGGTTCTTGAGGTCTAAGGCAGAGGAGGGAAGGGTACACTTCTTACTATAGGGAAACTGAGGCTTCTTCAAGTATTTATGAATATCAAGAAGAGTAAGATCATATTGCTTGTAGAAGGGCTCAGGGTCAACTAGGTCAAAATACTCATGGTAGTCCTTCCTCCAGGTATCAGTCACCTAAGTACCTGAGAAGAAGATGTTCAGGGTATCCTCAGAGACTTGGAATTTCTTCCCGATGATCATGGAAGTGAGGACTACTTGAGAATTAGGTGGGGGTATGAGTGTTTCATAATTCCATTACAAGTTAGCATAGAATTTATGAACAACTTTCATGCTAGTAATGGAATTGTTGTAGCACGAACGTTACAAGGCAGAGAGGTGGTGATCGTATAGCAATTCAACTACTTGATTGATGACCCTTTGTCTACGTGGGGTTGGCTAAAAAAGGGCATGAAAAGGAAAAATATTCCTAGGAAGGAGCTCCTTATACCTATTGAGAACCTCATTGGAGACAAAGAAGGTATCGTCGAAGGGTATGAGACATGAGTTGGAAGAGGAGGATGGTGCTCCAGTTGGGGCCGCTCTTTTTATCCTATTAGATGCCATGGAGACAAAATAAGAGGATCGCGAGGGAAAAAACAAAGAAAACACCACCACAAACCATCCACACACCCATGGTTGATGGGTGAGAGGTCAAGGAAGGTCAACCTAGGTCAAACCAGGGCTAGGGAGAGGAAGGTAGGGGCTAGGTTGAGTGCTTGAGGGAGCTAGAGGTTGGATCGGTCAATTTTTCTCTAGTTGAGAGGGAGAAAAGTCGGCCAAAAATAATTTATATTTGCTCCATCTCGGCCATCGGTCGAGTTCTGTGACTCGAAAACTCAACCGATTGACTCTTGAAAAAAAGCTCTCGACCACTGATCGGTTGAATTGGAAACTCAACCGATGGTCCACCTGAACCAACATTAGAAATATTCATTTCTATCCATTAAAGTGCTTAAATTTATTTTTCAAGTCCATTTTGCATTTTGAACATACTTAGGTACGTATCACTCATCATTGGGTACTATTTTGCAATAAAACAAGTGTTTGAAAAAAATACCCAAAAATAGGAGAAAATAAGGCAAAAAGAACATGAAAATTGATTTTTAGCATACTAGCAAGAAAAAATGATCAAACCGTAGGTAGTTCATATAGAATAGATGACAACTATCTAGAAGGCATATCAAATTCATTCAAAGTAGTTATGAGAAGTTTAGATCTAATAAAATTAAATTGCTCTCTAGCTAGAAGTTTAGTGAAAATGTCTGCCAACTGATTTTCTGTGTCCACATGTGTGATATAGATATCCTGTTTGGCAATGTGATCATGAAGACAATGATGAAAAACCTCTATATGATTATCTCTACTATGAAATATAGGATTATATGACAAGTTAATTGTGCTAGTTATTCACAATAGATAGGAGAAGCATCAAAATGAATGTTAAAGTCTTGGAGAATCTGCTTCATCCATAGAGCATGGGCACAACAACTCTTAGCTGCAATGTACTACTCAGTCTCGGTGGTTGATAATGCCACTGTACTCTATTTATTAGAAAAGCAAGACACTAAGCATGGTCCTAGGAGAAAGCAAGTACCACTTTTGTACTTTCTATCAATCATTCATCCCACGTAATCTGCATCACTATAAGCCGTAAGAGTAAAGTCCCTTGACTTGGGATACCATAGACTAACATTTTGAGTTTTGGCTAAGTACCTTAAAATCCTCTTAACAACTATAAGATGGGATTTCTAGGGACTTGATTGAAAGTGAGCACACATACCAACAGTAAACATTATATCAGGTCTAGAGGTAGTTAAGTAAAGTAAACTTTCAATCATATGTCTATAAATATTCTCATCTACCTTCTCACCTTCTTCATCTTTTTCAAGTTTGGTGGTGTTTGACATGGGTGCGTCCATCAGCTTGGTGTTCTCCATTCCAAAGTGTTTAAGTAGCTCACTTGTGTACTTCCCTTGGTTGATGAAGTTCCCATCTTTAGTTTGCTTGATTTGAAAGCCGAGGAAGAATGTGAGCTCACCCATCATGCTCATCTCAAATTCACTCTGCATGAGATCACTAAATTCTTTAGAAAGATCAAGGCTAGTTCTGCCAAAAATGATATCATCAACATATTTTTGAATGATAAGAAAATTGTTAGAAGTGTGCTTTAGAAACAAGGTAGAATCTATTTTGCCCATGATATACCCATGATCTAACAAAAAGTTCTTTAATTTATCATACCTAGCTCTAGGTGCTTATTTGAGTCCATAGAGAGCTTTTTGCAACAAATAAATATGGTTAGGTAAACTATCATGTTCAAAGTCTGGGGGTTGTGTAACATACACTTCCTCCTCAATTGTACCATTCAAAAATGTACTTTTAACATTCATTTGATAAAGAAGAAAGTTTCTATAACTAGAAAAAGCAATCAACATACGAATGAACTCAAGTATAGTTACAGATGCATATGTTTCATCAAAATCTATACCTTCCAGTTGATTGTAGCCTTGAGATACTAACCTTGTTTTGTTCCTTACCACTTTGCCGCTTTCATCTATCTTGTTGCGATAGACCCACTTCATGCCAATGATCTTTCTATCACTTGGTCTTGGAACTAGGGTCCATACTTTGTTCTTTTCAAATTGCTCCAATTATTATTGCATGCATAGGATCCATGCATCATCCCCAAGAGATTCTTTGATGTTCTTTGCCTCAAGTTGTGATATGAAGGAATTGTTCACCTGTTCTTTGTTGAATGCAACTTGTGCCTTAACTCTTTCAAATGGATCACCTAAAATCATCTCTTTTGGATGATTCTTTACAAATCGGGGAGTTGGATCCTTCTTCTCTTAATCTTTCTCTTCTTCTTGAATTGCTACCTCTTTTCCCTTTTGGGTGATGTTGAGTTCTTTTAGAATAGGAATTTGACTCACCTACTACATCATCATTTGGAACAATATATTTGGGAATAGAGGGGTTAGTCTCAATAAACTTAACATTTATAGATTCTTCTATTTTAACAAGATCAACATTAAATACTCTATAAGCCTTGCTAGTAGTGCTATAGCAAAAAATGAAAGCCTTGTAAGATTTTGGATCAAACTGGTCGAGAGAATCTTTTGTACTCAAAACAAAATAAGGACACATGAAAACATGGAAATACTCGATGTAAGGCTTCCTACCATGATATAGCTCATAGGGGGTTTTCTTTAAAGAAGGATGTGTAAAAACTAGGATTTGCACAAGACATGAGGTACTAATGGCTTCGGCCGAAAACTTCTTTGGAGTGTCATACTCTAAAAGCATGGTCCTAGACATCTCTTGCAGTGACATGTTCTTCCTCTTGACAAACCCATTTTGTTGAGGTGTTTGAGGTGAAGAGAAGTTATGTGCATACCCAGATTCTTCATGAAAGTGTTCAAAAAGATCATTTTCAAATTCTCCCCCATGATCACTACAGATGGAAATGACCCAACAAGAAGCTTCATTCTCAACTCATTTACAAAAACTAGAGAAAGCATCAAGTGTATCACTCTTGGAAATGAGAGAAAGTCCAAGTATATCTAGAAAATCATAAATAATAACAAGGCAATACTTGGAACCATGAAGGGATTGAGTTCTCATTGGTCCAAATTGATCAATGTGAAGAAGTTCAAAAGCTCTCTTGGTATCAAGGACTCATTTGGATTTTAAGGAGGACTTGATTTGCTTTCCTTGGGTATAAGGTTGGCATTCCTCATCCTTTTCAAAATCCAATTTGGGAAGTCGCTTGATTAAGTCCTTTTTGCTCAACTTCTTCAATTGATGCATATTTACATGACCAAGCCGACGATGCCAAAGAGAAATATCATTCATATTGACTACTAGGCATCTACCAAAAATAGGTTTAATAAAGTCAAACACAATTACATAAAGACTACCACTTCTAGTTCCCTTATATATGACTTGATAAGTGAGGGAATCTAGAATCAATCATTCAAAAGAAGTAAATAGCACAAGGTAACCATTATCACATAATTGACTTACACTTATTAAATTGTGATGTAGCCCATCCTAAAAAAGAACATTCTTGACACATAAGGATTCACCTACATCACCCTCACCTTTAACCTTACCTTTCTTGTTGTCCCCAAAGGTAACCGAACCTCCTTTCTTCTTAGTGAAGTTGTTGAAATGGCTTATATCACTTGTCATGTGCTTAGTGCAACCACTATCAAGAGTCCATCTACCTTTTTTCTACAAGAAAGGAGAGTTTCGGTTCCCAACTCAAACTTTGGGATCCAAAGTTAGCTTGGGGACCCATTTCATCTTTGGGTTGGTCCCCTTAGGCTTGTAAGGATAATAAGTACAATAATGACCAATACACTTGCAATGAGAAAAAATCATAGGATTCTTCGTGTCAGAAGACTCTCCAATTAAAAACGAGGTTTCCTTACTTTTTTTCTTACCTTTGGCTTTGTTCTTGCCCTTAGGTGCTCCCCCTACAAATCCCAAACCACTAGTACCACTTTGTTTGGTAGAATGGTCAAGGATTTCATTAAGAGAGTTTTTCCTTTTGAGGAATTTCAACAGAGAGGCTCTAAGTCTATGATTGTCATCATTAAGAGATATGATAGTACAAAACAAACTAGCAAGATCATATCTAGCATGGACAAGTTCAGCCTCTAAACAGAGGGCTTTAGTCAAATAAGAATCTTTCTCAAGAGAAATAGAAGCAATATCATTACTAGGCAATATAGGTCTAGAAGATAAATCATTAGATTGACCAAGAAACCTAGCATTATCAGATTTAAGCACTTGAATTTCCTTAAGATAAACATCCTTCTCATCCCTATGACCATCAATAAGGAGCTTAAATTCAACATTTTCAGTTTTAAGAGTTTCAAGCTCATTTAGGCCCTTTTGGTTATTTTACTTATGTGTCTCAATATTCTTAAGGTAAACATCATTCTCTACTTCAAATCCATTGTATTGAGCTCAAGATCAAGATATTGGACTTGCAAGTTATCAATGCTCTCAAGATGAGTTTTCTCATTTAGCTTAAGAATTTCAAGTTTAGCATACAAATCATCAATAATTTTTCCTAACCTTTTTATTTTAGATTTACATTTAGAAAAAGAAGGGGTAGAAACAAGCATATCAATAAGAGTTTCCTCATATAACTCATGCAAGATTACCTCACCAATTTCTTCACTATTAGAGGCCATGAGCGCAAGGTGGCACTCTCCATCTTCTTCGGAGCTAGAGCCACTTGAGGATGATTCCTCCCAAGCTGCATGAGTCGCATTCTTTTGTCTTTTCTCCTTCTTTTCCTTCCACTTGTACTTGATATCCTTCTTGTACTCTTACTCCATCTTGGAGCTGTCCTTGTGGTGTGAATTTTTTTATTTGGGACATTCACTCTTGTAGTGTCCCTTTTGTCCATACTTGTAGCATCTAAGAGTAGAGCAGGAGGATTGCTTTCCCTTGAAGTGCTTGCCTTTGGTGTAGTTGGCTTCATGCTCACTAAGGCCATAATATTCACTAGAGGAGGAGGGAGATGTCTGGAAAGCAAGTTTTTGTTGAAGGATGACCGCATGATGAATGCATATTCATCATGATTTTTAGTCGCCTTCTTGGGCTCTTTTTTATTCAATACATCTAATTTCAGTTACTAAATATCAAAATGTGCTAAATTTACTAATTGGTTCAATTATTAAGGTTTCTAACTGAGTTTATGTTGATTTTATGCAGATCTTAATGAGGTTCAATCATCAGATGTCACCTACCTCCATTCAACCCTAATCCACAAAATTCACCACCATTCGATCTTCATCTCAATCAACCATCATCCATATCAAAACCTAAAGTGTGGGACACCCTTCTCTGCCCCAGATCTACCTTCACTCATCCTTGGTTTGACCAATGGGTTTTGACCATACGATCTCAACCATACAATATCAACCATACAGTCTCAACCATACGGTCTCATCCATACGGTCTCAAGACCGTATGGGTGACCTCTATCCCATGACCTTTTGGATTGTACTTGTCTCCAAGACTGTTTGATGTCACCGTCATTCTAGACTGATCAAGGAGTCGAGTGCTTGAAACTGTTTGGCCAGCGCCTTGCTATCATGACCGTATGGTCGCTGCTTTCTCAAACTGTATGGGCAGTAATCTCTCAAGACCGAATGGAGGACCTCTCGCTCCCGCTTCCCTCCTTACTTTCATCATCTTCAACCTCTGCAAACCCTAATCCGTAGCACCCCCACACCAGCCACGGTTCCTTCCTCCCTCACGTCGCCTACAACAACACCACCTGCAAACCCTAGACCGACACCTGCATCATTCTACCTTCCTCTCATCTCACCTCCTCAACTGCGACACAGCCCTAAGCACCAGTGACTGTGGTGCCTCTGTCGTCTACAGTAGCCGCCACCATCGCCCACACTGCCCACAACGCCACCTCCAACTGAACAATCTCAAACCATTTAGACACAAGGGACTCCAAGACCATTTACAGCAGCCAGTCCTCAGGACCGTTTGATCTTTGAGCATGCCCAGACCGTGAAGAATGATTACGCGGAAGCGACAACCGTTTAGATGCCGATGTGAAGACCGATTGGAGGCTGTCACCGTAGGACCGTTTGGATCTAGGTTCCTTGAGACTGATAGGATCAAAGGCAATGATCTATTCACAGACCGTTTGAGATCACCGACGCAAGACCGTTTGATCGCTGGGAGCTGTGAGACTATATGAAGGCATCAAGCGTGCAAAACCGTTTGCCTAGAGGATGACCACCAAGACCATTTGGTCTTTTGATCAACATCAAAATCTCAAGATCGATCAGAGAGGCCCTCACCCAAGACCGTTTGGTCAAGTGTCCAAGACAGTATGGAGACTGACGCACCAAGACCGTTTGGTCACATTGCATGAAACCGTTTGGAGATATGCACGTAAGTTCTAAACTGTTTGGGAAAAAAGTGACCAAACTATTTGGACCAGACCTTATGGAGGACTTACACTAAAAACATGAGAACCAAACCCGAGCCTATAAATAGGACTAGCAGGGTCCTCATTTGGGTATCGGTTCTGGGACGCCGACAGGTTGCTTGTACGCTGGTCCGATCCTGCCACTGTAACTTCACCTACTGTTCCTAGTGCAACTCAAGGAGACTAAGGAGAGAAGAAAAGAGGAGTGAGAAAGACTACTCGGTCTATCTTGGCATCCCTCGTTCTTCATCCAGATTTGCTCCGACACAACGTAGAAGACCACATCATCTTCACTGAGCTGCGACTACCTTCTGCATCATGCTCATGGCGGAATCCTCTCTCTTTCTTATTCTTCTTGTTTCTCACATCATGAGCGAGTAGTTCCTTTTCTCTGGGGTGTGGGGACTAGCCCTGCTGCCCATGCAAGCATGTTCTCTTGTTAAGCATTCCATGGAAATGTATATAACTTTTCATATCATGGTTAATTGACTATGTGTGTAGTTGTTTACCTGCAAGATTTCATCTTGTTTTTCCCTATGTTGTGAGAACTTCTATATGTAGGGTAGAATGTCGTTTAATGAGGTTGACACTCAAACTAGAAATAGAATGAGATTTCTTGAGGCTGTAAGGGTATGATCCATAAGGGGACGCACCATCTAACCTACGATGATGCTTCTGTGGCCTAAACATCCCTTAGGGAGGGCCACATCCTTAGTTGGATGTTGTATCTTCTTTGTTAATCATCGATGTTTGCTTATAGATTAACCACCTACTTGCTTGTCGATTAGTGTGGTTGACTCCTTGACAAGAACTTCTGATAGGATTCCTTGAGGTCGTAAGTGAGTGATCTGTGAGGGGACGAGCCATCTATGCTATGTTGACACTTCTGTGGTCTAAACATCCCTTAGGGAGGACCACAACCTTAGTTGGATTTTGTATCTTTGGAGTCGTAAGTATGTGATCCAGATGGTGATGAGATATCTGATGCCTAAGGTGATGCTTACTCAAACCTAATGCCTGTATGGGGGGGGGGGTTTGCAGCAACTCTATTTGGATAGTTATATCTTGCCTAGATGTTTGATGTTTGAATGTGTTTGCATGTGTAGTAGTGGTGAAACTCAGTACCATCCCAACAATTCCATATCATTAATCTAGATCCAACTTTAACTCTGCTCTTTACTTTCTTGCAATTAGTTTAATTAACCTCAAATCAACCAATCGTTCTAAATATTAGTCTTGCTTGAACTAGATTCGACTCACTAAGATTCTTAAAAACATTCTCTTGGGATTCGATCCTCAACTATACTACGATAAGACCCGTCTGCTTGTGGGTGGTATTATTGTAACAGACTCAATTCTAGGTAAATAAGTCAATCCTTCTATCTTCTAGGCCCTTATTCTATTATGTGATCATCCAATGCCTTAACGAATAATTGAAACCAAGTAGTATAACGATTCATAAATATCCTTCATATATGGTAAAATAATATTAACATATCTATAACAAAACTCAATGTACAAGTATGGCCAAATAGTAGATTTGACACTATTATAAAATAGACCTAGGAGTATAAATAATTAATGTAATATTTATTATATTGTCACAATTGAGTTACTAAAAATTAGTAAAAACAATAAACAAATGCTCAATGTACAAATTATGAATTCTACTATTTATAGCTTTCAAAATATAAAATTGATGTTGATTTTGGACTCCTCGCATCCTAGTTAATTATTGTGCTAGTTTTCATTTTAATCAGACTTTAATTACTCCTCCAATGAAGTTCGATATAGTACAAGTTATTTATTTAGACGTTTATTGGTTATTTGAGCAAATTCATTTATTTTTTCCCCTATGTTCTATATCTTTTCCTGATCACATGTTGACGGGGTCCGCTGCATCGCCCACCGTCTTCCTCCCCGTACGTCTCACGCTTTCTGTTATGCGGATGACCAGTTCCCTTGCAACCGGAACCAGTAGGTACCTGCCACCTCCTCTTCCTACACACCTTGTCTTCCTTCACCACTAACCTCTCCTTATCTAGCACATAGCCCTAAACCTCAGCGCCCCTCAGAAGCCTCTTCTCTACACCATAGTAACTCGTCTGACCTCCTGCTAGCACATAGAGCGCCGCCTCCTGCAATCCCACCGGTGCCGCACTCTTCTTCAGATTCTGGTCTACCTCTTATCGTCCTCTCCCTCCTTTCTCTCCTCTTACTTGCGCTGAACCCTAGCCCCTTTCATCTCTCTTTGTCTCTGGCACCCAACCGTCTGGTGGCAGACCTGCAACATGAGATCTGTTGGTAGTCGCCTCCCTCACAACCATCGACGCCGACCTCACCTTCGCGAACCCAGGTGTACCTGACACCATCTCGTGTCTTCCACCTCTACTGTCTTCAACCTTTACAAATCCATGCCCATCGTTCATGATCGCAAGGAGACGGTGGCACTGTCTGCAGTAGACGACGGATCTACAACTACCATGTCCACCACCACCCTGGACACAGACAACCTCTCCCCCTTTGCCCCAAAACCCTAGCTACCACCACAACTCGCATCCCTCTCACCTTGTGCTCATCTACCATGGCGGAAGGGACTACCGTCGGCGGTGCCAGTGTTGGTCACTACATCACCTACTTCTCGCAGCCTCGTCCCTGCTGCTCTGACCTTGGCACCTTCAAATCTGCCCTACCACTCGAGGTCGTTGTGGACTACTGACCACTTTCTACCAGAAACTGAAGAGACACCAAAGACCTACAATTGGTTAGCCTCTACCTGCAACTCTGCCACCTTCCATCTCTATCATGCAGCGGCCACCAAAGCTGTATGTGTCACTATCTTCTCTGAAACCTTAAACACCTAAGCTCCTTCCTTTCATATCTTTCACATATGCATGCAACTCTTCCTCCTCCAACCTCTAACTCCATCAAATCCACCTTCTCCTACCTTGCACTTGCCACCAGGACCGCAGGCATGGCCGCTACCTCTAGTGGCCAACCGATGACCTACAACCCCACCGCCCTCTTCTACTTCCTTAATCCCAAATGAAACAACCGACCATCTTGCTGGCTCTATCCATTAGTGACCTCATCGGTGGAGTGCGACAGGTTCAGATGCCGCCACAGATGGCATAACTACTGATACAACACGGAGTCATCGTTAGCCAACCCAAGAAGGAAGGATGATGCAACCCCATGCATCAAACTTTCACCAGTAGGACTTCAGGCTTGTCGAATGACAACTCTAAATGAAGCTATGCACTACAACTTGTATTTCAATTTCAGAATTAGATCTTACACGACAGATGGGATATAAATACAAAATATTAACTCGATTGACTAAGTTGACCCCTTACAATTATATATATACTTATCACGATGGCATGCATATATGTACTAGAGTATTAGTCTATAGGGAATCTGAATCCAGTAGCTCATGTATTCTTACTATTACAAAATCCATGAATAATATTAGGTAAGACAATATACAATATGTTTCGAGTACTTGGCGTAAAAATGATGATAATGTATAGTATTGGTTTCCCAAAATAGGAGGTATTTATGTATTTAAAATACAAGTATATGAGAGACTTTAGCCCTAAGTTCCTTCAAGAGCATCCTAGTAAATGTACCTGATGCAAAATGTATACTAAATCCTAGTTGACTAAACTTGAGCCATACAATAAATATAGAGAGAGTAAAACACAATACCGAAATAAAGGAATGTAGATTAGTATGAAACATATATGTGTAACCTAGAAATATTTAGGCATATGTATGTTCAAAGATGGATATTAGAACTAATACTAAATATGTAATGGATTATATATCCACTTAATAAGACTCCAACACTAATGTGACATTGGTGATTGGGACTAAGATAAGGACAATATGAAAATCCAAAAATAGAAATGTATATACATGTTCGTTTTGGTTTGAATGACATACCTAATATACTCTTAGGGTGAAGACTTGACTTCATGGTCCAAGTAGATCAACTGAGTTAGCCTTTAGTCTTGAAGATCAGGTATGTACATTCTCTTTTTTATTTTGGGCATTATTTGACTAAATCCATATACATTTTAATGAGGCATCTCTTGAATTGTTATTTCTCTTGGAAATCTATTATTCTTGGACATTTATAACTCCTGTTATGAATCTCTTTGACTACTGTGATTATTAATTTGACATGATTATGGGTCTTTAGGCCCCTCCTGCCTTGTTGCCATTTTGGTTTGATATTGACTAAAATGATAGTCTTGCCACTCTATTATAGCATGTTGTGTGTTTGACTAGATTATCTAGAATAGTGGTACTTATGTACAACCATACTTATATAGGGAATGCATATTCCGCCCGGGGTGTGCGTTTCCACCCTTGTTTATTTTTAGGCCATGATCCTATGGTGTTATGGCCCTGTTTTAGGTATATTTAGTCTACATTGTTATGCATGCAAATATTTGTTGCTTTAATGTGAATCTGTGGATGATTGTTATGGCAAGACACTCTTTTATTATCATGTTTGTAATCTGAAATTTAATATGCCTCATTTATTTGTTACTTTTCTCTTGAACATACCTAATTGCAAATAGCCCCCTTTTCTTGTGGGAACATCTCTTTTTAGACTCTTAACCCTATATAATGCCCAAAGTGTTTTATATATGTACATACTCAACCTTTGCTGACCTCTTTGTTGTTTCCTATGTTCTGGGTGATGTTCCCTTCCACCCAGGTTTAGGTACATTAGAAGAGATGAGCTCAAAAAGATCACCCACATGACATGGACTTAAGGATAGCTTGGAATGGTTGGGTTACCCTCTGCTACTGGCTTCGTTGTGCTGAGTTCAAGTTTTGTAAAATCACCTTTTATGGTGAGGAACAATTGTATAAATGAATCATGAAGTGACTTTGCAATAGTTTTGATTCCACTGCTTTATTATTACATGGCTCTTGTATTATATCATTTTGAGTGGATCCCCTTTCGGGTCCCACTCTTTACAATTATTGCACGAGGTTTTGGTAAAAGCTCGGGGATTTCATCCCCGAGTGAGTTTGTTAGTGCGATATTTTCCACGTCAAATTCTGGTGCCGTTGTCAGGGACAACAAAATCAGTTAGTCAAATCTAGTTCTTTTAAGGTAATCTAGGATTTTTGTTTTTCTTTTGATATAATCGATCATCTACTTGAATTTCACTCCACTCCATCAATTTTACTTCAGATCTTTTCATTTCAAGTACACCCAAGACTAGTGTATGCATCGTTTGAATAGTCCCAGACTCACTACCAGCTTTGATCCCGAGATAGACAAAACATTTCATCGTCAAAATAGAGAAAACCAAGCAAGAATGGCTCAAGAGGAGGAAATAGCCCGAAGGGTAGATCAAGCTCTTAATGCGCAGAGAGAAAGGCTCATGTAAGAGGCCAGAGCTGTGGTTCAAGAAGAAATCCAAGCAACACAAGCAACGACACAAGCAACAAAATTACGAAAGGATCTTAGAGAGTTATCAATCCCCAAAGCTAGGAATGTTCATCATCCATTACAACCTCCTCCCATCAATGCTGCCAATTTTGAGATTAGGGAACATTGGATCACATTGCTTCAAAAGAACCCATTCTATGACAAACAAGGAGAGGATAGTCAGGAACATCTTTTGAGGTTTATTGATCTATGTGCTATGACAAAGCAAAATGGAGTATCTGATGATGCATTCGTCTCTGTCTCTTCAAGTATTCATTTGTTGATAGTGCAATAAGCTGGTACAATTCATTGCAAAGTGAACCCATCACCACTTGGGAACAACTTTAAAATGTATTTCTGGAAAAGTTCTACCCTCCCTCTCTCACCTATGAAATTAGGGGACGGATAACAAATTTCAGTCAAGTCCTTGGAGAAACCCTTGCTGAAGCATGGGACAGATACAAAGTGCTTCTATGCAAGTGTCCACACCATGGAATTCCTAAGAATCAACTCATTGAAATATTCTATAGATATTAAAAGGTTTTTAGATTCCTCATATGGAGGAAATTGCATGCATCAAAGTTATGACATCGCATGAAGAGTCGTCACCCTTGGAGTTGAAAATCAAGCTAATTGGGGTAGGTCTGTAGGTAAAGGAGTATTGAAGGTAGCCATGGCTGAAGTTATTCCATAATACAAGACTATCACTGAAACCCTCAAGCTCTTAGTAGCCAAGCAAGACCATATCGAATCATCCCTTGTTGCATTTGGAAGAGGATGTTCGCCCCCTCAACAACAAGAACATATCAAGTCTACCTCACTATTCTATGAAGCATGTAAAGGTACTGATCATTCCACTTTAGCATGCAATGTTCTATACGACGTTGTTCTAAGCAACATTTGTAGTCAATGTGATAATAGTCAAATTGAAAACCTCAATGCTGTCAATACCATCCCTGGTCAAGGATATTACAATCCAAATCAGAATAGGAACCATCCTAGATTTCAATATGGAAACCCTTCAGGAGCGGAAAACTTGCAACAACTTGGTTCAACTAATCAACAAAGGGTCCCACCAGGATTCCAGTATAATCATCAAAAAAATTTTGGGAATCAAGGAAATTTCAGGGGTAATTTTCAGAATAGGAACTTCAACAATTATCAGAACAATTCTCAGTTCTAGAATTCCAACCAAGTCCCTTATCAATAGCAAGGGCACCAAGTCAGTCCCGTCTCTCCAGATGACAAACTAATAGAAATTGAGAAGATGTTGCAATCACAACAGACTATGATAGCTAACCAGCAAGCCCACCAGAAAACTATTGAGTCTCAACTAGCTCAACTTGCAGCTAGCATGAAGCCACCTGCTGGAGCCTTTACTGGCGAACTTGAGAACAATCCTAAGCATCTCGAACAATTGAAAGTAGTCACCATCAGGTCAAGAAAAGACTATTCCGATCCTCCTGTCAAGACACTTGTGGTTATTACATATGAGGATGAACCTGTGATTGTCCAAGACTCAACAACACCTAAGTCTCAACCAAAACAATTTGTAACTACTGATAAGACAAATAAGGAAGGTCTTGAGAAACCTATTAATGAAGAAACTAAAACACCAGAACCTGATATCCTTGTATAAAAGCCTCATATACCTTTCCCTGCTCATTTAAGGCAAGCCAAGCTTGATACTTGATTCAACAAGTTCAAAGAAGCTATGAAGAAACTTCATGTGGATATACCCTTTCTTGATGCGCTGGATGAAATACCAGCATGGACGAAGTATTTAAAGTCACTTCTCACCAGGAAATATATAACTGAGGAATATGAGACAGTCAAGTTAGCAACAACTACTTCAGACATAATCTAGAGTAAGATGCCCAAGAAGCAGAAAGATCCAAGATCTTTTGGGATATCTTGCCATATCGGTGCTTCTTCATGTAAGAAAGGATTAGAAGATCTTGGTGCTAGCATTTCCATCATGCCACTGAGCCTCTGCAAAAGGCTAGGGTTCGCTGAGTTGTTCCCAACCGGCATGACAATACAACTTGTAGACAACACTGTGACTCTACCCTTAGGAATTATTGAGGATGTACCTATCAAGGTGGGAAAAGATTCCTATGTTCCATGTGACTTTGTCATCATGGACATAAAAGAAGACGCCAGATACCCTCTCATTTTTGGACGTCCATTTAGAGTCCTAATTGATGTTGAAGCAGGAACCTTGCTTCTTAGACTCGGTAAAGAAACTCTCGAATTCAAAGTTTTTGAAAGTATGCGAAGACCAAGCATGCAAGAAGAAGTATATCTTGTCGATTGCATAGAGCAGATGTCACTTCTCACTCAAGAGAATCATGAATCAGATGATCCATTAGAAGTTGCTCTAACAAACCCATCAGTTGAAGAACCTATTGATGAACAGGTGAAAGGTTGCATCGAATCTCTTGACTCTGCGGAAGAAGATGTTGAAGCTACTTTTGAA
This sequence comes from Alisma plantago-aquatica, assembly GCA_963693085.1. NCBI lineage: Eukaryota > Viridiplantae > Streptophyta > Magnoliopsida > Alismatales > Alismataceae > Alisma > Alisma plantago-aquatica. The sequence goes on from OY856412.1 coordinate 65,613,450, forward strand.
GAGCTTAAAGCTGTGAATGTTACTGAAGAACCATGTGAAAAGCCAAAAGCTCCTGAAATGAAGCCCCTACCCAAAGGATTGAAATACCCATTTCTAGATGACCTCAAAGTCTGTCCAGTTATCATTAATTCAGATCTAATGACAGAACAAGAAGACAAACTCTTGACGGAATTAAAAGAAAGAAGAAAAGCCATTGGCTACAAGATGAGTGACCTCACCGTGGTCAGTCAAGCACTTTGCATGCATAGAATACCCATGATGGAAGATCAAAAGCCGACCATAGAACACCAAGGGAAACTTAATCCTAATATGAAAGAAGTCATCTGCCTTCAAGTTGTTAAATTACTCACTTCTGGAATCATCTACCTGATCTCTGATTCGCCATGGGTCAGTCGGGTGCATGTTGTCCCAAAGAAAGGTGGAAATACTGTGATACGAAATGAAAACAATGAACTCATCCCCACTCGAACAATCACATGGTGGAGGATGTGTATTGATTACCAAAAGTTAAGCAAGGCGACTCAAAAGGACCACTTCCCAATGCCTTTTCTTGATCAAGTCTTAGAAAGATTGGCTCACTAAGAATATTTTTGTTATCTCGATGGTTACTCTGAATTCTATCAAATACCCATACATCCATATGACCAAGAGAAATCTACTTTTACTTGCCTTTTTGGAACCTACACATTTAGAAGAATGCCGTTCAGACTCTGCAATGCGCCTGCAACTTTCCAACGTTGCATGGAAACTATATTCACTGGTCTCACTGAAACCATTATGGAAGTTTTTATGGATGATTTTTCTATATATGGATTCATATGACTCATGCCTAAAGCACCTCTCCCTTGTTCTTAAACGATGTGAAGAAACACATCTTGTATTAAATTGGGAGAAGTGTCACTTTATGGTAAATGAAGGCATTGTCCTTGGACATAGAGTTAGTAGTACAGGAATCGAAGTTGACAAAGAAAAAATAGAAGTGATTTCCAAACTCACTATTCCAATGAATATAAGAGAAGTTCGTGCATTCCTGGGTCATGCAGGTTTTTACAGACGGTTTATAAAGGACTTCTCAAAGATAACCAAGCTGATGATGAATTTGTTACTAAAGGAAGCTGAATTCAATTTTGACGAAGAATGTGTTAAAAGTTTCAAAAAACTAAGGCATGCCCTTACAACAACGCCCATCATCATAGCTCTTGATTGGGACCACCCTTTTGAAATTATGTGTGATGCAAGCGACTACACAGTGGGTGTTGTCTTGGGCCAATATATAGAAAAGAAACACTATGTGATCTACTATGCATCGAAGACACTTGACAAACCTCAGAGGAATTATGCAACTACTGAGAAAGAACTCCTGGCAGTTGTGTATGCCTTTGACAAGTTTAGAGCATACCTAATTGGTTCAAAAGTCATTGTCTACATGGATCATGATGCTATTCATTACCTTTTGGCAAAGAAAGATGCGAAACCTAGACTAATTAGATGGATTCTCCTCTTACAAGAATTTGATCTAGAGATAAGAGATAAAAAGGGTACAGAGAATGTTGTAGCAGACCACCTCAGTCGCATCCACACTCTGGATATCGAGAATATTCCGATTAATGATTTCCTTCTAGATGACCAACTAATGAAGGTCTCAGAAGCCACACCGTGGTACTCAGATTATGTGAACTACCTTGCTGCTGGGGTTATCCATCCTGAATGCACCGAAAATGCACAAAAGAAATTTATGCATGATGTGAAACATTACTACTGGGATGAGCCGTACCTTTTCAAACTATGTGCTGATGGTCTATACAGATGGTGCATTGTTGAGGAAGAAGCTCAACTTATCTTGGAACACTGTCACTCTAGACCAGTTGGAGGACATATGAGCTCTAAGAAGACCACCTTGAAGGTTTTGCAATGTGGATTCGTTTGGCCAACCATATCCAAAGATTCCCATGACTTTGGCTTATCATGTGACAAATGTTAAAGATCAGGAAATATAACAAAGAGAGAGGAGATGCCATTGAATTTGTGGCAAGAAGTCGAGATATTTGACCTTTGGGGTGTGGACTACATGGGTTCATTTCCATATTCTCATGGATTTTCATACATCCTAGTGGAGGTGGACTACATCTCAAAATGGGTTGAAGCCATACCAACCGTCACTAGTGATTCCAACCCCGTCATCAAGATGTTCAAAGATATCATTTTCCCCCATTTCGGAGTCCAACGAACTGTGATATCTGACGGAGGGTCTCATTTCCTTGAAAGAAGCTTTGAAGCTTTACTGAGAAAGTATGGTGTAACACACAAGGTAGCCTCACCCTACCATCCACAAACTAGTGGAAAGGTAGATGTTTCTAATCGTCAACTCAAGGCTATTCTGGAAAAGACTGTAGGCCACAATCGGAAGGATTGGTCTGTGAAAATCAATGATGCATTGTGGGCCTACCGAACTGCTTTCAAAACTCCCCTTGGAACTACACCATATAGATTAATATTTGGAAAGGCTTGCCACCTGCCTATTGAACTTGAACACAAAGCATGGTGGGCAATTAAACAACTTAATTTTGATATAAAGGAAGCATGCCAAGCTAGGATTCTGCAACTCCAGGAGCTGGAAGAACTCCAGATGACAGCTTATCAGAATGCAAGAATCTATAAAGAACATACAAAACTTTGGCATGATGGCCATCTCAAAAGAAAGGACATACAAGTGGGAGACCAAGTTCTTTTGTTCAATTCCAGATTGAGGTTATTCCTAGGGAAACTCCGTTCTCACTGGCCGGGGCCTTACATTGTCAAGAGCATCACCCCATATGGTTCTTTCTCTTTATGGAGTGAAAAGACAGGTGAATTTGTGGCAAATGGTCAACAGTTGAAGAGATATTTCACCTCTGTTGACACAACCTCTAAAACAATGTGGAATCTCACCAATCCAACATATCCACCATAAAAGTTGAAGGAATCAAGTCGAGCCATCGACGTAAAACAAAGGCGCTCGTCGGGAGGCAACCCGGTAAATAAATTCGTATTTAGTTTTAATTTTGAATTAGGATTTTTCCTTAAATTTGTTTTTACCTTTTAGATAATTTTACACCAAATAAAATTGCATCGCGAGATGCTATTTTGAGTTCTGAATGGTCTTTATGTTTGAGATTTTTAGATGGAGGAAACACACTGATTGGAACACAACCACATCCGGTGGTCCAAACGGCATGAAATTTCCCCTCCATCTTAGATTTAGAGTTTGCTCGAGATGAGAAAATTTCTAAGTTCGGGGTGGAGGGTGGGTGGTATGTATCTTACTCTCCACTTTCACCCATCTAAATCGGACTTAAGATTTCATTGTCGCATTTTGACCTAAATTTTCAAATAAATTTTCAAAAATTGTAAAATTTTCAAAAGAAATTTGAACAGATACCTGATGAAGTTTTGACACTTTTTCAATCTCTATGCATTTTGAATCATTATACCCTCCTTATTTGAAGCAGATCCTCAAAAGGACCACTATCTGAAAACTAGCCTTTTGATTGAAATCATCTTGTGAAGCTTATGAATCCTAACATCATGATCTTTATGCAAAATGGCAAGTGTCTGTCGAACTGATAGGGATCAAACACACCGTGCTTCCTAACTGGCTAGTGGAACAAAAACATGAAATCTCCACTGGATCCCCATCAAGTCATTATTTGAGCAGAGTATGATAAAGAGAACGACCCAGTGCACAAAATTGTAAATCAAGTTGCATTCTAATCTGAACTATCTTCTACACTTATTCTATCATCTTCGTACCCCTCCATTCATAAAAAATAAACAAAAATAGTGAAAATAGTGCCAAACTCTAAGTTCGGGGTGGCACGCCACTTCCCTCTATATCCACTTCTTCCATACCCCTCACAATTAAATAGGGGCGTACCACCAAGAAAAGATGCCAAAGCGCACACAAAAAGAAATGCAATCTCGAGTCGAATAGAGGAGAGATTCACAAAAAAAAATGCAATAAATGAAATTGCAAATAATATAATAAAAGTCTCAAGTTGAATACAGGAGAGATTTATTTCTTCCTTCCATACCTCCCTTCACTCCCTTTTCTACCTAAAGGCACAAATAAATGCCTCCACCACCATAAAATACACCAGTGTCAGAACAGATGCACACCTGTTGTTCTGCGGGTATCTCTAGACTCTTACGAACCTCTTTGACATGCTTGTTGTTGGAAAAAGTGAGGATGAAGTGAAGTTGGAAAGAAAACTTAGGAACGAAGATATGGTAAGATGTGTTTAGTGATCTTAGGAAGTTGAGATGAGTAGTCATACTGAGCAAAAAAGAAACAATCGTGATGTAAAAAGGAGGCAATCACATGACCAAAAAGTATTCATTTAGCGATTGTTTCAGATTTTGTGTTACTCGAGGATGAGCAACGTTTAAGTTCAGGGTGTTTTGATGAATGCATAATCATCATGATTTTCAGTCGCCCTCTTGGGATCTTTTTGATTCAATACATCCAATTTCAGATACTAAATATCAAAATGTGCTAAATTTACTAATTGGTTCATTATTAAGGTTTCTAACTGAGTTTATGTTGATTTTATGTAGATCTTAATGAGGTTCAATCATCAGATGTCACCTACCTCCATTCAACCCTAATCCACAAAATTCACCACCATTCGATCTTCATCTCAATCAACCATCATCCATATCAAACCCTAAAGTGTGGGCCACCCTTCTCTGCCCTAGATCTACCTTCACTCATCCTTGGTTTGACCAATGGGTTTTGACCATACAGTCTCAACCATACAGTCTCAACCATACACTCTCATCCATACGGTATCAAGACCGTATGGGTGACCTCTATCCCATGACCTTTTGTATTGTACTCGTCTCCAAGACCGTTTGATGTCACTGTCATTCTAGACCAATCAAGGAGTCAAGCGCTCAAAACTGTTTGGCCAGCGCCTTGCTATCATGATCGTATGGTCACTGCTTTCTCAAACTGTATGGGCAGTAATCTCTCAAGACCGAATGGAGGATATCTCACTCCCGCTTCCCTCCTTCCTTCCGTCATCTTCAACCTCTGTAAACCCTAATCCACAACACCCCCACACCAGCCACGACACCTTCCTCCCTCGCACCGCCTACAGCAGCACCGCCTGCAAACCCTAGACCAGCACCTGCATTGATCTACCTTCCTCTCATCTCAGCTCCTCAACCACGACACAACCCTAAGCACCAGCGATTGTGGTGCCTCCGCCATCCACAGTAGCCACCACCATCACCCACACTACCCATGCCAAATCCTCCAACCAAACGGTCTCAAACTGTTTGGCCGCAAGGGACTCCAAGACCATTTGCAGCAGCCGGTCCTCAGGACAGTTTGATCTTTGAGCATGCCCAGACCGTGAAGAATGATCACGTGTAAGCGACGACCGTTTGGATGCTGACTCAAAGACCGATTGGAGGCTGTCATTGTATGACTGTTTGGAGCTGAGTTCCTTGAGACCGATAGGATCAAATGCAACGATCTATTCATAGACCATTTGAGATCACCAATGCAAGACCATTTGATCGCTGGGAGCTGCGAGACCGTATGAAGGCATCAAGCGCGCAAGACTGTTTGCCCAGAGGCTGACTACCAAGACCATTTGGTCTTTTGATCAGTGTCAGAATCTCAAGACTGATAGGAGAGGCCCTCACTCAAGACCATTTGGTCGAGTGTCCAAGATAGTATGGAGACTGATGCACCAAGAATGTTTGGTCACATTGCATGAAACCGTTTGGAGATATGCACATAAGTTCTAAACCGTTTGGGTAAAAAGTGACCAAACTGTTTGGACCAGACCGTATGGAGGACTCACACTAAAAATATGAGAACCAAACCCGAGCCAATAAATAGGACCAATAGGGTCCTCATTTGGGTATCGGTTCTGGGACGCCGACAAGCTGCCTGTACGCTGGTCTGATCCTACCACTGTAACTTCACCTGCTGTCCCTGCTGCAAGTCAAGGAGACTGAGGAGAGAAGAAAGGAGGAGTGACAAAGACTGCCCGGTCTATCTTGGCATCCCTTGTTCTTCATCCAGATCTACTCCGACATGACATAGAAGACCGCATCATCTTCACCAAGATGCGACTACCTTCTGCATCATGTTCATGGTGGAATCCTCTCTCTTTTTTATTCTTCTTGTTTCTCGCATCATAAGCGAGTAGTTCCTTTTCGCTGGGGTGTGGGGACTAGCCCCACTGCCCATGCAAGCATGTTCTCTTGTTAAGCATTCCATGGCAATGTATATAACTTTTCATTTCATGGTTAATTAACTATGTGTGTAGTTTTTTACCTGCAAGCTTTCATCTTGTTTTTCCCTATGTTGTGAGAACTTTTATATGTAGGGTAGAATGTCGTTTAATGAGGTTAACTCTCAAACTAGAAATAGAATGAGATTCCTTGAGGTCGTAAGTGTATGATCCATAAGGGGATGAGCCATATAACCTACAATGACGCTCATGTGGCCTAAACATACCTTAGGGAGGGCCACAACCTTAGTTGGATGTTGTATCTTCTTTTTAATCGTCAATGTTTACTTGTAGATTAACCACCTACTTTCTTGTCGATTAGCGCAGTTGACTCCTTGACGAGAACTTATGATAAGATTCCTTGAGGTCGTAAGTGAGTGATCCGTGAGGGGACGAGCCATCTATCCTACGGTGACACTTCTGTGGTCTAAACATCCCTTAGGGAGGACTACAACCTTAGTTGGATTTTGTATCTTTGGAGCTGTAAGTATGTGATCCGGATGGTGATGAGATATCTGATGCCTAAGGTGATGCTTACACAAACCTAACACCCGTATGTGGGGTTTGCAGTAGCTCTATTTGGATAGTTATATCTTGCCTAGATGTTTCATGTTTGAATGTGTTTGCATGTGTAGTGGTGGTGAAACTCGGTACCATCCCAGCGATTCCATATCATTAATCTAGATCCAACTTTAATTCTGCTCTTTACTTTCTTACAATTAGTTTAATTAATCTCAAATCAACTAATCATTCTAAATATTAGTCTTGCTTGAACTAGATTTGACTGACTAAGATTCCTAAAAATGTTGTCTCTTGGGATTCGATCCTCAACTATACTACGATAAGACCCGTCCCCTTGCGGGTGGTATTATTGCACAAGGTTTTGGTAAAAGCTCGGGGATTTCAACCCCAAGTGAGTTTGTTAGTGCGATATTTGCCACATCACTTCCTCCACTTGTTCTTTGAAAGAAATATCTTTGATCTTCTTGGCTTCCTTCTCTTCATGCTTGGCTTCTTCTTCTTGCTTGTCAAGCCTTGGCTCATGAGCTTCGAGGTTGCCAATGAGCTCTTCGGTTGGGATGTCACCAATGCTTCTCACTTCTTTAATGGAGTTCACCTTTGACTCCCATATATTTGGTTGAGTCCTCTAGATCTTGGAGTTGATTACACCTCTATCCAAAGTGTTTCCCAAAGCAGCTAGGCCACTGATGATCACATTGAGCCTAGAGTACATCTCCGCAATCCCTTCTTTCTTGCCCATCTTGAAGTTTTCTAGAAGGCTATTCAACATGTATATCTTAGCCTCCTTGACTTGCTCTGTGCCCTCATAGGTAATGCACAACTTATCCCAAATCTCATAGGTGGTGTCCCACGATTACATGCAGTCAAAATTTAGAAGGTGGTATCCTTTATGCAGCCCTTACCCCAACAAATTTCGAAGTTACCAAAAGGGAGAAATATAGCTAGTTTCCAAGTTACAACAGATCTATTTTCTCTAAAAAAATCTCTCTAATGGTTATAATCACTTTTTTCATGTTTTTCATATAGTACATTCAGACGAGTTTCAATAAAGATAACTCAACCGATCCACTAAGTGACAACCAATTTTCAAATTATTGGTCAAGTTTGTTATGGGAAACTCGACTGATGAGTCAAACTTCGTTTTTCTTAGTTGATCGATTGGTCAAGTTCTAAGAGTGTGCAACTCGACCGAATGGTCATCTTCAGAAAATCCATCACTGGATTCGTTAAGTTTCCAACTCGACTGATAAACAACGTGTGACAAATTTTCTAAATTGACTTTTAAGTGATCAAACGTTGGAATTAAATGTCTTTGATTTTTTCTGATCTTATTTACAAGTCATATCATTAATACAAGTGATTACAAAAATCATCTAAGGTCATTTGGAGTGATTTCCCAAAACACACACTTGCATTGCTTTTAACTTAAACTTGAACATGCTAGGGCTTGTGTAATTTGATCCTTTTCATGTACCTAAAGCCTAAAATCAATCTTGAACAAACATATTATATACATAGGAATGGAATGATTAAGTCATTATCAAAATATGATCAATGTATAACTCTCAAGTCAACAGATGTTTCTATGGTTTCTCCATTTCATAAATTTTTCTATATCATCAAGGGAATTATGTGCCAGAGTTTCACCTTCAAAGGTAATGCCTATTTTATCAGTGAAAATTGTAAAGGATTGGGTATTCGGCCATTACACTATGTCCTCTATATTTTCAATATGTTTATCACTATTCATAGAAAGTGTAATATCAGTAGTAGCCAAATGTGATTTGTTCTGAGATAAAAATGAATGTTCTGAGGATGTACCTGGTTCTTCCGAAGTGAAGTAGTTTTTTTGGGTTTGCCCCTCTAGTGTGGTTGATAGTGGGTTGATGGATTGGATTGTAGGGGGAGCTTTTCCTTTGTTTTTCTACTATAGACTCTATGATGATCGGATTTCATGAATGATAGAAGTTTTCAGCTTCTGAACAATATTTGAATCAATGCTAGTAGTGGAGTCAGTGCCATTGTTGTGGAAAGGGAAGGACTTGAAGGAGTTTTGGAGTGATTTATTGGTGATGTATGTAGATCGAGATGTTGTTCTTGGTCTTTTGTTGTTCGTTGATAGGTTTGTGTAACATATTGAAACTTTGAAATATTCTCTTTTGGCCCTTTCCCAATATTTTCCTATCATTTTTATCCTTTTTAGCCTTGATGCTTAAATTGTGGAATTTATAGTGGTTTGGTGAATATTTGTTCAATAATTATACCAATGGAAGGGTTTATGCAGAAACACATTGGAGAAATCTTATTTAAGGATCTAAAATGTAAAATCACCGCTTAAGTGGAACAATGGTAAATAAATCCATGTTAGAAGTGTAATGCCCCAAACCTTACTTAATATATTGAACAATCTTAACTACCATAGATAAGTACTATAAACATTAATATAATCTTTTGAGGTGTTTTGAAAACATGAGATAAGATTAATTTTCAAGTTTGGTCCAATTTGGACGATGTTTGTGCAAGTTATGCAATTATATACATATTTTGAACTTTTATGCAATTTACCTAATTTAGAGGTTTTCTTTATAAATTATCACATGCATTATAATCCTTAGATATTCCATACCATTCTCGATCTTTTAAACTATGGGGAACCTCGTTGCACCTTGGTTTGAAGGTGTTCCTCTCCAAGGCCATTATAGGGATTACCCTCTTTATAAATGAGCTTATCTTTAAAAGCTATCAACCAATGGGGTTATATCTTTGTTTGAAGGATGGTGAGGATGGACTAGAAGTCTCCATGGGCTTTTAGGACCTAATTTGATATACAAGAATTCTCCATGAGCTGTCCTCTTGCATGGCCATGAATCCCTAGGCTAGGGACACATGGAAAGTACCATAGACACCTCATGCTTGCCCCCTTCCTTATAAAGCCATGCCTACCCCTTCCCACCTCCCAATCCAAGAAGCAATCCTCTCCTTCTTTTTCCCACAGACTATAGAATCATTACTACTCTATTTGGCCATGAAGGTGCTGTCCCAAGGTAAAAGAGAGTGCTTACCTTGGTGAAGAAGTCTCCTAGGGTTCCACATTTGCTCTATTTAGGATTTCTAAAGCTCCTTCTTTGTGATTTCGACCAAAAATAGTAAATTCCATCCTTTACTTCCCTATTTTCATGTTGTTAGTGTTCCTCCCACCTTATTACAGGTCTAAACCATGACCTTCCATGGTAAAACTCCACCTAGAACCCTAAAACATCTCATCTCCATGCTCTTTTGCTAGGGTTTGCACCTCCTCTTTACTCAAGAAAGGAGTTTGGCTTGGAGCAACTGGACCTTCTAATCTCGGGATCCTTGCTTTTTAGACCTTCTTACCTTCCTAGAGGCGAGTTGTATAACCCCCCTTCTCATTTATTGCTTACTACATGATTCAAACTCATGCTTCTATGTTTAAAATTGATGATCTCCATCTCTATTTACCATGTTCTTCTAGGGTTTTGGTTTCTTGCTATTTTACCTTCTCTAGAAGCTCTAGTTTGGTTACCTATGCAACTTTAAACCTGATATTGGGTCAAATGGTATTTTATACCTCTCCCTCTCTCTTCAATTATATCGATCAGTTTGATGATGTGGTAATTTCCTATTGGTCAGTATTGAAAAATTCATATCTTCTAATCCGCTTATCCAAATTTGACAAATAAATAATTTTTGGAATTGTAAATAAATAAATATCTAATAAAAATATTTTCAAGGTTTGATTTCATGGTTTGACGAAGGGTGAGTTTTGTAAAATGAATTTGATGCGTAAAATCCATAAAAATTACATCATAACTCCAAAACTAACATAAAAATATGTTTTCTTCATCAGGAGAATCTAATAAGTTCATTGGTGATATTTTCAAAATCGATATATGAGTTTTGCTAAAAAGTTTTGAAATTAGGGTTTCTATACATTAATGTGCACTATGTACTCCAATACATGTGAATACATTGAAAATAGGCAAAGTGGAACTTGAACTCAATTAAAGTGGTGAAACTTAGTAATTGATATCAGTAAGAGAGGTATGTGAATTTCTTACACCCTAAGTTGGTATATATGCAAACCAAACCCTATATTACCTAATGAGGCACTATATGAACCCTATTTCCTCTATTCAATATTCTTTTGTTAAATTTCCTCAAAATAAGTAATGAAATTCTTTTTCTTGGGTACCCCATTGCCATGTTTTAATTGATATGATGCTTTTACTTGCCATGACTTCTTTTCTAGCATGTTGATTTTATGGACGATTTAGGTATAGTAGTAGTACTTATATATAATCACCCACAGATAGGGCATGTATTAATTCGCCCTGGGGAATGTCTTATTCTCCCCCATAAAAATATGTGTAGGTGACTGTGAATGTATTAATTCTCCCCTCACCTATAGGTTGAGGTCTGATAGGTGCCTAAACCCTACTTAGTTCAGGTAGTCATAATTATCATACATGAAACCCTTTTATTATATTTTGTTTATGGCAAGCATCTATTTAAAAATACCATCATACTCTTGAAAGCTTCATCTTATGATGAAAACTAGCCTTTATTTACATGTTTTCTTTACCATGATATCCTATTCATATTTATTGACACATACTTTCTTTTCCTTTCCCTTTTGCTGGGTTTTTTCCCAACCACAAGTTATAGTTGTAACCACATGTTTCTTGGTATCCAAAAGAACATATAATGATCATCTAATGAATAGTTCATATGTTTGAACCCTAATGAATATCTAATGCACATAATAAGAGTAACTCACATTTTAATACTAATAGTGAATAAGCATGATGTTGACCATGTCAGGAACCAATAAAACCTAATGATATGATGGGTAAGATAATTGTAATCTAACCTTGGACTTAATGCATCCTAAGAAGGTATAGGTAAAGAATAATGATCACGTTAACCAAAACCATAAGTTGTAATCATCTAACATTATCGTATACATCCTTAATGACATTCATGATACATTAGTGTCACTAGGTGTCATAATCAGATAATATACTTTAATACACATAAATCATAGATTAATCAGGTCATAAATATGAAATGCATATCACCTTGTTCTCTAATACACACCTAATTAATCACCTAATGACTTAGTTTGTGAATCAAATCATTGATATGTAAGATGTCACACCTTGATCATTAAAATATATATAATGACTTCAAAATGGATAAGAAGTAATTGATTCACACAAACGTTCATAATCAATAATAAAAAGTGAATAAATATGAGAGAATGATTAATGATGACATTAATGTGAGCAAGAACGGTAAAGTAACAATGTCTAATATACATATAAGTAATTAATGTGACATTATTTGGATTAATTGTAACAAATTGGATAAAGTGTCCTATTTCATACAAAATAATTGATACAATTGATAATGGAGTCTAAATCCAAATTATTAAAGATAACAGTCAGATATAATAATGCATATTAAGATAATTTAGTATAAATCTAGTTGTGCTAAAATTCCTAATGGGATAAATAAGAAATATATTGGGTTTGTGCATAATATTGAAATATAACTATTTTGGAAACAAAGCAAATATGAAATGAACACAATTAAAAGAATAATAATAATGTGATATCCTAATGAATATAATTCTAATAAGATAAAAAAATTAAAAAGAAATAGTAAAAGTGGAACCTTTAGGTGATCCATGAGAAACTGACCTATGTGGAGTTGCTTGAGAATATTTTGAACTCCCAAGTTAAGAAGTTGAAAAACAAGGAGTTTAAGTTAGTACAGGTTTTGGTGGAAGTTTAATGGAAACAACCTGGGAGTTTAGTGGTGAGATGTTGCACCCTTATCACTTTGCTTTAGATTTTGAGGATGAAATCCTCTTTAAGGGGTGAGTGTTGTAACATAACAAAACTATGACATATTCTCTTTTTGGCCATTTCCCAATATGTTCCTATCATTTCTATCCTTTTTAGCCTTGATGCTTAAATTGTGGAATTTATAGTGGTTTGGTGAATATTTGTTCAATAATTATACCAATGGAAGGGTTTATGTAGAAATACCTTGGTGAAATCTTATTTAAGGATCTAAAATGTAAAATCATCGCTTAAGTGGAACGATGGTAAATAAATCCATGTTAGAAGTGTAATGCCCCAAACCTTACTTAATATATTGAACAATCTTAACTACCATAATTAAGTACTCTAAACCTTAATATAACCTTTTGAGGTGTTTTGAAATCATGAGATAAGATTTATTTTCAAGTTTGGTCCAATTTGGACGCTGTTTGTGCAAGTTATGCAATTATATGCATATTTTGAACTTTTATGCAATTTACCTAATTCGGAGGTTTTCTTTGTAAATTATCACATGCATTATAATCCTTAGATATTCCCATACCATTCTCGATCTTTTAAACTATGGGGAACCTGGTTGCACCTTGGTTTGAAGGTGTTCCTCTCCAAGGGCATTATAGGGATTACCCTCTTTATAAATGAGCTTATCTTTAAAAGCTATCAACCAATAGGGTTATTTATTTATTTGAAGGATGGTGGGGATGGCCTAGAAGTCTCCATGGGATTTTAGGACCAACTTTTGATATACAAGAAGTCTCTATGAGCTGTCCTCTTGCATGGCCATGAAGCCCTAGGCTAGGGACACATGGAAAGTCCCATAGACACCTCATGCTTGCCCCCTTCTTTATAAAGCCATGCCTACTCCTTCCCACCTCCCAATCTAAGAAGCCATCCTCTACTTCTCTTTCCCCCAGCTTAGATAATCGTTCCTACTCCGTTTGTACACGAAGGTGCTATCCCAAGTTAAAAGAGAGTGCTTACCTTGGTGAAGAAAGCTCCTAGGGTTCCAAATTTGCTCTATTTAGGGTTTCTAAAGCTCCTTCTTGGTGATTTTGACCAAAAATAGTAAGTTTTCTCCTTTCCTTCCTTGTTTTCATGTTGTTAGTATTCCTCCCACCTTCTTATAGGTAGGAACCATGACCTTCCATGGTAAAACTTCACCTAGAACCCTAAACCATCTCATCTCTGTGTTCTTTTGCTAGGGTTTGCATCTCTAAAGTGGAGAAGGTGATCTTTGCTCAAGAAAGGAGCTTGGCTTGGAGCAACTAGACCTTATAATCTCGGGATCCTTTATGTTTGGACCTTCTTACCTTCCTATAGGCAAGTTTTATAACCCCCCCTTCTCATATATTGCTTACTACATGCTTCAAACTCATGCTTCTATGTTTAAAATCGATGATCTCCATCTCTATTTACCATGTTCTTCTAGGGTTTTGGTTTCTTGCTGTTTTACCTTCTCTAGAAGATCTAGTTTGGTTACCTATCCAATTTAGAACTTGATCTTGGTTCAAGTGGTGTTTTCTCCCTCTCCCTCTCTCTTCAATTATCTTGATCAATTTGATGATGTGGCAATTTCCTATTGGTCAGTATTGAAAAATTCATATCTTCTAATCCACTTATCCAAATTTGACAAGTAAATATATTTTGGAATTGGAAAATTAATCTCTATTTAATAAATATTTTCAAGGTCTAATTTCATGGTTTGACGAAGGGTGAGTTTTGTAAAGTAAGTTTGATGCATAAAATCCATAAAAATTACATCTTAATCATCATAACTCCAAAATTAACATAAAAATATGTTTTCTTCATCAGGAGAACATAATAAGTTCATTGGTGATATTTTCAAAATATAAATATGAGTTTTTATAAAAAGTTCTTAAATTAGGTTTCTATACATTAATGTGCACTATGTACTCTAATACATGTTAATACATTGAAAATAGGCAAAGTGGAACTTGGACCTAATATAAGTGGTGAAACTTAGTAATTGATATTAGTAAGAGAGGTATGTGCATTTATTACATCCTACGTTGGGATATTTGCAAACCAAACCCTATATTCCCTAATGAGGCACTATATGAACCCTATTTCCTCTATTCATGATTCTTTTGTTAAAAGACCTCAAAATCAGTAATGGTATTCTTTTTCTTGGGTCTTGTACCCCACTATCATGTTTTAATTGATATGATGCATTTACTTGCCATGAATTCTTTTCTAGCAAGTTTATTTTATGGACAAATTAGCTATAGTAGTGGTACTTATGTACAACCACCCATAGATAGGGCATGTATTAATTCGTCCTGGGGAATGTCTTATTGTCCCCCATAAAAATATGTGTAGGTGACTGGGAATGTATTAATTCTCCCCTCACCTATAGGTTGAGGTCTGGTAGGTTCCTCAACCCTACTTAGTTAAGGTAGTAATAATTATCATACATGTAACCCTTTTATTATATTTTATTTATGGCAAGCATCTATTTAAAAATAGCCTCATATTCTTGAAATCTTCATCTTATGATGAAAACTAGCCTTTATCTACATGTTTTCTTTACCTTGATATCCTATTCATATTTGTTGAAACATACTTTCTTTTCCTTTCCCTTTTGCTGGGTGTTTTCCCAACCACCCAGGTTTAGATCGAGGTGTTGAACATGACCAAGGAGAACATAGCTTCCAACATGGACCTAGCTCTTGGTGATGTTGCTTGGAGACCCGATTTGAAGTAGTTTAGATTTCCCTCTACTTAGATCCTTATGTTGTATCATACATGTAAACCTTTATGGGATATTATGATGTACTTTTGTAATCTTTTGTGAAAATTGAATATAATTATTATTTTTATTCCACTGCTACACTTTGTTTGTTTGGAATACCATTTATTCAAGTTTGGATATTTTGCACCTATTCCAATATACCTTTGAGTGTGTTTAGAATGGATGTTTTACTCTTCAATTTTTTTATTAGGGAGCGGATCCCACTCCTTAAAGTTTTTGTCTTTTAAAGACATGGTAGTAGAGTATTTTCTTTCCCAGACCATGTTTCTATCGGATGGTTTCCTGGTGATAGTGAAGGGTTTCTTAGTGTTGGATGGATAGTACCATGATGGAGGGTGTAAGTTGATATCCATGAAAGTAGTAGTGACAACAGTGGGATTTTCATCCATGAGCTTAATTTTGTAAATTGTTTCCACCAATATGATTTTAAAGGTAGGAAGGGTAATGGCTTGTTTGACTGAGAAAACACAGTAGTTTTTTATGTACTGGGTGGGGTGAAGGGTGTCGTGACTGACGAACTGGAGAGTGTATCCAATGGAATGTGCTATGGCTCTGAAGACCTCAATCTCTCAAAGATGAGGAGGTAGGTCAGTGATGGCAACCCGGCCCAATCATCCAGATCTGTCCAGTGAGGATCCTTGTTCAAGCATCCATCAGGTGTTTCAGTCCTTTCAAATTATTTATTTAATGAGAATTTTGCTAGATTGTTTTATCTTGTAAAATGCATAACTAGTTACATGTTTATCAGAAAATTATATAAAAATGTATTCTAGAATAAAAAATACTTATCCAATGGTGCCATTTTTAATCACCTAAATCAATTTGTACTAAAATTTGATATTTGTAGGGTTTGTTATATAATCATTAATTACATTTAATATGTTAATATGCAAAGAAATACCCTGATTGGATCTAGGGTTGGACTTTGACTTTGGATACACGTTCTTAAGGTATGTTGCTGATGCGTCCCCGCTAGTGGTGCTTTTACACCCCACGAGGTCGGAGCGCATGAGATGTGGGATCTTATGCTTTCGAAAATTTATAGACCTACACTAACTACCTACGTCCACTAAGACACTACGCCCGCAAGCACACGGGATCGTGTCGTAGTATAGGGAGGCGGTAAGTACAAGGTCGATCCACGGAGATAGGGGGGCACTAGAGTTAGATGGGGTAAGCTACGTTCCTAGTGCAGAGAGTAAGGTTTTTAGGGTTTTAAGGTTGATTGGTTGATTACACTAATGAGCAAGTAAGAGATGCGAGAAGGAAACTAAATTATGGAAGAGCGAGCAAATTAATAAACTAAGCTATCAAACTAACTAAGCAAGAGCAAGGAGGGCTACACTACTCTAGCAAGGCAAGAAGCAATTAAGAACTAAACTAACCACTAGCAAGAGCAAGAGCCTAAGTTAACACTAAAGAGCAAAACTAAGCAATCAACTAAGTTAACTAAAGCAAACGAACTACACTAGCATTAACAAGCAAACTAGGCAATTAGGGTTTTAAGCAATTAGATGAAGGAGGTGGGCCGTTTGGGAATGTGACCTTGACATTAGTTGGGGGATGTCACCATAATAAGCAATTAACATATTTCATTCTAGATTACCAAACCAAATAACAAGGTGGGTGCTATGAGAATGTACCCTAAGCTACTAATTGGAGAACTAGGGCTAGGTGTAATTCTCATATGACGTACCAAGTCTAGGTCTCTAGGATAAGTGGTATTAGTCAATTGAGGACCAAGGGTAAGGATGGGAGTAGAGATGAGTATATTTGACCTCATGCCACTAGCCACCTCAGCCTTTAGGAAATCCTAGGCAATTGCACTAACCACACTTATACTACTCACTTAGAACTCACATTTGCATGTAGGAAGAAGGTGATTATGTAGGAAGATAGGGGGCTAGCTAGGGATCCGAATTAAGGACCTAGGAGCCAATCCTATGATAGCTACATAGAAACCAACACCCTAGAGGCAAATGTCTTCAAGCACCACAAGGCAAGCAATTAATGTAATTAAGCAACAACCACATGCACAAGTAATGGGAAATGAGACACAAGCAAAGGAAATCATCATAGAAGTGAAATATGTTCATTACAAATTATATTCCCCCAACATGGTATCACAATCACATTTTTGCCCCAAACAGCCCACCCAAGGGGGCTTAGCTATACATGATCAAACTAGGAACAAAGAAGAAGGGAAAGAGAGTAAGAAACGCCATGGATGCTTGATGTAGCTCGACCACCTTCACCTCCTTGCTGCTAGCCATGAACCTCCTCCTCCAAAGGTTCCCAAGAGCATGGAAATGGTGGAATGGATGGATAGAAACCTAGAGAAACTAGGTTTCTATGGTGGAAATGAGTGGAAAGTGGGTGGAAATGGGATTAAATGCAAGGAAGTAGGTGGATGGGAGTAATGGAGGCAAGGGAGAAGCTGGGGGTGGCTAGGAGGTGCTCTCCCTCGAGCCCTAGAAGCAACTAGTGCTTATATAGGAGCTAGGGCTAAGTGGGGGTATAAAAGGAAAAACAGTGGAAAAGTCTGCTGGGAAGAAGGCCACCACGACCGTGGTGAAGACGGTATAACATGGCCGTGGTCAGGTGGTACGTCCATGGTGAAGGGAAACTGGAAATGAATGGAGTGACTCAATACGACTGTGGCAAAGAGCCACGACCGTGGTGAAGTGGCTGGGCCACGGGCGTGGTGTGTGGCCACGGGCGTGGCATATGACGAACATTCTCCTGTTGATTTCTGGCAATACACATTACGACCGTGGGCAGTGGCCATGGCCGTGGTGACTCTGGCTTGTCATGGTCGTGGCCGAGGGCCATGCCCGTGGTGATTCTGGCCATTTCTCCTGTTGGAATTGCTGCTCCTTGGCAATAAACATAATGGCCGTGGGCAGTGGCCACGACCGTGGTGAGGGCTTGAGCAGGCTGATGAACTTCAAACTTTGTCAATCGGATGTCCTTGCTTGGTGATGACTCTTTGGCCACTAAGGTAGGTTGGGGGAGGTTTGGGGCCTTCTTTGGGCCCCTCCATCACACTCGTCCATCCATTGTGGTCAAAATACCTGAAAATAGTGCAACGAACATCCATAAGCGTATTTGCAATGATAATCAAATTGGGGGAAAATACTTGTAATCTAACATGTTTAGATGCAACTTATATACAACATGGCATAGGATGGAGCCCTGAAATAGGGATGCATCACCACCCCAAACTTAAGACATACTTGTCCTCAAGTATTCTCCAACTTAATCTCTCTTTTCCGTTCTTTCAACAAAAACAAATGACAAATGCAAAACAACAGAAGATTATTGAATATATATATAGTCTTGGAAATGACTAAGTGCATGTGTCTCACATCTCTCCTCTCCTTCTTTCACAACCCAATCATGAACTGAGCACTGAGCATACAAACTTCAAATATAAATCATAGAAACACAAGTTGTCCATATGTCCTTTATGTCATTCCGGGTAAACCGTTTCATGTTGATGTTAATCACAGGTGACTAGGAGTATTGTTTCACTTTCATGCATTCAGTCTTATGCTTCAAACCATACTAGATGATCCACTTGGCTGTAGAAAGGGTAAAGTGAGCTAGATTTGATGTTTTCTAGCTTAATGGGTATAAAAGAAGAAGAAAGGGTTGCAGTAAGATTTGGAGTGCTTTTACACACTCTTCTTTTCTTTATTTGAATGCTCTTAAAAAGGAGCATCCTTTTATTTTATTTTTGCTTTTCTTTTTCTTTTTCTTTGCCCTTGGTGTAGATAGGGCATATGGTGGATAGAGTGAAGCGGGGAGATAAAGATGTGGCCACCCCAAACTTTTGGAGGTGGCCACGGCTAATATGTGCACTTTGGCATCTTTTTATGAGGCAGAGGGGTATGAAGATGGTGGAAGAATAGTCAGATCAAAGAGGGGTCATCAGTGTAGTTTTCAACATATGATTCCCTGCATGAAAGCTAATTCAACACTTCACCAAGTAATATCACATCACATGATAGAATTAACACAATATTCATATTTCTACCAAGTGATTCCATTGGCTTTAAGCGTTTGTCGCTTGCTCAATTCATGATTCAACCAAAGCATTCACAGACTTAAGAGATGTGGTTCACATGTAAAAAGTCACAAACAAGACCATATATCAATAAGATCTAAGAATGTAGCATGCATTTGTCACAATAGTAAACCTTTTCATTTCAAACATTGGAGATTAAGTCAAAACATCCTATCGGAGCAAGAATATTCAAATCTGGGCAAAATTGGCCAAAATGGTGCCAATTTGCACTAAATCACATCTAAACCTACTTTAGGGAAAAAGTAAGTAAATCCTAGCTAAAACATGCAAAAATTAGCAAAAACCTACATGAGATGGCTAAAATTTTGAAAAATTACGCAAAAATGACGAGAATGAAAACTACCTGACATGCATGGATATGACAGAAAAAGCAATAAAATGAAAACTAAACTAAGTGGCAAGATGTAGAACAAAATCACTAGATAGAGAGAAGGGAGGTGCGTACTGCCCTACCCACCCCAAACTTTAGAATCATGCTGTCCTCAACATGAAACTATAGCTTAGGGTAGATAGGGGAAGTGTCAGTGCTGCTACGAGGACTGGTCCGGCCCCTGGGGGTGATATGGAGGAGGGACGGTGCCTTTCGGAGGATGCTGGTTCTGGTAGTACTGTCCCTAGTATGCGTCCTGGGGCGGAGGGTAGGCTGCTGGATATTCCGCTACACCACCCCAAAAATCTTCACCCCATTCGGGGTTCCTTGCTGCCTGGGCGTGGTTGTAGTGGTACATGTGGTTGACCTGGTAGTGTAATTGTTGTTGGTCTTGCCACATGTGCTACTGGGTGAGATGCACCTGCTGCTGTATCTGATAAAGATCCTCAAGTTGTGCCTGGATGTGTGACATGTCATAGGCGTTGCTCGAGGGCTGCTGCAGCTGGGATGTTCCCTCATCCCTCCTTTGTCTTCGCCGGGGTTGCTCTCGTTCTTCAACTGGCTATTCCTGCCCCTGCACATTTGACTCTGCCATTTCTTCATGTGCGACAGCAACTCCCTTGACGTAGGTTTCTCTGGGGTGATCTCTCTCCCATTTTGCTATTTTGTCTCTCAGCTTGTAATAGATTCCCAACACGGATAGAAGAGGTACCGCATGGTATGGGAGCTCTAGCTCGAGATCTGGCAGACTGGTAGTAAGATAAATCAGCCTATTGCCATCCTTCTTGATGGTGAGTGAGCGGATGAGATAATCCATATCAACATAATCTATAGGACACCCATCTTCGAGCCAAGAGAGATCATGGCCCAACCTGAGTGCAATTGAAGTGACCAACCCTCCCATGACAAATGGAGTCTTGCTCTTATAGGGTATGGACTTCATATGGTCAATAAGTAGCACTCCTAGGTTGACATGCTGCTTTTCTGTCATGGATTTTAGGACAAACATTTCTTTTTGTGAGATCGTGCCCTGATTGTCATATCTTCTGACGATGGTATTAGAAAGGACTTTTTGCATGTAGCGGATGAGAGGGTTGCTTAGAGCTGAAGTCTTCACCCTCCCTGCATAATACCCATCTCTGCCTATCATTTGTTTCCAGAAAAGCACGTAATCATACTTCGAATCTTTTTCCAACAAGCCATCATCAAGTTCCTTGGCTTCCTCCGGACTTGCCGCAAAAATGTTGTTCAAGTCCTTTGATGTGAGAGTGTAGAAATGGCCTAAGATGGCAAACTTCAAAGCATCTTTTCCTCTCACTCTTGTCTTTTCCAGCGTAGCAAAGAACTCCTTGGTCATCTGGTCATATGATATTTGGGGCATGAAGAGAACATGCCACAACCCCACGGTCTTCAAGCTCTCTTCTATAGCCTCCTTGATGCCCAAGGTATCAAGTATCTTCTCACTGCCATACCTCGTGGCAACTATTCGCCTCATCAAGCACTCCGGGTATTTGTGAGAGATATGCCTTTGCCTCAGCCCCCTCCCATATGAAGTTCCCTCGGGCACCTTGCCCATGATTTTTAGTCGTTCCTCCTCCATCTTTGCCATAACATTGTCATCCTCCATGGACAGTTCCATATCCTCATCTTCACTATTTTCATCGTCCGCCGGCGTGTATGTTTTCGAACCCGAAGTGGTATCCAGATTGTACCACTGTGCAAGTTGCTCCTCTCTGGGCTGCAATTGCCGCACGGACTGTGACTGCTCATCCTGGCCCTCTAACGCACATGATGTGGATAGGCGTGATGTGGATGGCCCCACTTTTGTTCGCCGGGCTCTCGGGGCAGCTTCTGGTATCACTTCGTCAACCAATTGAGTGGGGGTAGCCTCCTCGGACTCCTCCTCCTCTTCTTCCTCTCCTCCTGCATAGGTCTCGTCACTGAGGTGGATGCCGTCGGATAAGTGGGATGCGGAGGTGAGTGGAGATGGTGTGTGGGATGGTGCGGTGACGTCGGTGGAGGCATTTTTGGAATGCCGCCCTCCAGTGATGACGTTGAGGGTTGCCTTCACCCCACTCTTCACCATCTTCCCTGCCTTCTTCATGATTTAGGTTGGAATTTTGAAAATGAGTAGGGAGTGGTATGGGAGTGGATTGGGGGGTGGAATGGAGAGGTAGGAAGGTTAGGAAGGTGATTGGGAGGTTTAATTTGGGTTTGGTGGATGGAAAGTGGGATTTCATGGAGGTTTTAGGTAGGGAATGTGGCTGGGCGGTTTTGAGAAGAAGGTGGAGTAGGAGGTTCGATTGGGGGTGTATTTGCGGTGAAAAAGGGAGTAGGATGACTGGGGGGAGGTATGGTGGAGAAAGGAAGGTGATTGGGGGTGTTTTGGAGGGATGGAGGTGGAGGACGAGTGCCCACGGTGGTGCTGGCAACATCACGGCAATGCTCTGCGCGGGGAAGAATAAGAAAAGAAGATGGGTGGTTCATAGAGTTTATATAGAATCTTACTAAACCCGGTTCGGCCACGGTCATGGTACTTCCCTCAAAGAACAGGCATGGCGTCAGCCCATGGGCGTGTTGTCGTTGAAGGACCCTTGTCTGTCCTCAACACGGTCGTATTTCTCTAGGTTTGCCACGGCCGTGGCAGATGGCCACGGTCGTGGGCCAAATCTCTGAAATTCTTGTTGGCTCCTGTAACTTTCGACCAATAAACATTACAGCCGTGGCCTTGTGCCACAACCGTGTTGGGCTCTTGGACAACCTCAACTCAGCAGCATTTCATTTTTTTCTTCGATATTTCTCTCCTTAGTGCGTATCATCTCCCATTTCATCAAAACTAAAAACAAAACTATCAAGAACAAGTATGCATGTGTGTATTTGTGTAAAACAAAACTAAAGTATCAAAAGAAGGGTTCGAGAATCTCAAACCACGTGGGTTGCCTCCCACTAGTGCTAAATTTAATGCCTTCAGCCAGGCTTATTGATTGTTGTACTTTTCTACTTCTTCGGGACTTTCAAGAGATCCTTGTAGTAAATCCCTTTCTCATCCTCATCTAAGCATTCCTCTTCATCGAATTCTTCTTCTACAGACATAACAATATCGAAATCTTGGTTGACCTTGTCCGGGCCGACCTCAACAACAGATTTCAGCCTTTGCCCATTAACGGAGAATTCCTTAGCTCCTTCTTTTGCACAAATGATCACTGCCCCAGATGGGTACACCTTCTTGACAAGGTAAGGACCTTCTTATCTAGAACGAAGCTTTGTGGGAAAGAACTTCATCCTTGAATTGTATAGCCATACCCATTTGCTGAGCTCAAACTCTTTCTTCTTTATGATCTTGTCATGTAGACACTTGGTTCTTTCCTTGTAGCTCTTTGACATTTCATATGCATCATGCCGCATTTCTTCTAGTTCATACAATTGAAACTTTCTTTTCATTCCGGCTTTCTCTTCATCGAAGTCCATCGTCTTCAAGGCCCACAATGCCTTGTGTTGCATCTCAACCAACAAATGGAAACTCTTACCATAGACAAGCTTGAACGGTGTAGTGCCAATCGGGGCTTTGTATGCAGTCCTATATGCCCATAAAGCTTCATTGAGGCGAAGTGACCAATCCGTGCGGTCCGGTCGCACCGTCTTGTCCAAAATGAGCTTTATCTCCCGATTTGCCAACTCAACTTGACCACTCGTTTGAGGGTGGTAAGGAGTAGCTACACGATGGTTCACTCCATGTCTCTTTAGCAACCCTTCAAAAGTGCGGTGGATGAAATGACTCCCGCCATCGCTAATCATAGCCCTTGGAATACCAAAACAGCTAAAGATGTTGGATTTCATGAAATCACACACCACCTTGTGATCATTTGTCCTTGTTGCCACAGCCTCAATCCATTTTGATACATAGTCTACAGCGACCAAGATGTAGACATACCCGAAAGAAGAAGGGAAAGGACCCATAAAGTCAATCCCCCAAACATCAAACACTTCTACCACAAGAATAGGTGATAGAGGCATCATGTCCCTCTTTGAGATGGTGCCCACTTTTTGGCACTTGAAGCAACTCTTGCAAAAGTCATGAGCATCTTTGAACAATGTTGGCCAGTAGAAACCACATTGAAGAACTTTGGCGGCCGTGTGTTTCCAAAATGACCTCCACACACTCCGGAATGGCACGTAGATAAGACTTCTTGCTGCTCCATCTCTGGAATACACCTCCTAATGAGTTGGTCCAGGCAATACTTAAAGAGGTGTGGGTCATCCCAAATGTAGTTCTTTACCATAGCAAACAATCTCTTGCTTTCCTCTCTAGTCCACATGCTCGGTATCCTCCCACTGGCTAGGAAATTCACTATGTGCTTGTACCATGGCTTTTGGACAGATGAGACTAAGAGGAGTTGTTCATGTGGCATTGTATCTTTGATTCGACTTGTCATATAAAAAGGTCCATCAAGGCGGGAGAGATGATCTGCAGCACCATTTTCTATCCCTTTCTTATCCACAATTTCTATGTCAAATTCTTGGAGTAACAAAATCCATCGGATCAACCTTGGCTTTGAGTCTTTCTTAGACATGAGATACTTCAACGCAACATGGTCCGTGTAGATTGTCACTTTGTTTTGCAAGAGATATGGCTGGAACTTGTCAAGAGCGAAGATCACCGCAAGCAACTCCTTCTCGGTAGTCGTATAGTTTCTTTGGGCATCATCTAATGTTTTGCTTGCATAATAGATAGCATGAGGAATTCGGCCAATGCGTTGACCCAGCACAGCCTCCACCGCCATATCAGATGCATCCGTCATGATCTCAAAAGGCAGAGAGAAATCTGGGGGCTGCATGATAGGAGCAGAGATAAGCCTTTCTTTTAAATGATTGAAGGCTTCAACACATTTGTCATCAAACTGAAATTCAACATCTTTCTCAAGTAATCGACAGAGTGGTCTTGAGATTTTGCTAAAGTCCTTGATAAAACGCCGGTAGAAACCTGCATGTCCCAAGAAAGATTGAACATGTCTTACGGTCGAAGGAATGTCGAGTGTGGAAATAAGGCCCACCTTGGCCTTGTCAACTTCAATCCCATCTTTCGAAACTCAGTGTCCCAGAACTATACCCTTAGGTACCATGAAATGGCTTTTTTCCCAAGATAAAACTAAGCGAACTTTCACACATCTTTCCAGGACAGCAGCTAGATGTAGCAAGCACTCATCAAAGGTTTTCCCGAAAACTGAAAAATCATCCAAAAAAGCTTCAAGTGACGAATCAGGCATGTCAGTAAAGATTGAGGTTACACATCTCTAGAAAGTGGAAGGGGCATTGCACAATCCAAATGGCATTCTCCGGTAGGCAAATGTACCACTTGGACAAGTGAATGTCGTCTTTTCCTGATCCGCTAGATGCACAACAATCTGAAAATATCCTGAGTATCCGTCCAGAAAACAATAGAAGCTCTGCCCAACCAATCTCTCTAAAATCTGATCAAGAAATGGGAGTGGGTAGTGATCCTTCTTTGTCTTTTCATTGAGCTTCCGGTAATCTACGCACATTCTCCACTTCGATTGCTCTCTCACCGGCATAAACTCACCATCGGTATTTTCTACAACCGTAATCCCGCCCTTCTTGGGCACAACTTGGATGGGACTCACCCACGTACTGTTAGAGATGGGATAGATAATCCCTGCATCAAGCAACTTTACGACCTCTTGAGTTACAACGTCCTTCAACTTTGGATTTAGCCTTCTTTGCATTTGTTGGGTCAGTCTCGCATCTTCTTCTAAGTATATCCGATGCACACAAATGGAGGGGTCAATCCCTCTCAAGTCAGTAATAGACCATCCAATGGCTTGGATGTTCTTCCTCAAGACTTCCATCAAGGCATCTTCTTGCTCAGGAGAGAGAATGGAGGAAATGATCACCGGGAGGGTGTCATTTGAGCCAAGGAAAGCATACTTCAATCCTTCAGGAAGTTTCTTCAACTCAAGAACGGGGGGGGGGGGGGGGGTGCTTCAAGGGAGTTCTTCAATGGTGCAGAAACAGAAGGAAGGTCCTGACTTGTAGTCATTAAGGCTAGCTCACACTCTTCATCATCTTCATCATCATCGTTAGGGAACTCAACAATTGGTTCAAGACCTCTACCGTGGGTGGCAGTCTCAATCCACGCAGGTAGGAACTCTTCAACAATCTCATCTAGGCATTCCACCAAATAACAATCTTCCTCGGTGGCCCCTATCACTTCGGTTGTAGTAGAAGACTTGAAGATGTTCAACCTGATCTTCATGTGCATGAATGTAACATACATGGTCCCTATCCTCACATGGATCACGGCATCATATGTGGCTAAGAAAGGTCTCCCCAAGATGATTGGAACCTTTCTAGCCTCTTTTTCCATATCAAGAATGATAAATTGGCTGGGAAAAAGGTAGAAGTATCCTCATCAATACGGACCAGCACATCATCCACACGCCCTCTAGGCGTCTTCACAGATCGGTCGGCCAACTGTAGAGTGCAATGGACTAGACTCAACTCCCCCATTTGGAGCTCAACAAACAGATCATACGACATCAAGTTTACGCTAGACCCTAACTCAAGAAGAGCTTGGTCTATGTGATGTGCCCCGATGTAGCATGAGATGATGGGAGCACCAGGGTCTTTTCTTTTCTAGGGGATGGTGTGTTGGATAATGGAGCTCACTTGCTCAGTGATCTTGATCTTCTTAGGCGTCCTCCCTGTTGTCTTTCTTTTGAAGGTGCACAATTCTTTAAGGAACTTTGCATAGGACGGAATTTGCTTGACTACATCTAGAAGAGGTACATTGATTTTCATTTGCTTGAAGATCTCCAAAATATCATCCACATGCTTCTTCTTTTTCTTTGCAATAGAAGGTTCCTCAAGTGCATCAGGATATGGAGGGAGTTGGGAACCCAATCGGTCCAAATCAACAGTATCATCCACTGGTATCACTGGAATCACGGTATCACGGCTCGATATCATAGTATCACTACTCGGTGTCACGTTATCAATACTGCCTCTTATCACAATATCATCCATCTGCATCTCAGTGTCAACCTGCTCAGCCTCAGTGTCATCTCTGCCAACAACTGTACCATGGGGCTCTCCAAAGTCCTACCACTCCTCAGTGTAGTCACAGCCTTCACATGCTCATGGGCGGTAGAAGAGGGAGCCTGTGGAGGTGGCTGTGGTTGTTGGGGTGGTGGAGGCCTTTGGTGAGGGGAATTGGGATTTTGAAGGATGAATTGGGGTTGCGTTTGTTGTTGTGGTGGGGGGTGATATTGTGGAGGTGGTTGTTGGTAGGTGTGAGGTGGAGGTGGAGCATATTGATAATTGAGCGGTGCTTGAGGAGGCGGAAGAGCATAGGGGTTCGGTGGGGCTTGGAAAGATAGTGGAACATAAGAACTCGAAGTGTTCCCTAGAAAAGTCCCATCATTGTTTGGATTTGGCATTGGTTGGGAGGGAAGTCTTCCTTCTTCTCTTCTAGCCAAAGAGAGAGAAATCTGATCCAACCTCTGCTCAAGATGGCTTATAGACTGCCCATGTGCATTGACATCCTTTTTGACTTCATCTAGGCTTCTTAGCCTTCCAAGAACCTCATCCTCAAACTTGGAGCTGTAGCGTGGCTTCTGCTGCCCCTGTCCTTGTCCATCCTCATTCTGTTGTTTCCAAGAGAAATTTGGGTGGTTCCTCCACTCGGGAGTGTAGGAGTGGGACATGGGGCCCTGGTTGTTGCAGCCACCAAAGGAATGTAAAGCATTAACTTCCTCGTCTACAATGTCCACAACCATTGCGGGTTGGCTAGAAGATCCACCCACTTGATTCTTCATCATCTGCATCATATCTGCCATCATTTTCATCATATCAGGGTTGGCGGCATTGCGTGCGGGAGCCACAGAGGACGGTTGAGGAGTGTAGTTCCGGCCGCAATGCCCCCTTTAGTGGAATCTCGGTGGCGAGAATTCTCAGCGAGATGCTCAAACAGTGGCCATGAGTCCTCGGGCGGCTTTGCCATGAACGTGCCCCCGCAAGAAGAATCTACATTGTTTTGGCACTGCTCCTCAAGCCCGGTGTACAAGGCTTGAACTAGATGCCAAAGCGGAACCTCATGATGAGGGCAATCACGGAGCAACTTCTGGAACCTCTCCCATGCCTCATGGAAGGGTTCGTTCTCTTTTTGGGCGAAGGACGTGATGCACCTTCTCATGTAGGATAACTTGGCTATTGGAAAGAACTTCTTCAGAAACTCATTCTTTACTGCATTCCATGTGACGACACTACTACAGAAATGGCTTATAAAGTCGGTTTTCAAGGTGTCGGTTGTATACAAAAACCGACACATAAAACCTACTATGTCGGTTTTTAACATAAACCGACATCCAATATGTGAAGGTCGACCAGACACGGGTACCGCTTTCAATAAGTGTCAGTTATTTAATAAACAACTGACACTTAAAATCAACCGCCAAAAACAAAATTCCAGCGAAAAAATTACCTTCAAAATTGGACATATGTTGTCGGTTTTTTAATAAATAACCGACAACTAAAGGGTATGCGCGAGACAGGAATAGTTGTCGGTTGTCTTTTATTTATAAACTGACGAATATTAAGTAGTATAGTTGTCGGTTTTTGTCAAAGAGCCGACACTGTTGGTTTAGTTGTCAGTTTTGTTAAATAACCGACACATATTGTCAACTTAATATCCCCGCGAACAGAACTTTTCCCCATTGTCTCTGTTTCATTTCTGTGCGCTAGGGTCTGGCGATTTCCCCCGATTGCTCCCGCCGTCGTTGCCGGTTGGCTCCTCGCACCGGCGTTCATCTCCTCGCACGTCGCTCGCCGCCGTCGCCGTCACCGTCGTCGCCGCCGGTTGCTGCGCCGCCGGTTGCTGGTCTCCTCGACGCCCTCGCCGCCGCTCTGCCGAGCCGTCGCAGGTTGCTGGTCCTCCTCTCCTCGCCGCCGTCACCTCCAGCTGCTCTCCTCTACTCCGACGCTGTCAGCTTCACCTTGTTGCCCTCAAGGTACGCCGGCTTCTTCCTTCTTCCTCATACCCTAGCTTAATATTGCATGTCTAATAGACTCAACTCAAGTTTTTCTATCTTTACATTTGCATTATTCATTGCCATTGTTCTTTAAAATGTCAATGAAACTATAATGGTTATCCAATGTTAAAGTTGAATACCTAGTTGTAGGCTACACAACAGATGAAACTATAGTAGCGTTTTCATGTATATGTGTTTGATATTCTTATATCACTAGAAAGAAAGACAGCCATTTTCATTACTAGTAGATGAATAAATACATTAAATACAAATCAATTGGTAAACTAATATAAATCAGTAGATGATTACATAATTCCTAAATCATCACATAAATAAATACAAATAGTAGATGAATAAAATACAATAAATACAGTAATAGAGTTAAATCAGTAGATGATTAAATGATATCAAAATTAGTACATAAATAAACACAAATCAATAGATAACTAAATAAAAACAGTAATAAATAAAAACAAATAAGTAGATGAATAAATACATAAGTGGAAAAGTAAATATGAATCAGTTGATAAATAAAGTTACATCAGTAGATTCTTACATAATTTCAGAAGCAGTATAAATAAATTCAAATGAGTAAATAGCTAAATAAAAAACAGTAGATGAATAAATACAAATAAGTAGATGAATAAATACCAATCAGTTGATTAACTAATATAAAATTATAAATCAGTGATGATTAATCAATTCTCAAATCAGTACATAAATGAATACAAATAGTAGATGAATAAATATAATATAATCAAATTAGTTGATAATTAAAGTTAAACAATTGATAACTAATTAAATCAGTAGATGATTAAATACTATCAAAATCAATACATAAATAAACACAAATCAGTTGATAACTAAAGTTAAACAGTTGATAATTAACTAAAGTTAAATCAGTAGATGATTAAATAATATCAAAATCAATACATAAATAAACACATGTGACATGCTTGGAATGTAAATGATGAACTTTTCCCTAAATTGCCAATCATGCTTTTAAAGACATCAATAATCACCCTAACTTGAAGAACTAGGATTTTAGGTATAAGAATGACAACACATGTATTTGTTGGCCTAGAAACCCGTCCAAGATTTACTCATTAGGAGTAAATCTTGGATAGTCCCCGGTTTGGGACTGTTCTTGAACTCCTAATCTCGCTTAGGATGTAAGTGTATAATGTGTATTGGGTTTTCAAGAAACTTTCGGCAGCATTTCCCTGTTTGTTCTCTAAGTACATACGTACTTGAAGAACAGTGGGGAAATGCTGCCGAAATTTTCTTGAAAACCCAATACACATTATACACTTACTAGTGAGATTAGGTGTTCAAGGATGGGATAGGTGGTACATGTACAATTATTATATATAAGGATGACATCACATGTATTTGTTAACCCTAGACCGTAATCTTGTTGTAATATATACTTGTTTTCTCTTTGATCATAGAGCTTTACAATTTTGTTGTGATATATACTTTGTTGTAATAATGTGAACTTTACAATGTGAGCTTTACACTTTGAATTACTACTTTACAATGCGAACTTTACAATTTGAATGTGAATTTGCAGATGGCTGACCATTCTCCTGATGACCGTGCTGATGACTACCGTGAGGGTGAGGACATCAATGCGCCGCCTCACAATGTAAGTTTTAAAAATATATCATATATTTATATCTATATGTCCATTTATAGTTATATCTTGTAAATGTGAATTATTTTGTCAAATTTTAGGTTGATGATGCACAGGTACCATCTGAAGCACTTGAGGCACTTGATCAACAACACCAAAAAGTTGACAAGAGAAGGGGAATCACTATGATGAAGAAGTTAATTGCACAAAAGGGCAATGGACCCAAACTTGTTGTGGATTTCGATAATGCAGGAAATGCATGTGGTGTGAATCACAATTCATTTATTTCATATCTTGGGTTTGTTACTCGTAGCCATTGCGGTTGTCTCTTATATTCTTGGCATAAAGTTTCTAAGGAGAAGAAAATTTTAATATGGAGGGATTTATGTGTGAGTTGTTATTAATTTGCAATTCTATTTTGTAGATTACTAAATTTTTGGATACTAGTTAATAGCAATTCTATTTTGCAGAGTATATTTGAATTGGATGAAAAGCTACATCGTAAATGCGTGATGCAACGCTGTGGGAGAGTCCTAAGGAACTATAGGACAAATCTCACCAGAGAATACATAAAAGAAGCCGACAAGAGGAAGAAGACAGCCACTGAACAGTGGAACTTCCTGGACAAAGAAGAATGGGACGTGTTTGTCGCTTCAAGACAAACTGATGAATTCAAGGTATTAGGCATCAGTCTCAATCTCATTAATTAATATATGTTGTATTCACTTATTCAAGATTAACATTTAGTGTTACTAACCAAATCATTAATTTGCATACTAACT
Source organism: Alisma plantago-aquatica (assembly GCA_963693085.1). Classification (NCBI taxonomy): domain Eukaryota; kingdom Viridiplantae; phylum Streptophyta; class Magnoliopsida; order Alismatales; family Alismataceae; genus Alisma; species Alisma plantago-aquatica. The sequence continues at coordinate 65,644,821 of OY856412.1, forward strand.
AGGCCCTCAGTAAGGCACAAAGATCAAGGCATGCACTGAATGCGCATGACCACAGAATGGGTCCAAAGGGGAATGCAGGCGTTCGCCAAAGACTACAGGCTAAGGCTACTACTGCTCAGTCTGCTGCTACTCAGGAGTCCTCTACCATAGGTAGCACACCTCTGCCTCGCCATGATGTCTGGATAGCTGGGAGGCAAAATAAGAAGGGAGAAATAACTAAGGCCGCAACTGCTGAGGCGGCTGCAAAAATGGTAAAATACAACTCTGACAGCAATCATTCGAATATTGATTATTTGTTTTGTTTACTTAAGTACAAATTTTTGTTTTGGCGATTAGCGGGAGCTGCACGAGCTGAGGAAACAAGGAAAGTTCATCCCTGAGGGAACAAAGGATGAATTGACAGTTGCTCTGGGTAACCCAGAGCATCCTGGACGTGTTAGGGCTGCAGGCGCTGGTGTGGGCATCAAATCTTTTTTTGGGTCATCCCAGTGCAAACATATCCCAAAAGCGGGACTTTCACAATAAGAGGTAACATATTCTTTCTTTATAATGTTACTGTAAAAGAGAATTCAAAAATTAGAATTTGACGTTTCTTTTATCCATGTATAGGTGGATAAGCTATTTGACAGGAAACTCGAAGAAGCAATGAAAAAGTGATAGGCATCTCAGACTGCCACTTACCAGACAATACCTACTGCAGACTCTACTCCTACTCCTACTGTAGAGGTTGGGAGTAATCCTGTAGAACCACCACCTAGCACATCCACTGTAAGTATTTTTATGACATAGTAACTAGTTTTTTAATTCAAGATGATACGTATATATGAAATTGTAGTCGTTTCAAAAAAAGATGATATGTATATATGTATATAACATTCTTTACACAAAAATTTGTAGGGGTTGAAGCCAAGCCGTCTAAAAAGTAAAGAATATGTCGTGGTAGAGGCGTCGGCTTACCCATCCCTACCAGGGGAAACGTGTCACGGGTCTCCAGTACCAGCTGGTTGGATTCGGGTGAGCCCGATACATATATTCCCCCAATTTCTGGAACTTTCACTGCCATATGCCCACCCAGATTGTGAAACGCTTGGTGAGGCACTAGGCGGAGTGATATTGTGGCTAAAAGCAGATGTCTTATTTACTGATAAGGTATGGTAAATTTACATTACGTTCAATTGTTAGTGTGTGAATATGCTGGCAGTTGATCTGAAATTATATATATATACAGGTTAAAAAGAAGACACCCACAGCATCTAGGCCTCCACTTCCACCTCCTGCATTACCTAGTTGGGTTCCACAGGACCTACCTGTCCCGTTAGGTCCTAACTGTAGGGGTATGGCAGTATGGTTATGGGAACATGATATAAACTCCCCTATAACTGTTTCTTCTGATTCAGATTCTACATGTCAGTCATACAAAACAAAACTATTTATACAAGATATATTGGAGTTGTTTCGATATGATTGGCTAAATACATCTGTGATAGAGCTATGGATAAGGTGAGATATTCTTTATACATCCATATATCTTGTGTATGATCTGGTGATCTGGTTTCTTATTTATTAATGCATGCGTAATTAATACATATTTTGCAGCTACTTAGACAACATATGTGTAGATTTTGGATTCGAACAAGTAGGGTTTTTGATTCCATCCTTGATTAGTCTAGTAGCTAAAGACCCTACATCAGTTCAACAATACTGTTGTGAGTCTTTTTCAAATTTTTCTATAAAAAAGAAGACGGTGATAATGGCTCCATTCAATGTAGAGTAAGTTTACTTTGCTTATATAATTTGGACTTAAGAAAATTACATTTTATTGTGGATTTTGTGTTATTAATTTTTAACTTTTTTTCCTCTAGGGGTAGGCATTGGGAGTTATTGGTTATTGCCCCCGAGACGTTCACTGTGTATTATCTAGATCCTAAGGGGGGTAAATTGAATACAAGATTTGGACACATAATGAAAATGGCAATATTTCGGTGAGAAATATTTCATTTTTCATATCCGTTAACATATGTTATTACATTACTATTTAATTGCAATGTTCTGTGTTACATTAACATGTAGGGGTTTTGAGGAGTACAAGAAGGCTGGAGGAAAGGTCCCCACAAAAAAGAACCAGCCAATAATTTAGAAGAACGTGCAAGTAAGTTCCCGACTGTAATATATGTATATATTATTTATGTGATCAATGCTTAATTAGTTGTATTTTTTAATATTTTGTATGTTTGAATTTATAGTGTGCTACACAAGACAACGGATGGGCATGTGGATACTATGTCATGCGATATATGCACATGCTTGTCAAATATGCCACAATGGACATCGATTGTATTGCTCAGGTATTATATAGTCTCATTAGATAATATGATCAAAATATATCAATCTTATTTATAGCTCATTAATTATATATATACATCATTCTCTTTACAGGTGTTTAAAGCTGACCCCATTATAGGAAATGACTTACCAAATGTTAATGCTCCCTATACAATGGGAGAATTAAATGAAGTAAGAGAAGAATGGGCAACAGCCATACAATTAGTGGGGGCTTTAAAATATAATTGGGATCCTGATAGCGAATAATGACTAAACAATGATACTTTGTAAATGAATTTCTGAATTATAATATATGTGTGAATGTTTCTACATGTCTAGATGTTTCTACATGTGTCTGAGTGAAAATGAATGAAAGTGTTGGTTGCTATATGAGTGTTTCTATATGTGTGAATGTGAATGAATGGAACTACAAATTGCTAACATGTGTGAATGTTTATAAATGTGTGAAAATAAAATGGAACTGCAGGTTGCATTGCTAAATGCATGTGCTACTTTTTTATTGTTAATTTTGCAGGTTTGCGGCCTGTTGTCGGCTGATATCAATGGATGTCGTAAAACCTACAGTTCATAACTGAACTGAACAAGTTTCTCATCCTGCGACCAGCCACAACAGGTCTGCAGACTGACAAAAAAAAAACCAATAGGCGTCGGTTATTTGTAAATAACCGACACATAATGATATAGTGTCGGTTTTTTTACAAATAACCGACGTCTATTTCGTGTGGCGCGAAGATATATGGCGTCGGTTATTTATAAATAACCGACACTGATAGTGCCCAAGATGGCGCCCTTTCTGTGGCGCGAAGGGTTTGGGCGTCGGTTTCTTACCTAATAACCGACGCCTATAGTCCCATGATGACGCATTTTTGGTGGCGCGCGAAGTGTTTGGGTGTCGGTTTTGGAACCAACGCCTAATGGGTGGACTTTTAGTGTCGCCGACATAGGTGTCGCTTAGAAACCGACACTAAAGGCTTTAAATAACCGACACTAAAGGTAGGTTCTGTAGTAGTGCGAGCTCTGGCCTCAAAACGTACCACTCCTTGGCCTTCTCTTTGAGAGAGAAGGGGAAGAGCGTCCTCCTGATCAAGTCGTCTGTGGCGACAGGCGTGCGGAAGGTGGAGCACGTTTCTAAGAACGCATCTATATGGTGGTAAGGATTTTCGTTCTCCATTCCGTAGTATGTGGGAAGAAGTCCCAAGAGTTCTGGTGGGATGGAGAACTGCTGACTGGGCATTTGGTCCACCAGCATGGCTATGGGGGAGTTGTAGTTCCCCGACGTGAAATACTCATGAAGCGGGCGGTGTGGAGGTGGAGGTGGAACATCCGGTGGTGGGTCATTCTCAGCCATCTCGGTCTCTCGGTGTAGGTTGCGGCGAGCTTGACGCCTTCTTCTTCCAATCTCGGGGTCGTAAACCACCAAGTCAGTGCAAGTCGAACGCGTGCCACACATGCACAACTGTCACCTGCGCAAGTCACAAGCAAACAACAAGGGGCCAAGTTAGCGAACCAATATGCAAGAGTAACACAAAGAATAAATAATAGCAATGGTGAGGGCAAAAGGAAAGGCTAAGCTATACTATCTAATTAGGCCGAGCGCCTCTATCCCCGGCAACGGCGCCAGAAAGCTTGATGCGACCCCGCTAGTGGTGCTTTTACACCCCATGAGGTCAGAGCGCACGAGATGTGGGATCTTATGCTTTCGAAAATTTATAGACCTACACTAACTACCTACGTCCACTAAGACACTACACCCGCAAGCGCACAGGATCATGTCATAGTATAGGGAGGCGGTAAGTACAGGGTCGATCCACGGAGATAGGGGGCACTAGAGTTAGACGGGGTAAGCTACGTTCCTAGTGCGAAGAGTAAGGTTTTTAGGGTTTTAAGTTTGATTGGTTGATTACACTAATGAGCAAGTAAGAGATGCGAGAAGGAAACTAAATTATGGAAGAGCGAGTAAATTAGTAAACTAAGCTATCAAACTAACTAAGCAAGAGCAAGGAGGGCTACACTACTCTATCAAGGCAAGAAGCAATTAAGAACTAAACTAACCACTAGCAAGAGCAAGACCCTAAGTTAACACTAAAGAGCAAAACTAAGCAATCAACTAAGTTAACTAAAGCAAATGAACTACATTAGCATTAACAAGCAAACTAGGCAATTAGGGTTTTAAGCAATTAGAGGAAGGAGGTGGGCCATTTGGGAATGTGACCTTGACATTAGTTGGGGGATGTCACCATAATAAGCAATTAACATATTTCATTCTAGATTACCAAACCAAACAACAAGGTGGGTGCTATGAGAATGTACCCTAAGCTACTAATTGGAGAACTAGGGCTAGGTGTAATTCTCATATGACGTACCAAGTCTAGGTCTCTAGGATAAGTGGTATTAGTCAATTGAGGACCAAGGGTAAGGATGGGAGTAGAGATGAGGATATTTGACCTCATGCCACTAGCCACCTCAGCCTTTTGGAAATCCTAGGCAATTGCACTAACCACACTTATACTAGTCACTTATAACTCACATTTGCATGTAGGAATAAGGTGATTATGTAGGAAGATAGGGGGCTAGCTAGGGATCCGAATTAAGGACCTAGGAGACAATCCTATGATAGCTACATAGAAACCAACACCCTAGAGGCAAATGTCTTCAAGCACCACAAGGCAAGCAATTAATGTAATTAAGAAACAACCACATGCACAAGTAATGGGAAATGAGACACAAGCAAAGGCAATCATCATAGAAATGAAATATGTTCATTACAAATTATATTCCCCCAACATGGTATCACAGTCACATTTTTGCCCCAAACAACCCACCCAAGGGGGCTTAGCTATACATGATCAAACTAGGAACAAAGAAGAAGGGAAAGAGAGTAAGAAACACCATGGATGCTTGATGTAGCTCGACCACCTTCACCTCCTTGCTGCTAGCCACGAACCTCCTCCTCCAAAGGTGCCCAAGAGCATGGAAATGGTGGAATGGATGGATAGAAACCTAGAGAAACTAGATTTCTATGGTGGAAATGAGTGGAAAGTGGGTGGAAATGGCATTAAATGCAAGGAAGTAGGTGGATGGGAGTAATGGAGGCAAGGGAGCAGATGGGGGCGGCTAGGAGGTGCTCTCCCTTGAGCCCTAGAAGCAACTAGTGTTTATATAGGAGCTAGGGCTAAGTGGGGGTATAAAAGGAAAAATAGTGGAAAAGTCTGTTGGGAAGAAGGCCACCACGACCGTGGTGAAGGGCCACGGCCGTGGTGAAGACTGTATAACATGGCCGTGGTCAGGTGGTACGACCATGGTGAAGGGAAACTGGAAATGAATGGAGTGGCTCAATACGACCGTGGCGAGGAGCCACAGCCGTGGTGAAGTGGTTGGGCCACGGGCGTGGTGTGTGGCCACGGGTGTGGCATCTGGCGAACATTCTCTTGTTGATTTCTGGCAATACACATTACGGTCGTGGGCAGTGGCCACAGCCGTGGTGACTCTGGCTTGTCATGGTCATGGCCGAGGGCCATGCCCGTGGTGATTCTGGCCATTTCTCCTGTTGGAATTGCTTCTCCTTGGCAATAAACATAACGGCCGTGGGCAGTGGCCACGACCATGGTGAGGGCTTGAGTAGGATGATGAACTTCAAACTTTGTCAATTTCGGATGTCCTTGCTTGGTGACGACTCTTTGGCCACTAAGGTAGGTTGGGGGAGGTTTGGGGCCTTCTTTGGGCCCCTCCATCACACTCGTCCATCCATTGTGGTCCAAATACCTGAAAATAGTGCAACGAACATCCATAAGTGTATTTGCAATGATAATCAAATTGGGGGAAAATACTTGTAATCTAACATGTTTAGATGCAACTTATATACAAAATGGCACAGGATGGAGCCCTAAAATAGGGCTGCATCAGTTGCACCTCTCTCAATCCATATTGAGCAATTGTCCCACTTTCTCTCTCTCTCTCTTTTGATCTTATTTGAAGGGTGTGTGTGAAATCTCTCCCTTGAGACTTATTTAAATTCTTTTGTGACTCTGATCTCAAACACAGTTATATATTAACATTGCTCAGTCGTTATAGGTCTTTAGCATCTAATATTTATAATCTTGTTCATGCTACCCATAGTTGAACCCTAATTGGTGGAATTGTTCTATATTGTGTTACTTGTACACTAAAACCCTAATTTGCTCATGATGGATTCTTATGATTTGATGTTCCACTTTTAGTTGAAAAATCTTGTCTAATACCATGACTAATTTCACCTACTTATACATTGCATGATTGTTGATTCAGTAGTACTATGGTTTATAATATGCTTTGGTTTTTAAGGTTATGTGCCTTTTATGTTTTTGTGATGGACGTGATGTGCCCCATACCTGGATTTTGTTCTCGCATTTATATATTTGGGAGTATGATCATATGCTATGCCTATCAGGCTAGGGTTATGCACTTTAGCTGCCATTATTTTGTTATAATTCACTAGTACCATACTTATCTCAACTGTATGTTGATTATTTCATTTTATCAATGGGTCATGTTCCATCATTTCTCTATGTGTACTCATGAGGCATATTTTATTTTAATTCATGGCATGTACATCTATTTATTTACATGGTGTTGTAATGTTTCTTTTAATATCCACTAGGATGGTTCCTTTCCCTATTCCTCTAGGAAGGATTGTTATAGTTGTTGTCCTTTTTTCCCATATAGTTGCTTGATTGCTATTATGGGCACATAATGGCATTTTATGGTGACAACATATACTTAGTCTTCTCTTGTGGGGTACACTTCCAACCCCTAGGTGAGATCAAGGAGGCGTGAACTAGAGTTAACCAAGATGTATCCAGTTATAGATGATCTTCTTGGGAGGTAGATTGAAGTAGTTGATTTACCCTTTATAGATTATTTCCTCTAGTTTTCATTTATATACACCTTGCATGGTGAAGAACAATGATAGACATAAATACTATAGTAGTCAATTTCTTAAATTCTGTTGCTACTTCTTATAGTGATTGATACATTACATACTTGAATTATAGTATATCATCCTTTTGGAAAAATTGTTATTGAAATTGGCATTGGATGGTTTTCTATTGTAAAGAGTGGGATCCTATAGAGGGCCCACTCAAATGGTATAATAGATGATCCTATAGAAATTAAGTAGCGGAAAAGAAAACCATTTATAGATTTACAAATGGTTCCATATACATAAGTTATCACCCTAGGGGTGGTACATGAAGATGAAAATACTACATGTATTTTCACAAGAGTCCTAGTTACAGAGGGAAACATGGCCATTCCAAGCTATCCTCAAGCTAACTTCATGTGTCCATGTCCTTTGAAGCACCTATACCTGGGTAGTTTTGGGAACACCCAACAAATTGATAAAAATGGTATGCGTAAATAACAAGTGGTATATGTGCACAACATAAATATTTTGAGCATTTTAATAAAGTGGTGCAAAAGAGGGAGTTTCAGAAAGAGAGACTGATTGACTTAAAAGGGAAGAAATAAAAGGCCAAATTTTAAGAAATGCACCATTATAGGAATATATTAGCCAGGTTAACACCCAAAATTAAATAGGGAAGAGCACATAACTGATCTTTATAGCTATTGATTAACTCAATAGATATATTGGGTCCCCAAAGTTGCATATTCATCCTAATAAATATCAGGTATGTCAATCATGATAAATTGTAAATGTGTATATGTTTCTTTTATAGATTTTTCATATTTTTCTTACCATGGTCCCGATCACCTAATTTCATATTAGGGTATTTATTTTTATTAAGTGTACATAAGACCTATTTTAGTTCTAATATCCATCTTTAGATACATACATCCAATATATTTGTGTTTTTTTCATTACTGCAATTTATATCTTGCAATTTTGTTAATTATTTTATGCACTATAGCTTGTTGTGGTCAACTAGGTCAAGGATATGAATTATGAGATATTATTGGATCAAAATACTCTTATAATAAGAGTCTAAGTTTAAATCCAACACATGCCCATATATATACATTAGTCACACTCTCAGGCATATATTTATTTGATATAAGTTTGAACTAAGTGGTCATATAAAAAACATCAAACTGATAATTAGTCAAACTGATTTGTCATCTAATTTTAGTTTTTGTAAAGTATGAAAATTTTCATATATGTCTAATTGTTCATTCTATTTAAGCCCCTTTTAATTTATATAAGTAGAATGATATTAATACACTTCCTATTATCCATCCAACATATATGTGATTCTATGGTCTGAAACCATATAATGACAAATATTAGGGTGATGAATTAACTAGGTTAGATTATATCATTTACTTTATCATTTAGTATATCCTTATCTTTGGTTTAGGTAATTGGATTTTTGGATTTAAAAGTTATGCGAGATTGAACTTGATTGAAAGACTTACCTACATCTCCTTCTGAACTGATCTTCATTGTTTGAAATATTGATCAAATTTTCATCTTTGGAGCCAAGTTCAAACTATTACTTGGTGTTCCCTAGAGACAAGCCAACATTCTCCTATTGGCAGCCTCCTCGAGAAGGCACTCTCCATGCCTTTCTTTAGTCTTTAGAAATATGGGAGTTAAATCTCTTGTTAGCAAAGGAGTTCAACAGGAAATGAAGAAGTTTCTTGGCTATGAGTTGAAGGAAGGTGATGTGTTGGTATTCAGCTAGAAGAATATAGGGAAGAATAGGTGGCATCTGCTATTATGGTTGTCGGATCCACCAGTTGCAGGCCTAAGATTTACTTGGTTGAGCATTGGTATTGACAAATCCATGATAGAAGTGGTGTGCTTGTGGGTGTCGGGTTGGTGTTGTCGAGGTGAAGCAAATGAGTATGGTCTGGCATGGTCTGTAGATCTAGAACTGGTTGCCGACTCTAGAAGATGGAGAAGCATCACCATTGTGTTGCAGGTGCATTCAGTAGGCGAGAAAGTTGTAGATTAGTAATGGCTTTTAGTTGGCTTGAGCAGTGAATGGTGATGAGGAGGAGAGATGTATTGCAAGGTTAAGGAAGGAGGAGGTCGCAAGTGAAGTTGGGGAGTTGTTGGTACAAAAGACTCGTCGTCGCCCACTGATACTACTAGGCAGAAGTGCCCACAATGCCAATGAGGATGACACCTTATGAAAGGAAATGGTTATCATAATAGGGAGGAGAAGAGCACCCAGAACTGTTAAGTTAGAATTAGTAATGGCAATGGCCACTTCCAACCTTGCCATGGAAGCTTTTAGATCTGTCGCATCTTTGTCGGCTAGAGAAACTAGTGGCGGAGGCTAGGTCTTAAGATCGAGTAAGGAAGTTGAGGGAAAGAAGAAGAGAAGAAGAGGTGAGGGAAAAGGAGAAATAATAGACAACGACACTCTTGGAGTTGGCTATGGCTTCTGCACCACCAGTGTTGTTGGGCGTTGAAGAAAAAGAGGAGATGAGTGATCCTTGCAATGGTAGCAAGTGATCACCAAAACAAGATCACCACCACCGACCTTGTACCTAGTGGCCCTGGGCTCAGAGGATGATTGCAAAGCAGCAACGAGGAGGTGATTACGAGACTCCAGGCTACAAGCTCACATTGATCACTATCGTCAGTTTATGATGGCTCTTCTTTATCAGTATGATGCTAAGGAATATAGATGGGACTAGTGTCTGGTTCAAGTGGTGGTGGTGGCCATCTTGGAAAAGAAGGAGAAAGAGCAGATGTTCTAGGTACTAATAGACCAGCTTTCGACTACTACAATAATTGTGAAATCCCTTTGCTACCATAGTTGGGTGTTGGTAGAAAGGAAGAAGGAGAAGGTTTAGTGATGGTGGAGGTTGCACTGAGTGGTGGTGGAAGGGCATGTTGCAGACTTGCTGCACGGTGTTGGGTGTTAGGAGGGAAGATGAAAGGCGCCTAGGGTTATGTAGGGATAGGAGTAAAGAGGGGAAAAGAAATAGAGGGGAGTGGTTGTTGATTACAGATTGGTCATGACATCAGTGTGAGGATGAGAAACTGTAAGCGGGGGTGAATGTCATGCGTTACCAAGAATGATGGAGAAGAAACTTAGGGGAAAGAAAATTTAAGCATTGATTGCATCAATTAAAACTAGGTTAGTTAACATGTTTCTTTACTTGCTCAATTGAAATGGGAAATGATATTCAAAAGACATGAAATTTCAAATAATTGATAGTTGAGATACGACGAATCAATATTTAATATATATTTCACCTTTTAAGAATGGTTCATAAAAAGAACGGTTAGTGTCTTATTTCATAATTTGTATATTAAGTATTCACATAAGGTATTGATTCCTTTTTGTTAATCAATTGTGGCCTAACAATCAATATTAATTCTATGCATTTCATCCCATGATCCTAGGATGATATTTGAGTGTAAAATATAATTAATAATGTTATATAATTGACCCCATGAGACAATTAATTACTTAACTTATTCTAAAACTTCATACATAAGGATTTATATTGAAATATTAAATTTTTATTCAATTATTCCCATTTTAATATATTTCAAGGGAAAGAAATAATCAAATACTAACATAATTAAAGATAATCCTATGATAATATACGTTGAGTTATATACCCAGAATCGAGTATGTAACAACACTCCACCCCTGAAAGAGGATTTGTCCCCGAAATCCACCAAGCTATAGTCGGGTATACTAAGTTACATGTTCAAATCAAAGCCTGGATTTTTAGCTCACTTAATTAGGTAAAACTATGTTACTGCATACATCATCTCCCGATTATACTACTTCAATTAGAGGTTTATCTAGGGCATAAAACATAGGATTCACATAACACGAGTGTATGGTTATGGTTATGTGTTTGGATATAATGATTTCACTATCCACTTACAATATTCATAGAATTACTTGCACATGGTCTCCAGGTTTTCGTACTACCTGTCTTAGTTTTCCATCATTTAAGTATTAATAACAAATTTTGCAAAACTAGGTTTTCCCTTGGAAACATTCAAATTTCCACCACTAAGTTGGTAGACCAAGCTAGTCGATGGAAGACAACCTCAACATATATCACCAAAATCTTTATTATCAATGATGTTGTTATTATTTCCATTTATGAATTTTACTTGTTTTGTCAGGTGTATAAGTATTTTTAGGGTACATCATGACTTCTTAACATGGAAAAATGAGGGCTAGATCTTAGGATTTGGTATAGTTATGGATTTTTACCATGGAGTAATAATTAGTTAATGTCTAATGACCAACCATTTAATATAAATAGTTAAACATGTTATGGTTAAGGCATAACATTATGGGTTTTTGTTTGGATTCCTAATGAACATGTATGTTTATCATTATAAGGTGTTGTATGCAACCTACTGAATTAGTCATCCATAGTTATTGTATGCACTTTACATTACACGTGTTTTGAGAAATGTTTATGTAGTACATTTTCACTTTTGTTTGTTATGAATTTATAGAAAATATGTGTTGAATTTCTTTTAGCGATCCTAATGTCTTTAACTTTGCTTCTAGCATAGAACCCTCTTTAACAGTACATTCCTAGAAAAATAGGGGCATTGACCATTATATTCCCTAATATAACTTAGTATATTATCTTAATAGAAATCATCCTCTAGGGACTAGTGAAGGTGATTTTTTTTACCAAAGTAGAAATTCTTAGCCACCACCCTAGTTTGGCATAATTAGAAATGCTTAGCCACCACCCTAGTTTGGCAGTACCTATAATTGTTTGACCTTCTTACCATAAGTTACCCAAGAGTTTCCTATTATAATAACTATTGATTTCAACTATCCATTAAATTAAGTTACAATCCTGAGACTGCAAGGACCTATCCCTTGAAAGAACATATCTACCCATATAGAGTTAACAAGGGTATGCCATCTATATCATAGTTATATATACATCTAAACTTCTTATTATTAAATTTTATATCAAAATTAGGTATAGGGTATCCGGTTAGAACATGTCAGTCAAAGATTTCATCACTACATGGTTTCTCTATGCCTCTGTTTCTTGTGGTTGTGACTTGATTCTAAAACCATCGATAAAATCTGATAAAATCTCAAAGCCTTTTTTGTACATATAACTTTATAATGAAAATAAGGTTTAAGATCAAAACTTTACAATAGAAATTTAGAAATGGTCCAAAATCAATTCGAGAACCAAGTCAACAACTTTCCTTACATTATACACATGTTATTGTCCTAACATCATTGCAATCTATCTAAAAGGTCTGATACTTCAAGAATCTAAAAGGTCATACTAAAGCATATCTAAAATATAGCATAGGAAGAGGGAATTAGGTTAAGCCTATATATGTCTTCAAGATGTCCTTCCTCTTATATTAGTTGAACTCATTTCTCATAAAGGAGGAAATAGGAGTTTTACACTTGAAGAGACCACTCCTACATAGTGTAATTACCAAATCCAATAAGAGGATAGGGAGGAAATAGGGTTACTCGAAAGTGGCATGTGGAAGTGGCTAATCTAGACTGAAATTTCAACCCTAATTGGTATTCCACAACATAGGAAAGTATATCATCAACCCATAACGTTCACCTGACTGCCCAACTAAATAATTACATTGGATAACTTGAAATAGTCAACTCATCAACTACTTAGGCTCTGATACCATGTTATAAAGATTGAGACCTGATAGACGGACCACTTAAATGGTATAATAGACGAGCTGTTAGAAATTAAGTGGCAGAAAACAAAATCATTTACAAAGTTACAAATGGTTCCATTTACATAAGTTATCACCCTAAGGATGGTACATAAAGATGAAAATATTACATCTACTTTCAAAAGAGTCCCATCTGTAGAGGGAAACATGGCCATTCCAAGCTATCCTGAAGATAACTTCATGTATACAACCTTCACATGTCCATCTCCTTTGACACACCTATACTTTCTTAGTTTGGGAACACCTAGAAAATGGATAAAATGGTATGTATCAGTAACAACTAGTATATGTGCACAATATAAATATTTTGGGCATTTTAAGAAAGTGGAGTGCAAAAGAGGGAGTTCCGGTAAGAGGGGCTAATTGACTTTAGCTAAGTTCAAAAGCATGAATTTCAAGAGAATGAGGCATTTAAATTTTAGAGCACAATATTTGAGAAAAAGTCTTTCCATTATTTACAATATCAGGACAATCAAATACACTCAGATGCAGATATATTTAGACTAAATAGCTATGGTACGACCAAGATACCACTGGATCTTTGGCCTAAATAAAAATGGGTGGAATAGCACACCCTGGGTGGAATAGCACACCCCTATATTAAAGAGGTGGAATAGCACACCCGGGTAGAAAAGCATGCCCTAGTGGTTGTGCTCATGAACCATACAATATATGTCTATCTAAATTATCAAACATGCGTAAATAGAGTGACAAGATATGGTCTATGTCACCAATCACATTTTTAAATCCAAACAACAATGCATGTGGGGTCATAGACCCAAGGCAACAAGATATTTGATATTTTTAGAGAATAAGGAATTTTCATCATGGAATAAATAAAATGGCAAAATATAAGAAATGCATCATTATAGGAATGTATTAATCAGGATAATGCCTAAAATTAAATAGGTAAGAGCACATACCTTATCTTTATAGCTATTGATTAACTCAATAGATATATTCGGTCCCAAAGTTGCGTATTCATCCTAGTAAATGTCAGGTATGTCAGTCAAGCTAAATTGAACGTGTATACATTTCTATTACATATTTTTAGATTGTTCTTACCATGTTCCCGATCGGCTAATTTCATATTAGGGTATTTATTCTTATTAAGTGTACATATGACCCATTTTAGTTCTAATATCCATCTTTAGATACATACATCCAATATATATGTGTTCTATAATTCATTATTGCAATTTAGATCTTGCAATTCTGTTCCTTCTTTTACACAATATAGCTTGTTACAGTCAACTTGGTCAAGGATGTCCATAATGAGATATTATTGGATAAAAATACTCTTACAATAGAGTCTAGGTTTAATTCCAACACATGTCCATATATATACATTAGTCACTGTCATAAGCATATATTTATTTGAATATAGGTAATGAACTATGTGGTCATAAAAAATACATCAAATTGATAATTCGTCAAACTAATATGTCATCTAATTTCAATTTTTGCAAAGTATGAAGTTATCCATATATGTTTATTTGTTCATTTTTTTAAGCGGATTTTAATTTACATAAGGAAAATGACATTAATACACTTCCTATTATCCATCCAATGATATGTGATTCTACGGTTTGAAATCATATAATGACTTATATACGGGTGATAGATTAACTAGGTTAGATTATATCATTTACTTTGTCATTTAGTATATCCTTATCTTTGGTTTAGGTAATTGAATTTCTAGATTCAAAATTTAAGTGAGATTGAACTTGACTGAATGATTTATGTAACATACCGAATCCTGGACATTTTCTCTTTTGTCCCTCTTTATAAGCTTTTCCTTTCATTTCTATCCTCTTTGGCCTTTCTGTTAATTTGTGGAGAATATAATGGTTTAGTGGACATTTGTTCACCTTTTATGCCAATAAAGGGGTTTGATGTACAAATACCTCAGTAGAAGTCTAAGTAATGGGCTTGATGTGCAATTGACTACTTAAGTATTAAAAATAATAAAAGAATTCATGCTAGAACTTTCTAGGACTTTTTAGAATATGGAAAAAGAAGATAAATACCAAAATATATATAAAGGAGATGATAAATGTAATAATTGGATAAAAGCTGATAGTGTGAAACATATGGCTCAAAAATCATAAAAAGGAAAACCCACGAGATAATTTGATACCCAATATTAGTTCCTTGAACTAAAAGTTACTTAAGGGCCAAGTATCACCCAATTTGGAAAGTATATATATATATATATAAGTCTTTATTAAGGGAAAAT
The DNA here is from genome assembly GCA_963693085.1 of Alisma plantago-aquatica. Classification (NCBI taxonomy): domain Eukaryota; kingdom Viridiplantae; phylum Streptophyta; class Magnoliopsida; order Alismatales; family Alismataceae; genus Alisma; species Alisma plantago-aquatica. The sequence goes on from OY856412.1 coordinate 65,660,078, forward strand.
AGGAAATAAGCCAAGAAGGAGAAATAAAACATTTAATGATGCAAAAAGTTGAAAATAATATTAGATTCGTGATCTACACATTAAAAATAGCCTTTGGGTGAATTTTCATGTAATTTGGATAAACTTAAATATACATGTGTAATCAAGAGAGAGAAAGTGTGTAGAACCTTCCATAATATTAAATAAATATACAAAGAACTCCAACATACAAAATTGATGGCAAATTCGTATCCAACACATTAAATATGACTTGTGAGTGAAGTTTCATAAAATTTGGAGCATCTTAAAGCCACTAATGCATGAGGAAAGAGAAAGTATGATTTGATTTACTTAACATATAAAATGTTCTCCAAAGTAAAATCTAATTACATATTCGGATTCCTCATATAAAAAATATGCTAGATGCCAAATTTGACTTAATTTGGAGTTCGTTTGCACCCTCAAAAGAGGAGAGAGAACAAGAGAAATAAGTGCATTCACACTGTATTCGAATTTGATTGGGAATCAGTTAAATGTCTGTCACGCGATTGATTATTTTGGTGCAAGATGAGGGTCATCAGATCATGATCATGTGATTAGTAGATCGTCATCTACCTCACGCCATATAAGGCAATAGGCATCGATTTTATTGATTTTATTTTTGTGATTTCTCCCTCTTCCGTCAACCATTCTCCAAGATTTATGTTTCTTTGGCTTTGGGAAAAGATTCCACACCTAATGAGTGCTTGCTCAAAGCCTAACATGTTGTATTCTAGAACCCCTAAAATTCATTCTCCAAGCTTTTAGAAGTCCACATCCTTTGACCTAAGGACCAAGTCCTATATATACTTATCACTATCTAGGGTTTCGTCTCGTCGTGAGTCTTCATTACATGCCCTGAATTTCTCCTCTGGGTCAGATAAAGTTAACGCCAGAGTCCCTCTTTTCTCCATGGATTGCAGCGCATGTAACTGGCTTATTGGTTCATCGGGCCTCGAATTCCCTCTTTGGTAAGCATCTACGTCCCTCATCTTCTGTTTTGTCATTGATAGTTTTGTAAAACCTCATCGCTAACGGGTTTCCCCAAATTCGTGAGGACCTACTACACCTGTTTGCTGCCATGGTGGGGCGAGACAAAGGGGATGACTCCCCCACTTGATTTTCTAATTTTACCCCTCCGCTCTTCCTTCTTCTCATCTCTGTTTCATGCGAGGGCATTCTCGTTCTTTTAGTTTTTGTTTTCTCAGCTTTGACCAGCGCCAGATGACGCGGGCCGCTGACTTGGCCACTTTCCATTGGGCCAAGTCATGGGCCCAACCTCTGTCTCGCTCTCTCTTAGTTTTTCAAACCGATTTTCCTATGTGGCATCTTCTGGTTGGCTGGATTTCAATAAATCATAACTATTAACCGTTTGTCCAAAAATTAAAAATAAAATATGTTTTGGAACTTGGAAAATGTTCTCTTTCTAATAAAAATATTTCCAAAGGTTGATTTCAAGTTTTAATGAAGGGGATTTTCTAAAAAAATTAATTAATTTGTTAAAAATCACCAAAAATGCATCTAAAATGTCCATATCTTCAAAATACATAATATTATATGTTTTCTTAATCAGAAAACCTAACTAAGACAATTGTGATAATTTTAAGGTCTAAATCGATGGTTTGTGTAAAAAGTTGGTAACTTTGGGGTTTTAAGTCTTTAATGAATGTACATGGTTCTAATACATGGATATGATAATGATATTAGGACAAGTGGACTCTGATCTTGCTTAGGGATCTGAAAAGTGGTTTTCTAGGACTCTAAGGAAGAGGTATGTGCATCTAACACCTTAGTTGGGAAATTTTATGCTTTAACCTATTCTTTCCTAATGAGGCAATTCCCTTTTCTTGAAACCCTAATTATTTGAGCCTCAAATCAGATTATTGTTTTGTATTATTTGGGTCTTATACCCCACTACCATGCTTATTGAATATTTTTATTACCCTTGCCATGACTACTTTTCTAGCATGTAGATTTATGTTCTATTTAATTTAAAGTAGCAGTACTTATGTACAACCACCCATAGAGGGCATGTATTTAATCACCCTTGGGAATGTTTTACTCTCCCCATATTATTTTGTAGGTGACTGGGAATGTCTTATTCTCCCCTGACCTATATGATAAAGGTTTGGTAGGTGCCTCAACCCTACTTAGCTAGGTAGACATAATTATCTTACATGCAAATCCTTTTTCATATAATTGTGAATGGCAAGTTTCTTTTGAATATAACATCATACTCTTTTTATCTTCATCTTATGATGAACCCTAGCATGTTTTTATTTGCTTTACTTATCTTCTTATCCTAGACTTGTTTTGTGACACATACGTTTCATCCATTTCCCTTTTGCTGGGTGTCTTCCCAACCACCCAGGTGCTAAGCAAGGTGATGGATAAGACATGAAGATCTTAGCTTTTGGCTTGGACTTGGTTGATGGGGATGTTTCTTTGGAGACAATATTGTATTAGTTAGACTTCCCTCTATCTGGATCCTGTTTGTGTATCTTGATGTAAACCCTAAAGGGTGAAGGATGTATTCTTGTATTTTTTTATGAAATTGATTATAGTCAGTTATTATTTATTCCACTACTTTCCAATGGTCTTTTGTATACCATATAAATAAAGATTTGAAATTTTAACACCCTTTTCAACATACCTTTTGAGTATGTTGGGAATGGATGTTTGATATTTCAATTTTTTAGTAAAGGGGTGATTTCACTCTTTACAACATGGTATCAGAGCCCATGGTAGTCAAAATCTGACTATTTCAGTTTTGTATCCCTAGTAAGAATCCTTGCCTTACATAGTTTCCCTTTAAGTTACATGCTTACCCTAGATTTGATATATGTTGATGAAAGGTTGATTTAGGATCTTATTGTTACACATTAGAATCACGTTGAGTAAAAACCTAATATATTTACAATTGAAAGATTCTTAAGTAATCATAATTTGTTTAGGTTTGCCTTTAGGCAACTTTTAGGGCATGAAGTTGAAGCAAAGGTCTCTAGAAAAGATCAGGTTCTGGGGGATGGAAATATTTTCCTCCGTGCCACTAGCTTGGTTTACGAGGACTCCCAGATCCTTATGATATCGACCTAGTCTGAGCTGATATGGATTGTCTAAAATAGTTTTCTTTTAGGCAATAGTAACCTTAGAAAACTATGTTGGATATCTTTGGGAACCCTATGTTTCAGGTGTATGATGACTTGTTTGAGGGTGGATACCAAGATAGTTTCTTTATGTCCCTTAGGACCACATGCTTGGATAGTTTATCCCTAGAACCTAGACTTTGAAGTTTGGAGTTAAGTGAGCTATCAGAGTGTGCAGTGGAAGTGTGATGGATCTTGTATAAGGTTTAGTTAGACTCATCCTTTAACCCTAGCATAGTTTGGATTGATAGGTCGAACCCTTTAAGGGGTGAAGTATAGTTGGTTTGATGATGTTTGGGTAGTTAGATTTCAAGGATGAAATCCTCTTTAGGGGGATGGAACCCTATCACATCTTGAAATCTTTCTACTCTATCTTTAGAAACCCTAACTCCATGAATAGGAGGTTAGTATGCTTGGATCATTGGTCTTGACCAAACATGTAATAGTGGTAACCCTAACATGCTTGTTCATATATTAATGAACATATAATGATCATCTGAGGACTACTTTATATGTTTAAACCCTAATGAATATCTAATTCACATAATATGGGTCATTCACATATTAATACTAATTATGGATACACATGATGCTAATAATGTCATGAACCGACAAACCTTAATGATATGATGAGAAAGAAAAGTGTAACCTAATCTTGGCATTAATGCATGCTATAATGAAATATAATGATCAAGTTGATACTAAACCCTAAGTTGTAATCATATAACCTTAGCCTATGCATCCTTCATGTCATTGATGATACATTAGTGACATTAGGTGGCATAATCAGATAACATACCTTGATACACATAAATGATATATAATCACCTAATCATAGATTGATCAAGTTATCGATATGAAATGCATATGATCTTATTCTCTAACACACACCTAATTAATCACCTAATCATGCCTTGGTACGTGAATCAAATCATTAATATATAATATGTTCCACCTTTTTTTTGAAGGTAAGCTTGGTATTACAATAAGAAAAGCCATACGACATCTACAAAGACAAAAGATCCAAACAATTTTGGTGACAAAGAAGTAATAGGTACAAAGACATAATGTAAGTTTGATCGGATGAAAAAAAAACACACTTCTATTTGAATTCCTCCCCAACACGCTGGACAAAGTAGCCTTCAATCAGAATTCTTCCACGATCATGGGTAGAGCTTGCATCAACGAGACTCCCACTACTAAGTCCAAAACCATCAGAGAAAAGGTCCGCATAAGCACCATTAGCTTTCCAAATTCTACAGAGCAAAACAAAAACAAATACTAGGCACAAGAAGGCACGAAGATAAGCCTTCTCTTTAAAAATAAAGGAAACTAGTATCCTAACACGACACACATGACACCACCACCTAAAAGGAAAATAAAAAAATAGGTAAAGGGAAGCAGAGACACAGCCGGATAGCGCCCTCGAAACACTGATCAGGGGGTGTAGAAACAAGCTGGTGATATAGGATAAAGGGGTGGACTGCTCAGGGAAGAACCACCACCACAACCACCCAACCATGCCTTTCCCCTGAATCCAGCCTAAGCACCAGAAAAGGAAGGACAAACCAACACGAAAGGGGGTGTCCATCACCCAATCAAGAACCCCTGAAAATTTCTCCACACCTACAGAACAGAGGCTTGGGCAAAAGCCGCACACCACCAGGCCTAGACAAGCCGAAACACAAAAAGGAAAATAGAACATAAATGCAAAGGAAAATAAAGGGGGTCAGGAGGATCCACCCGCAGCAGCCAGACCAGAGGAAGGAGAAGCTAACAACCAGCCGTGGAAAAATGAGGGTGGAAAAGAAGAGCACGAGCTATACTGCATAGAGACGCAGACAACAACAAGCCCCCTAATCGCCGCCGCAGGAGCCAGGTCACGACCCAGCCAACGACGTCGTCACTCCCGGCAGACCAACGAGAACTAGTCACACGCCTCTCTAGACCATTGACCAACAATGATGGATGAGAAAAGAGACTAGGGGGAAGGAGCGACACACCCCAGCCATCGAACCCCCCTTCCCCAAGCCGATCGTCGCGGGAGGGAAAACCCTAGGTGCTTCAGTCGCCAGAGCAAAAACACGAGCACGCTGATTATAATATGTTCCATCTTGTTTACTAAAATGCACATAATGACTTAAATATGTATAATGAGTAACTGGATTCACATAAATGTCCATAATCAATAATAAGAAGTGAATAATTATGAAAAAAATTAATCATGGTATTAATGAGAGCAAGAAAGGTAATGTGACAATGTTTAATATAGACACAAGTAATTAATGTGACATTAAATGGATTAATTGTAGATTTAATTATGAATTGAATAAAATGCCCTATCACGTGCAAGATAATTTGTTATAATTAATATAATGATAATATGAGGATAATGAAGTGTAAATACAAATTATTAATGATCAAATATATATTGAGATAATTGAGTAACCTCTAATGGTGCATACTAATGACATATAATTCTTTTTGGCAACTAAGTGAATATGATATGACATAATTAAAAGAATAATAATGATAATGTGAAATCTTAATAAATATAATGAGCCAAAAATGTTAATAATGTTAAATCTCATAAAAATAATCTTAATAGTGGAACCCCAGGTGATCCTCAAGAACCTGACCTATGTCGAGGTGCTTGTGAAGTATATGTTGATGAGTCATTTGGTGGAAGTTATGGTTGGTGGAACAATAGAAGTTTGGTGATGAGATGTTGCACCTTCACCTTCCATCCTTATTTGTGAGTTCAGGGACGAAATCCTCTTTAAGGGGTAGAGTGCTATAACATACCGAATCCTATACATTTTGTCTTTTGTCCCTCTTTCTAAGATTTTCCTTTCATTTCTATCCTCTTTGGCATTTCTGTTTAATTTGTGGAGAATATAATGGTTTAGTGGACATTTGTTCACATTTTATGCCAATAAAGGGGTTTAATGCATAAATACCTTAGTAGAAGTCTAAGTAATGGGCCTGATGTGCTATTGACCACTTAAGTATTTAAAATAATAATTTGTGCTAGAACTTTCTAGGACTTTTTAGAATATGGAAAAAGAAGAGAAATACCAAAATATACATAAAGGAGATGATAAATGTAATAATTGGTTAAAAGGTGATAGTGCGAAACATATGGCTCAAAAATCATAAAAATGAAAACCCATGAGATAATTTGACACCCAATATTTGTTCCTTGAACTAAAAGTTACTTAAGGGCCAAGTATCACCCAATTTGGAAAGTATATATATATATATATATATAAAGTGAAAATAGGAAATAAGCCAAGAAAGAGAAATAAAATACTTAATGACACCAAAAGTGGAAAATAATATTAGATTCACGATCTACAGATTAAAAATAGCCTTTGGGTAAATTTTCATGTAATTTGGATAATCTTAAATATACATGTATAATCAGGAGAGAGAAAGTGTGTAGAACCTTCAATAATATTAAATAAATATACAAACAACTCTAACATGCAAAATTTATGGCAAATTCGTATCCAACACATTAAATATGACTTGCGAGTGAAGTTTCATAAAATTTGGAGCATCTAAAAGTCATTAATGCATGAGGAAAGAGAAAATATGATTTGATTTACTTAACACATAAAAAGTTCTCAAAAGAAAAATCTAATTATATATTTGGATTCCACATATCAAAAGTAGTCTAGGTGTCAAATTTGACTTAATTTCGAGTTTGTTTGTACCCCTCAAAAGAGGAGAGAGAAAAAGAGAAATAAGTGCATTTACACTATATTCGAATTTGATTGGGACTCAATTAAATGTCTATCACGCGATTTCTTTTTTTGGTGCATGATGAGGGTTGTCAGATCATATTTCTTTGGTTAGCAGATGGTCATCTACCTCATGCCATATAAGGCAATAGGCACCGATTTTGCTGATTTTATTTTTGTGATTTCTCCCTCATCCATCAACCATTCTCTGAGATTTTTGTTTCTTTGGCTTCGAGACAAGATTCCGCACCTAATGAGTGCTTTCTCAAAGCCTAACATGCTGTATTCTAGAAACCCCTAAAATTTGTTCTTCAATCTTTCTAAATCCCACACCCTTTGACCGAAAGACCAAGTCCTATATATACTTAGCACTATCTAGGGTTTCGTCTCGTCGCGAGTCTTCATTACATACCCTAAATTTCTCCTATGGGTCAGACAAAGTGGCCACCATATTCCCTCTTTTCTCCATGGATTGTGGTGCATGTAACTGGCTTATTGGTTCATCAGGCCTCGAATTCCCTCTATGGTAAGCATATACGTCCCTCATCTTCTGTTTTGTCGTTGAAAGTTTTGTAAAACCTCGCTGCTAATGGGTTTCACAAATTTGCAAGGACCTACTGCACCTGCTCACTGCCATGGTGGGGCGAGATGAAGGGGATGACTCCCCCACATGATTTTCCAGTCTCACCCCTCCGCTCTTCCTTCTTCTCATCTCTGTTTTACACGAGGGCATTCTCATCCTTTTAATTTTTGCTTTCTCAACTTTGACCAGTGCCAGTTGAGCGTGGACCACTGACTTGGCCACTTTCCATTGGGCCAAGTCATGGGCTCGACCTCTCTCTCTCTCTCTCTCTCTCGGTTTTTCAAATCGATTTGCCTACGTGGCATCTTCTTGTTGGGTGGATTTCAATAAATCGTAAATAATTAACAGTTTGTCCAAAATTAAAAATAAAATATGTTCTGAACTCAGAAAATTGTGCTTTTTCTAATAAAAATATTTCCAAAGGTTGATTTCGAGTTTTGTTGAAGTTGATTTTCTAGAAAATGAATTAATTAGTTAAAAATCACCAAAATTGTATCTAAAAGTCTATATCTTCAAAATACATAATATTATATGTTTTCTTAATCAGAAAAACCTAAATAAGTCAATGGTGATAATTTCAATGTCTAAATCAATGGTTTGTGTAAAAAGTTGGTAACTTTGGGGTTTTAAGTCTTTAATGAATGTACATGGTTCTAATACATGGATATGATAATGATATTAGGACAAGTGGACTTTGATCTTGCTTAGGGATCTAAAAAGTGGTTTTCTAGGACTCTAAGGAAGAGGTATGTGCAGCTAACACCTTAGTTGGGAAATTTTTATGCCTTAACCTATTCTTTCCTAATGAGGCTTAATTGAATCTAATTTCCTTTTCTTAAAACCCTAATTACTTGTGCCTCAAATCGGATTATTGTTTCATATTGTTTGGGTCTTATACCCCACTACCATGCTTATTGAATATTTTGATTACTCTTGCCATGACTACTTTTCTAGCATGTGGATTTATGTTCTATTTAATTTAAAGTAGCGATACTTATGTACAACTACCCACAGGGGGAATATATTTAATCACCCCGGGGAATGTTTTATTCTCCCCATATTATCATGTAGGTGACTGGGAATGTCTTATTCTCTCCTCACCTATAGGTTAGAGGTCTGGTAGGTGCCTCAACCCTACTTAGTTTGGTAGACATAATTATCTTACATGAAAATCCTTTTTAATATACTTTTTAATGGCACGTTTCTTTTGAATATAGCCTCATACTCTTGTTGTCTTCATCTTATGATAAACTCTAGCATGTTTTTATTTGCTTTACTTATCTTCTTATCCTAGACTTGTTTTGTGACACATACTTTTCTTCCCTTTCCCTTTTGTTGGGTGCCTTCCCAACCACCCAGGTGTTGAGTAAGGTGATGGATAAGACATGAAGATCTTAGATTTTGGCTTGGACTTGGTTGATGGAGATGTTGCTTTGGAGACAAGATTGTAGTAGTTAGACTTCCCTCTATCTAGATCCTATTTGTGTATCTTGATGTAAACCCTAAAGGGAGAATGATGTATTCTTGTATAATCTTTTATGAAATTGATTATAGTTAGTTATCTAGTGCTTTCCAATGGTCTTTTATATACCATATACATAAAGATTTGAAAGTTTTACACCCTTTTCAACACACCTTTTGAGTATGTTGGGAATGGAGGTTTGATATTTCAAATTTTTAGTAAAGGGGTGATTTCACTCTTTTACAACTTACCTACACATGCTTCTTTATTAATCTTCTTTGTTTGAAATATTGAACAGATTTTCATCTTTGGAGACGAGTTCCAACTATTACTTGGTGTTCCTGTAATGTCTCCAGATTCTTCCGTCTTGAGAATTATAAGGCGCACGAGGACAAATAAAAAAACATAAGCTAATTGTTTTAGAGAGCGATGCGGAAGCATAATACACATACATAAATATACAACTGTAATGCACACACCATGAACAATCTCAACATTTAACATGTATATAATTACAACATGAATTACAATTACATATTGAAAGAGAACTTTACACATAGTCTGAACTTGTATTCTAATCAGGATCTACATAATAGGTAAACCTATACAACTTCTCACTCACATATTTTCTCCCATGCTAGCTCTGAACCTAAAACATACGTGAAATAATGAATCAACACAATGTGTTGTGTACATGGGTAGAAAGATACATATATTTATGGTTTCCATAATTTTGAAGATATTTGCACAAAGAAAGAATGAACATCATAGAAAATAGTTCTTTAGTAAGAGAAATACGCCAAATTTTTTATTTTCCTAGATGAGTTGCATTATCAAGGTGGACTAGTACCAAAACGTACATGGTGGGCCCTATGTTGTGTACCAAGTACTCTGGGAAACTCCCCATACACTGTGTTCTCTATGAAGGTGTACTAGTCAACATTAATCTAGTCCCTCATAAGGGAGATAATGAACACCTTCAATAACTAAAAAACATCTACACATAATGTATATTTCAAGTGACAAATCATTGAGTACTTATATTAATACTACGTCTAATATTTGCAAATAAGAGAGAGCATACATACATATCATGATTTCAACCAATAAAATCATAGTCATATACTTAAACAAAACTCACGTACCTGAGTTCATCCTATCATTGATCATCAAATATCTGGTCATAACATGATTAATATCAATTTAACCATCATTAATAAAGGTATACAACATATTATTGGTTAATTTTAGGTACAATTAGGATTTTGGCCAAACCTAGGTTCAAACTGATGTTAATCTTATCTCAATTATTTTTATACTGATCTATATTCCATAATGTAGGTCTGGTGAAATTTTATAAATTTTTGGCACTTGGTCTATTTTCTAGAATTAATAAGGGGTTAAAACATGTAATTTAGGCATTAATGAGAAAAGTCCTAACACAAATCAATAAAACCCATATCAAAGTTTTAAATCATCATTATGATTCTACAATAATTTTTTGAGAATCTATGTCACCTAGATACTATTTATTATATTTAATGAACCATAAAAGGAGCATTTTATTTTTAATTAGTAACGAACATTACAAGTGACTCAATATCTAATCAAATGATTTCACAACGAAGTAGACATTTTTATGAATACATAGATATTTTTGGGGAAATCATTGGGTTCTGGGTCTATTTTTAGTCCTATTTCAAAGTTTGTACTAATTTTTAAAGAAGAAGAGGATAGTTACCTGATTGGAAAGGGATAAGCTGTTGGATCCCTTTAGTCTGCGTTTGGCACACGACTGGGATTCTGGAATCTGGACTGGGTTAGTCGGGGTTTGTCTGGATTCCAGTGCTGGGGTAGTCAAGATGCAGTCTGATTTTGTTTGGCAACGCAGTCAGATTCTGGTCAACTGGTCTGATATGAGTCTGTGTGCAGTCTGAATCTGTTTGGCAACCAGTCTGATTCTATTTAGCAACCTAATCAGGATCTGCTTATTCTGTCTTATTCTTGCAGAACTGTTTGAACAAGTACACAGAATGAAATAAGAATCTCAACAAGTAGTACAAATTCAACTCATATTTGAGTTTAATCAAGCGGGGTTTTAAATTGTAATGTGTTTAAAATTGTAATGTACCATGATAATGATGATTAATAATAATTAAACCCACCTTGCCACCACAAAAGTATCAATCGTTATCTGACCGACATGTGTGTTTCCTTTCCTCGGACCAAATCAAGCGGAATCGACGACTTGGTTTGGGGATGACGGAATTGAGGGGGATATGTAATCTTCTTTATAAAAGAGTGAAATAGAGGGAAGACTGTGTTGTATAATATAAATAATAGAAGAAAAATGACTAAACAAAACTGTGTTCGTTCCGGTATATGATTGGGTCTAGGTGTTTATACTCTTTTTTTCGATTTACCTTGTGATCACAGGACAGCGGGACGGCTACTGCAGACCTGCAGAGGACGGCGCACGAGTTGCTACAGTTGGCGACGACAATCCTCCGTGGCCCCAAGACGGCGACGACAACGGTTGACCTGACAGTCTTCTGTGACGTGGAACCGGGGACTAGGCTTCGACCCACGACCTTGCTGTCCACTTTGAGGAAGCAGGCCTCCATGACCTCCCTCCAGTACGCGGCGGCCAAGGCAACAAAGTTGTTGTTGTCGACGTCTATCTAGAATGACTTCACGCATTTAGGGAGGAGGGTAATGAGGAGGCCTTTTTCCTTGCCTTGTGCTTGTTGTGACCTGCTTCTCCTTTGTGGCGACTAGGTTTAGAAGGAGAGGGTGAGGGGAGTCCCGGAGAAGAGAGGGGAAAAGGGGAGCAGGAAGGAGAGAGGCAAAGAGGAGAGTCTGGTCTGTAAAAGCGAGTCGGGGTTATGGGAGGGGTCACGGGAGGAAAGATCCTGAATCAGGATCGAGAAATGAAATCCCACCTCGTGTGGGACTGAGGTAGTCCGGATTAAGGGATTCTGTTATCCCAAAACGGGACGAGATCGAGATTTGCAATCAATCACAAACCCGTCCTAATCCGTTGATTGTTTGACGGGGTTGGCACTAAAAGACAAACCAAAATGCGGATCCAGTCCGGTGCCAAACTGGGGTTTAGTAGTCGAAGCAGATGTCGCCACATTCCCAAAGGGAGACGCTGCATTCTTGAGGCTATCTAAAGGTGGGTAATTCCGGTTCAAGGGGCTTCACCAGCTAGACTTGACTCTGGCCCGGTTCTACCCCTCGCCTGTCTCACGAGTCGCTATACGTCGTTCACCGCACAGTGCTCTTGCGCTCCTCCTCTGTTCTGGGCACAAGCAGACTCCGCCGGTAGGCCGAACGCCGGCTAGAAACCCCTCGAAGCCGGTCCAATTTCATCTGCAGTCGACACCGCCCGAGGTTTCCTTGGGACATCATTACCACCGTTGGCCGCTCGAGCTTTTGTGGCAAAAATCAAAGCGTTGAGCTGGTGAGCTTGCTTCCCACGATCGCCGCTGAAGGGGACTAGAAAAGGGGAAATGACATCTCCTTGCTTTGCACCAACAAGGTGGCGTCCAGCAGGCTTAGAGGTTCACTGCGAACTCCATGGGGACATCTAGCAATGGTAGGATGTTCTGGATCATGATCATCCTCCGTCTCACAGCTCTAGGGTGCTACAGCAGAGCAGGCACAGGGAAGAAGGGGCGTATCTCTATTCGTAACCATTGGCTCCAAATAGAGATCGCGGGCGATCATCGCTCCTTAAAAAACTCAAAGGAAGCCTTCAGTTCCAGGGGAGAGGCCTGATGCGGCTTCCTCAAGCCCCTCTTCTTTGCGTCAGGGCATTGAGCCCTCTGACCGCTTGCAACCATCTCTAATCTACATGAGTTTTCTAATATCTTTGGCTACCTCCTGAGATCCTTTCCCCCCACATTTTCTTCTCTCCAGACAACTCCTTCTCTTGTCGTCACTCTCATTCTCCTACATCGTTTCTAGTTTGTTGCTGTGAACAGCAATGGAGAAGGAGAGGGAATGATGGGATTGATCTGTTAGTTTTGGATTCCCACACCCACTCGTGAATTGTCATTAGGATCCTAGAACGATGGCGGATTCAACTGATATAACCAATTTCTAGATTTAATGTGATGTCCCCCTCCACGGGATCCAAAGGAAAAGGTCACGTGCTCCTCAGTTTTCGGATCTAGGTGACGAGTACTCTCTGATTAAATATGAAGCTAAGCCCCATGTGACATATAAATGTAATTCATTGCCTATAGTTCTACATATCACTTAATCAAGCAATCCTGATATCGTAAAATAGAAATAACTTTATTTAGGGAACTCAATTACAATTGGAATTTCAGACATCAATATCTCTCAATTGGCTCATCTAAATGACATGAAATCTTAAGGATTACTTCCTCATCATGTAGCTTTTAGCCAAGCATGATACAAAAAATCCAAACATTTGTTTAGTAACTTGATTCCTTACATTTCCTCATAATCAAATGTGTACAGACCTTGAATGCCTACATTGAGTCATGAAGTTTTGATGAAACAAGTATAATATCTTAGTATGATTGTTATGCATCCCATGGTTCATAATTCGGTCCTATGAATCTTTTTACATTGAATATAGATATTTAACTCCACACGTCCTTAAAATCGACCAAACTAATATGGGTGATCACTATGTACACAAACGGCATTGGATAGCTATTTTTGAGCCTCTATTGGCATATAGTCATACTTTTCACTCAAAGAATCAATCGTTGAATAAAAGTCACCCTACTTGGGATTAACCAACCAAGATTATCCTTGGACCTCAAATACTATATTGGTTATCAAAACCCTACAACTCAAGTCGTCACATTTACCCCACCTTATTGGAATTTCGTCCTCAAAATTCAACTAGCCTTACTTAAGGTGATGCCAAAGAGTTTCTAACACCCCAAGCCACTACTTTTAGTGCCAAGGTTATCATAATTCTTTTTGCACCCTAAGTTGTCTTATTAGGATATTAAAGCATGTAGGGTGAACACACCCCACCTTATATAGATACAAGAATCATTTACGCAGTTTGGTCATAACTTGACATTTTCGTATTTTAGGATTTACACCCCTCATTGCCCTAAGCATTAGGGTTTGATCACACATCTGGGTTGAGAAGATATTATGTGAAGTCTAATCTTTCACCCCACTAACTTGTGCAAGGTGGTAGGAAGATTTCATGTCATTGTACAGTAAAGTTAACACACCAAACCTCATTATTTCAGTTTAGAATTTTATCATTAGAGAAGGGCTTGATTTTTCATATTTACCTATTAGGTTTCACCCTATTGTGTGAGAGTTATTCTCAAACTTAGAAGCATAGACTGAGAAAGATCAATGTTAAGCACTATATTTGGTGATCATGTGAGTTATGATCCAAAGATATTTTTTTCTAGCTTGTGGTTTCAAACTTGTATCTTTAATGCATGATATAGAGGGGAAAGAGAATATACCAAGATAATTCTATCATGATTTCAAACTTGAACAATACATGTATGATATAGGAAGGTTATATTCAATAGGTCAAATTTATATGAGTGACTCTTCATACATAATCATCCAAATAGCTCAAGTGAGGTTTCTAACATCATATATAGAAAACGAGAAGGGGAAGGATTGACATGCATTATTGAGTATCTTATGAACAACACATTTTCCTCTTTGAACTAGAGTTTCATATATCACCTCACTTGTAGCTAATGATGAGATTCACAAACATATGTCACTCAAGCTAGGACCTAACTCAGTCATAAGGGTTGACTTTCTCATTGTGAGTCACCTAACCATCATTTTTTAACCCGACTCACATTTAAGATTGAATCATGCAAAAAGACTCAACTCATCTACTCAGGAGTAACCCAGCTTTGGACGCGTCATTTCAAATATATCTCATATTTTCATATATTGTAGGGTAGGTCCTATGACACTCTCCTTGTGAGTCTCACTCTCTCTAGAGTTCACCACGTATCTTGTCCTAACATTGGAGGTCCTCCTTTGTGAAAGAGCTTGATGCTCATGCATATTAAACTTTACCGTAAGTTAGTTCTCTTAAGTAAGAAAAGGAATGTACTTTTGTCATCTAGACTTAGCTTAGAATATTCAAAATTTGATTCAACTCATATACAACTTAGATCCATATAAAGATACTTATATCATTAGAGGTAGAACTTAGGTAAGATCATCCATTCTTATATCAACTATTATTCTATGATCTACTCTATATATCACATATCTTGATAAGTCTCTAGACATCTACTCCATAACTAATCTCTCTTCTAGAATGATGCCACTCCTTTCACTTAGTTTGCACAAACACTAACTACTCTCCAGTGTGAGGGACACATTTTTATATTTATGTATATATAATAAAATATTATATAGTTTTTCTCTGAGAAAGCAGACATCAGAGATAAGTGTCGAGGCTTGAGCCGATTGGAAAACAAAATCAAATCAGAAAAATGAGTGTCCCACACACAATAGATAGTCCAGTGCCATGTCACCCAGTGAAATAGTGAGAACAAGGTGTAGACTAGTGCAACTACCCAATACATATGAGCTCTTTATGGAAAGGGTTTCACACATTTATCTAAATGTGGTTCTCGAACATCTAGGTTCTAACCTAGAGGATAAATCAAACCTTATTCCTATAGAACAACTTACTAAGTTTCTAGGGTATAAAGTGAAAGGTGAATTTAGTTTTATGTTTCATGGTGAGCAATTGTTAGGTACAACTATTGTTCACGGTGTGATACTGATGCAAGGGTTTTGAGTCATTTTTATAGACTGGTTTTGTATACATTTTATGTGTATTTTGATTATATTTGTGATTAATATCGCATGAGTCACTACCTTTAGTCAATAATCTCATTTTGCATCAAATTTACATGGCTTCCTTTTATTCTGTATAAAAGATCATATTTGTGGGATTTGATTGGTGTTCTTCTCTTCATTTCAGGCAATTTGAATATCTGAATACGTCGATACCATCGACCTGGTCACAGTGTATTGCCAGAGAAAGAGCAACCAGAAGTCGATACCATCGATGGGACTGTCGATGGTATCGAGAGAGCGTCAGCGAGCTAGATTTCTAGGCGTCAATACTATCGACCCAAAGTTGATACTATCGACCTCGCCTCAGCAAACTTAGCTTCAGCGTCAGATTCCAGAGAAAAGTGACACCTAAGGTGTCGATACCATAGACACACCGTCGATGGTATCGAGGCAACATCAGAGAGAACCCCAAGAATCGCGCAAGCGCCGATGCCTCATGCAGGTCGATACCATCGACCCACGTCGATGGTATCGACGCCGTCAGATCAGGTTTTGTTAAAGATCATGTCTAATCGTATGGTGGTAATTTTTGGACGACCTAAAGTGGTGCATATACCTAATTAAGGCATCTCTAAGCAATCTATCACGACATTAGCCACCGAAGAAGTCTTAAGAAGGAGAGGAGAGAAGAATGGAGCCGAGAGCTACACCCCGATCATTTTGAGAGCCGCAGAAGACATTTTCCACTACTGAAAGGTTGTAGAATGTTCACCCCATTCCAAGGAATTCCAGGATCTCCTCCGTTTAGGGGTTTACATCACATCTATTCATGTTTCCCTATGTTTTCCCTTTCTCTCATCATGTTGTTCATTGAGATGAACATGCAGGGCTAATCTCCTTTATCTTTAGGACTAAGAGTAGCCCGGGTAATCGTTGTATGATAATTTTTACATAGTTTATCATAATTTGTCTCTTAAATCCGTGGCATGATGTCATTTTCTCAATTATATCATTATGATTGATCACCCTAATGATAATCTAATACCTTTAATTACTTTGAAAGAAGAATTAATGGTTGAAAAGAGACGGATATCACATTAACTAATAAATACTTTGAATAAGGTGATGTAAAGTTAATGGTGGAAACCCAGCGTGTGATCTTCATGCACCTAATTTAGGGTATAGGTTACTACTACCGTGGAACCGACCTAGATTTAGGTAGTGAATTGTATCACGACAGCAAACAATTCTGACTACATGCCACTACCCGGAATAGGAGATGATTTAGGATAATTGTATAGGAATGAGTACAATGAGAACCTGCGGTGAAACCGCAATCCTAAAGATTCCATCTCTAATTGATTAAACCAACCATTTAATCGATTGTTTTGTTTTCTTTTATTTTTCTTTTCTTTTTCAATCAACTCTCAAACCATTTTAATCAGTCTATCTGATTGCGAACAGTTAGTAGTAGTCTACCGAAAATCCGTTCCCTGAGTTTGACTCGGGCCTCACAAAGGCCTATATTACATTGACGCGTGCACTTGCATTATACACACGGTAAAATTGTGTCAAGTTTTTAGCGTCGTTGCCGGGGAACAGTGATTTTGAGCACTACGAGGGCTGCAAGCGGCCACTCTAGGCAACATTTTTTTATTTTAAAATTTTTAAATTCTGGTAATTAATCGTCTATCTTTTCTAATCCGTAATCCTCTAGCACTGTGCCTAATTAAATTTATTACTATGTAGGTACTAGTGCATGGTGAGCACACGTAGCACAAACTACACACAATCATCGTCGGATGTCCCATTTTTGGGATCAGACTACGAGGAGAATGACACCCAAAATCAACTCAAGAATGAGAATTCAGATTCTGAACCCGAAGCAATGGCTGAGGAACAAACAATTTGGGAGAAAATCAAGGCGTCGTCCTCTTCTGCATCTAAGGGGCCAATTAAGAAGCAGGCCATCAACATTCCTAATTACAAAATTGACCCAGGCCTAATCAATTTGGTCAAGTCTAATGCGTTTCACGGGCTCAAAAATGAAGATCCGGTGACCCATATAAGTCAGTTCGTGGAGAATTGTGACATGGTAAAGATCGACAGGTTTCATAGGAGGTGCTTTACTTGAAGTTATTTCCCAGTTCTCTAGCGGGAAATGTTCAAGAATGGCTACATAATCTGGACGACGAGTATGTGGAATCTTGGGACCACATGGTTGAAGTTTTCTTCGAGAGATTTTTCCCGCCTGAGAAGACAAATGATCTCATAAGAAAAATCCATAACTTCAGTCAGAAAGCTGGTGAAATATATTCCGAGACATGTAAGAGTTTCCAGATAATGTTAAGGAGATGCCCACATCATGGGTTGGACAAAGAAAAGCAGGTCAAGATTTTCTATTTTGCTCTTTATGAGCATGATAGAAGCAATCTAGATTCAGCAGGATCGGGGTTCTTCTTGAATAACACTGATACAAGGTGTTCGGAAATTCTGAAAAACATGGTTAAAAAGTAGTTATGGGGTGATAGAGATGCACCGGAACAAGCCAGAGCTGTAGGGGAATCAAAGGCAATTAAAGAATCAAAAGACAAAATGGATCTCATAGCCAAGAAACTTGTAGAGAAAGAGGAAGAGTCCGATGAGGAGGCCCAAGTTAAATTCATTCAACAACAGGGTTACAAGAGAAATGATTACTCTTAGAGAAAGGATAGCAAATTCTCATAGAAGGATCCAAACAACTTCCTACAAGACCGAGATGCAAAGCCACATCCCACTGCGGAGGACAAAAGCACGAAATTGCTCAGCCAAGTAGTGAAACAAAATCAAGAGTTGATGAATATGTTCGGTAAGCAGTTACAGTCCCAGGGCGAGATTTTGAATAAATTTGGGCAGACGTTGCAAAGTCATGGAGTGCAGATAAGGACACTGGAGATGACTGTGGCCCAAATTTCCAATGAAGTGGCGACCATGAAGCATCAAAATCAATAAGGACCGGCTGGTAATGTAGAGACTACTCAAGTACATCATCAAGTGAAGTATATATCTGTGATTGAGGAGATAGAGCCACCGGTGGGGGAGGTCCATGAAAAGGGCAAAATGCATTTTGAAACGGAGGATAAACCTAGTGTGCCATACCCCTGTAGCTTGTATGGACTACCAGGAGGATGTCGCCCGTTCAGCAAATCCCATAAAGAAACCATCACAACCATGCCCACACCTAGGCAAGATGATCAGGTCAAGGCCATACTTCACAGTGGAGCTACTACCACTGAGAAGGATGAGCATCCATGAGCCACACCAACCGTGAATGACGTACCAAAGCCTACGCCAGAGGGTGACATTGAAGCAAGCTTAGGGGAGGGGACCCCAAATAGCCCATATGTGCCACTGCATAAGCGCATAAAGGAGCCAAGCGTGCCATTCCCGGATAGTCTAAAGCTGAGGAAAGAGAAAAGACACTTCAAGAAATTTCTTGAGATCTTTCGGAAGCTCCACATTAACATTCTATTGGTGGAAGCTATAGAGAAAATTCCTTCACATGGAAGATTCATGAAAGACATCATCAATAAGAAACGACGGATCAAAGATACAGATGTTGTGTGTGTTGATGAAACAGTGAGTTCTATAATCCAAGGAAGGTTGCCAAAGAAGAGGAAAGATCCAGGATGTTTCTACATCCCATGTTCCATAGGTGGCCAAATTTTTCCACAAGCACAGTGTGACTCAGGGGCAAGCATTAATCTTATGCCACTTGCCACTTTTCAAAAGTTGGGATTGAAGAAGCCAACACAAACTTCCATGACAATTGAGTTGGTAGTTGGATCCATTGTGAAGCCACAAGGTATATGCGAGGATGTGCTAGTCAAGGTCGACAAATTCATCTTCCATGTTGACTTTGTGGTCATGGACATGGATGAGCTGGAAGGAGGTGAGATGCTATTGGGAAGGCTGTTCCAAGCTACGACTGATGTAATCACTGCCATTGGGTGAGGTTACTTGACACTTGGGATTGGTGATGATAGAGTTGAATTCAAATTGCCAAATGAATCATTAGAGACATCCCTTGACAACCCAGGTTACATGTATCTTTATGTCAAGCCTAGGACATTAAACAAGGGAGCTTGTTGGGAGGAAACCCAACTTTAAGTTTATTTTATGTTTGGTTATGATCTTTTATGTTGATGTACTTAGTTTTTGCTTAGGTTTTGATAATTTTTGTAAAAATGGTACCCTAACTCGTGTTTTAAAGTGTGCAAATTTTAAGGTCGATACGATCGACACCCCTATCGATAGTATCGAGTTTGGATCAGTAAACGTTGAGAAAGAGTCGATACCATCGACCTTAGTGTCGATAGTATCGAGATTCCTGAAGATTTTCAGAAAAATTGGTGACAGAGATATCGATACCATCGACACCCATGTCGATAGTATCGACACTATTGATTTCCCAGGCTTTTAGATACATCGGGATACCAAAATTTCTGAGCTTGAGTCGATACCATCGACCTTGGTGTCAATGGTATCGACATCTGCAGGACAACTACATAAAACATGCCGTAAAAGGTGTCGAAACGAGATTTTTTTCGCACTGTTTTTTTTTGCAGAGAAAAGAAGGATGAAGCAAGTCAATTCTTAGAACCACTAATACACAAAAATAGGCCACCAAAAAGAGGAAGTGAGCAAGCATCACTTGGTCCACTTGAGCCTCCAACCATTCATCTTCACCACACTTCAAAGTGAATGGTACCGATGTTCCGCCTCTTAAGTGGGAATGTTGACTATGAGGCCATAGTCGAATTCAAGCTTGGGGGGGGAGATGGAACAATTTCTATCTTTTATTTCCTTTTCTTTTTAGAAATTTTCTTAGTTTTTAGGATCCACATGCTATCTAGTGTATCCGTGGATGTTAATGTGTCATCTCTATGCTTTTCACATGGGAATTAGGGGTGCAAAATTTGAGCATATTAAAAAAAAAATAGGAAGTTGTAAGTTGAACTTGTTTGAAATTGAGCACTTAACCTATGAAAATAATTTGGTTTGTCAACTTTAAAACATAAGATCATAACTGTACAACCTTATGATTCAAGAAATGTGGACAGACATGGATGTTGAGCCTAAACTGACCAAACGGTAATGGGACTTTAATCGAAAGAGAGAGAGAGAAACCATTTGATTTATTGTTACACAGGTCTGTAAAGAGGGAAATATAATCTATTCCAATGGTTTTGTACATTAGTCTTGTGATTTATCCATTTCATTTCATTCAAAATCCACCATAAGAATTGGAAGCACTTATAGTTTTTCATCTCTTGATTTCATGACATGTATATAGGATTTCATTGTAGCTATATTTTGCATCTCTGCATTCACACATTCTCAAGTGCATGTCATTATTGTTGCATTTTGCATACTCTAGAGCATATAGGACTTTTTGTGCCTTAGTTCTTCTGGAAAATAAGAAAAATAGGAAAATTGTTCTATACCCTCTGAAAAGTAATTTGTAAGGCATCAATGATGTTAGCTAAGTGGAAATAAGCCCGAAAAAAAAATTAAAAAAATTATGGTGAATGTTCTTATAGTCAATTGAAAAATGAGGCCTTGAAAAAAAGAGAAGAAATGTAAGTGAAAAAAAGAGAGGGAGAAAATAACTTGTTTCGCCTGCATGGATACATAAAGAAAAAAAGAGGAATAAGCACATAATGTAGTTTTAGTAGTCATTCCATCTCATCTTGAGACGGAATGATAGTGCATGCACCATTCTACCTAAAATTTAGGCATTAGGTCATTTTCATACGCACATGCATCATTTAGGTCATTTTGTTGATTTTGCATGATAAAACTATTTGGTGCTTCTCTTTCTTCCACAACCGCCCATTTCATCTACCCGTTGCTCAAAATGGTAGGCCACCCATGATTATCTCCTCATTATTGTATACTAGGAGATTTGCTTCCATTTAGATGGTAGTTAGGACTTGAGCAACATAGATAGGAGATCACAAGATGCACTAAGTCTGAACCGGAGGAATTCATTATATCAACTACTTTATTCGGTAGTGTTTGATGATCTTGGGGTGGACATTTCTTATGGACGATCATTGTCACCTTTAGGGTAGTTATCGTCCTGTGGTCAGTGAGGGTCGGCATGTGCATGACAGGTGGGAGTCATATTGAGCTGTCTTTTATGCTAATATGTTCTTTAGTTGACTCTCGCAATTCTATTCTAAAGTTTTGTGCTCGAGGACGAGCAATGTTCAAGCTTAGGGGAGTTTGATGCAGGGGTTTTGAGTCATTTTTATAGACTGGTTTTGCATACATTTTATGTGTATTTTGATCATATTTGTGATTAATATCACATGAGTCACTACCTTTAGTATATAATCTCATTTTGCATCAAATTTACCTAGTTTCCTTGTATTATGTATAAAAGATCATATTTGTGGGATTTGATTGGTGTTCTTCTCTTCATTTCAGGAAATTTGAATATCTGAATACGTCGATACCATCGACGGATGGTCGATACCATTGACCTAGTCACAGTGTATTGCCGGAAAAAGAGCAACCAGAAGTCGATACCATCGATGGGACTGTCGATGGTATCGAGAGAGCGTCAGCGAGCCAGAATTCCAGGTGTCAATACTATCGACCCAAAGTCGATACTATCGACCTTGCCTCAGCAAACTTAGCTTCAGCGTCAGATTCTAGAGAAAAGTGACGCCTAAGGTGTCGATACCATCGACACACTATCGATGGTATCGAGGAAACATCAGAGAGAATCCCAAGAATTGCGCAAGCGCCGGTGCCTCATGCAGGTCGATACCATTGACCTGCGTCGATGGTATCAACACCGTCAGATCAGGTTTTACTAAAGATCGTGTCTAATCGTACGGTGGTGATTTTTGGGCAACCTAAAGTGGTGCATATACCTAATTAAGGCGGCCCTAAGCAATCTATCACGTCATTAGCCACCAGAGAAGTGTTAAGAAGGAGAGGAGAGAAGAACGGAGCCGAGAGCTACACCCTGATCGTTCCGAGAGCCGCAAAAGACGTTTTCCACCACCGATAGGCTGTAGAACGTTCACCACGTGCCAAGGAACGCCCAGATCTCCTCCGTTCAGGGGTTTACATCACATTTATTCACGTTCCCCTATGTTTTCCCTTTCTCTCTTCATGTTGTTCATTGAGATGAACATGTGGGGCTAATCTCCTTTATCTTTAGGACCGGGAGTAGCCCGGATAATCGTTGTATGATACTTTTTACATAGTTTATCATAATTTGTCTCTTAAATCTGTAGCATGATGTCGTTTTCTCAATTATATCATTATGATTGATCACTCTAATGATAATCTAATACCTTTAATTACTTTGAAAGAAGAATTAACGGTTGAAAAGAGACATATACCACATTAACTAATAAATCCTTTGAACATGGCGATGTACAGTTAATGGTGGAAACCCAGAGTGTGATCTTCATGAACCTAATTTAGGGTATAGGTTACTACTACCGTGGAACCGACCTAGATTTAGGTAGTGAATTGTATCGCGACAATGAACAATTCTGATTACAGGCCACTACCCAAAATAGGAGACAAATTAGGATAATTGTGTAGGAATGAGTACAACGAGAACCTGCGGTGAAACTGCAATCCTAAAGATTCCATCTCTAATTGATTAAACCAACCATTTAATCGATTGTTTTGTTTTGTTTTATTTTTATTTTCTTTTTCAATCAACTCTCAAACCATTTTAATCGGTCTAGCTGATTGTGAACAATTAGTAGTAGTCTACCAAAAATCCATTTCCTGAGTTCGATTTGGGCCTCACAAAGGCCTATATTACATTGACGTGTGTACTTGCGTTATACGCACGGTAAACTCGTGTCAGATACCAACTGTAACTTCCCCGGATTGCCGTCTCGAAACTTAGAAGGCCCGAGAGGACAAATCTGTAAATATTAGCTAATTGTTTCTGAACGTGATGCAGAGGCATAATACACATACATGAACATACAAATGTAGTGCACGCATGAACATACAACTGTAGTGCACGCACTATGAACAATCTCAACATTCAACATGTATATAATTACAATATGAGTTATTACAACATGAATTACAATTACATAGTGAAAGAGAACTTTACACATAGTCTGAACATGTATGCTAATCATGATCTACACAGTAGGTAAAGCTATACAACTGCTCACTCACATCTTTTCTCCCATGCTAGCTCTGAACCTAAAACATACATGCAACAACGTATCAACACAATGTGTTGTGTACATGAGAAGAAAGATACATATATTTATGGTTTCTATAATTTGGAAAGATTTATAGAAAGAAAGAAGGAACATCATAGAAAATAGTTATTTAATAAGTGAAATACGCCAAGTTTATTCATTTCTAGATGAGTTGCATTATCAAGGTGGACTAGTACTAAAACCTACATGTTGGGGTCTATCCCATGTACCAAGTACTCTGGGAAACCCCCTATACACCGTGTGCTCTAGGGAGGTGTACTAGTCAACATTAGTCCATTCCCTCATAAGGGGGATAATGAAAACCTTCAATAACTATAAAACATCTACATATAATTTATGTTTTAAATAACAAATCATCGAGTACTTATATTAATACTACATCCAATATTTACAAATAAGAGAGAGCATACATACATATCATGATTTCAACCAAGAAAACCATAGTCATATACTTAAATAAAACCTACATACCTGAGTTCAGAGATTCTTATCTTATCATTGATCATCAGATATCTGGTCATCACCTGATTAATAACAATTTAACCATCATTAATAAAGGTACATCATATTCTTGGTTAATTTTAGTTCCAGTTAGGATTTTGGCCAAACCTAGGTTCAAACTGATGTAAGTCTTGTCTCAATTATTTTTATACCGATCTATATGTCAATAACATAAGTCTGGTGAAATTTTTATAATTTTTTAGAGTTTGGTCTATTTTCTAGAATTAATATGGGGTTCAAACATGTAATTTAGGCATTAATGAGAAAAGTCCTAACACAAATCAATAAAACCCGGATCAAAGTTCAAAAATGGGTTTAAATCATCATTATGGTTCTACAATAATTTTCTGAGAATCTATGTCACCTAGATACTATTTATTATATTTAATGAACCCTAAAAGGAGCATTATAGTTTTAATTAGATGCGATCATTACAAGTGACTCAAGAGTCTAATCTAGTGATTTCACAACGAAGTAGACATTTTTTTGAATCCATAGATCTTTTTGGAGAAGTCATTGGGTTCTGGGTCTATTTTTAGTCATATTTCAAAATTTGTACTAATTTCTAAAGAAGAAGAGGGTTACTACCTGATTGGAAAGGGATAAGCCATTGAATCCCTTTAGCAGCCGAACCAGATGTTGCCATGTTGGCAAAGGGAGGCGCTGCACTTTTGAGGCTATCCAAAGGTTGGCATTCCAGTTCAAGGGGCTTCACGAGCTAGACTTGGTTCTGGTCCGGTTTTATCCCGAGGTTTCCTTGGGACATCCTCACCACCGTTGGCCACTCGAGCTTTTGTGGTGAAAATCAAAATGCTGAGCTGGTGAGCTCGCTTCCCATGATCGCCGCTGAAGGGGACCAGAAAAAAGGGAAAACGACATCTCCTTGCTTTGCACCAACAAGGTGGCGTTCAACAGGCTTAGAGGTTCACTGCGAACTCCATGGTGACATTCAACAATGGTAGGGTGTTCTGGATCATGATCATCCTCCGTCTCACAGCTCTAGGTGCTGCGGCAGAGCAGGTGCAGGGAGGAAGGGGCATATCTCTATTCATAACCATTGTCTCCAAATAGAGATCGCGGGCGGTCATCGCACCTTAGAAAACTCAGAGGAAGCCTTCAGTTCCAGCGGAGAGGCCTGATGCAGCTTCTTCAAGCCCTTCTTCTTTGTGTCAGGGCATTGAGCCCTCCGGTCGCCTGCAACCATCTCTAATCTACATGAGTTTTCTAATATCTTTGACTACCTCCTGAGATCCTTTCCCCCCCACACTTTCTTCTCTCCAAATAACTCCTCTTGTCGTCGCTCTCATTCCCCTCCATCGTTTCTAGTTTGTCGATGGAGAAGGAGAGGGAATGATGGGATTGATCTCTTAGTTCTTGCTTCCCACACACCCACTCGTGAATTGTCATTAGGATCCTATAACGACGGATATAAGTATATAACCATTTCCCAGATTTAACACGATGACTCCCTCCACGGGATCCAAAGGAAAAAGCCACCTGCTCCTCAGTTTTCAGATCTAGGTGACGAGGACTCTCTGATTAAATCTCAAGCTAAGCCCCATGTGACATATAAATGTAATCATTGCCTATAGTTCTACATATCACTTAATCAAGCAATCCTGATATCGTAAAACATAAATAACTTTACTTAGGGAACTCAATTACAATTGTAATTTCAAATATCAATATCTCTCAATTGGCTCATCTAAATAACATGAAATCTTCAGCATTACTTCCTCATCATGTAGCTTTTAGCCAAGCTTGATACGAAAAATCCAAACATTTGTTCAGTAAACTTGATTCCTTAAATTTCCTCATAATCAAATGTGTAAAGACTTTGAATGCCTACAATGAGTCATCAAGCTTTGATGAAACATGTATGATATCTTAGTTTGATCGTTATGCATACCATGGTTCATAATTCGGTCATATGAATCTTTTTACATTGAATATAGATACTTAACTCCATACATCCTCAAAATCGACCAAACTAATATGGGTCATCACTATGTACACAAATGGCATTGGATAGTTATTTTTGAGCCTCTATTGGCATATAGTCATACTTGTGGGTCAAAGAATCAATTGTTGAATAAAAGTCACCCTACTTGGAATTAACCAACCAAGATTATCCTTGGACCTCAAATACTATATTGGTTATAGAAACCCTAAAATTCAGGTCGTCACAGTTCCCTCGAGACAAGCCGATATTCTCTTGTTGGTAGTCTCCTCAAGAAGGCACTCTCCATATCTTTCTTTAGTCTTCAAGAATATGGTAGTTAACTTTCATGTTACCAAAGGAGTTCAGTAGGAAATGAGGAAGTGTCTTTCCTATCAGTTGAAGGAAGGTGATGCGCTAGTACTCAGCTAGAAGAACAGAGGGAGCCATAGGTGACACTGTTGTTATGGTTGTCGGGTCCACCAGTTGCAGGCCTGAGATTTATGTGGTTGAGCATCAGTATCGTCCAGTTCGTGATGGAAGTGGCGTGCCCATGGGTGTCAGAGTAGTGTTTTCAAGGTGAAGCAAATGAGGATGGCTTAGCATTGTAGCATATAGGATCTCGAACCCTACCCTAGAAGTTTTCTGTTTTGGGCTTAGCCAAACAAAGATGAACCTTAGTAAGCTCATGTATGTAATTAGGCCAATAATATAACATAAAATGTGAGTAACATAATAAATCATGCTTAATATTCAAGTATGACACACATGGATATAATAAGAATATAATTGGTTGAATAATGAGCTAATGGGACATATGACATATCTCATAAAAATAAATCCCAAAAGTGAAATTTAAGTTTAATATCATGTTCTTTGGGTCCCAATTGCCTTGGGAGTCAAGTTTCACATAAGTCACATGTTGGGATTTAGGGGAGGCAGAGAAGGCAGCGGAAACAAAAATTTTCTCCTCCCCAAACCCAGAACAAGGAAACGCGTCAACGTCTATACAATAGGAAAGGATGGTTTGTGGAATCATACCTTGTCCCGAGGCTTGCTCAGAGACAATACCTCGCGCCTTGTGCGGTCTTCACCTCCTCTCTTGGACAGTGTCTGTGTAGCTCCTGGTCGCACCGGGACTGACGAGATTGAAGGTTGTCCTCCTAGTAGAAGAAACCTCCCGCTTCTGAAGTAGTCCACATGGACCACCTGGAACTCCAATCTCCTTGTCCCACAATGAATTGGAAGGAGTCGCACCCTCCTGTCAGCGTACTAGTCGTCAACACACTCTCCTGCCACCAGTCACTTTCTGCAGTTGTCTTTCCCTTATTGTGCCTCCCTTATCAGGTAGAACTTGCTCGGGCTCTCTCTTGGTTATCAAAACTAGAGAGAATGAAAACTTCACAGAGCAACTGGTTTGCACTGAGTTGTACTTTGAGAAGCCCCCAATACCCCTATATATAGGAGGGTCATGGGACAGGGTTCTCCATCCCGAGCAATGCAGGATTAAAAGCAGGAGTAGAAGGGTTTGAGATTTTCCACAAAAACAACCAACTCGCAACCTGAACCGATCGTTTCAAAACTGAAACAGTCAGTTGGCGACCTAAACCGGTCGGTTGACACCTCAACCGATCGGTTGGGACCCATGAGCCAATCGGTTCACTTCTGAACCGGTCGGTTCGTGGTCCTGATCAGTTCCCGATTGACTTTCCTTCTTTTATTTCTAATTGGTATCAAATACCAATCCTTGTTCCAATCAAATTGGGCAAGTGAAATGAAAGGAAAATTCTCACCAATCCTACTTTCCCAACTTTCTCGTTTGCACCAGTTGAATCGATCATTTCAACACTTGAAGCAATCGTTTCACCCAGACCATGAGCCGATCGACTCTCAACTTGAGCCGATCGGTTCACCAAGCTGAGCTGATCGGTTCATCACATGAGCCGATCAGTTGGGAGTGCAGATTGTGCAGAAACAGTCAATTGCAGTTTCAATCAATCTGATACTCTAATCAATCTGTCCAACACCTTGAACACTATGATTTTGAGCTATCAATTAATTGAGTGTTTAATTGAACTACTAAACTCCTTTAGTAATCAATCTAAACATTGTTTGTGGACAAAACTCCTCTTCCAGGTTAAATCCTATGTGTGTGACCGTACAGGTCCTTTTCACGTTGGTAGTGAAAGTCCATAACACTTATGACTTCACAAGCAAAGAGCGGTGCCTAGTCACACATCAGTGCTACCCAAGTGAAATAGAAAGTTGGAGAACAACTTTCAATCCTACAATCTGTGAATGGTGTTACAGCGAATGTATAATTCCTTTGTCACTGATATCCCAAATGAACTCGAGGCATGGAACAGTCATCCTGTCAACGTTCATTCACTTTCTTGATCTCAGAGCAGATTGGAAGATATATGTATGACATCAATATCACATACTGATTCACACATGCGTGTGCACGCCTATCTCAATCCTACTCATCAAGTGGCCTTGGATATCAAACTCCCTCAGGAGGGACAAATCCCATATCTATCACTCACCCCTTAAAATCCCCATGTGTCAAAGCCACCCAATCATCACCTTTATAACAACCCATGTTTCAGGATTGTGTTTGATGATGTCAAAGTGTGCCCAACGACATGTGTTGAGTGTAGAGATTTTAGGTCAAAGAATCACACTCACCACCATCACTGTGAGTACTGACTGTGACTACCATGTCATGGTTCCATGTGTCAAACTCACGGTGGGTCTGTCTGGTACACTTGTTCTCTAACAAGTACCTATGTGTTTGGTTTGATATCTCTATAACATGACTAATGAGATTCTGTCATCAACTAACACCACAATCTAGTCTTGTGTGTCATTGCTGTCTATCTACCTTCCACAATGACATCCGACTAGGGACATAACAATAATGTACAAACTCTTAGCATCCGTATGATCTCATCGTTTAGGTCCTAAACCTGAAGGCATACGTCATTGAGTATTGTCATTCTCTAGACATTCAATCTGTTCTATCACTATCTCATATGACTGAACCAGAAAGAATTGGAAGGTTGCCTTTGATGTTTATCAAATCAATCTTAATGTATCCCACCAATCATCCCATGATTGGCTCTCAGGGCATACATACCAACAGACTCCCACTTACACTGCGAGCCAATCACCCTTGAATCATATTCATAGTGATCTTCAAACATGTCCCACATGTTACTGTGATCTTGTGCCAACATAATGAGTTATGGCAACACCTTGCCAAAGTCAGTATAAATTGCATGTCTCTCATCTCTTCACTGTACGTCACATGTATGAGATGGAGTTGTCGTAATATGTGATACAGCATTCCTTTGCTAACCTAGCCACATTGCATGATCAAGGATTCCATACTTGTCATCAATGACCGAAATATCTACAAGTTCATCTCATGAACTTCCAGATCCATAAAGTATCCACTGTTGTTCTCTAACACACGAATACTCGACATTTCCTTTTAAATGGTTTTATTGGAACGTTTCCAATTATCAACAAACTTTCACCTTTTATATATCCTATATATATTTTGTGATTAATTTTTTGTCCTTTTTGGAAGTTTGCATCAATGTAACTATTTACATCGAACTCTTCCTTATCTCCATAGAACTAGTACTTCTTAAGTACTTATCAAGTTCTTATGGTTTCAAGTAACCCTTACTGGAAGTAGACATACATCCACTCGTCATGTCCCACATACGAGTTACGAGGATGAGCATATCAAATTGTCATGTCCTACATACAAGATGATGAGTGCATTTTGTTCTTTCCATGTCCATACATGCAAGATAATGGGATGATTACATACATGATAGATCCATATATATTCTTAGTGTTCCCATTCTTCATAAGAATTGGACACTTGGCCTTGGGATACTAACTCCATGTAACATGGACAAGTTTTCTCCCACTTAATATGTACATACTGAACCCTTCAGTACAGATTGTCAATGTATGCTTTCTCTTTTCAGGTCAAGAGTTTTTTTTTTCAAGAACTATCTCTCTAGGTTTCTATTCCTATCACATAGGAAACATCTCTATCTTCCTTAAAGATAATTTCCACTTTTGGATTTCCATTCTTGAACATTTCCATTTCACATCAACATGTGGAATGTGAATACACTCCCACTAAATCACAGATCCCTTCTTTATCTTTGACATATCAGTCAAACCCTTTAACTATATCATCAAAGTAAAGATCCAATTCTTAGTTTCTTGTACTCAATCAATCACATTGATTAGTCCATTGCAACTTATAGACTTCATTTGCATTAGTGGATTCATAAACCTTATAGGTTGTGTCACATACACATCCTTGTTTTATTCCTCATAGGAATGCGGTTTTAGTATCCATATGCCAAATGTCTTAGTCATTAAGTTGCAATCAACAAGCATCATCCTTCTCAAAATGTTATCCATGTGTCTTAACACTTAAGACTCATTTGCACTTATGGATTTTATTCC
This sequence comes from Alisma plantago-aquatica, assembly GCA_963693085.1. Taxonomy (NCBI): domain Eukaryota; kingdom Viridiplantae; phylum Streptophyta; class Magnoliopsida; order Alismatales; family Alismataceae; genus Alisma; species Alisma plantago-aquatica. The sequence goes on from OY856412.1 coordinate 65,691,032, forward strand.
AATGGGTGCTATCAAGGTCATACCTTATGGTTCACATGGAAGTCATTTAGGATGTAATGGTAATAAACCATAACTCAAAATTCGGCTCCTCATATTCATCTGGATAGTTGACTCATCACATAGATAATGAGGTGTATTTGTTAAGGACATAAGAACTCACAACTCCTTGTGATTCTTAATGTCTTTTATTAGTGTGGGGTATTCTTTTATTAAGAAGAATTCAGTTATTTGATAATCATTCTCTAACTCCTTAGAGTATGATTCCTTCTTGATTTAGACATCACCATGCCTTAATCATGAGTTCACTTTGATACACTATAACAATCACTCATAAGGATCTCAAACATTTGGTCTAAGTATTTCATTCATTGATCTCATCAAGAATTAACACTTTACCAAATTTGCACTTCATCTATGATAATCTTGAACACTTCAAGATATTCATATTGGTATTTCTCTAAACATCATTTGAAGTATTAACATTTGTTCCAATAGGTATGTAAATACATCACATGTATTATACCTATTTGGATAATCATTCTCCCACTACCATTAGTGAAGATTGATTAATCATGTCCAAGAGATTCATGTCTCTTACTGGTTACCCAACCAAAAGAATCTAGATTTATCCATCATATGGAAACTAGAAATGAATTTCTCATGATTGATGCTAATTTGATTATTTGAGTTATCCATAACTTTAGGTATCATTTTATCTTATGCATACCATGTATCACAAGATAAACAAGGTATTGCCACAAAGATCATATCTTTAAGATTGAAACATCAACTTTATTAATTGCCATCATTGTCATACAATATGCAAAAATAAAGTGTTTCTATCTATTGGAAATATATGAAATAGCAGTTCTCAACTCTATTTCGTGCCCTTTAGGCTGAAATAAACTGAAAGATACTCCTATATATGGCAGCAACACTTGCTCCAATGATGGGTACTTCTTTCTTGGTCCTTTCACAAAGGCCATCACTTCTTTGCAGATCTTGCATATCATATATGATAGATCCATATCTTGGTATCATATACCTTAGATAAAGAAGCGGTTCATTTCATGATACCTTAGGTGGAGATCTCCATCCCCTCCTTCATCTTATTTTGTTCTTCCAGATATAGAGGGAAATTCCCTCATATACACTTTCCCCTTGTGCCTTGAGGCTGAAGACGGCTTGGATTGCTGGCTAGCATCAAAACACTTCTTTGCTTTGCCCTTGTCCTTGCCCTTAAGAATTACCTTTTCTTTGATCACATCAAAGATTATGGTTTGTCTTTCTTCATCTTTGCCTCTACTATCCTCAACATGTCCAACAACTCTGTCAATGATTGTCAAAGTTGTTCATGTTGCAGCTTATCATGAATTGTATGATTCTCGCAACATTTGCAGTATCATACCAATAGCCAACTCTTGGCTCAGAGGGAATCCTTCTTAGTTAGATTTTCTACATACCCAATCACATTGAGTGTGTGAATACCTTACTGGATGTCCTTCTGTCATGACATACTAGGACAGTGTCCTTGAGACATCATATGTCTCATGTTGTCTCTGCAACTCATAGCTCAGAGAACACAACATCAAGCACTCCTCATCAATGTCATCCTCGGTATGCTTCCATAAGCATACTTTCAGACATTGATGTGGTTGGATTGAGTTCATCTGGTCTTGGTATAACTAGGACTTAGAGCTTTCACTCTTTGATTGAGAACACTTCTCATCATCCTAACCAGTTGCGGAATTATTCACATTTAATTTGTTGGTCTCAAAGACCGATCACAAATAAAGTGATTATTGTTGATTAACCATTATTTTAATAAAAGGAAATATATGCAATTTAAGTCCAAAACTCCTTTTGACTTATTTGATTGATTTGAAAAGTTGACGATAAAATTAGTCCTTTAATTAATTATCGCTCCCACTATTTTAGTTCAAATTGATAGCCCTCACCATCAATTCGGAAGATTGCAGCGTACAACCTTCTAGTGGACAAGATCCTGAAATCCTCTAAGTCATGGACCAGCTAGGGCTGTCACCCACAACTTAGATCTCTCAGGATGGAAACTCTTGCCAATTGCATCATATGCAACTCTTGATAAGATGTCATATGCAACTCCTTGCCATGATCATCTCCATGCCTCAAGGTGCTAGATCCTATCTAGGTCACCTTGTTAAGTCCGACCCAAAGCCAACACGATGAATATGCACCCTGCTTGGGCAGACCCACATATCCATCCTTCACGCTTCCACGAGATAGACGGTGCAACATGCTTGGGCGTACCCACACTTGGTCGATCAAGCTTTTCACGTGTGTCGCATTTGGAAGGCATCTAAAACTTAATATTTAATGAGGGATTTGGTTTTATATACATATACATATCCAATCACCACAATATATAGTATGTATCATATACATGCTATATCCCACAAAAAACATGTAAAATGATAAAAGCGATGATTATGGCCATCCTAATGTGATTCCTCGAGCCAAGAGGAATCACGGTCATCTAGGTCTACATCACATGCAACCTGTACAAGATGAACTTTGTGCTTTGCCTTTCTGGGTATGATCACTTCATCACATGAATGATCGGCTCGCCATTAGACTGGTCGGCTGGGTGCCACCAGCTGATCGGTTGGCTCCTCCAACTGATCGGTTCACCTGGTCATCGTGCATCTCTTCATGTACGCCCCCCACTCGTCTCGCTCCTCGAACCGGTCATCAACCGGTCGGCTCATTCCTTGAACCGATCGTCTGGAACATCAACTGATCGATTCATGCCTCGAATCGATCATCTCGGTTGTCGTCAGGATGTCCTCCGTTCTTTGACATAACAGGAAATAAAATTCTATCCTATTTTACATTGTAAAAAGGAGAAACCTTGAGTTACATTTGAGGGGAGAAAAGGTAGGAAAAAAAATCTCGAATTATTTCGAGTTACATCAGGATTAGGAGAAGGAAGATCGGTGCGTAGACCGAGATGCAAGAAACCACATACAACCATACACAGATAGGGTTTATTGGCCATAACCACACTATACATCCACCACAAAACTCGTTTAAGGGTGACACGTATCGAGTGCATTCATAATACATATCATATATGTAAATTGGGATTTGTGGATTTAGGATTAGACATGCATAAAGCCAATTTTATTCGCATTGTATGCAATAAATAAAGGCGACAAACTAAAATCAATCATATTGATAATCCTAAAATATAGAGCAGTTGACGTGGCTCTGATACCACTATTGGGATTTAGGGGAGGCAGAGAAGGCAGCGAAAACAAACCTTTTCTCCTCCCCAAACCCAGAACAAGGAAACGCGTCAACGTCTATACAATAGGAAAGGATGGTTTGTGGAATCATACCTTGTCCCAAGGCTTGCTCGGCGACAATACCCCGCGCCTTACGCGGTCTTCACCTCCTGTCTTGGACGGTGTCTGTGCAGCTCCTGGTCGCACCGGGACTGACGGGATTGAAGGTTGTCCTCCTAGCGGTAGAAACCTCCCGCCTCTGAAGTAGTCCACACGGACCACCTGGAACTCCAATCTCCTTGTCCCACAAGTAATTGGAAGGAGTCGCACCCTCCTATCAGCGTACTAGTCACCAACACACTCTCCTGCCACCTGTCACTTTCTGCAGTTGTCTTTCCCTTGTTGTGCCTCCCTTATCGGGTAGCACTTGCTCGGTCTCTCTCTCAGTTACCAAAACCAGAGAGAATGACAACTTCACAGAGCAACTGGTTTGCACTGAGTTGTACTTTGAGAAGCCCCCAATACCCCTATATATAGGAGGGTCATGGGACAGGGTTCTCCATCTCGGGCAATGCGTGATTAAAAGTAGGAGTAGAAGGGTTCAAGATTTTCCACAAAAACAACCAACTCACAACCTGAACCGATCGTTTCACAATTGAAACGGTCAGTTGGGAACCTGAACCGGTCGGTTGACACCTCAACCGATCGGTTGGGACCCATGAGTCAGTCGGTTCACTTCTGAATCGGTCGGTTCGTGGTCCTGATCAGTTCCCGATTGACTTTCCTTCTTTTGTTTCTAATTGGTATCAAATACCAATCCTTGTTCCAATCAAATTGGGCAAGTGAAATGAAAGAAAAATTCTCACCAATCCTACTTTCTCAACTTGCTCAGTTGCACCAGTTGAATCGATCGTTTCAACACTTGAAGCAATCGTTTTACCCTGACCATGAGCCGATCGACTCTCAACTTGAGTCGATCGGTTCACCAAGCTGAGTCGATCGGTTCATCACATGAGCCGATCGGTTGGGAGTGCAGATTGTGCAGAAACAGTCAATTGCAGTTTCAATCAATCTGATACTCTAATCAATCTGTCCAACACCTTGAACACTATGATTTTGAGCTATCAATTAATTGAGTGTTTAATTGAACTACTAAACTCCTTTAGTAATCAATCTAAACATTGTTTGTGGACAAAACTCCTCTTCCAGGTTAAATCCTATGTGTGTGACCCTGCAGGTCCTTTTCACCTTGGTAGTGAAAGTCCATAACACTTATGGCTTCACAAGCAAAGAGCAGTGCCTAGTCACACATCAGTGCTACCCAAGTGAAATAGAAAGTTGGAGAACAACTTTCAATCCTACAATCCGTGAATGGTGTTACAACAAATGTATAATTCCTTTGTCACTGATATCCTGAATGAGCTCGAGGCATGGAACAGTCATCCTGTCAACGTTCATTCACTTTCTTGATCTCAGAGCAGATTGGAAGATATATGTATGACATCAATATCACATACTGATTCACACATGCATGCGCACACCTATCTCAATCCTACTCATCAAGTGGCCTTGGATATCAAACTCCCTCAGGAGGGACAAATACCATATCTATCACTCACCCCTCAAAAGCCCCATGTGTCAAAGCCACCCAATCATCACCTTTATAACAACCCATGTTTCAGGATTGTGTTTGATGATGTAAAGTGTGCCCAACGACATGTGTTGAGTGTAGTGATTTCAGGTCAAAGAATCACACTCACCACCATCAGTGTGAGTACTGACTGTGACTACCATGTCATGGTTCCATGTGTCAAACTCACGGTGGGTCTGTCCGGTACACTTGTTCTCTAAAAAGTACCTATCTATTTGGTTTGATATCTCTATATCATGACTAATGAGATTCTATCATCAACCAACACCACAATCTAGTCGTGTGTGTCATTTCTGTCTATCTACCTTCCACAATGACATCCGACTAGGGACATAACAAGAATGTACAAACTCTTAGCATCCGTATGATCTCATCGTTCAGGTTCTGAATCTGAAGGCATACGTCATTGAGTACTGTCATTCTCTAGACATTCAATATGTTATATCACTATCTCATATGACTGAACTAGAAAGAATTGGAAGCTTGCCTTTACTTTTTATCAAATCAATCTTAATGTATCCCACCAATCATCCCATGATTGGCTCTCAGGGCATACATACCAACATCACATACTAATAATTCATTTAATTCAAATTGGAAAAGAAGATGTGAGTTTTTCCCCAAAATATCAAATAAAATAATAAATGACTCCAAAAGAGGAAAATAATATTGGATTCATAATCTACATAATAAATATAGCCTTTGGGTGAATTTTCATCTAATTTGGAGAAAGTTTGCTTAAAAGGTGAAATCAAGAGAGAGAAAGTGTGTAGAATCTTCAAAATATTAAATAAATGCTCAAACAACTCCAACATGTAAAATTGATGGCAAATTCGTATCCAACACATTACGTATGACTTGTGGGTCAAGTTTCATCAAATTTGGACAATCCTAATGCAATTAATGAAGGAGGAAAGAGAAAATGAGATTTGATTTATTTAAACAATTAAAAGTTTTCAAAAGGCAAATCTACTTTAATATTCAGAATCTACATGTTTTAATTAGCCTCTGTATAAAAATTTACCTAATTTGGAATTCTTTTGTACCCTCAATTAAGGAGAGACAAATGAGAAATAAATGTGACCATCACCTTAGTCAGATTTGATTTTGGCTGTCATGCGCTAAGCTTTATTTTCCCAATTTTTCATTTTTTTGTACCATCAGATCTCTGCACATACGGTTGGGATTGCATCTCCTACCTTGAGTAGGAGAGGACCCCGCGTGAACAGTACCCGCGGCGGGGGTATTTGGCAAATCGTGATTTTCTCGGTCATCTCTTGGCCATTGTCTGAGATTTTTGATTCTTTTGACTCGGGATGGAATTCTGCATGTGTTGATCTCTTATACTTGTCATTTTGTTGAGCTTTTTGGAAATGCCCAAATTTCTTCCCAAAGAGCATCACGACCACCCTCCTATGTTTTGTATCTCTTACCCACACCTGTATATAGGCCTCCCCTGATCATCGTTTGGTTCCATGTTATTCTCCTCTAGGTCCAATTGCTCCACTCATCACGTCTGTTGCCACCTGGAAGCAAGATTTGAGCTTGGGTTGCGGCGAGTCGTTCTTCCTCTGTTCATCGTATTGGTTCGATCACAGGCACAAGCAGGTTCACAATGCTCCTCTCTTTCTTTCCGTGTGTTTGCCTTCACAAATCATTGCACATTCATGTTTCACCCAAACCTCCCTGCTAAGCTACTGCGGCCTTCTTACATCCATGGCTCATGAGGAAATACGAAGGGGATGATTCCCTATACATTCCCTGCTTTGCCCCTCAAAATTCTTGTTTTGGCTTTGTTTTCCTCCATGGGCAATTTGGTAAATCTGCTTAGTTTCCTTTCTTTCGGGATGAGTCAAGCAAGCCACTGACTTGGCTGGTTAACTAATCATGGTTGGGCTACATAGTGCGGACCCAGATTCTCTCTCTCAAATTTCTTCGCTGACCTGGCTTTTTGGCTAATTTCTATTGGTCGGCTTTATAAAATTAATAACTAATTGTATAATGATCAGAAAAATATGGAAAAATAGTAATTGGATTAAAAAAGATAAGAGTTATCTTTGGATTTGGTTTTGTCGCCTAAATCCAATCTTAAAAATATATGTGATTTTAATGAATTTACCTCGATATCTATAAAATTTTGTAAAATTCATAACTATATATATAAGTCAGAATAATATAATAAAATATGTTTTGAACTTAGAAAAATATAACCTAAAACATGGCATGGTTTTGATAATCTAACTCATTAATAATAAAAAGGCAATTTTAGAGTTTTGATAATTAATGTAAACCTAATCCAAGTTCTACATATACACATCATAGGTTCTTTGAAGGCCTAGGCTTGGACCTAGACCTGACTTTGGACAGAGTGAACTCTGAAGTTGAGGTAGGTTTGCATCGCAATTATTCTTATTGAGCAGTTATCATGTATTCTTCTTTCTCTTGGTCCTATGGACAATAGCCTATACACATTGCTCTTATCTTTTAATACCATGGTTCTGGTGAACTATCTTATTTGTGGTAATCTTGGATATTCTCTTGACTCTTATCTTGTGCCTTGGTGCATGTTGGACTTTTGATGATATGTGCCCACTATGACATGGATGTTTATTTGTGGATATGTGATATCTTGTTCCCACTTGCATGTTGATGTATGTGTTGTCCATTGTGTGATGGCAACATTGTATAATTCTGACCATACTTTTCTACTTACCTCTACGTTTTACATGCTATGTGATTCAGTAGAACTAGAGTAGTGTAATTCCATTGGTTTTTATTTATGGTAGATGTGTGATTTCCTGCCTGAGTAGATGTGTAATTTCCTACTCTTTTGGGATGGAAAGGTTACCTCATACCCAGGCGAGATGTATGATTCTTGGCCCATGTTATATACATTTGGGTGGTGGATGTATGATTCTTCATGCCAGGGCAAGATGTATGATTCTTGGCCCATGTTTTATATATTTGGGAGTTTGGTTATGTGTCATTCTCTATCAGGCTTCATGTTTATGGGACTTGGATTCCATTGTTATTTATATTGTTATAGGTCTATGCTTATCTCACATGCATGCAGGTTATTGATGTTGGTTGTGGGGTGTGTGCCCTACTTTCTTTATGTGCCAATATTGCACAATCTTTATTGTTTTGTTTATGGCAAGTATCTTCTCCTAAGATGATGACGATTCATATCTTTTATGCCCTATTTAGGTAGTCCTTGTCTTTTCTATGGGAAGCCTTGTATACTTGATGCCATATATTCTTTTAAATTGCTCAAATTCCTTTTTAGTATGTGACGTGTATTTTACTACGCGCTTAAACGCAAGTATACGCGTCGAGTAATATAGGCCTTGTGAGGCCCGAGTCGAACTCAGGGATACGTGAATTATTGGGGACTTTTACTAACTAAGCGCAATCAGCTAGACCTATTAGCAAAGTAGGGTTTTGTTGTTCAAATTAAAAAGAAAATAAAATTCAAACAAAGAAAACAATCGATTAAAGGTTAATTTAATCAATTCAAAAGGATATCTTTAGGATGGCGGTTTCACCGCGGGTCAACATTGTATTAGGTTTCATATAATTACTCACACTTCTCTCTCTATCCGGGTAGTGGCCTGAAATGAGAATTACCCACTGTCGTGGTGTAATTCACTACTTAGGTTTAGGTTTATTCCACCGTCGTAGTAATCATTCCCCTAAACTAAGCGCATTAAACACGGTCTCTCAGTTCCCACCATTAATTTTACAACTCCTTTGTCAAGGGTTTTATTGATTAATGTAGAATCCGTCTCTTTTCAACCGTTAATCCTTCTGTCGAAGTGATTAAGGGTATTAAGTTATTATTATGGTGATCAAGCATAACAATAGAAATGGAGAAAACGAATCTATACCACGGATTTAAGAGAGAAAATACGAATTACTAATATAAAAATGTCATACAATGCATTCCCGGGCTACTCCCGGTCCTAAAGATTGAGGGTTTTAGCCTCTCATGTTCATCTCACACGAATACATGGTAGAAATTGGGAAATTCATAAGAAAAACGGGAAATAAATGGGAAAACCCCTGAACGGAGAAGAACCGGTGGATCCTTGGCGTAAAACACGAGCTTCCCCGCCTGTCGGTGGTGGAAATCGTCTTCGGCAGCGTCCGAATCACCCGGGATGAGCTTCTCGGCCTCTGTTCTCCTTTCTCTCCTTTCTCGGCACTCGTGCAATGCGATATCAGATACTCCTCTCGTGTTGGCGGCCGTCATTAGGTATAAGTCCCTAATTAGGTCGTCAAATAACAACAGCCGTCCGATCGAGATCAAAACAGATCCAACGCATATCTGCCGGCGTCGATACCATCGACGCGGGTCGATGGTATCGACGCAGCGGATTAGCGGCAGCTTTCCTTTCTTTTATTCTGAGCGCCTGTGGTGATCTCGATACCATCGACTTGGGCGTCGATGGTATCGACTCCTGTAGTGTCAGTTCTGTCTTCTAGCGACGATGTAGCTCTCCTTGTGTCGATGGCATCGACTTTCGTCGATGGTATCGACTGCATCCTCGCCAGCAACCTGAAGTGATCTCGATGCCATTGACTTAGGTGTCGATGGTATCGACTCTGTATTGCTCTTCTCGACTGACAACCTGTGGCTTGGTCGATGGTATCGACTTCCGTCGATGGTATCGACGGAAGCAGATACTTGTTTTTCCTGAAATTTCACAACAAGACCAAGTAAATCCACACAATTTATAATAAGATGATAAATGATGCTCACAATAGTAAAACAAAGGGGATTTGATATAATATGATGGCAAAGACCAAGTTAAGTGAATTATGCAATATTATCCATAAAAATGAGTAATTAGAGCACAAAACACATATGAAATAGGTCTATAAATGCGACTCAAAATCATCGCATCAAACTCCCCTAAGCTTAAACATTGCTCACCCTCGAGCAACTAATCCTTAGAATAGGATTGCAGATGTCAACTAAAAATCAACACATCACCCCACATTCCACATGACTCCCACTGAACGTTCTCAAACCGGCCTGTCCTAATCACAGAACAGTAATTACCCTACAGGCGACAATAATCATCAATAAGAAAAATTATCCTTCAAACCGATGAACACTATCACATAAGGCAGTTAACATAATAAGGTTCGCCGATTCAGCATTGGTGCATCTTGTGATCGCCTACACTACGTTGCTCGCCCTAACTACCATCTACATGGAAGCAGTTCTCCTGATAAACATGAGTGAGGAGAAAATCACAGTGGCCTACCAATCCGAGCAACGGGTGGATGGAATGGGTGGTTCATGGAAGATCTTGGAAGTATTACACAGTTTCAATCTGCATAAAACAAAATGTCCTATGTGATGCAAATGCACATTGAAAATGTCCTAATGCTTAAAATTGGGTGGAATGATGCATGCACTAACCTTCCTCCTCAAAATGAGATGGAAATCTAATTAAGCCACATCATGTACTCAATTTCCTTGTTATGCAAGTGATATCATGTTCCTTTCTCCCTCTTATTCCATTTCCTTCCAACTTCTCTTTTTTTTTTCTTTCTTTTCAATTTTTTTTTCAGATTTTCAGAATTTTTTTTTCTTTCTTTTAGCCCACATCTCCATAATTGCTTAGAGATACATGCATAAGGCCATTTTCTTCATAATTGGAAATCTTTGTACTATTTTGAGGGTATGTAACAATTTAGATCACTTTTTAAGACAACCTGAGGTACATGGTGTACTTATGCGTGAAAATCATGAAAGTTATGAGTGCAACTACATGACATGCACCTAAAGGTAATGTGCATGAATCACTATACATTTTTTTTTCGTTTTATGCAAAAGTATGAAAATAACAATGCAAATCCTATCTACATGCTATGCACGCAAGAAGGAATTAAAACTGTACTTTACTTCCAATTCTTTGGTAAATTATGGAAAAATATGAAGTGGAATGATCACAAGATTAAGTTACTGAACCTTAGAAAAATATCATGTGTCCCTCCTTACTGACATGTGTAGTAGTTCAAAGGGTTCTTTCTCTTATATCCAATTAAGGTCTCATTACCATTTGATTAGGTTAGGCTCAAACAACCGTTACTATCCACTTTTCATGAGTCAATGGGGGTGTGGGTGTGACATATTGCTTCAAAGTTGACATAATCAATCATTTTCATAGGACAAGTTCCCCAAGGACAACCAAGTTAAGCTATCCAAAAGACACAGAAATTTTTAAATTCCCTTAAATTTCCCATGAAAACAGCGAGATGACAATTTTTAAGACATACACGATTACACTAGATAGATGTGGATCCTAACAAACTAAAATTTCAAGAACAAATAACAAAGCAAAAACTAAAAAACAACTAAAGAAAAGATAAAAGATAGAGTTGTTCCAGCCACCCCCCTAAGCTTGAATTCGACTATGGCCTCATAGTCAAAAGCCAACTTAAGGGTTGAACAGTGATACCCTGATCAATCCTGCGGAGGCGGTGGTGGGTATTGCGGTGCCGTAGGATCCCAAGACGGGTACTCCCCCTGGAAGCTTGGATCATATTGGGTCCTCGGCGGAGGCTGTGGATAGCCTCCAAAGTAGTCTTGACTCCAGTAATGGTCGAAGAAGGGCTCCTGTTGCGTCTCTATCCGCTGCAACCGGGTGTGCATTTGCTCTTGGTTGGCGAGGATGAGCCGCTCGTTCTCGAACATAGCCCGTTGGTTGTCAAGTACCCGGCTCGTAGTCTCATGAATGCCGGTATACATAACCATGTGCTGCTGCTGAGTCTGCTGGATGTCCTGCAGCATGGTGTACATCCCCTACATGGAATAGGGATCCTCGGTGGGCTGCTCGTGCTATGGTGATGGCGGCAGGGGCTGAGATGATGAAGATGCACCCGGATGCATCCTAGGACGCTTCCGTGGTGCCACACGTGCTCGATGAGGTGTGAAAGCCTCCTCTTCCTCTGCAGCCTCGCCTTCTTGCTCGTCACCTCCGCCTTCTTCCTCGGAGAACTCGATGGCTATGATTGGCCACCGGAAGTGCTGCTTGCCCTCTATGTTGAAGACGTCGTCCGGTAGGGAGCTCTCGTGATAAGCTTGGTTGATGTGGCAATGAGCGTACGCCAACCCGTCCCGGAGAAGAATGAGGTTTGAACGGTGCAAGTGTTGCACGTTCACCTTGCTCCTCGTAGAGATCGGAGTCATGGACTGAAAGTTCAGCCCCAAGTAAAGCGCCAACTTGGTGACAAGACCACCACAATGGATTGGAGCCTTCCTTGTGCTCCTCTTCACCGCCAGGACGCGCTGTAGCCAGAACGCCCCCCAGTTGCATGGTTGACGCTTCAGGAGTGCGTAAAGGAAGAACACGTCACTCTCCTGAAACTTGCTCAAAGCAAGATCACTTCGAGCGAAGAATGTCAAACTCAACATCCTATGCAAGACCCGGACGAACGGGTGCTCAAAATCTGCTACCGCTGCATTGTGGTAGCTCACGGTCTTCCCCGCCGTCACTATAACTAGCTCGGAGAAGATCTTTGCATAGTCGGTGTGGGAGTCCGGCCTTCGGTGATCATGTGGAGAGTGGATCCAGTTGAAGATTTGATTGAACTAGACCAGTGTGAGATTGTAGTTGTTGTTGAAGAGTCGGAAGGACACCCTTCCCTTGATCCATTCCCGGTCCGATGCTACCACGTCGTTTGGTATGACGCAGACGTCGAGAGACGCCATGAACTCCGCCACCAGTTCCTTGTAGGTGGGCTATTCACCGAAAAACGGCTGCCCATCCGCATGGTACTGCAGCTCGTCAGGGCGTAGGCTTCTGCTGGTGTTGCGTGCTTGTCCATGAAGCACATAAGCCAAGTTGGCCTCGAATCACAACTCCTGGATCATGCCCCGGTCCACATACCGGGTGGGCTCGAACTTTCGCTTCATTATCTCCTCGTAGACCTTCCTCACCTCCATGTTGGCATGAATTAGGCGTGGACGAGGGATGTAAGCGGTTGGGGGAGGAACGAACTCCTCGATCTCCATAGGGTGTGCGCTTGAGGACGACGCTCTGGCGGCATGCACCATGGTTGCGAGAAAAGATGGGATTAGAAGAAAAGAGCTCGGTGAAGATGGAGAAGAAATTCTCCGCTCGATGAAGATCTCCGCTCGATGAAGATCTCCACTCAATGACACTTCTCTTCAGTCTTGGAGGGCTCAGGGGAGTGCTCGGCGCAAAGGAGGATACTTGCTCTGAAGGTGTGACGTCAAATGACGTTGCAAGTCCCCTTAAATAGGCTTGATCGGCGCCCCTGTTGACCCGTCGATACCATCGACGCGGGTCGATGGTATCGACACATCTCGCGGGTATCCGCCTCCCTCGTGAGTATTGACGGCTGACGTTTGCTGGATTGAGAAACCCGGATTGCTGACAAGTCGATACCATCGACGGACGTCGATGGTATCGACGTAGCACCCAGATCGCTGACATGGATCTTGCGAGCGTCGTCGATGTCTGTGTGTGGATCGGTGACATGTCCGTCGATACCATCGACGAGTGTCGATGGTATCGACTTGCTTTTATTGCGACACCGCCGTTTTGTTGCATTCAACCTGTGATGATGTCGATACCATCGACGAGGCCGTCGATGGTATCGAGTTGACTGAGCAAAATTCGTCTGAACTTCTCCAGAGATCTCGATGGTATCGAATGGGGTGTCGATACCATTGACACTTTTGTTGCGACCTGTCTGTGACCATGTCGATACCATCGATGGGGGTGTCGATAGTATCGACGCAGTGCGATTTTTGCTGGTGTCAATCTGAACCCATGTCGATACCATCGACGAGTGTGTCGATGGTATCGACCCTGCCTATTCCTGCACATTTAACAAACGGATCAAGGTATCTTTTTTAAACTAAAATCTAAACAAAATGAAAGCAATCTATGACTCGAATTACACTATCCTAATGTACCAATGGTTGGGTTGCCTCCCAACAAGCGCCCTTGTTTAGCGTCTTATGCTAGACGTCTTCCCATTATCTCATTCGTGCACAAGTGAAATGAGTTTAACCTCATTCACTTTCCTCTTGTAGTTCTCACCAAAATACAACTTCAAGCGTTGCCCGTTCACCAAGAACGTGGCATCTCCATCATGCACAAGAATCGCTCCGTGCGGTTTCACCTCCTCCACAATGAAGGGTCCACTCCACCGGGATTTCAGCTTCCCGGGATGCAGTTTGAGATGGGAGTTGAACAATAGAACGCTGTCTCCCTTCTTGAACGTGCGCATCTCAATATGGCGATCATGGATCAGCTTTGTGCGCTCTTTGTAGATGCGGGCATTCTCATATGCCGTCATGCGTAGCTCATCCAATTCATTCAATTCAAACATCCTTTTTCTCCCGGCCTCATCATAGCGCAAGTTCAGCCTTCGTAGCGCCCAATGGGCCTTGTGCTCTAGCTCCACCGGAAGATGGCAAGCCCGGTCGTACGCCAACCTAAAAGGCGTGGTGCCTATAGGTGTTTTGTACGCCGTTCTATACGCCCAAAGTGCGTCCGGTAGCAATGCACTCCAATTCTTCCTTGTGGATGCTACGGTCCTTTCTAAAATCTTCTTGATTTCTCTATTTGATACCTCCACTTGTCCTTGCGTCTGTGGATGATATGGGGTGCCAATGTTGTGCTTGACCCCATACTTCTTCAAAAGTGTCGCGAATTTCTGATTTCGAAAATGTGTGCCTCCATCACTTATGATCATTCGGGGTATCCCGAACCTGCAGAAAATGTTCTCTTTGACAAACCTGCACACTACATTCGAATCATTAGTCCTTGTGGGGATTGCCTCCACCCACTTCGACACATAGTCTACAGCAAGTAAGATATAAAGATTTGAATTTGAGGACACAAAGGGTCCCATGAAGTCAATGCCCCATAAATCAAATACCTCAACTTCCTGAAATACATTCAGGGGCATTTCTTGTCTCCTTGAGATGTTACCTGCGCGCTGGCACGGGTCACATTGCCTAACAAAATCATAGGCATCCCGGAACAAAGTGGGCCAATAAAGGCCGCTCTCCAACACCTTGGCTGCTGTCCGTGAGCTAGCATGGTGTCCTCCCGTAGGCGACGCATGACAGTGGTGGAGAACACTCTCGTACTCCACCTCCGGCACGCACCTGCGAAGAATACCATCCCTGCACTGCTTCAAGAGAATCGGGTCATCCCAAAAATAATATCTCAATGAATGAAAGAATTTCTTTTTCTCTTGATAAGACCAATCCTCCGGGATGATCCCGCAAGCCAAATAATTCACAATTTCCGCAAACCATGGTTCATTAGAATCAATTTTTAAAAGTTGTTCATCGGGAAAGGTCTCGACAATGGGTATGTGCAAACCTTGTTCATCAACCCTCTCTAACCTAGACAAGTGGTCAGCCACCACATTTTCAATTCCCGACTTGTCCTTGATTTCAATATCGAATTCTTGTAGGAGCAAAATCCACCTAATTAGTCTAGGCTTCGCATCCTTCTTCTCCATCAAATACTTTATTGCAGCGTGATCAGTCCACACAACCACCTTAGAACCCACTAAGTACTGCCGAAATTTTTCAAAGGCGAACACGACGGCCAGTAACTCCTTTTTCGTGGTTGTGTAGTTCAATTGAGCATCATTAAGCGTTTTTGAGGCGTAGAAAATCACAGCAGGCTTGTTATCTACCCTTTGCCCCAAAACAGCTCCCACAGCATAATCGGACGCATCACACATCAACTCGAATGGCTTTGTCCAATCCGGCGTTTGAACAACCGGAGCTGAAATCAACTTTTCCTTCAAAACCTCGAATGCGTGAAGACATTTCTCATTGAAATCAAAAACTGCGTCTTTTTCCAACAATTCCGATAATGGCTTTGCGATTTTTGAAAAATCCTTGATAAATCGCCGATAAAACCCGGCGTGTCCTAAAAAGCTTCTCACCCCTTTTACAGAATTTGGTGGGGTAGCTTAGAAATCACCTCAATTTTTACGGGGTCTACCTCAAGACCCTTGCTAGACACCTTGTGTCCTAGCACAATTCCTTCCGTCACCATCATGTGACATTTCTCCCAATTGAGGACCAAGTGTGTGTCCTCGCACCGCTACAACACCTTATCTAAGTTATAAAGGCATTCATCAAAAGACGCTCCATACACCGAGAAGTCGTCCATGAAAACTTCAAGACACCGCTCTACCATGTCAGAGAATATGGCGAGCATGCAGCGTTGAAAAGTCACCGGCGCATTGCATAAACCAAACGGCATACGTCGGTAGGCAAAAGTCCCATAGGGACATGTGAACGTAGACTTCTCTTGATCCAAAGGATCAATAGAAATCTGGTTGTACCCCGAATAGCCATCTAGAAAACAAAAATGCGACCGACCAGCTAGGCGTTCCAAAATCTGATCGATAAATGGCAATGGAAAATGATCTTTAAGCGTTGCGGCATTCAATCGGTGGTAGTCAATGCAAACACGCCACCCGGTTACCAATCGGGTGGTGACAGGTTCATTCAGAAGATTTGTAGTGACAGTGATTCCCCCCTTTTTAGGGACTACCTGTGTGGGACTCACCCACGTCGAATCGGATATGGCATAAATGATCCCTGCAGCAAGAAGCTTTATGACTTCCTTCTTTACAACCTCCATCATGCTTGGATTTAGACGTCTTTGAGGCTGTATGACTGGCTTGGCTCCCTCCTCGAGCCGTATCTTGTGTTGACAAAGTGTAGGGGAGATCCCCTTGATGTCCGCCACAGACCACCCAAAAGCTCCACGGTGGTTCTTTAGCACTATCAGTAGTTGCTCCTCCTCATCCGCACTCAAGTATGCAGAAACAATCACTGGTAACTTGTCCTCCTCAGCTAGAAAGACGTACTTCAGATGCGGGGGCAATGGCTTCAACTCCAGATCAGGTGGGCAAATAAGAGATGATTGTAGCGGTGGGGGAAGTGTACCCAAATCTTCATAGTGCCTCGTGTAGAAACATGGAAGCATTTGAAGCATCTTGGCGCACTCCTTGAGTGAAGTACTCCGCATCCAATCATAAGTGACATTTAGCAAACACGCCTCCAAAGGAAATTCCGGATATGCATCAAAAACCGAAGTAATAATCGCATCATCCTCCCACGAAGGTGGAATATCCTCATTCTCATCATTTGGAAACCCAACAGCTTTGCATAAAGAGACAACTTTAGTTTACTCCATAAGGTCCACTGCTAGGGTCCCATTATCTATCCTGCTCATAACATGAGCCATATCCAAAAATGGCTTCCCAAGACAAAGTGAGATATTTTGTTCCACATGCTTAACCATGTTGCACTGTGCTTTTGCTTTATTAGATGCATTGCCATTGGGCATGACCATCTCAAAGCGATCATCCGCAATGCCCAAGGTCAAGCGACCTCTCCCCATCTCTAAGATCATATCAGTTGTAGCTTGGAATGGGCGACCAAGTAGTAACTCATTGCCGTGCTCGTCCTGCATTTCCATAACGACGAAATCAGCCGGAAAAACAAAGCGGTCTACCTTTACCAAAACATCCTCACAGATTCCATATGGTTTCACCACAGAATTATCGGCCAATTGGATGGTCATGTTGCTTGGCCTTGACTCTTTCAATCCAAGTTTCTTGAATGTAGAAAGGGGCATCAGATTGATGCTTGCCCCGGAATCACAAAGTGCCTCGCCAAATTTGAACTTCCCGATAAAGCAAGAAATATTGAAACAACCGGGATCCTGTCTCTTTGGCGGCAAAGTGCCCATAATAAAAGCACTCACTTGCTCCTTCAATACCACGACCTCAGTGTCGGGTATCTTCCTCTTCTTGGTGATTACATCTTTGAGAAACTTCCCATAAGACGGGATTTGTTCAATCGCCTCTAGCAAAGGAATATTCACTGATAACTTCCTAAAGCTGTCTAGAAATTTCTTAAACTGTGCATCCACCTTTCTTGCTTTTGCACTATTGGGATAGGGGACCGGAACGGTATGTGCCCTTTGGTGAGGTGGCACATAGGGAGTTAATTTCTATGGTTCCTCCTCAGTGGCTTGTTCTTCCTTACCATCTTCAGCTATGTCCTCAGTTTGCTCTATGACAGGTGCGGGCTGCTCTTTGACTGTTGCTTCTTCAACTGTGTCATGCGGTGTGCTTGTGTCATCCGCCCTTGGATTTAACACTTTCTTACCGCTCCTCAATAAGATGGCCTTGGCCTGTTGGTTTCCCCCGGGAACATTGGTGTTCCCCGGAAAACCCGGATGTGTCGGCTTCTTCAAGCTTGCAATCTCGGCTGCCATCTGCGCCATGGAAGTCTCTATAGTTCTCATTTGAGCCCTGTGGCTCTGCAAAGTCTGCCCAAACTGGTTCATAAATTCACCCTGTTGCTTTATTTGTTGCCCAAAAGTGTTCATCAACTCTTGATTTTGCTTTATGACTTGATTGAGCAACTCCGTGCTCTTATCCTCCGTGACCGGTGCAGGCTTGGCGTCCGGATCCTGCAGAAAGCTATTTGGATCCTTCCATGAAAATTTCTTGTCCTTCCGCCATGAATAATCATTATTCCTGTACCCTTGTTGTTGCCTCATATACTTGACCTGAGCCTCATCCTCGGACTCATTGTCTTCCTTCTGCAGCAACCTCTTTGCGAGAAGATCCATCTTCTCGTTCAGCTCTCTCATTGCCTTTGACTCACTGGAAACTCTTGCTTTCTCAACTGGGCCTCTTTCTCTTTCTCCCCAAGATTGCTTTCGTGCCATATTCTTCAGTATTTCCCAGCATCTTGTATCAGTGTTATTTAAGAAAAATCCAGAGCCAGCCGAGTCCAAATTGCTTCTATCATGCTCGGAGAGAGCAAAGTAGAAGATCTTCACTTGGGTTTCCTTGTCCAGTCCATGGTGTGGACATCTCCTCAACATGACTTGGAATCGCTCCCAAGTCTCAGAATAAGTTTCACCCGCCTGTTGGGTGAAATTGTGGATCTTCCGGATCATATCATTGGTCTTCTCATTAGGGAAGAACCTCTCGAAGAAAACCTCCACCATGTGATCCCATGATTCAACAAACTCGTCGTCGAGGTTATGAAGCCACTCTCTTGCCACTCCAGCCAAGGAACTCAGGAATAACTTGAGGTAGAGCACATCCTGTGGAAATCGATCTATCTTCACCATATCACAGTTCTCCACGAACTGGCTGATGTGGGCCACTGGATCTTCATTTTTTAATCCGTGAAATGCGTTTGATTTAACCAGGTTAATCAATGCTAGATCGATCTTGTAGGTTGGAATGTTTAGCCCCTGTTTCTTTATAGGCCCCTTTGATGCTGAGGAAGAAGATGCCTTGATCTTCTCCCATATTGTCTTTGCTTCAGCCATTGCTTCTTCTTGTTCTTGCTCAGATTCAGAATTTATATCACTTTGGTGCTCCTACTCGTAGTAGTCCTCGTCCTCTGGTCCCGCAGATGGAACCTCAGGTGTGCGATTCGCGTAGTCGGTACTACGCGTATGCACCATGCAAAGTACCTAAAATATGAAAATCGGGGTTCAGTACAATGCTTTGAACGAGTAAACACAATTATAGAGAAATATAGGAATTTTTAAAATTGTTTTATAAATAAAAATAAAAAAAAATGTGGCCTAGAGTGGCCGCTCTTAACACTCAAAGTGCCAATAATTCGTCGTCTCCCCGGCAACGGCGCCAAAAACTTGACGTGTATTTTACTACGCGCTTAAACGCAAGTATACGCGTCGAGTAATATAGGCCTTGTGAGGCCCGAGTCGAACTCAGGGATACGTGAATTATTGGGGACTTTTACTAACTAAGCGCAATCTGCTAGACCTATTAGCAAAGTAGGGTTTTGTTGTTCAAATTAAAAAGAAAATAAAATTCAAACAAAGAAAACAATCGATTAAAGGTTAATTTAATCAATTCAAAAGGATATCTTTAGGATGGCGGTTTCACCGCGGGTCAACATTGTATTAGGTTTCATATAATTACTCACACTTCTCTCTCTATCTGGGTAGTGGCCTGAAATGAGAATTACCCACTGTCGTGGTGTAATTCACTACTTAGGTTTAGGTTGATTCCACCGTCGTAGTAATCATTCCCCTAAACTAAGCACATTAAACACGGTCTCTCAGTTCCCACCATTAATTTTACAACTCCTTTGTCAAGGGTTTTATTGATTAATGTAGAATCCGTCTCTTTTCAACCGTTAATCCTTCTGTCGAAGTGATTAAGGGTATTAAGTTATTATTATGGTGATCAAGCATAACAATAGAAATGGAGAAAACGAATCTATACCACGGATTTAAGAGAGAAAATATGAATTACTAATATAAAATGTCATACAATGCATTCCCGGGCTACTCCCGGTCCTAAAGATTGAGGGTTTTAGCCTCTCATGTTCATCTCACACGAATACATGGTAGAAATTGGGAAATTCATAAGAAAAACGGGAAATAAATGGGAAAACCCCTGAACGGAGAAGAATCGGTGGATCCTTGGCATAAAACACGAGCTTCCCCGCCTGTCGGTGGTGGAAATCGTCTTCGGCAGCGTCTGAATCACCCGGGATGAGCTTCTCGGCCTCCGTTCTCCTTTCTCTCCTTTCTCGGCACTCGTGCAATGCGATATCAGATACTCCTCTTGTGTCGGCGGCCGTCATTAGGTATAAGTCCCTAATTAGGTCGTCAAATAACAACAGCCGTCCGATCGAGATCATAACAGATCCAACGCATATCTGCCGGCGTCGATACCATCGACGCGGGTCGATGGTATCGACGCTGCGGATTAGCGGCAGCTTTCCTTTCTTTTATTCTGAGCGCATGTGGTGATCTCGATACCATCGACTTGGGCATCGATGGTATCGACTCCTGTAGCGTTGGTTCTGTCTTCTAGCGACGCTGTAGCTCTCCTTGTGTCGATGGCATCGACTTTCGTCGATGGTATCGACTGCATCCTCGCCAGCAACCTGAAGTGATCTCGATGCCATCGACTTAGGTGTCGATGGTATCGACTCTGTATTGCTCTTCTTGGATGACAACCTGTGGCTTGGTCGATGGTATCGACTTCCGTCGATGGTATCGACGGAAGCAGATACTTGTTTTTCCTGAAATTTCACAACAAGACCAAGTAAATCCACACAATTTATAATAAGATGATAAATGATGCTCACAATAGTAAAACAAAGGGGATTTGATATAATATGATGGCAAAGACCAAGTTAAGTGAATTATGCAATATTATCCATAAAAATGAGTAATTAGAGCAGAAAACACATATGAAATAGGTCTATAAATGCGACTCAAAATCATCGCATCAGTATGCACATAACAAACTTTGCTGATGTTATCTATTTTCTCTTCTTACTGGGGTATGCTTCCAACCCTAGGTGAAGGATGTGGACGACATGGCATAAAGTTATGGACCTAGATTAAGGATTTAAAGCTTGGAGACAGTCTTGATGTGGTTTAGATTTCCCTCTGCATGGATCCTTATGTTGTAACTTTACATGTAAGATTTAGATATGCTTACATAATATTGTTGAGAATTTGAATATAGTCATTATTTTCTTCCACTGCTACACCTTGGTTGTTTTCAATACCATTAAAAAGATTTGAAAATTTACACCCTCTCCAAGATACCTTAAGGGTGTGTTTAGACTAGAGGTTTTATTGTTCAAATTTTTAGTAGAAAGGTGGTTTCACTTCTTTACAACATGGTATTAGAGCCCATGGTAGTCGAAATCTGACTATTTCAATTTTATCTCCCTAGTTAGACCCTTGACTTAGATAGTTGTCTTTAGATGAGATGTTCACCCTTGATTTGATCAATGATGATCTTTTTATGCAACAAGGTTTGATTTGAGGATGAGATTATGATAAGAGGTCATATTATGGAAAATGTGACTTGGTTTGTCATTTTGATTTTGGGCCCTAATTTCACTTTTCAATCGCTAAAGTTTTCCACAACAAATTATTTTCCATATAATACTATATGTACAAAAGAAAATGTTTTCTTTGGGTTTTTTTGAAGTTTTCTTGAACTAAGTCACAATGAAGAAAAACTCTAGTTTGAGTAGAATCTAACCCTAGTTTTGACTTTGGAGTTGTGACTAGGTTTGATATAAAGGTATAGTTGACATACCCTATGACTTGTGGATGCTCATGTAGTGTTGATAGGTTAGAGACACAAGGACTAAAAACTCAACCCTAATTTGGTTCTGACTTTTAGATGGGTACATGGATAGCATAAAATCTCTAAAAATTTCATAACTAATGGTTATGTGGTGATAACACCCAAATTTAGGCATCTATGCTAAGCATTTATTTATGGTTTTGTGTCATTATAGCCTTAATATGTCCAAAATAATCATAGATTCTTATATTTTAGTAATTTATATCTTTTCATAGATAAAGTTGCTCAACTAGCCAATTTTGGGACTTGTGGGCACCGAACTTGAAAATACATCTATTCTCTAAGATTTCTCCCCAACACATGGTTTTTGCAGCAACTAGGCTTCCATCCGTCGTGGCCGCGGTGGACTAAGCATCACACTATGTGCACCATCTTAGGAGAGGGTGATCCTGCTAACCGAGTGGTGGGCCCAAGAAACTTTTGATATCTCGGACCCTATTTTCGATGGTCAGTCCTTGATCAGAATGCATCATCGCCAATCAGAAGGCTCATCAACATGGGTCCATCGACCAGCAGTAATAGCCCCCCGGTGGGGGTGGACTTGGGCCATGACACCACGACTGCGACTAAGGAGGATGCCGCGACCGCGACCAAGAAGACAATGCCACAAATGCGGCCAAGATGTTGTATCGACCGATACTCAGTACGATCGGTCTGAGGGAATGACTGCAGCCTCGGGATCTACCTCGATCGTGGTATGGCCACGACTGTGGGATCCACCTCGACCGCGGGAAGACCACGACCATGGGATCCACCTCGACCACGATACGACCATGACCATGGAGTCTACCTCGACCGTAATCGCACGATCCACCTCGACCAAGGCATCTACCTCGACCACAGTCTATCTTGACTGACACTCGGCAGGATCAGGCTGAGACCAAGGATGCAATCGAGGCAGGTGTCACGACCATCTTCCATCTTCTCCTATAAGTACCCACCCCTCATGACTTGGAGGGGGGTTCGAATTTTTGGAGGTTCCACATTTTAGTTCTGACCTTTTTTGGCTCCCATAGCCCCGTGGGAGAGTTTCAAGGTCTAGAAAGGCTAAAGTACTTGTCTTACATTTGTCCCTCTTGTTTTCTTCCATCTCCCGCCATTTTCCACCACCATTCACCCATATCCCACCATTCTCATCCATCCTCCACCTCCATAAACCCACCAAGCTACTGTTTGGGGTAAAATCAAAGAGAAAGGAGGCCAAGGAGTCCAGAAGACCAAGGAGGATGACCCAAATATGAGATCCGGCCTATACGGAGGCTAAGGAGCAAGAGCCACCTCTCCTCTACGGGCTAAATCTCTTCTTCTTCTTCTTCTCTTTCCTTCTATTGTTCTCCTTTGTTTCTATGCAAATGATGTTCTTCCATCTTTGTTCGATGCCAACTATACTTGTATATGGTTAGTTGAGCTCCTTCTTGTCTATGTAGCCCGTTTTGGGCATGTTTATATACTTTTACCTTAAGCAAGCAATTTTATTTTAGATCTAGTATGTTTACTGTTCTATCTTCTCTTTATGGTTATGATTGCTAGTTTGGTTGATCTCTTTCTTACTTGAACTTCTATTTCTACATATATCAAGAGATTCATTGTAGAAAAAGATAAGAGAAGGTAGTTTGGATCGAAATATGAAAGGAGGACGTTCAAGGTGATCTGTGCAGAACCGTAGACCTGAGCACGGTTGGGCCCATCCCAGCACGGTCGGGCCCACTACCTAGTTCTTCTCAAATCGCACCTATTCCTAGCACCTCAAAACATTCTAGACCTGAGAGGGTATCTAGAATATTCTAGGGTGCTGATTTGTCATTCCTCGAGAGAGGTTTCATGTCATTGATGGGTTTTAGTCACACTGCGTGAGAGCGAGTGGGATGACCCCACAGGAACAGACACCACATTACGTACCATGTTTGGATGTAGGCTGCTTGCTTGGTTGTTCGAGGGTTGTCTACACCTGAGAATGGATGCATAGACTGCTCAACTTGCAGTTACATAGCCAAGAACTCCTCTCTGATTAGTAGAATCTGACGAACTCTAATTTGTTTTGCTTTCTTTGTTTAATTTTATTTCATGACAATCTGATGGACTAGTTCTAGCTCCATAATTTTATCGACTATTAGATTGACTTATCTGACTTAAGAATGAGATCTTAAGCATCCTAAATATCCCCACATCCCTGTATTCGACCATGTATACCTACTTCGACCCCATAATAAAATTGTGGGGGTCCTTGAAGGTTTCGGGTTATAAATTTAAAGTCTGACCCGTCCTCTTGAGGACACATCATGTGGGTAACCCTAAATGTTTATTAAGTTTAACTTGTTAGGTTAAACCTTTTTAGGAGTGGAGAGTATTCGATTGTTTGATGTTTCGATCAATATATTTTGAGGATGAAATTCTTTTTAAGGGGTGGAGTG
The DNA here is from genome assembly GCA_963693085.1 of Alisma plantago-aquatica. Classification (NCBI taxonomy): domain Eukaryota; kingdom Viridiplantae; phylum Streptophyta; class Magnoliopsida; order Alismatales; family Alismataceae; genus Alisma; species Alisma plantago-aquatica. The sequence continues at coordinate 65,715,571 of OY856412.1, forward strand.
CTATAACATACTAGATCTCGAACCCTACCCTAAAAGTTTGCTCTTTTAGGCTTATCCAAACAAAGATGAACCTCAGTAAGCTAATGCATGTAATTAGGCCAATAATATAACATAAAATGTGAGTAACATAATAAATCATGCTAAATATTCATATATGACACATATGGAGATAATAAGAATATAATTGTTTGAATAATGAGCTAATGAGACATATGACATATCTCATAAAAATAAATTCCAAAAGTAAAATTTAAGTTTAATATCGTGTTCCTTGGGTCCCAGTTGCCTTGGGAGTCAAGTTTCACATTATTCACATGCTAATAATTGATTTAACTCAAATTGGAAAAGAAGATGTGAGTTTTTCCCCAAAATATCAAAAAAATGACACCAAAAGAGGAAAATAATATTGGATTCGTATTCTACATAATAAATATAGCCTTTGGGTGAATTTTCATCCAATTGGGAGAACGTTTGCTTAAAAGGTGAAATCAGGAGAGAGAAAGTGTGTAGAATCTTCAAAATATTAAATAAATGCTCAAACAACTCCAACATATAAAATTGATGGCAAATTCGTATCTAACACATTAAGTATGCCTTGTGGGTCAAGTTTCATCAAGTTTGGATAATCTTAATGCCATTAATGAATGAGGAAAGAGAAAATAAGATTTTATTTATTTAAACCATTAAAAGTTTTCAAAAGAAAATCTAATTTATATTTGGAATCTACATGTTTTAATTAGCCTCTATGTAAAATTTTACCTAATTTGGGATTCATTTGTACCCTCAATTGAGGAGAGAGAAATTGAGAAATAAATGTGAGCATCACCTTAGTCAGATTTGATTTTGGCTGTCACACTCTAAGCTTTATTTTCCCAATTTTTTGTTTTTTCAGACCATCAAATCTCAGCACAGATGGCTGGGATCACGTCTCCTACCTTGAGTAGGAGAGTACTCACAGGAATAGTCCCTGCAACAGGGGTATTTGGTAAATCATGATTTTCTCACTCATCTCTTGACCATTATCCGAGATTTTTGGTTCTTTAGACTCAGGATAGAATTCTACATGTGTTGATCTCCTATACCTGTCACTTTGTTGAGCTTTTTGGAAATGCCCAAATTTCTTCATGAAGAGCTTTGCGACCACCCTCCTATGTTTTGTATCTCTTACCCACACCTATATATAGGCCTCCCCGGATCATCACTTGGTTCCATGTTATTCTCCTCTTAGTCCAATTTCTCTTCTCATCGTGTGTGTTGCCACCTGAAAGCAAGATTTGAGCTTGGGTTGTGGTGAGCCGTTCTTCCTCTGTTCATCGTATTGGTTCAATCACGGGCACAAGCAGGTTCGCAATGCTCCTCTCTTTCTTTAAGTGTGTTTGCCTTCACGAATCATTGCACATTCACATTTCACCCAAACCTTCTCGCTAAGCTTCTATAGCCTTCTTGCATCCATGGCTCATGAGGAAATAGGAAGGGGATGTTCCCCTGTACATTCCCTACTTTGCCCCTCAAAATTCCTATTTTGGCTTTGTTTTCCACCATGGGCAATTTGGTAAATCTGCCTGGTTTCCTTTCTTTCAGGATGAGTCAAGCAAGCCACTGACTTGGCTGGTTGACTGACCATGGTTGGGCCACGTAGTGTGGTCCCAGATTCTCTCTCTCAAATTTTTTTCCCTGACCTGGCTTTTTGGCTTATTTCTATTAGCCGGTTTTATAAAATTAATAACTAATTGTATAATGATAAGAAAAATATGGAAAAATAGTCGCTGGATTCAGAAAAATAAGATCTATCTTTGGATGTTATTTTTGTCACCTAAATCCAATCTTAAAAAAATAGGTGATTTTAATGAGTTTACCTAAATATATAATAATTTGTAAAATTCATAACTAAATATATTGAAAGTTAGAATAATATAATAAAATATGTTCAAAACTCATAAAAATATAACCTAAAACATGGCATGGTTTTGATAACCTAATTCATTAATAATAAAAATGCAATTTTTAGGGTTTTGATAATTAATGTAAACTTAACCCTAATTCTAATGATATGCATCATAGGTTCTTTGAAGGCCTAGGCTTGGACCTAGACCTGACTTTGGATAGAGTAGACTCTGAAGTTGATGTATGTTTACAACCCCGATTATTCTTATTGAGCAGTTATCCTATATTCTTCTTTCTCTTGGTCCTATGGACAATAGCCTATACACATTGCTCTTATCTTTTGATATCATGGTTCTAATGAACTATCTTATTTGTGGTAATCTAAGATATTCTCGTGACTCTTATCTTGTGCCTTGGTGCATGTTGGACTTTTGATGATATGTGCTCACTATGATGTGGATGTTTATTTGTGGATATATGATATCTTGTTCCCACTTGCATGTGGATGTATGCGTTGTCAATTGTGTGATGGCAACATTGTATAATTCTGACCATACTTTTCTACTTACCTCTATATTTTACATGCTATGTGATTCAGTAGCACTAGAGTAGTGTAATTACATTGGCTTTTGTTTATGGCAGATGTGTAATTTCCTTCCTGAGTAGATGTGTAATTTTCTACTCTTTTAGGATGGAAAGGTTACCTCATACCCGAGCGAGATGTATGATTCTTGGCCCATGTTATATACATTTGGGAGGTGGATGTATGATTCCCCATGCCAGGGCAAGATGTATGATTATTGGCCCATGTTATATACATTTGGGAGGTGGATGTATGATTCCCCATGCCAGGGTAAGATGTATGATTCTTGGCCCATGTTTTATATATTTGGGAGTTTGGTTATGTGCCATTCTCTACCAGGCTTCAAGTTTATGGGACTTGGATGCCATTGGTATATATATTGTTCTAGGGATATGCTTATCTCACATGCATGCATGTTATTGATGTTGGTTGTGGGGGTGTGTGTCCTACTTTCTTTATATGCCAATATTGCACAATCTTTATTGTTTTGTTTGTGGAAAGTATCTTCTTCTAAGATGATGATGATTCATAATTTTTATGCCATCTTTGGGTAGTCCTTGTCTTTTCTATGGGAAGCCTTGTATATTTGATGCCCTATATTCTTTTATATTGCTCAATTTGCTTTTTAGTACACGCATTCCAACCTTTACTGATGTTATCTATTTTCTCTTCTTACTGGGGTATGCTTCCAACCCTAGGGGAAGGATGTGGAGGACATGGCATAAAGTTATGGACCTAGCTTAAGGAGCTAAAGCTTGGAGACAATCTTGATGTGATTTAGATTTCCCTCTGCATGGATCCTTATGTTGTACCTTTAAATGTAAGATTTAGATATGCTTTTGTAATCTTGTTGAGAAATTGAATATAGTAATTATTTTCTTTCGCAGCTACACCTTGGTTGTTTTTAATACCATTAAAAAGATTTGAAAATTTTACACCCACTCCAAGATACCTTAAAGGTATGTTTGGACTAGAGATTTCATTGTTCAAATTTTTAGTAGAGTGGTGGTTTCACTTCTTTACAAGTATGGTATGTATATCTACAACTAGTGACTAAATCTAGAAGATGGAGAAGCATCATCATTGTGTTGCGGGTGCATTCAGTAGGCGAGCATGTTGTAGATTAGTAATGGTTTTTAGTTGGTTGGAGCAATGTGTGGTGATGAGGAGGATCAACGTATTGCAAGGTGAAGGAAGGAGGAGGTCACATGTGAAGTTTGGGAGCTCTCGAGAAACAGTACTCATCATCACCCATTGTACTACTAGGAAACAATTCCCACAATGCCAACGGGGATGCCACCTTATGCAAGGAAATGGTTATCACAGTAGGGAGGAAAAGAGCACCTTGAACCGTTAAGTTAGAATCAGTGTTGGCAGCAGCCAATTCTGACCTTGCCATGGCAATTTATAGATTTGTCGCATCTTCGTTGTCCAGTGAGCCTGGTGGCAGCTAGGGAATGAGATCCAAGTAAGGTCGTGGACGGGAGTATGAAGAGAAGAAGAGGCAAGGGAGAAGGAGAAATGATAGACGATGACACTCTTGGAGTTGGTTGCATCTTCTACACCATTAGTGGGGAGTCGAAGAAAAAGAAGAGATGGGCAATCCTTGCAATGGCGGCAGGTGATGACCAGAACTGCATCACCACCACCGACCCTTGTGCTTGGTGTCTCTAGGCTCGAAAGATGATTGCAAAGCAGCAATGAGGATGTAATGACCCCCTCCCCCTGTTATCCCCTATTCAGGAGGACTGAGAGGACAAGTGCCATTACCTTCATTATAGGACTGAAGGTTTAGAAAATAACCAAAAATAACTAACAAATTTCACTAATCAAAGGAGTTTGGCACAATACGGATATTACACTTTCCACTAAGGAATTACATGATATGTATTTCTAAAGTTGCATCGTGAAAATAAATGCTATCTAACTATAACCTCCATAGACACATTAATGTCATGTCTTTTCTTTTTAGTTCCTTCTTTTCTTGGATATTAATTTCAACATACTTGGAGAATAGCATATTATCCTAAAATGTCGAAAAATAAAAATTTGGTCAGTATAACAAATTATATAGGTATGTGAGCAAACCAAAATGTTCACATCTAGTTGTAACAACATATCCACATCAATTATTGATACAAAAACAAAATCTATCATTTTCCTTGTAATTTCTCAACCCCTCTTTACTCAATCTATGAGATATTTTCTCTTAGGGTTTTGTCCTTGTTGTGGACTATAGGCTACCTCTCAATCTGGAATTAGGTTCCATGTTGGCCACATCTCAATCTGGAGCTAGGTGCCATGTTGGTCTTCCCAATCTAGGGCTTGACCTCATATGACCTTCCCAATCCGGGGCCTAGTCTGACCTTCCCAATCTGGAGCCTAGTCTTTAGTCATCATCATGACTCTTTCATTTCTTTCCATTCTCAAACTTCCAGAGTTAGTATGCGGGGTTCAATCAAGTTACAAGCATATATTGTGATATCCATAGTGACTTTAGTTTGTAGGAAATAATAACATGTAAGCATTTAATTTCAAGCAATCTGGAAAACCTTGAAAAGTTCTTAGGGAAAGCATTTAATTTCAAGCAAGTGGTGGTGGTGGCTGATGCAGCCCTATTTTAGGGCTCCATCCTGTGCCATTTTGTACCTAAGTTGCATCTAAACATGTTAAATTACAAGTCTTTTTCCCCAATATGATTATCATTGCAAATATGCTTATGGATGTTCTTTGCACTATTTTTCAGGTACTTGGACCATGCTTAGATGGAAGAGAGAGAGAGGGATTTCTAAGGTTCCCCCATTCAAGGAGGGACCCAAAGAAGGCCCCAAAGTCTCCCTCAACCTACCTCCAGTGGCCAAGAATCATCCCCAAGCAAAGACATCCGAAAATGACAAAGTCAGAAGCGAAATCAAGAAGTCAATCCTCACCACGGCTGTGGCCACAATGCCACGGTCGTGCGTTTATTGCCAAGATCCAACAGGTTGCAACAGGGAAATTCCACCAAGTCCCACGGCCATGGCATCCCAGCCACGACCGTGTCTAGTGAAGACACCACGACTGTGGCCATCAGCACGGTCGTGGTCAGGAGAAGAGAACATGGTTGTGGCACCCTACCACGGTCGTGGGAATTAATTGCAAGAAGTCAGTTGCCAATAGAGTTTTTGCCCGAAACGCCACGACCGTGGCCGAAGACGATCAAGACGCCCGTGGCCCCTCCCCACGGTCAGCTCCTCCCCCTCCAAAACGGTCGTATTACCCAACACGGTCGTGGTGCATGTTACCCACCACGACCGTGGCACTCCGCCACGGTCGTGGCCACCACCATCTCACCACTTCCTTCACACCATGACTGTTTTCACCCCCACAGTCGTTCCCCACTACCCTCGCCACGCTCGTGGCACACCCACCACGACCGTGGTGATCACCTACCCTACACAACTTTGCACTGCTTTTCCTATTATACCCCCACTTAGCCCTAGCTCCTATATAAGCACTAGTTGCTTCTAGGGCTCAGGAGAGAGCACTTCCTAGCCACAACCCAGATGTTCCCTTGCATCCATTACTCCCATCCACCTACTTTCATTGCATTTAATCCCATTTCCACCCACTTTCCACTCATTTCCACCATAGAAACCTAGTTTCTCTAGGTTTCTATCCATCCATTCCACCATTTCCATGCTCTTGGGCACCATTGGAGGAGGAGGCTCGTGGCTGGCAGCAAGGAGGTGAAGAAGTCAAGCTTCATCAAGCATCCATGGCGTTTCCTACTCTCTTTCCCTTCTCCTTTGTTTCTATTTTGATCATGTATAACTAAGCCCCCTTTGGTGGGCTGTTTGGGGCAAAAATGTGACTTTGATACCATGTTGGGGGAATATAATTTGTAATGAACATATTTCACTTCTATGATGATTATCTTTGCTTGTATCTCATTTACCATTACTTGTGCATGTGATTGTTGTTTAATTACATTAATTGCTTTCCTTGTGGTGTTTGAAGACATGTGCCTCTAGGATGTTTTGGTTTCTATGTAGCTATCATAGGATTGGCTCCTAGGTCCTTAATTCGGATCCCTAGCTAGCCCCCTATCTTCCTACATAATCACCTTCTTCCTACATGCAAATGTGAGTTCTAAGTGACTAGTATAAGTGTGATTAGTGCAATTTCCTAGGATTTCCTAAAGGCTGAGGTGGCTAGTGGCATGAGGTCAAATATCCTCATCTCTACTCCCATCCTTACCCTTGGTCCTCAATTGACTAATACCACTTATCCTAGAGACCTAGACTTGGTAAGTCCTATGAGAATTACACCTAGCCCTAGTTCCCCAACTAGTAGCATAGGGTACATCCTCATAGCACCCACCTTGTTGTTTGGTTTGGTAGTCTAGAATGAAATATGCTAATTGCTTATTATGATAACATCCCCCAATTAATGTCAAGGTCACATTCCCAAACGGCCCACCTCCTTCATCTAATTGCTTAAAACCTTCATTTCTCTATTTGCTTGTTAATGCTAGTGTAGTTCAATTGCTTTAGTTAACTTAGTTAATTACCTAGTTTTTCTAGCTAAGTGTTAATTTAGGTCTTTGATTTTGATTAGTGGTTAACTTAGGCTTTCAATTGCTAGTTGCTTGCTTATTCTAGTGTAGTTTGTTCTTTCTCTTGTTTAGATAGCTTGTTGACTTAGATTCCTAATTTAGCTTTTTGATAACTTAGTTTCATATTACATTTCCTACTTGCTCACTTAGCTTAATCAACAACCAACCAACCTTTAAACCCTAAAAACCTTAATCTTCACAAAGGGAACATAGCTTATGCCTTCTAACTCTAGAGCCCCCTCTATCTCTGTGGTTCGACCCCACATCTTGCCTTTCGCATATACTACGACAGTACCATGTACGATTGCGGTCGAACTATTTTAGTTTTAGTGATTGACTCGATTTGGGACCATACAAATTTCGAAAGCAAAGATCCCATCTCCCGTGCCTCCCGACCTCATGGATTGCACTCGGCAACCCTAGTTGGCCGATGTTGCAAGCCTCTAGCGGGAGCGCACCAAGCTTTCTGGCGCTGTTGCCGGGGATAGAGGCGCTCATCCTAGTTAGATAGTGTAGCTTAGCCTTTCCTTTTGCCCTCACCATTGCTATTATTTATTATTTGTGTTACTCTTGCATATTGGTTCGCTAACTGGGCTCCTTGTTGTTTGTTTGTGACTTGCGCAGGTGACAGCTGTGCATGCGTAGCACGCGTTCGACTTGCACTGACTTGGTGGTCTACGACCCTGAGATTGGGATAAGAAGGCGTCAAGCTCACCGCAACCTACACCGAGAGGCAAAGATGGCTGAGAACAACCCACCACCAGATGCTCCACCTCCACCGCCACATCACCCACTTCACAAGTACTTCACGCTGGGGAACTACAACTCCCCCATCGCCACTCTGGTTGACCAGATGCCAGGTCAACATTCTCCATCCCGCCGGCACTCCTGGGGCTTCTCCCTACATACTTCGGTATAGAGAACGAGAACCCCTACCACCACATAAACGCGTTCCTTGAAACGTGCTCTACTTTCCGCACTCCAGTCACCACCGACGACTCAATCAGGAGGACACTCTTTCCTTTCTCCCTCAAGGAGAAAGCCAAGGAGTGGTACGTTTCGAGGCTAGAGTTGGTCACTTGGAATGAGGTGAAGAACGAGTTTCTCAATAAGTTCTTCCCCATCACCAAGTTATCTTATATGAGAAGGTGCATCACGTCGTTCGCCCAGAAAGAGAACGAGCCCTTCCACGAGGCGGGAGAGGTTCTAGAAGTTGCTTCGTGACTTCTCTCATCATGAGGTTCCTCTTTGGCATCTAGTTCAGGCCTTCTACACCGGGCTTGAGGAGCAAAGCCAAAACAACATAGATTCTTCTTGCGGGGGCACGTTCATGGCAAAGCCGCCCGAGGAATCATGGCCGCTGTTTGAGCATCTCGCCGAGAATTCTTGCCACCGAGCTTCCACTAAAGGGGGCATTGCAGCCGGAACTACACTCCTCCACCTTCCTCCATGGCTCCCGCACGTAATGCCACCGACCCCGATATGATGAAGATGATGGCTGATATGATGCAGATGATGAAGAATCAAGTGGGTGGCTCTTCTAGCCAACCCACAATGGTTGTTGACACTGTAGACAAGGAAGTCAATGTTTTACATTCCTTTGGTGGCCACAACAACCAGGGCCCAATGTCCAACTCCTACACTCCTGAGTGGAGGAACCACCCAAACTTCTCTTGGAAACAACAAAATGAGGATGGATAAGGACAGGGGCAGCAAAAGCCACGCTACAGCTCCAAGTTTGAGGACGAGGTACTAGGAAGGCGCTCAGCCTAGTTAGATAGTGTAGCTTAGCCCTTCCTTTTGCCCTCACCATTGCTATTATTTATTCTTTGTGTTACTTTTGTATCTTGGTTTGCTAACTTGGTTTCTTGTTGTTTGTTTGTGCCTTGCGCAAGTGACAGCTGTGCATGCGTAGCACGCGTTCGACTTGCACCGAATTGGTGGTTTATGACCCTGAGATTGGGAGAAGAAGGCGTCAAGCTCGCTGCAACCTACACTGAGAGGCCGAGATGGATGAAAACAACCCGCCACTGGATGCTCAACCTCCGTCACATCGCCCGCTTCATGAGTACTTCACGCCAGGGAACTACAACTCCCCCATCGCCACGCTGGTTGACCAAATGTCTGGTCAGCAGTTCTCCATCCCGCTGGCACTCTTGGGACTGCTCCCCACATACTACGGAATGGAGAACGAGAATCCTTACCACCACATCGACGCGTTCCTTGAAACGTGTTCCACCTTATGCACTCCTACCGCCACCGAAGACTCAATCAGAAGAACACTCTTTCCCTTCTCTCTCAAAGAGAAGGCCAAGGAGTAGTATGTGACGAAGCCAGAACTAGTCACATGGAATGAAGTAAAGAATGAGTTTATGAAGAAGTTCTTTCCAATAGCCAAGTTGTCTTATATGAGGATTTGCATCACATCATTTGCCCAGAAAGACAACGAGCCCTTCCACGAGGCGTGGGAGAGGTTCCAGAAGCTACTTCACGACTGCCCTTGTCATGAGGTTCCTCTGTGGCAGCTAGTTCAGGCCTTCTACACCGGGCTTGAGGAGCAAAGCCAAAACAACGTGGACTCTTCCTGCGGGGGCACTTTCATGGCAAAGCCGCCTGAGGAATCATGGTCGTTATTTGAGCATCTCGCCGAGAATTCTCACCACCGAGCTTCCACTAAAGGGGGGCATTGCAGCCGGAACTACACTCCTCCACCTTCCTCCGTGGCTCCCGCACGCAATGCCACCGACCCCGATAGGATGAAGATGATGGCCGATATGATGCGGATGATGAAGAATCAAGTGGGTGGTTCTTCTAGCCAACCCGCAATGGTTGTTGATACTGTAGACGAGGAAGTCAATGCTTTACATTCCTTTGGTGGCCATAACAACTAGGGCCCAATGTCCAACTCCTACACTCCCGAGTGGAGGAACCACCCAAACTTCTCTTGGAACAATAGAATGAGGATGGACAAGGACAGGGCCAACAAAAGCCACGCTACAGCTCCAAGTTTGAGGACGAGGTACTAGGAAGGCTAACGAGCCTAGATGAAGTAAAAAAGATGTCAATTAACATGGGCAGTCTATAAACCGTCTTGAATAGAGGTTGGATCAGATTTCTCTCTCTTTGTCTAGAAGGGAAGAAGGTAGACTTCAATCTCAACCAATGCCAAATCTGAACAATGATGGGGCTTTTATAGGGAACACTTCGAGTGCTTATGTTCCACCATCTTACCAATCCCCACCAAACCCCTATGCTCCTCCGCCTCCTCAAGCACCACTCAATTATCAATATGCTCCACCTCCACCTCACACCTACCAACAACCACCTCCACAATACCACCCCCCACCACAACAACAACCGCAACCCCAATTCATTTTTCAAAATCCCAACTCCCCTCACCAAAGGCCTCCACCACCCCAACAACCACAACCACCTCCACAAGCTCCCTCTCCTACCACCCACGAGCATGTGAAGGCAGTGACTACATTGAGAAGTGGCAGGACTTTGGAGAGGCCCCATGGTACAGTTGTTGGCAGAGATGACACTGAGGCTGAGCAGGTTGATACTGAGATGCAGATTGATGATACTGTGATAAGAGGCAGTGTTGATACCGTGACGCCGAGCATTGATACTATGATATCGAGCCATGATATTGTGATTCCAGTGATACCAGTGGATGATATTATTGATTTGGACCAATTGGGGTCCCAACTCCCTTGATATCCTGATGCACTCGAGGAGCCTTCTGTTGCAAAGAAAAAAAGAAGCATGCAGAAGATATTTTGGAGATATTCAAGCAAGTGAAAATCAACGTACCTCTTATAGATGCAGTCAAGCAAATTTCATCCTATGCAAAGTTCCTTAAAGAATTGTGCACCTTCAAAAGAAAGAAAATAGGGAGGACACTTAAGAAGATCAAGCTCACTGAGCAAGTGAGCTCCATTCTCCAACACACCATTCCCCAGAAAAGAAAAGACCCCGGTGCTCCCATCATCTCATGCTACATCGGGGCACATCTCATAGACCAGGCTCTTCTTGACTTGGGGTCTAGCGTAAACTTGATGCTGTATGATCTGTTTGCTGAGCTCCAAATGGGGGAGTTGAGGCCAGCCCATTGCACTCTACAGTTGGCCGACCGATCTGTGAAGACGCCTAGAGGGCATGTGGATGATGTGCTGGTCCGTCTTGATGAGGATACTTCTGCCTTCTTCCCAGCCAATTTATCATTCTTGATATGGAAAAAGAGACTAGAAAGGTGCCAATCATCTTGGGGAGACCTTTCCTAGCCACAGCTGATGCAGTGATCCATGTGAGGACTGGGACCATGTATGTTACATTCATACACATGAAGATCTGGTTGAACATCTTCAAGTCTTCTACTATAATCGAAGTGATAGGGGCCACTGAGGAAGATTGTTATTTGGTGGAATGCCTAGAAGAGATTGTTGAAGAGTGCCTACCTGCGTGGATTGAGACTGCCACCCAAGGTAGAGGTCTTGAACTAATTATTGAGTTCCCTAACGATGATGATGAAGAAAGTGAAGTAGATGAGCTAGCCCTAGTGGCTGCAAGTGAGGACCTTCCTTCTATTTCTGCACCATTGAAGAACTCCTTTGAAGCACCCCCCGTTCTTGAGTTGAAGACACTTCTTGAAGGATTGCAGTACGCTTTTAATGGCTCAAATGACACCCTCCTGGTGATCATTTACTCCATTCTCTCTCCTGAGCAAGAAGATGCCTTGATGGAAGTCTTGAGGAAGAACATCCAAGCCATTGGATGGTCTATTGCTGACTTGAGAGGGATTGACCCCTCTATTTGTGTGCATCAAATATACTTAGAAGAAGATGCGAGGCCGACCCGCCAAATGCAAAGAAGGCTAAATCCAAAGTTGAAGGACATTGTAACTCAAGAGGTTGTAAAGTTGCTTGATGCATGGACCATCTATCCCATTTCTGACAGTACGTGGGTGAGTCCCATCCAAGTTGTGCCCAAGAAGAGCGGGATTACGGTTGCAGAAAATGTTGATGGTGAGCTTATGCTGGTGAGAGAGCAATCCAAGTGGAGAATGTGCGTTGATTACCGGAAGCTCAATGAAAAGACAAAGAAGGATCATTACCCACTCCCATTTCTTGATCATATTTTAGAGAGATTAGCTGGGCAGAGCTTCTATTGTTCTCTTGATGGATACTTAGGATATTTTCAGATTGTTGTGCATCCGTCAGATCAGGAAAATACGACATTCACTTGTCCAAATGGTACATTTGCCTATCGGAGAATGCCATTTGGACTGTGCAATGCCCCTTCCACTTTCCAGAGATGTGTAACCTCAATCTTCGCTGACATGCTTGATTTGTCACTTGAAGTTTTCATGGATGATTTTTCAGTTTTCGGGAAAACCTTTGATGAGTGCTTGCTACATCTAGCTGTTGTTCTGGAAAGATGTGTGAAAGTTCGCTTAGTTTTATCTTGGGAAAAGAGCCATTTAATGGTACCTGAGGGTATAGTTCTGGGACACTGAGTTTCTAAAGATGGGATTGAAGTTGACAAGGCCAAGGTGGGCCTTATCTCTACACTCGACCTTCCTTCCACCGTAAGACATGTTCGATCTTTCTTGGGACATGCAGGTTTCTACCGCCGCTTTATCAAGGACTTTAGCAAAATCTCAAGACCACTCTGTCGATTGCTTGAGAAAAATGTTGAATTTCAGTTTGATGACAAATGTGTTGAAGCCTTCAATCATTTGAAAGAAAGGCTTATTTCTGCTCCTATCATGCAGCCCCCGAATTTCTCTTTGCCGTTTGAGATCATGACTGATGCATCCGATATGGTGGTGGGGGATGTGTTGGGTCAACGCATTGGCCGAATTCCTCATGTTATCTACTATGCAAGCAAAACCTTAGACGATGCTCAAAGAAACTATACAACTATCGAGAAGGAGTTGCTTGTGGTGATCTTCGCTCTTGACAAGTTCCTGCCGTATCTCTTGCAAAACAAAGTGACAATCTACACAGACCATGCTGCTTTGAAGTATCTTATGTCCAAGAAAGACTCAAAACCAAGGTTGATCTGATGGATTTTGTTGCTCTAAGAATTTGACATAGAAATTGTGGATAAGAAAGGAGTAGAAAATGATGCAGCAGATCATCTCTCCCGCCTTGATGGACCTTTTAATTTGACAAGCCCAATCAAAGAGACAATGTCACATGAACAAATCCTCTTAATCTCATTTGTCCAAAATCCATGGTACAAGCACATAGCGAATTTCCTAGCTAGTGGGAGGATACCTAGCATGTGGACAAGAGAGGAAAGCAAGAGATTGTTTGCTATGGTCAAGAACTGCATTTGGGATGACCCTCACCTCTTCAAGTATTGCCCAGACCAACTCATTAGGAGCTGTATTCCGAAGATGGAGCAGCAAGAAGTCTTATCTATGTGCCATTCCAGAGTGTGTGGAGGTCATTTTGGAGGGAAACGCATGGCCGCCAAAGTTCTTCAATGTAGTTTCTACTGGCCAACATTGTTCAAAGATGCTCATGACTTTTGCAAGAGTTTCTTCAAGTGACAGAAAGTGGGCACTATCTTAAAGAGGGACATGATGCCTTTATCACCTATTCTGGTGGTAGAAGTGTTTGATGTTTGGGGGATTGACTTTATGGGTCCTTTCCCTCCTTCTTTTGGGTATGTCTACATGTTGGTCGCCGTAGACTATGTATCAAAATGGATTGAGGCTATGGCAACAAGGAAAAATGATCACAAGGTGGTGTGTGATTTCATGAAATCCAACATCTTTAGCCGTTTTGGTGTTCCAAGGGCTATGATTAGTGATGGCGGGAGTCATTTCATCCACCACACCTTTGAAGGGCTGCTAAAGAGACATGGAGTGAACCATCGTGTAGCTACTCCTTACCACCCTCAAACGAGTGGTCAAGTTGAGTTGGCAAATCGGGAGATAAAGCTCATTTTGGAGAAGACAGTGCGACCGGACCGCAAGGATTGGTCACTTCGCCTCAATGAAGCTTTATAGGCATATAGGACTGCATACAAAGCCCTGATTGGCACTACACCATTCAAGCTTGTCTATGGTAAAAGTTGCCATTTTCCAGTTGAAATGCAACACAAGGCACTTTGGGCCTTGAAGAAGATGGACTTTGATGAAGAGAGTGCCAGAATGAAAAGAAAGTTTCAATTGCATGAGCTAGAAGAAATGTGACATGAAGCGTATGAAATGTCAAAGAGCTACAAGGAAAGAACCAAGTTTCTACATGACAAGATCATAAAAAAGAAAGAGTTTGAGCCCGACAAATGGGTATGGTTATACAATTCAAGAATGAAGTTCCTTCCCAGAAAGCTTCGGTCTAGATGGGAAGGTCCTTACCTTGTCAAGAAAGTGTACCCATCTGGGGCAGTGGTCATTTGTGAAAAAGAAGGAGCTAAAGAATTTGCCGTCAATGGGAAAAGGTTGAAATTTGTGGTTGAAGTCGGCCCGGACAAGGCCAATCAAGATTTTGATATTGTTATGTTTGTAGAGGAAGAGTATGATGAAGAAGAATGCTTGGATGAGGATGAGAAAGGAATCTAATACAAGGATCTTTTGAAGATTATGAAAAAGTGAAAAAGTCCAACAATCAATAAGCCTGGCTGAAGGCATAAAATTTAGCGCTAGTGGGAGGCAACCCACATGGTTTGAGATTCTCGAACATTTTCCTTTTCAATACTTTAGTTTTCTTTTACACCAATACATACACGCACATTTGTGCTTGATGTTTTTGTTTGAGTTTTTATGAGGTACATGTGTTAGACAATAGTGAGAGGGGGTTTAGAAGTAAATCATGGCCATTAAGTCAAATTTGTGGCAAAAGAACAAATGAAATCGAAAGTTCAAGTTTTAAAGTTTGAAAGCTGAAAGAACAACAACACCACGGCCATGGAGCTCGACCGCGACCGTGGCTCATGTGGCCAAGCATGACCATGGTCTACGGCCACGGCCGTGGGAATTAATGCACCAATTTGGCCAAAGTTACAAGTAGTTTTGAAGTTCGGCCACGACCGTGGTACTACACCACGACCGTGGTGAAGGAGACTGCCCACGACCGTGGTCCTCACCACGGTCGTGTTGAGGAAGGCGGGGCACGACCGTGTCAACAGGACATGACCGTGGGAATTTATGCTGCAAATTGGCTGAAGTCATAGGGTTTTTGCAAGATCAGCCACGACCGTGGCAAGTCACCACGACCGTGGCGGGAGGACAAGGCCACGACCGTGGTGAGGTCAAGCCGGGGCTCTCTTCATTGACAACACGACGATGGCCACCTACCACGACCGTGGCCACCTGCCACGACCGTGGCCGAACCCAGTTCAGAAAACAAAATATGCTTTTAAACATCTAAACCCGACCCCTCCTCATTCTATCGTCTTCCACCTCCAGAAAATGACCATGGTGCCGAAAACCACCTGCATGCTCCCCCATTCACCACCTCCAACCCCTAAAACCACCTCCATTTGATCCCCAATCCTTTCCAAATCAATCCCCAACCATTCCACTACCATTTCCACCATCCAATCTAGCCCAATCGCTACTCCATCTCCATTTCCATCTCCACTCCGCCCTACAGCTCCCCTACACAAAACCTCCATGAAAACCCTTCCATTCTTGTCGAAATCAACCACAAATCATATACCCACCATCCATACATCACTATCCTTCCATTCCACCCACAAAACCACATCCACACCACTTTCTCCACCAAATCTGAAAATCACCACCTAAACCTCCATCTCCACCATGAAAAAGATTGGGAAGGCCATAACCGAGGGGACCAACATCCTCACCGGAGGGAGGCGGCATTCCAAAAATGCCTCCTCTGATGTATCCATACCATCCCATTCACCTTCACCCACCACCTCCGCCCACCATTCGCTCCGTCGATCACAATTGGTGAGCGGATCACACTCCCGCTCATCTGATAGCCACCACATCACCGACGCCACCTATGAGGGTGAAGATGATGAAGACGAGGAATCAATGGGGGTCGATTTGGACCACCTTATTGATGAGATCGAGCCGGCATCCGCGAAGAGAAATCCACGATCAAAAGCAGCGTCGTCGTCATCCAGGCTGCCGCCAAAGCCCACACCACCCCGCCACTCGACATCTAGCATGGTGGTGAGGCGTGATGTGCAGTCGCGACCCTCACGACAACTACAGCAAGAAGAGGAACAGTCGGCACATTGGTATAACCTCGATACCAGTTCGGGGTCACAATCCTATAGAATGGAGGAGGAAGAAGATAACAGCGAGGAAGAGGTGGAGCTCAAGCCCGAGGAGGGTGATATGATGGCACAATTGGAGGCAGACATACTGAAATCCTTAGGCAAAGCCCCGATGGGAGTATCTTATAGCCGAGGATACAGGAATAAGAAGATTGAGCTCAGATACCCTAAATGTATGACAAGGCAAGTCATCGCCACTAAATATGGGTCTGAGAAGATAATTGAAGACTTAGGGATCAATCAGGCAATGGAGCAAAGTTTGAAAACAATTGGGTTGTGGGATGTCCTTTTCACACCGCAGCCAACCTATGTAGCTTTGACCCAAGAGTTCTTCACCACTCTCGAGAAGACTAAAGTGAGGGGGTGTGATGCACTCAAGTTCTCTATGATGGGCAACATACGCACCCTCACTTCCATGGAACTGAATGGCATTTTTGCTGCAACTCCTGAGGAAGCAGTGAAATTTGATGAAGGCTAGATAGAGAGGGAAGAAGATATTGATTATGGATATTTCTAGAAGATGATCATAGGCAACAGTGTGTATGATGTAGGGAAATCCAAAACCGCTGCTATAAGAGACCTGATGATCCGCTACGTGCAAAAGGTCTTGGCCAACACTATTGTAGGGAGGTATGATAATCAAGGCTCCATATCCCGAAAGGATATGTTTGTCTTGTCAATGATGAACCTCAAAAATTATATAGACCTGGGAGTTTTACTGATCGATCATATGAAGTCCATACCCTACAAGAGCACAAAGCCATTTGTCATGGGGGGATTTGTGACTTCGATTGCACTAGTGTTGGGATATGATCTCTCCGGGCTACAAGACGCACTTGAGGCAGAGTTTGTTGACCTCAACTACTTGGTGCGCTCGCACACTATCAAGGTAAAGAACAAAAGGATGATCTACCTGAGAACTAGTGTGTCAGACTTTGAGTTGGAGTTGCCATACCACACAGTGCCTCTTCTATCTGTGATGGGAATTCTCTTTAGGCTGAAGGAAAAACTTTTGACGTGGCAGCAAGAGAACCCAAGAGAGACATATGCTAGGGGAGCCACTGTCGTACATGAAGACATTGCCAAATCTAATGTACAAGGGCAGGAGAAAGAAAATGCAGAACAAAGGCAACCCCAAAGAACAAGAAGGAGGGAGGAGGGGACATCCTAGCTGCAGCCACCCTCAGGGAATGCCTATGACATGGCCACAATGCAAGCACTCCTTGAGAATATTCAGAAGACCCAAATTGACATGCAGCTTTCCTAGTAGCACATGTGGTATGATAAGTAGCAGATGCACTATCAAATCAACCACTCGTATCAATATTACCACACCCAAGCATAAAGAAACCCCGAATGGAGCGCAGATTTTTGGGGTGGTTTAGCTGGGTATCCACAGACTTACCCTCCACCCCAGGACGACTACTGGGGGCACTACTACCAGCATCCTCCATCAAGCTCATCTCTAGACTCAGCTCCTCCTCCATATCCTCCACAGATGCCAGACCAACCACCGCAGCCATGACACCCCCTATCTCCCCTAAGCTATAGTTTCATGTTGAGGACAACATGATTCTATAGTTTGGGGTGGGTAGGGCGGTATGTACCACTCTATCTCTCTTTTTGTCATTTTGATATCACCCTACCATCTAGTTTAGTTTACTGTTTTTTTTTCTTTTCATTGCATCTTTGCATGACATGTAGTTGATTTCTGCATTTTTGAGTAATTTTTCAAAATTTTCATCTTCATGTAGTTTTTTGTAATTTCTTATGCATGATAATTAGGATTTGCTGCTTTGTGTCTTTAAATTCCCTAAAGTAGGTTTAGATGTGATTTAGTGCAAAGTGGCACCATTTTGGCCAATTTTTCCCAGATTTGAATATTCTTGCTCCGATAGGATGTTTTGACTTAATCTCCAATGTTTGAAATGAAATGGTTTATTCTCGTGACAAATGCATGCTACATTCTTAGATCTTATTGATATATGGTCTTGTTTGTGACTTTTTATATGTGAACCACATCTCTTAAGTCTGTGAATGCTTTGGTTGAATCATGAATTGAGCAAGCGACAAACGCTTAAAGCCAATGGAATCACTTGGTAGAAATATGAATATTGTGCTAATTCTATCATGTGGTGTGATATTACTTGGTGAAGTGTTGAATTAGCTTTCATGTAGGGAATCTTATGTTGAAAACTACACTGATGACCCCTCTTTGACCCGACTATTCTTCCACCATCTTCATACCCCTCCGCCTCATAAAAAGATGCCAAAGTGCACATATTAGCCGTGGCCACCTCCAAAAGTTTGGGGTGGCCACATCTTTATCTCCCCACTTCACTCTATCCACCATATGCCCTATCTACACCAAGGGCAAAGAAAAAGAAAAGAAAAGAAAAAAACAAAATAAAAGGATGCTCTTGTTTAAGAGCATTCAAATAAATAAAAGAAGAGTGTGTAAAAGCACTCCAAATCTTACCGCAACCCTTTCCTCTTCTTTTATACCCATTGAGCTAGAAAACATAAAATCTAGCTCACTTTACCCTTTCTATAGCCAAGTGGATCATCTAGTGTGGTTTGAAGCATAAGACCGAATGCATGAAAGTGAAACAAGACTCCTAGTCACCTTTGATTAACACCAACATGAAACGGTTTACCTAGAATAACATAAAGGACATATGGACAACTTGTGTTTCTATGCTTTATACTTGACGTTTGTATGCTCAGTGCTCAGTTCATTATTGGATTGTGAAAGAAGGAGAGGAGAGATGTGAGACACATGCACTTAGTCGCTTCCAAGACCATATATTCAATAATTTTTTGTTGCTTTGCATATGTCATTTGTTTTTGTTGAAAAGAATGGAAAAGAGAGATTAAGTTGGAGCATACTTGAGGACAAGTACGTTTTAATTTTGGGGTGGTGATTCAGCCCTATTTTAGGGCTCCATCCTGTGCCATTTTGTACCTAAGTTGCATCTAAACAAGTTAAATTACAAGTCTTTTTTCCCAATATGATTATCATTGAAAATATGCTTATGGATGTTCTTTGCACTATTTTTCAGGTACTTGGACCATGCTTAGATGGGAGAGAGAGAGAGAGAGAGAGGGAGTTCTAGGGTTCCCCCACTCAAGGAGGGACCCAAAGAAGGCCCCAAAGTCTTCCTCAACCTACCTCCAGTGGCCAAGAATCATTCCCAAGCAAAGACATCCGAAAATGACAAAGTCAGAAGCGAAATCAAGAAGTCAAGCCTCCACGGTCGTGGCCACAATGCCACGGTCGTGCATTTATTGCCAAGATCCAACAGGCTGCAACAGGGAAATTCCACCGAGTCCCACGGCCGTGGCTTGTGAAGACACCACGACTGTGGCCATCAGCACGGTCGTGGTCAGGAGAAGAGAACACGGTTGTGGCACCCTGCCATAGTCGTGGGAATTAATTGCAAGAAGTCAGTTGCCAACAGGGTTTTTGCCCGGAATGCCACGACCGTGGCCGAAGATGATCAAGACGCCTGTGGCCCCTCCCCACGGTCAGCTCCCCCCCTCCAAAACGGTCGTGTTACCCAACACGGCCGTGGTGCATGTTACCCACCACGACCGTGGCACTTCGCCACGGCCATGGCTACCACCATCTCACCACTTCCTTCACACCACGACCACTTTCACCCCCCACGGCCGTTCCCCACTACCCTCGCCACGGCCGTGGCACACCCACCACGATCGTGGTGATCACCTACCCTACACAACTTTGCATTGCTTTTCCTATTATACCCCCACTTAGCCCTAGCTCCTATATAAGCACTAGTTGCTTCTAGGGCTCGGGAGAGAGCACTTCCTAGCCACAACCCAGTTGCTCCCTTGCATCCATTACTCCCATCCACCTACTTTCCTTGCATTTAATCCCATTTCCACCCACTTTCCACTCATTTCCACCATAGAAACCTAGTTTCTCTAGGTTTCTATCCATCCATTCCACCATTTCCATGCTCTTGGGCACCATTGGAGGAGGAGGCTCGTGGCTGGCAGCAAGGAGGTGAAGAAGTCAAGCTTCATCAAGCATCCATGGCGTTTCCTACTCTCTTTCCCTTCTCCTTTGTTTCTATTTTGATCATGTATAACTAAGCCCCCTTTGGTGGGCTGTTTGGGGCAAAAATGTGACTTTGATACCATGTTGGGGGAATATAATTTGTAATGAACATATTTCACTTCTATGATGATTGCCTTTGCTTGTATCTCATTTCCCATTACTTGTGCATGTAATTGTTGTTTAATTACATTAATTGCTTGCCTTGTGGTGTTTGAAGACATGTGCCTCTAGGATGTTTTGGTTTCTATGTAGCTATCATAGGATTGGCTCCTAGGTCCTTAATTCATATCCCTAGCTAGCCCCCTATCTTCCTACATAATCACCTTCTTCCTACATGCAAATGTGAGTTCTAAGTGACTAGTATAAGTGTGATTAGTGCAATTGCCTAGGATTTCCTAAAGGCTGAGGTGGCTAGTGGCATGAGGTCAAATATCCTCATCTCTACTCCCATCCTTATCCTTAGTCCTCAATTGACTAATACCACTTATCCTAGAGACCTAGACTTGGTAAGTCCTATGAGAATTACACCTAGCCCTAGTTCCCCAACTAGTAGCATAGGGTACATCCTCATAGAACCCACCTTGTTGTTTGGTTTGGTAGTCTAGAATGAAATATGCTAATTGCTTATTATGGTAACATCCCCCAATTAATGTCAAGGTCACATTCCCAAACGGCCCACCTCCTTCATCTAATTACTTAAAACCTTGATTGCTTTGTTTGCTTTTTAATGCTAGTGTAGTTCAATTGCTTTAGTTAACTTAGTTAATTGCCTAGTTTTTCTAGCTAAGTGTTAATTTAGGTCTTTGATCTTGATTAGTGGTTAACTTAGGCTTTCAATTGCTAGTTGCTTGCTATGTCTAGTGTAGTTTGTTCTTGCTCTTGTTTAGATAGCTTGTGACTTAGATTGCTAATTTATCTTTTTGATAACTTAGTTTCATATTGCATTTCCTACTTGCTCACTTAGCTTAATCAACAACCAACCAACCTTTAAACCCTAGAAACCTTAATCTCCACAAAGGGAACATAGCTTACGCCTTCTAACTCTTGAGCCCACTCTATCTCTGTGGTTCGACCCCGCATCTTGCCTTTCGCCTATACTACGACAGTACCCCGTACGCTTGCGGGCGAACTGTTTTAGTTTTAGTGATCGACTCGATTTGGGACCATACAAATTTCGAAAGCAAAGATCCCATCTCCCGTGCCTCCCGACCTTGTGGATTGCACTCGGCCACCCTAGTTGGCCGGTGTTGCAAGCCTCTAGAGGGAGCTCACCAATGGCCATCTTGGAAAAGAAGGAGAAAGAGCAGAAGCTTTGGGTACTAATAGTTCATCTTTCGAATACTACAAATCATTGTGAAATCCCTTTGCTGCCATGGTTGGGCATTGTGAGAAAGGAAGAAGGAGAATTTTGGTGATGGTGGAGGTTGCACTAAGTGGTGGTGGTAGGGGATGTTGTAGACTTGCTGCACGATGCTGGTGTTGGGAAGGGGAAGATGAAAGGCACCTAGGGTTAGGTAGGGACATGATTAGAGAGGGGAGAAGAAATAGAGGAGGGGAGTGGTCATCGATTATAGGTTGGTCGTGACATTAGTGTGCGGATGAGAAACTGTAAGTGGGGGTGAATGCCATGCATTACCGAGAATGATGGAGCAGAAACTTAGGGGAAAGAACATTTAGGCATTGATTACATCAATTAAAAGTAGGTTAGTTAATGTGTTTCTTTACTTGCTCGATTGAAAGGGAAAATGATATTCAAAAGACATGAAATTTGGAATACTTGTTAATTGAGATATGAAGAGTCAAGATATAATATTAATTTCACCTTTGAAGAATGGTTCATCAAAAGAACGGTTGGTGTTTTATTTCATAATTCTTATATTAAGTATTCAATTAAGGCACTAATTCCTTTTTATTAATCAATTGTGACCCAACAATCTATTTCATTTCTATTCATTTCATTTCCTAATCCTAGGATGATATTTGAGTATAAAATATAATTAATTAATGTTATATAATTGACCCCATGAGACGATTTATTACTTAACTTATTCTAAAACTTCATACATAAGGATTTCTATTGAAATATGACATTTTTTCAATTATTCCCATTTTAATATATTCCAAGGAAAAGAAACAATCCAATACTAACATAATTAAAGATAATCCTAAGATAAGACACGTTGAGTTATATACCCGTAATTGAATATGTTACATCTATTATGTCATATCAAGTAAGTCAGTGGATCCACTCTAAGGTCCCACTCCTGACAACAAGTCTGGTATAAGAATTATCAACGGGTTGTATCCTCATCAAAGACACAATGATATTAGTTAATCCTAACCAAACTATTAGAGAATGATGCATAAGGCTAATACTCACACCTAGGTTGTATAGTCCATGCCTTTCCATAGTGTCCCCTATGTTGAATCAAGGTCTAAATTGACTAAACCCTTATTTTTATGATGACTAAACCATTCTAATTAATTGTGTCTAATGTCTCTACTTGAGTGATTTTAGATTATGCATAGACACACTCCAAATGTCCTAACTTGCACATCTCAACTTGGAGAAAAGACAAGTCAAAGTCAATACAAGTGCACATTTTTGTAATATGATGTAAATCCATTAGAATCATGTTGTAAATCACTTGTAATGATTGTATGACTTGTAAATCACTTAGAAAAAATTAGGAGCACTTAGATCAAATATTTAAGCACTCAAAAGCCATTTTCCAAAATTCACATCAGGTTGTTCATTGGTCGAGTTGCAAACTCGATCGATCCTGATTGGATCTTGAAAATGACTTTTGATCGGTCGAGTTTGCACTTCACAGAACTCGACCGATCCCTCTACTGAACAAAAATGATTTAAGTGAATCGATTGAGTTACCCCAGGACAAACTCGATCGATGGCCTAAATTGGTCTTATCTTTTAGTGGGATCGGTCGAGTTATCTTTATAGAAACTTGACTTATTGCACTGTACGGAAAAGTGCAGAAAAGTATTTCTAGCCGTTGTAGAGTTGCATCGATCAAAAATATATTCATTGCAAGCCACAAAATGGCTAGTTTTCATTATTAAGTGTTCCCAAAGGCTAAGAGGAATCCCTATCTATAAATAGGACCCCTTGGGCTTCATTACAAGGTTGAGCATTCAATGCAAAACTCTATGTGAGGGTCCTATTCTATAGTTGAGTGATCCCACAGCCTCCTCTCTCTCTCTATAAGCTTAATCACTTGCTACATTCATTAGAGTGAGTAGGAAATCTATAAGAGAGCTAGTCCTACATGTATATCTTGTGAGGCTCTCACTTCCACCACTTCCCTATCTCTCATTTCAACCATGAAGATGAAGGCTCTCTCTCTTGGCTGAGAGAGGTGAAGAAGAACAAGGGAAGGCGTCCCTTGGTGAAGATTAAGGCTGAAGACTTGGAGCAAGAGTGGGTAATCCCTTGGTGAAGGTAGAAGACTCCTTGCTGAAGTGGGTAAGTCCTTGGTGGAAGATTCTCCGAGTGAAGGTGAAGGAAAAGGCTGAAGATCCAAGAAGAGTAGAAAAGTCCTTGAAGGCGGAAGACTTGTGCTAGAGTGGGTAAGACCTTGGAGAAGGATGAAGACTCTTGGCAAAGTGGGTAACTACTTGGTAAGGTGGAATACTCTTGGTGCTTGGATGGGTAAGTCCTTTGGTGGTCATGTATTGTAAGTCTTATGAATGAATATAAGAGTGCAACGGTTAATAAATCCTAGAGGTTGACCTCTCTAGGTAGTGGACTGAATCACTTCTAGTTTGAAGTGTGGAACCACTCTACATAGCTTGTCACTTGGTGTATGTTAAATCTCTCTCTCCCTTGCTATGCATGTTTTAGTTGCACTCTTACTTCCTATTTAGCAACCTTATCTTTTGATATATGTTGAAAGTCTAATGAATTTTATTTAATGCATTCATCTCTATTCACCCCCCTCTAGAGCATCAAATCACCCATCTAGGATCCAACACCCTAGAAACAAAGGGATGGAGAAGGTGTTGGGATATTTTTGCTTGATTGGCATGGTGGACTAAACAAAAGTCATTTTATAATAATTCAAATAGCTTCTATTTTACCTCTATTTTATTTCTTAATAATAATTAAGAACTTAGAATATGTTTCCATCTCATTAATATCATTGAGGAGGGGAGGTCTAGATGTATCTTTTTAATAGTATACAAAAAACTTGTATATCTCATCTCAAGCATTGCTTTGATAAACTGGTTAGGGAATGCTACTTCTACATAGTGCACAATGGGTTTACTTGAAGAATCTACCTTCTACATTCCTCATGCTTTCTTCCTTGTTGGAACACCTTCCTCTATAGGAGTTATCGGTTACCCGTCATCCTCAATTGTAGGTTGTGGAGGTGGGAAAGGTGGTGTACTTAAAGTAGTACTAGGTATCAATGTTGCCATCTATTATATCTTCAATTTTGGTAAAGTTGTATTATATAAATAAAGGTATGAATTATAAGTAATTTCTCTAAATGAATTATTAATCTTGGTGGCATGGGTATGACCCATGGCCCATGATACCATTTGCTTTGAAAATAGTATTGGGTTTTGTAGATAAAACATGCATGATGGAAGCAACAAAAAAAATTCCACACAACCCAAAATAGGATCTTGTCGATAATAACGTATTTGGAAGGAGTGTTTGCGGGATATACCTTATCGCGGAGCAAGTCCGGAGATGTCCCACTGCATTATGGTGTGCAACGTTGATGGCCTACACAGACGGAACCTCTCTCCCATTCACTGAGTGCGTCACATGAAGATCCGGCAGTGCTCCTTTCATGCAGTGGCATACACCACTCATAGCACGTATGGATGGTCGTTGACGTCTTCCAAAAGCAGGAAGCTCAATGTCTGCATCTCTACTTCATCCACGTGGATGGACTAGAACTCCATGTCATGCATCCTAAGCCGGCGGGAAGGAGTCGTTTCTGTGCGGTGATGTGCTAGCATCGCGGTGCTCTCCTTTCTCTCCTGAGGACGGTGACAGCTAGGGTTTACATACGTGAGCGTAAACTGAAAAGCCTCTCTCAATATCTTATATAGATATCGGCTGTCAAGCCCCTTTAAATAGGAGATGAAAGGAAGTAGGGTTTCCTAAACCCATAGGTGAATAGAAACATTTCATTAATTAAAATGCACGTGGATTAATTAGAATATTATGGAATTAATTAATTAACCAAATAATCACATTAATTGATTAATTGATATCTGACTCCATGTAATCATGTGGGATGGCTCTATGGGCATATATACCAACAGACTCCCACTTGTATTTAGAGCCAGCCACTCCAATTAATTGGCTCAAACATTCCAATATTATTCTAATGGATTACATAAACATTTTCGTAATCAATGTGATTCGGAGCAACTCCAATCAAATCCACAATTATACTCTTATTTCAACACTTCCTATGTGTATGACCTGGTAGGCTCCAAATTACATTGTAAGTGATATCCATAATCATATTATGATTTCACAAGCAATGATTGGTATCTAGAAAGATTTCATTGCCACCCAAGTAATTGGAGAAGTTGGAGAATAACTTAACCTATTATTCATGATTGGTGTTACAATGATTGTATAGTTCCTTTGTCACTGATATCCGGATTGAACTCGAGTCATAGAATTGTTATCCTTTTCAACATTCAATCCATGTTCCTTGAACTGGAGCAGACTGTCTGAGATATATGTAAGCTCAATATCACATATTGACTCACATCAGCATGGCCATGCATTTCTCAGTCTCGCTTATCAAGTGGCTGGAATATCAAACTCCCGTAGGAAGGACAAATTCCATCTACATAACTCACAGTCATCCCCATGTGTCACAGTTCACCCAAGAACCATCTTTATGGCAATCCTTATTCAGGACCATGGTGGATGATATCAAAGTACACTGAATGACATGTGATAAGTGTAGTGACTTTAGGTCTAAGAACCATAATCACCACCATCACTATGAGATGTGACTCTAACTACCAATCATGGTATCCATTTGTCACTCTCAAGGTGGGTCTATCTGATACACTATTCTCTAACAAGTATCTATGTATTTGGTTTGATATCTCCATATCATGGATAATGAGATTCTTCCAGCAACCAACATACATTCTAATCTTATGTGTTATTGATGTCTATGGATATTTCCACAATAACAACCGATTAGGGACAAAATAAGAATACTCTTAGCATACATATGATCTCACTGTTCATGTCATCAACCCGAAGACATGTCATTGAGTGTAGACATCTATAAGTTTTGTGGTCATCTCAAAATATAAAACACAAACATATAGATTGGAAACTTGCCTTTATTGATATGATCAATGTAGTATTACAAATCATTTACATAGTATCCCAGTACAATAATCAAATGATAGTTCCTATGGGCATACATATCAATAACTTCCCACTTGAACTTATACCCAATCATTCATAAATCTCAATCCAAGTGATCGAATATGTCTGTCATGTTTCTGCTGTGAAAGTGCTTTTGTGAGCGGGTCAGCCATATTACTTTTTGTAGGTACTCTGCAAATCTTCACATCTCCTCATTGTACGATCTCTCGTATGAGATGGAACTACCGTAGAATATGTTTGGAACATTGGTGTGATCTTGGTTCTTTAGCTTGTGTAATTGCTCCGTTGTTGTGGCAAAACAACTCAATTGCATAACTAGCGATTGGAACCACTCCAAGTTCAAAAATAAACTTCTTGATCCACACAACTTCCTTTGTAGCATTAGATGCACCAATATATTTGACCTCTATTGTAGAATCTGCAACCATCTCTTACTTGGAACTCTTCCAGCTCATAGCTCTATTGTTCAGGCAAAACACAAATCCAGATTGCAATCTATAGTCATCTTTGTCGGTTTGAAAGCTAGCATCGGTGTAACCCTTTACCACAAGCTCTTCCTCACCACTGTATACCAAGAACTGATCCTTAGTCCTTCTCAAGTACTTTAGGATGTTCTTTATGGTTGTCTAGTGACATTCACTTGGATCTAACTGATACCACCTCATCATGCTCAAAGCATACGACACATCAGAACGAGTACATAACACTGTGTACATGATAGATCCAATTGTTGATGCATATGGAATCTTACTCATGTGTGCCCGTTCATCACATGAACTAGGACATTGGGCTTTAGAGATCGTAACCCCATGGGACATGGGCAAGTTACCTCTCTTAGAACCCTCCATGCTAAACCTCTTTAGCACCTTGTCAATGTATGTGCTCTGGCTTAGGCTTAGAAGCCTTCTAGATCTATCTCTATAGATCTTGATTCCTAATATAGGATGCTTCACCTAAATCCTTCATAGAGAAGGTCTTCCCCAACCAACCTTTTACTGTCTGAAGAGTAAGGATGTCATTTCCAATCAATAGTATGTCATCCACATACAATATGGGAAATATTATTGTGCTCCCACTAACCCTTTTGTAAACACAAGGTTCATCTTCATTTTGACTAAATCCAAACTTTTGGACTACTTTGTCAAATGTAGATTCAGCTCTAAGATTCTTGCTTCAATCCATTGATTGAAATGTATAGCTTACAGACTTTATTAGCTTCCTTTGGATTGATAAAACCCTCAAGTTGTGTCATATACACATCCTCAAGTAAATTCCTGTTAAAGAATGTTATTTTAACATCCATCTGCCAAATCTCATAGTCATTATAAGCTGCAATGGCAAGCATGATCCTGATGGATTTAACCATGGCAACTGGTGAGAAGGTCTCGTCATAATCAACACCTTGAATTTGATGAAATCCTTTCGCAACCAATCTACCTTTATAGTTTTGAACATTTCCATCCATGACAGTCTTCTTCTTGAAGACCCACTTGCACCATATGGGTTTTACCCCTTCGGGTGGATCGTCCAAGATCTATACCTTATTGGTGTACATGGATTCCATCTCTGATCTCATGGCTTCGAGCCATTTCTCATATTCTGGTCCCTTAGTATCTTCTAGATAGGAAGTTGGCTCATCTACTATGCCCAATTTGTCATTGTCTTGAGTCACAAGAAATCCAAATCTCTTAGGCTCAAGTCATGCCCTACTAGACCTATGAGGTTCTTGTGTTACATTTGGAACCTGAAATTCCACAATAGTTTGTGAGTCTTCATGTTCCTTATGTACCTCCTCGGGTTCTCTTCTTTCTAGTTGATCTCGAACTGCTTCGAGCTCCACATTCCTCCCACTGATTCCTTTAGAAATAAATTCCTTTTCAAGAAATACAGTAGTCCTAACAGCAAACACTTTGTTGTCAGTCGGTGTGTAGAAGTAGTATCACCGAGTTTCCTTAGGGTATCCAACAAAATATCATTTTTTAGATTTGGATCCAAACTTTTCAGGAAATATTTTCCTAACATAAGCTTCACATACCCAAATCTTTAACATAGACAAATTGGGACAATTCCCATTCCATTTCTCATATGGTGTCTTTTGAACTGATTTGGAAGGTACACAGTTAAGTATAAATGTTGTGGTTTCAAGAGCATATCCCCATAACGATATTGGAAGTTCGCCGGAACTCATCATTGATCATACCATGTCTAATAATGTATGATTCCTTCTTTATGACACACCATTATG
Organism: Alisma plantago-aquatica; assembly: GCA_963693085.1. Lineage (NCBI taxonomy): Eukaryota > Viridiplantae > Streptophyta > Magnoliopsida > Alismatales > Alismataceae > Alisma > Alisma plantago-aquatica. The sequence continues at coordinate 65,744,637 of OY856412.1, forward strand.
ATGTGGTGTACCAGGTGGAGTCCATTGTGATACAATACCATGGTCTCTCAGAAGGTCCACAAACTCTTGGCTTAAGTATTCACCACCTCGATCTGAACGGAGTGCTTTAATACTCTTACCAAGTTGCTTCTCTACTTCATTCATGAAAGTCTTGAACATTTCAAGAGTTTCTAACTTGTGCTTCATAAGATATACATAGCCATACCTATTGAGGTCATTAGTGAAGGTAATGAAGTATTGATAGCCTCCTCTAGCATTTGATCTAAAAGGTCCACATACATTAGTATGTATGAGCCCTAGCAGATCACTGGCTCTCTCACTGTGTCCAGTGAAAGGAGTCTTGGTCATTTTGCCTAATAAGCAAGCCTCACGTGTCTCTAATGATTCAAAATCAAAAGAGTCTAGATAACCATCCTTATGGAGTCTAGATATGTGTTCCTCATTTATATGCCCAAGACGACAATGCCATAAGTATGTTTTGTTTGAGTTGTCAAGTTTTAACCTTTTAGTATTTACGTTGTATATGTCAGTCTCAATTTCTAACAAGTAGATACCATATGACATAGGGGCATTTCCATAAAAGATCTCATCTTTAGAAATAGAGATCATTCCATTCTTAATGTGAAATTGAAATCCAGTCTTGTCCATACAAGATACAAAAATAGTATTTCTATTAATGGTAGGTACATAATAGAAATTCTCTAATTCTATTACAAGGCCCATAGGCAAAGATAAACTAATAACTCCAACTGTGGTGGCAGTAACTCTTGCTCCATTAGTGACCAACAACTCAACTTGGCCCTTTTGTAAAGGCTTACTTCTTATCAGATCCTGCATATTTGAACATATGTGAGATCCACATCTGGTATCCAGTACCCATGATGAAGAAGTATTTAAGTTTATCTCAATAACGTATATACATGAAGTGGAGATCTCTATCCCCTTCTTCTTCTTCCTCAGTTCCTCTAGGTAGAGAGGGTAGTTTTTTTTTTCAATGTCTAGCCTGGTGAAAATGGTGACAACTGCCTTCTTTGGAGATCCCACCTTTAGATTTGAGCACGGATGAATTTGGCTTCTTCCAGGCTTTAGAACCTTTCTTAGCCTTGCCTTTGCCTTTTGACTTTCCCTTTATCTTTCTGATCATCATCAAAGACTTGGGCTTTTCTTTCTTCATCTGTGCTTTAACTGTCCTCAACATGCCCAACAATTCTAACAATGGCTTGTCAAGATTGTTTTTGTTGTAGTAAATGACAAAATGACTATATGATTCAGGAAATGATTGTAGAATCACATCAGTGGCCAACTCTTGACCTCGGGGAAATCCCAACTTGGATAGGCTTTCCATGTACCCAATCAAAGTGAGTATATGGGTGCCAACTGAGTCTCCCACTTTCATCTTGCTCCCTAACAAAGTCTTGAAGACATCATATCTCTCATGTCTTGTTTGATGTTGATACATGTTCTTGAGATGTTTTACCATCTCCATGACACTCATGTTCTCATGTTTCTCTTGCAACTCACAGTTCATTGAGCACAACATCAGGCACTTGACATCCATGACATCATCAAGGTGCTTCTTGTAAGCATCCTTTTCAGCCTCGGGCGCATTTGAGACGGGTTCTGCTGGCTTTTGTGTTTCAAGGACATAGAGCTTATGCTCATGCATGAGAACAATTCTCAGCATCCTAAACCAATTTTGAAAGTTGGTTCTGGGAAGCTTGTCCTTCTCAAGGACTGATCGCAGCGCAAAAGTGTGAGTGTTGTTTGCCATTTGATTACTATAAAAGAAAAAGTGTGCATTTAGTCCAAAACATTTTGACTTTTAAAGATTTGATAAATGGGATTAATTAGACCTTCAAGTAATTATGCTCCCACTATTTTATTCAAATTGATAGCCCTCACTATCAACTCGGAAGATTGTTGTAACATCCCTGACCAGGTTTATAAGCTAACCCTAGGTGTTTTGCCTAAATATGTAATTAAATCCTTGTGATTAACTTTGGGCATGTAATTAAGTTTCTCAGAAACATATATTTCAGTTTTTGCTCCTTTTTATATAAAGTTGTAGCATTGTTTTGTAATACAGGGACCTATGTGCAAATTACCCAGTTAGAAGGATTAACTTGCAATTTGCACATGTTGAGATGTTTCTCTGATCTTGAGACATCATGAGAATGATGATGGTAAGGTTTGAGGGATTTCCCAAGCTTGGGCACCAAGGTGCAGCTGTGGAAAGCAATCCCTGTGCTTGAAAACCCTAAATTGGAGTAAAATGCAATTTACCCAAATTTAGGGATGCAATTTGTAAAATACATCATCTAATGTATCTTTTAAGACTCTTATCATCATTTAGGGAATAAATGATGAAAGGTCACTTCAATTGATTAGTCAAGCAATGAAAACACCTTTGTGATTAAATAATCAGGGTATATGTACAATAGCCCTTTTTATGTATGTACCTTAAGTTATAGGTTGATCTTCTTTGCTCTCATTTCTTGACCTTAAAAGAAGGTTTTCCTTAGAAATAAGAAGAAGGGACGAGCAAGAAAAGATGGAAGGACTTATTTGGAAATATAGAAAACTTATGGGCCTTTAATGAAATCTCACCCAAGTATATATACACTTTACCTCTCAAGCAGAGGAACCTTTCCTTCGTGAAATTCACTGTTTCCCCTTGCTTGACCGAATAAGGAACAGCTTGGAGCTCAGGAGGACGACCCAAGGTGTGCAAGGTAGGTTTGGATTCCTCTTCTTGCCTAATTTCATGGTTAGAACTCGAATTCAAGGTCAAATTCATGGCTAGCTCTCATGGCTCTATCTTTCTAGCCATCTTTTCTTGACTTTCCCTGGAGGTTTTCACCTTGGCCAACCTGTGAGAGCTCAAGGACGCCATTAAAGCTTGGAGCTCGAAAGCTTGGAGCTCAAGAAGCAAGCTTTAGGCGGGTTTTATAACTCTAAACCCATGCTTTGTTATATACATCTTGATTATGCATGTAGATGATAGTTCTTCTTCTTCCCTACTTTCCTTTGCTATTTTGCAAGCAAATCCGTGGGAAATCCGTGCTGTTCTTGAGCTAGGAGATGAAGACGTTAATTCCAAGAAAAATCCACCGCTTTTCACTTTATTAAACGGTCTCCCCAACTTGCTCTCTCGGTCTCAAAACCGTGAGGTGAGCAAACGGTCTCAAGACCGAGAGAGGACAAACGGTCTTCAAGACCGTATAGCAGCGTTGACCGAGCGTAGAACGTATAAGAAACCTGTATATAATTATGTAGACTAATCACCCTCAAAAATTGAGAGGTTAACTCCAAAGGAATCGGGAGATATGGCCTTTTTAATCAACAACTTTAATTGAATTTATTCCTGATTTTCAAACGGTCTGAAATAGCCTTTTTGAAAAAACGGTCTCAAGACCGTGTAAGGTCGTTGACCAGGCGTTGAAAGTATGAGATTACTGTTCAAAATAATGTTAGTTAACAACTCACAAAATTTGATGGACTAATTCCAAACGAGCTAAGAGTTGAAGGGTGATTATTAGGGTGAACCCTAATTGAAATCAGTACTGAAATCTCAATAAAATAATGAGTGTTTTTGGGTTGATTGACCTAAACGGTCTCAAGACCATTTGGGGATCAACCAAACGGTCTCAAGACCATGTGGGAAATCACCCAAGACCGTATGGAGGTCTGAGGTCAAGAATAGTTGACCAATTGAAGGTACAATAATACCAAATTACATTGCAATTAAATATTGATATGATAATCAATTCAATGGATCCAACTTTGAAGAATTTTCACTAGAATCCAAACGTTGGATGGGCAAACGGTCTCAAGACCGTTTGGAACTCATCCAAACGGTCTCAATACCGTTTGGTGACAACCCAAGACCGTTTTGAGGTCTATGGTTAAGGTAATTTGATCAATTGAGGGTCCAATTGCAATAAGTTATCAAATTAATCAAAATACTGATTTGTGACTCAATCAAGGTTCAATCCCGATCAAATCACATTATATCTTGATGAAATCTTGAGAAAACGGTCTCAAGACCGTGTAGAGTTCATCCACACGATCTCAAGACCGTTTGGGCCAAGTTTGGGCCCAAGTGGAGCTCAATTGAAGGGTTCAACCTTGAGTTGATTCACATTGTTGAGTGTTGATGGCTGAACATTGATAGACCTTAATTGAATCGACTTCAACCCTAACTGGTTAACAATTGAGGGTCAATTGAGTGACCAATTGTTTAAACATAACCCTAATTGACTTAATCCATAAGTGGTTACCATGGCTTTGACCTTTTGGGGGCTTCAACATTGATAAACATAATCAATTGAAAAACTTGAACCTTGTTGAAGGACCAAACGGTTTGAGACCATGTGAGCCTCACGGTCTCAAGACCGTTTGAGGGCTCACGGTCTCAAGACCGTTTGAGACCTCACGGTCTCAAGACCATGAGGGGCCTCATGGTCTCAAGGTCGAGAGACATCAAACGGTCTCAAGACCGAGAGACATCAAACGGTCTCAAGACCGAGAGACATCAAACGGTCTCAAGACCGAGAGACATCAAACGGTCTCAAACCATGTAAGGCCCCTCGGTCTTGAAGTCAACATGGTTAAACGGTCTAAACCCACTCTCAGTTTGGGCTCACGACCTTGAAGGTCACACGGTCTTGAAGTCAACCAAAGCAAACGGTCAACCCATCCAAACGGTCTCAAACCGTTTGGATGTTGAAGGTTGAGATCGTTTGGGGTGTTCAAAGGTTGACTTCACTTAACCAATTGGAGATGTAAATGGTTCAAAGATGCTCTAACCTAAACCCTAATGATAACCTAGGACATTAAGGGATTAAGTGACTAATGATTTGACCCATGATGGTGATCAATGGGGTGAATTACCCAAAATACCCTTGATGGGTCAATAGAGTAATACCTTGATCAAATCAAACCCTAATCACATGTTAGTGATGTTTATGGCTATGTTAGCCCATGATGACTTATTTCAACTTGATCTAGAGTGATGTTATCACCATCTACTAGTATGAGGAGAGAGAAAGTACTTCTAGAGAGAGAAAGTACTTCTAGAGAGAGAAAGTACCCTTTTTCAGGAGGAAACTCAATTAAAGAACCTTCAATACACATGAATGTGCATAGTTAGGGTATGATCCACCTGTATGAGATCATGGAAACCCTAATTATGATATATGATGAATAGTAAACCCTAATTTAAGGGTGATGACATGTAATGTGAATAGTAAACCCTAATTCAAGGGTCATGACATGTGATGTGAATAGTAAACCCTAATTTAAGGGTGATGTCATGTAATGTGAATAGTAAACCCTAATTCAAGGGTAATGACATGCATTATGAGTATTAAACTCTAATTGATGAGAATCAGAGGACTTAACTCTTATGATAAGAGTGGGAAGTGTATTTCTTGTTTTGAATTACCTTTATCAGTTGAACTAACCATGCAGGTCCTGATATGAAGGTGAACATATCCAGGTATGGATGATGATACTGTATTCATTAAAAGCATGTTAAAAGCTTTATGAATAAGTAAGATATCTTGATGCCTTGTCAGTGGCAACCTATGACTTAATGGGCTGTGAGAGCCATGAATACCATCAAGGTCATGCTTTAGAGATGACTTGAGATGAATATAATGAGAAATGATGATTGATGTGAGTTAGGTTTGTTACATTTAGTATTCTCCTTTCATAGCTGTTATGCTACTGTTATTGTTTGAAGAACAATGTATGATGTTAAAAGAATACTGAATGTACCTAACTAATCAAGTATAATATAGAGCCCTGATCATAGATCCATCATTGTCAGAGATCAAATGATGGTGAAATAGGTTTTCCTAAGGGAACTCCTGGATCACATACTATTGAGTATGTGGGGTACATGGATGTGTAGAACCTTACATCCTAGTGTAGGTGATTGATGTAGATGTGTAATCTGTCAACCCTTTCACTACAAAACCCTACCGTATCAGTGGATGGTAAACATGAAACCTCCTGATGACGAAGAAAACATAGATATCCGTATCAGTGGAGATAAACATGAAATCTCCTGATGACGAAGAGAGTACAGAACGCCACTGTAACTCTAAAATAGCGAAGGACCAGTTTACCCTGGTGAGCTATAATAGTAGAGACACAAGATGTCCTACAAGTAATCCTTTTACTGACTGAGGAAGGTGAAGGTCATGAGAATCCGGCTCTCTTAATGACCTATGTATGATACTGATGTGACTTCTTAGCGATCAGTTGGAGTATGAGTGGTATGCCTCATCTCCACAGGGCATAATGTTGTTTGTAAAACATAACCAACCACGTAGTATACCTGTTAGAAATAACTACGAGTTAGTTGATTGATGATACACTGTGATAGTGCTTATATTTCTTCATATTTCGTAAAGATTGAGCTCTTGTTTATAGTTGTAACTGCTATTGAATACTTTGAAAGCCTTACTGTTTAAGTTATTCTTTGATGTTATAATAAAGCTTCTGGCGGAGAGTTATAACTCTCGCTGGGACAATTATGTAAAATTGTCTCACCCCGTAGACTTCAACTTTTTATGTGGATGTCGGAGACGGAGGAACCGGTCTACAGGTGACCAGTCTCAGCAGCAGCAGCACCAGGAGCAGCAGTGAAATCTCGGGTGGAGATTTAGCCTGCCATGTGGTGTAGTTAGAGTCAGTCCTATGTGTCCTCTGTACTCTCAGGTCTTGGAGTCTTTTGTTATGATTCTTGAGATTTTGATGTATATAATTACTCAAGAAGTAATTATCATGAGATGTAAACAGTTATCTCTTGTTATGAAAGAAGCTCTTATGGTTTCAAGCTCTTGTCTCGAAAAGTTTTAATTTCCCGTGATTTTTGATTTTCGTTGTTTATCAAATCGTTTCCGTTAAGTTTAAATCGTGGTTTGGAGATCAGAGCCCACAATTAGTGGTATCAGAGCTCTAGGTCAGTTGAGTCTACAGAGGCATATGACTTAGGATGTCGAGTCTATCTTTAGTACTCTTTCCCTATCTAATAGAATCTTCTGCTCCTCAGGAGAAGAAGATACATAAGAATGGCTGAGCCACATGATGAGTACGTGGCAGAGAGTAGTACTAGTGCACCTCGAGGCGGTGCAAGGGTTCCAGAAATAGAACAGCCTGCACCTGAGTCACCAAGAGAGCCACCCCAGTTTGACCCAGCCGACATGGGTAACCCAGCTGTACAGACGATGTTCGGGCAGTTTATGACTGCCATGACACACATAACCGACAGGATGCCCATGCCTGCACCTAGGGCACCTGTCCATCCTGAAGCACAAGGTATCGGTAAGACGTTCGAACGAATTCGTCGTGTCGGAGCTACCGAGTACTTCGGGACTGCCGACCTCGCCGATGCTGACCTTTGGTTGACAGAGTTGGAGAAGGCTTTCAGGATTCTTATCATCCCGGAAGCTGAGAAGGTTAGACATGCTGTCTATCTTCTCAAAGGCATTGCTGGTCACTGGTGGAACATGGAAGAGCAGAAGAGACCTGGAGTAGAGTTCTCATGGGAAGAGTTTCGTTGGGAATTTATCAATAGATATTTTCCAAAGACCTTCCTAGATGATAAGATCTCTCAGTTTGAGAGACTAAGGCAGGGTACGATGAACATTAGCGAGTATGAATCTAAGTTCATGGAGTTGTTGCGGTTCTGTCCGCACATGGCTGCCACAGAGGAGGAAAGAATCAGAAGATTTGAGAAGGGTTTATATGCTGATATGTCAACCCCCATGTCTGCCTTAGAAAACCGAGAGAGATTCTCTACCTTCATTGAGTCAGTCTGAAGGATAGAGAGATCTGTGGTTGAGAAGAGACAAACTCAGAAAAGATATCCACAGTTCCAGGGTTCGTCATCTAGGGATTCCAAGAAACCTAGATTCTCTGCACCTAACCCTCCACCACCCAGATCAAGTTTTCAAACTCAAAGGACACCGAGCAGAGGTAGAGGACGGAGTCAACCGCTTCAAGGAACTCACAGTTCTGCATCAGTGTCAGTTACTGGACCACCCCGACCATAACAACAGGAGAGGAGTTGCTACAACTGTAGTAAGGTGGGACACTTGATGAAGGATTGTCGTTCTAGGCCTGTCAGTGTGACACAGCCTCCGAGACAGAATCAACAGGGATCTCAGAGTAGACAACATCAAGGAGCAGCTCGAGGACGTGGACAAGAGTCTCAAGCTGGATCATCAACACCACCTCAACACCAGGCGACTGCGAGGTTCTATGCTATGAACCCACCTGAAGCAGTGGTCAATCCACGGGTAGTGGCAGGTCAGATGAAACTTTTATATTCTGATATGTCTACATCCTGTGTTGTATCTGTTCTGATTGACCCGGGTGCTACGCACTCTTTCATCACTCGTAAAGTGATTTGTAACTGCAATATGGCTGTTAGTCATAGGGCAGATAGTTTGTTGTTGGAGACTCCGTTGAGTGGGTCTGCCGTTTTGCAGGAGGTATGCTCTCCTTGCATCCTCTTCTTTTCTAACCATCACATTCAAGTGGATCTTATACCGCTTGATATGCAAGGATTTGATATAATCCTCGGGATGGATACCTTAGAGAGGTATAGAGTTGTCTTGGATTGTGAGTCCAAGTTGGCTGTGTTTGCTGATGAAAGCAGCACATGGATCTTTCAAGGAGAAAGAAAGATTCTGCCCACCTATCTTGTGTCAGCTATGGTTGCTGATAGGTTGTTGAGGCAAGGATGTTATGCATTCTTAGCCCATGTGGTAGATATTACCAAGGAAAAGTCCAATCCTGCTGAAGTTCCCATAGTCAGGGAATTCGAGGATGTGTTTCATGAAGAACTTCCTGGTATACCACCACCTCGGGAAATTGATTTTGAAATCAATCTGATCCCAGATACGAAACCCATAGCCCAGACTCCGTATAGGATGGCGCCTGCCGAGATGGCAGAACTCAATAAACAGCTTCAAGAGTTACTTGAGAAGGGTTTTATCCGACCGAGCACTTCACCTTGGGGTGCTCCGGTCTTGTTTGTTAAAAAGAAAGATGGGTCAATGCGGTTGTGCATCGACTACAGACAACTCAATAAAGTAACAATAAAGAATAAGTACCCTCTACCGAGGATTGATGATCTCTTTGACCAGTTGCGTGGTGCAACCATCTTTTCCAAGATAGACTTGAGGTCTGGATATCATCAACTCCGTATTAATGATAGTGACATATCCAAGTCTGCCTTTAGGACAAGGTATGGTCACTATGAGTTCACGGTTATGTCGTTTGGACTAACCAATGCACCAGCTGCATTTATGGAACTCATGAATAGAGTTTTTTGACCCTTCCTCGATCAATGTGTTGTCGTCTTCATAGATGACATTCTGATCTATAGTAAGGATGCTCAGCAGCATGAGAAGCATCTTCGCCAAGCTTTGACCTTGCTAAGAGAACATAAGCTGTATGCTAAGTTTAGCAAGTGTGAGTTCTGGCTACCGGAGGTATCTTTTCTTGGACATGTGATATCTGCCTCGGGAATTTGTGTTGACCCTACAAAGGTAGAATCTGTTCTACAATGGGAACAACCGAAGACACCGACGGAAATTCGAAGTTTCTTGGGGTTAGCTGGCTATTATCGAAGGTTCATTAAGAACTTTAGTTCTATAGCCTTACCTTTGACCAAGTTGACCCGGAAAGATGTTCCTTTTTCTTGGAATGATAAGTGTCAACAGTCTTTCCAGTTGTTGAAGGAGAGATTGACAAGTGCACCTGTGCTTGTGCTACCTGAACAAGGAAAAGGATATGTAGTCTTCTGTGATGCTTCCAAGAATGGACTAGGATGTGTGTTGATGCAGGATAAACAAGTGATTTCTTTTGCTTCCCGACAGCTTAAGAAACACAAGGAGAATTATCTGACACACGATCTGGAGTTAGCTGTTGTGGTTCATGCCTTGAAGATCTGGAGACATTATCTCTACGGAGAGACATTCCAGATTTTCACAGACCACAAGAACCTTAAGTATATCTTCTCTCAGCATGAGCTCAACTTGCGGCAACGTCGTTGGATGGAGTTAATCAAGGACTACGATTGTACAATTGATTACCATCCGGGCAAGGCCAATGTTTTTGCAGATGCCTTGAGTAGGAAATCAGCAACATCAACCATGGATAGAGCACAACTAAACTCTTTAGTATGCTCTAAGAGAGATATGCTTATCTCTTTAAGGCAAGACAATGTACAGTTGAAGGTGTCATTGTTAGCCGGGTTGTTGGCTGAGATGCATATTAAACCTACCTTAAGAGAGCAGATTAAGGAAGCACAGCTAGATGATGCTCCAGTTCAGCAGATTAGATCTGAGTATGGAAATGAGAAGCGAGATGGTTTCCATGACTCAGATGACCAAGTAGCTTGTTATAATGGAAGGATGATAGTGCCAGATGTGGATAACTTAAGGAAGTTAGTTCTGGAAGAAGCTCATTCTTCCATGTATGCTATGCATCCAGGGAGCACCAAGATGTATCGTAATTTGAAAGATCTGTATTGGTGGCCTAGAATGAAGAAGGATGTTGCAGAGTTTGTTCTGAGGTGTCCCGTGTGTCAGCAAGTTAAAGCTGAACACCAGAAGCCTGCAGGAACAATGCAACCTTTACCCATACCACAGTGGAAGTGGGATCATGGGACCATGGACTTTGTTGTTGGCCTACCCAGGACAAGCAAAGGACATGATTCCATTTGGGTAATTGTTGACAGGTTGACTAAGACAACACATTTCTTACCTGTCAAAACAACCTATTCTGCTGAAAGGTTATCACAGTTGTATGTACAAGAGATAGTGTGGTTGCACGGAGTTCCTGTCACTATAGTTTCTGACAGAGGTCCCCAGTTTACCAGTCGTTTTTGGGAACAGTTGCACAGAGCCTTAGGCACCAAGCTAAGGTTTAGTACGGCCTTTCATCCGCAGACTGATGGACAGTCGGAAAGGACCATACAGACCTTAGAAGACCTGTTGAGAGCATTTGCTCTCCAGTTTACCGGAAGTTGGGATATACACCTAAGCTTGATAGAGTTTGCCTATAACAATAGCTATCAGCATAGTATTGATATGGCACCTTATGAGACCTTGTAAGGTAGACATTTTAGATCACCTTTGTGTTGGTTTGAGACTGGTGAACATCAGTTGTTAGGTCCTGATCTTGTGCAGAAGACTACAGAGAAGATTAAAGTAATACAACAACAGATTAAGACTGCACAGGATAGGCAGAAATCTTATGCTGACAAGCGTCGTAGACCCTTAGAGTTTCAGGTTGGAGACAGAGTGTATCTCAAGGTCTCGCCTTGGAAAGGGGTCCTTCATTTTGGAAGGAAAGGGAAGTTAGCTCCTAGATTTATGAGACCTTATCAAATCATTGAATGAATTGGAAAGGTACCATACAGACTAGAGCTGCCTCCAGAGTTACAGAGGTTACACCCTGTGTTTCACATTTCTATGCTGAAGAAATGTCACCCCGACACCGAGTCAGTTCTACAACCTATGGAGGTAGAATTGAATGATGATATATCCTATGAGGAGGGACCAGTGTCAATCCTTGATAACAGAATTAAAAAGTTAAAGAAGAAAGATATAAGTCTTGTGAAAGTCCTCTGGAACCACCGTGGTGTTGAATAAGCCACTTGGGAACTAGAGGATGAGATGAGAAGGAAGTATCCTGCCCTTTTCTCTTAATATGTCTTATCGATTTCGGGGACGAAATCCTTGTAAGGGGTGGATAATTTGTAACATCCCTGACCTGGGTTATAAGCTAACCCTAGGTGTTTTGCCTAAATATGTAATTAAATCCTTGTGATTAACTTTGGGCATGTAATTAAGTTTCTCAGAAACATATATTTCAGTTTTTGCTCCTTTTTATATAAAGTTGTAGCATTGTTTTGTAATACAGGGACCTATGTGCAAATTACCCAGTTAGAAGGATTAACTTGCAATTTTCACATGTTGAGATGTTTCTCTGATCTTGAGACATCATGAGAATGATGATGGTAAGGTTTGAGGGATTTCCCAAGCTTGGGCACCAAGGTGCAGCTCTGGAAAGCAATCCCTGTGCTTGAAACCCCTAAATAGGAGTAAAATGTAATTTACCCAAATTTAGGGATGAAATTTGTAAAATACATCATCTAATGTATATTTTAAGACTCTTATCATCATTTAGGGAATAAATGATGAAAGGTCACTTCAATTGATTAGTCAAGCAATGAAAACACCTTTGTGATTGAATAATCAGGGTATATGTACAATAGCCCTTTTTATGTATGTACCTTAAGTTTTAGGTTGATCTTCTTTGCTCTCATTTCTTGACCTTAAAAAAGGTTGTCCTTAGAAATAAGAAGAAGGGACGAGCAAGAAAAGATGGAAGGACTTAGTTGGAAATATAGAAAACTTATGGGCCTTTAATGAAATCTCACCCAAGTATATATACACTTTACCTCTCAAGCAAAGGAACCTTTCCTTCGTGCAATTCACTGTTTCCCCTTGCTTGACCAACTAAGGAACAGCTTGGAGCTCAGGAGGACGACCCAAGGTGTGCAAGGTAGGTTTGGATTCCTCTTCTTGCCTAATTTCATGGTTAGAACTTGAATTCAAGGTCAAATTCATGGCTAGCTCTCATGGCTCTATCTTTCTAGCCATCTTTTCTTGACTTTCCCTGGAGGTTTTCACCTTGGCCAACCTGTGAGAGCTCAAGGACGCCATTAAAGCTTGGAGCTCGAAAGCTTGGAGCTCAAGAAGCAAGCTTTAGGCGGGTTTTATAACTCTAAACCCATGCTTTGTTATATACATCTTGATTATGCATGTAGATGATAGTTCTTCTTCTTCCCTACTTTCCTTTGCTATTTTGCAAGCAAATCCGTGGGAAATCCTTGCTGTTCTTGAGCTAGGAGATGAAGACGTTAATTCCAAGAAAAATCCACCACTTTTCACTTTATTAAACGGTCTCCCCAACTTGCTCTCTCAGTCTCAAAACCGTGAGGTGAGCAAACGGTCTCAAGACCGAGAGAGGACAAACGGTCTTCAAGACCGTATATAAGCGTTGACCGAGCATGGACCGTATAAGAAACCTGTATATAATTATGTAGAATAATCACCCTCAAAAATTGAGAGGTTAACTCCAAAGGAATCGGGAGATATGGCCTTATTAATCAACAACTTTAATTGAATTTATTCCTGATTTTCAAACGGTCTGAAATAGCCTTTTTGGGAAAACGGTCTCAAGACCGTGTAAGGTCGTTTACCAGGCGTTGACCATATGAGATTACTGTTCAAAATAATGTTAATTAACAACTCACCAAATTTGATGGACTAATTCCAAACGAGCTAAGAGTTGAAGGGTGATTATTAGGGTGAACCCTAATTGAAATCAGTACTGAAATCTCAATAAAATAATGAGTGTTTTTGGGTTGATTGACCTAAACGGTCTCAAGACCGTTTGGGGATCAACCAAACGGTCTCAAGACCGTGTGGGAAATCACCCAAGACCGTATGGAGGTCTGAGGTCAAGAATTGTTGACCAATTGAAGGTACAATAATACCAAATTACATTGCAATTAAATATTGATATGATAATCAATTCAATGGATCCAACTTTGAAGAATTTTAACTAGAATCCAAAAGTTGGATGGGCAAACGGTCTCAAGACCGTTTGGAACTCATCCAAACGGTCTCAAGACCGTGTGGTGACAACCCAAGACCATTTGGAGGTCTAGGGTTATGGTAATTTGATCAATTGAGGGTCCAATTGCAATAAGTTATCAAATTAATCAAAATACTGATTTGTGACTCAATCAAGGTTCAATCCCTATCAAATCACATTAGAACTTGATGAAATATTGGGCAAACGGTCTCAATACCGTGTAGAGTTCATCCACACGATCTCAAGACCGTTTGGGCCAAGTTTGGGCCCAAGTGGAGCTCAATTGAAGGGTTCAACCTTGAGTTGATTCACATTGTTGAGTGTTGATGGCTGAACATTGATAGACCTTAATTGAATCGACTTCAACCCTAACTGGTTAACAATTGAGGGTCAATTGAGTGACCAATTGGTTAAACATAACCCTAATTGACTTAATCCATAAGTGGTTACCATGGATTTGACCTTTTGGGGGCTTCAACATTGATAAACATAATCAATTGAAAAACTTGAACCTTGTTGAAGGACCAAACGGTTTGAGACCATGTGAGCCTCACGGTCTCAAGACCGTTTGAGGGCTCATGGTCTCAATACCGTTTGAGACCTCATAGTATCAAGACCGTGAGGGGGCTCACGGTCTCAAGGTCGAGATACATCAAATGGTCTCAAGACCGAGAGACATCAAACGGTCTCAAGACCGAGAGACATCAAACGGTCTCAAACCATGTAAGGCCTCTCAATCTTGAAGTTAACATGGTTAAACGGTCTACACCCTCTCTCATTTTGGGCTCACGACCTTGAAGGTCACACGGTCTTGAAGTCAACCAAAGCAAACGGTCAACCCATCCAAACGGTCTCAAACCGTTTGGATGTTGAAGGTTGAGATCGTTTGGGGTGTTCAAAGGCTGACTTCACTTAACCAATTGGAGATGTAAATGGTTCAAAGATGCTCTAACCTAAACCCTAATGATAACCTAGGACATTAAGGGATTAAGTGACTAATGATTTGACCCATGATGGTGATCAATGGGGTGAATTACCCAAAATACCCTTGATGGGTCAATAGAGTAATACCTTGATCAAATCAAACCCTAATCACATGTTAGTGATGTTTATGGCTATGTTAGCCCATGATGACTTATTTCAACTTGATCTAGAGTGATGTTATCACCATATACTAGTATGAGGAGAGAGAAAGTACTTATAGAGAGATAAAGTACTTCTAGAGAGAGAAAGTACCCTTTTCAGGAGGAAACTCAATTAAAGAACCTTCAATACACATGAATGTGCATAGTTAGGGTATGATCAACCTGTGTGAGATCATGGAAACCCTAATTATGATATATGATGAATAGTAAACCCTAATTTAAGGGTGATGACACGTAATGTGAATAGTAAACCCTAATTCAAGGGTCATGACATGTAATGTGAATAGTAAACCCTAATTTAAGGGTGATGTCATGTAATGTGAATAGTAAACCCTAATTCAAGGGTAATGACATGCATTATGAGTATTAAACTCTAATTGATGAGAATCAGAGGACTTAACTCTTATGATAAGAGTGGGAAGTGTATTTCTTGTTTTGAATTACCTTTATCAGTTGAACTAACCATGCAGGTCCTGATATGAAGGTGAACATATCCAGGTATGGATGATGATACTGTATTCATTAAAAGCATGTTAAAAGCTTTATGAATAAGTAAGATATCTTGATGCCTTGTCAGTGGCAACCTATGACTTAATGGGCTGTGAGAGCCATGAATACCATCAAGGTCATGCTTTAGAGATGACTTGAGATGAATATAATGAGAAATGATGATTGATGTGAGTTAGGTTTGTTACATTTAGTATTCTCCTTTCATAGCTGTTATGCTACTGTTATTGTTTGAAGAACAATGTATGATGTTAAAAGAATACTGAATGTACCTAACTAATCAAGTATAATATAGAGCCCTGATCATAGATCCATCATTGTTAGAGATTAAATGATGGTGAAACAGGTTTTCCTAAGGGAACTCCTGGATCACATACTATTGAGTATGTGGGGTACATGGATGTGTAGAACCTTACATCCTAGTGTAGGTGATTGATGTAGATGTGTAATCCGTCAACCCTTTCACTACAAAACCCTACCGTATCAGTGGATGGTAAACATGAAACCTCTTGATGACAAAGAAAACATAGATATCTGTATCAGTGGAGATAAACATGAAATCTCCTGATGACGAAGAGAGTACAGAACGCCACTGTAACTCTAAAATAGCGAAGGACCAGTTTACCCTGGTGAGCTATAATAGTAGAGACACAAGATGTCCTACAAGTAATCCTCTTACTGACTGAGGAAGGTGAAGGTCATGAGAATCCGGCTCTCATAATGACCTATGTATGATACTAATGTGACTTCTTAGCGATCTGTTGGAGTATGAGTGGTATGCCTCATCTCCACAGGGCATAATGTTGTTTGTAAAACATAACCAACCACGTAGTATACCTGTTAGAAATAACTACGAGTTAGTTGATTGATGATACACTGTGATAGTGCTTATATTTCTTCATATTTCGTAAAGATTGAGCTCTTGTTTATAGCTGTAACTCTTATTGAATACTTTGAAAGCCTTACTGTTTAAGTTATTCTTTGATGTTATAATAAAGCTTCTGGCGGAGAGTTATAACTCTCGCTGGGACAATTATGTAAAATTGTCTCACCCCGTAGACTTCAACTTTTTAGGTGGACGTCGGAGACGGAGGAACCGGTCTACAGGTGACCAGTCTCAGCAGCAGCAGCACCAGGAGCAGCAGTGAAATCTCAGGTGGAGATTTAGCCTGCCATGTGGTGTAGTTAGAGTCAGTCCTATGTGTCCTCTGTACTCTCAGGTCTTGGAGTCTTTTGTTATGAGTTCTTGAGATTTTGATGTATATAATTACTCAAGAAGTAATTATCATGAGATGTAAATAGTTATCTCTTGTTATGAAAGAAGCTCTTATGGTTTCAAGCTCTTGTCTCAAAAAGTTTTAATTTCCCGTGATTTTTGACTTCCGCTGTTTATCGAATCGTTTCCGTTAAGTTTAAATCGTGGTTTGGAGATCAGAGCCCACAATTGTAGCATACAACCTTCTAGTGAGCCGAGATCCAAAATAATTGGATCAATGCCCAACCAACGCCGACGTAAAAGACCAAATACTAAGGTAGGTAACTTTGGCCAATTGCATCATATGCAAATCTTGGATAGATGATCATACACAACTCCTTGCCATGATGCATCTATGTGCCTCTAGGTACTTGATCCTATCAAGTTTCCCTATTTAAGTTCAACCCATAAGCCAACATGATGGGTGTGCACCCTGCGAAGGTAGACCCACACACCCACCATCACACTTCCACGAGATAGACAGTGTACCGCACAGAGGTGTGCCCATACATAGTCGATCAAGCTTTTCATGTGTGTTGCTTTATGGAAGGCAACTAAAACTTAATATTATAAATTGAGGGGTTTTATTAATACATATACATATCCAAACACCACATACTTATAGTATGTATCATATACTACTATATCCACAACCACAAATGATAGACATGCAATCACAAACACAAATACATCGATTATGGCCATACTATTGTAATTCTTTGGAGCAACAAAGGATTACGGTCCACCTATGGTCTTATGCATCTCATGCAACAACACCTGTGAATCAACCTGTAAGGATCAACATTACAATGAACAACTTCATGGATGCTCCGTGAGGTTGGGACTTCAAGTTGCTTCTTGGAATTGGATCTTCATGTTGCTTCTCCATGGGCGCTCCTTGGAGTTGGATCTTTAGGTTGCTTCTTGGACTTAGATCTTCATGGTGCTTCTCCATGGATGCTCCTTGGAGATGGATCTTCAAGTGGCCTCCTTACATCAAGTTTACAAAGACTAAAACTAATCCTATCTCTATTACATCATATGAGTACAAACATAAAGGGAAAGAAATAATTACACTTTAAAATAAGAGATGAGGCTCGACATGCAAGCAGAATACTTTATATAAAAGATCCACGTACAACCATTATACATCCATAGAATTCCCAAACAAACATGCCCATAAGATTCACAACCACATTTATTTACAACATCCACAAAAGGGGATTCTAGGCCATATCCATGCATGCATTCACCATATAAAATAGATTTTTAAGGCGACATGTATGATATCATAGGTATATCTATATATATGTATATACATACTAAAATTGCAGTCCCCATTAAATAAATTTTTGACTCCCACACAAACTATGCGGGGTACACAGGGGCAGTGCCCCTGTGCGGGGGTTGAGGGGAGGCCGCCCCTCACGGGGTCTCAGGGGTAGATCCCCTGAAACATCTATAGAATTTTACTTCTGTGTACATAGGAAAATCAATATTTTCCATAGTCGACACTGTTTGAAACGTCAAAAATAGAAGTGTTACGACCCACCTCTCAGTAACCCCCCAATTAAGGGAGACCAAGAGGATAAAGCCGCACCCATTAATTCCGGATCAAAGGTTTGACATATAACCATAAACAATTATTAAATTCTAACAGACTATACTGAAAAGCTAGTAATAAATTATTTTTTTCTTTGCATACCTTGAAAAGTTGGGAACTATCTTCTAACCACGACTTAACTACTTTATCTAATTCCTCCTTGTTCTTTAGTTCTTGAATTCACAATATGTCGCTTTACTGTTTATGCTTTTGAGATTTGTACCTAAAACGCCGACAAACAAAAACAACAATCAGCCGAAGCTGGTATGTGGGGAAACAACTATTGTTCAACTAGGTTAACAACATAACCACTCAATTAATCATTTAACAATCAAGATTACGTTTTAAGCCAAACTACTCAATCCATCTTTTTCCACAACTCTGTGTTGTCCCTGTAAGGACTTACATGGTACCTCTATGAAGGTGACTTGATGGACCTGCCCTCTAGGCAGCCAAAGTCTTTCATGACCTGATGAACCTACCCTCTAGGTAGTCTTTTATCAGGTCAGCCATTACGACACAGAGGGAATCAGAGATTGAACTAGAAGGCATAAACATTATGTGATAGCCATAGTCACTTTATAATTTGCATGAAAGAAATAAGCATCCAAACTGTTTAGTTGCATGCAATGCGATTAAACATTCGGGAAACATCGGAAAACATAAGCGGTTAACCATAAGTAACCACATACCTCTTATTGCAGTTTCAGATACAGAATCAAGAATGATGAAAGAGAATATCCAATTAAGCAAGCAAGGCACAAAAACCCTGAAAAAAAAGTACAAATTTACTTTTATTAATATTTATCTTGTATCATTATGTCCCTTAGGGTTTCTATCCAATTTTAGGGTTTTCCTGAAAATTAGGGTTTTGCTTTCATTCCTGAGTATTATGAACCCTAATTTATCAAAATCACTAAAAACCTCTAAGTTATCTCTTTTTAACATTCCTAACCGTTGTAGGGTCATTATTTAGCAAATTACTAGAATAACAAGGTTCCCTTTTTCTTTAATCCTAAATTAGGGTTTTCATGTACATTATCTCTCCTTTTAGACATAAACCCTAATTTAGGCACATTTGCAATTAAAACGGATTAGAACTTCATATTATTAATAAACAGGTTAATATCCTTTTATTCAACCCATTAGGTTACAAAGAAGCATCTTTTCCATGTAATTAGGGTTTTCAATTAATTTGAAATGCATTTTACTAACCATTCAAGTACTTTTGCAAAACGAACTGGAATTAGATGCTACAATCATTTTTAACAGATTCCTTGTAATTTTCTACCCAACTTTCATATATCACTTTTCCCTATACGAGATTCCTAGTAATTACTAGGATTTTAGCAAGAAAACGATTTTCTGGATTATTTGGCAGAGAGGGATTTTACCAGAAATACCTCGGCCGTCGGATCGATGCGCTGCTGTACTGGCCTTGATCTGACGCTCCGCGTCAGATTCCCCTTCCCCGATGGTGCGCCTCCTTTATCGGCCATCGGATCGATGCGCGGCTCACGGTAGACTCTGATCCTACGGTCCGGGTCAGAGCACTCTACTTAAACCAGCGCGCGCTCCAGCAGCGTCAGATCTTGGACGGGCGCACGATGGTCCAGGATCGGACGATCCCCGCTCCTCGTCCTCCCTTGCTTTCTAAACTGAACCAGCGGTGGCGCCGCGGATACCTTCTCGCCGGAGTGCGGGCAATTGGGTGAGGGAGCGAGCAATTGGGCTTAGAGAGCAGCCGGTTTAGATCGTGAAGGTGCTTCCGACTCGAAGGACCCATATATATAGGGCGTGAGGGCCTCTCTAGGGTTTCCCAATCCTGCCACCATCCCCGACCTTAGCCCTAATTGGGCGTTTCTAGAACACACCCCGAAAGCCGGCAAAACCTAGGCCTAGATTGTTCGCCATGGTCTTCCGGACTCAATGGGACTTCTATCTCAAGTGCACATGCACTGAGTTGATCGGGAAAGCAAGGGGAAAAACCCCTATCGGCACTATAGTCCGAGTCCCTCTAGGACTCTGGACGATGACCGTGATCCGTTGGATTAAAATCCAACGGTCAGCGTCATCCACGCTTAAACCAAAAGGAAAATAAATTCCTAAATATTTCAAGGAAAAAGCTATTTTGATGATAACTTGAAAATTCAATAACTCTCAATCCTTTACTCTGTTTTATCTCAAATTTTGAGGAAAACTCGTTTATACTTTTATCTTTCTTTGTGCAAAAATTGGAGTCATTATCTAAAGGAAACGAGCCCTTTACTTCAGTTTCAAGTTATCCCTTATTTAATTGTATTTTCCACATATTCCTTATTTCTTTTGCCTTTATCTAATTATCCTGAGTTCCTTGAACCCCAAGGAATCCTTATAACTCGAAATTATATTTTTGGAAATTATCTTTTAGCCTTTTAATCATTCTTTCCTCTTTTCTTGTATATTCCATTTTCCCATGGTAATTCTTTATTAAATGGAATTCCTTCTTCATTTTCTTTTTATTATTCTTTCAAATGGGCTTAATGGCCAACAAGGCCCATAAAACAACATGCAAGGCTTTCATTCACGAAATTCATCATGCAATCAAACATAATTCTTATTTATGCCTTTAATAGAGATTTACAAATCTCATTACATTTATTAGAAAATGAGGTTATAACATCCTCCCCTCCTTATAGGAATTTTGTCCTCAAAATTCATCAATCAAGCAAACAAATCAGGATATGCTTTTTCCATGTCCGTCTTCAGCTCCCATATGGCCTCATCCTCTCCATGGTGTTTCCAAAGAACCTTTACCATCTCTATATTCTTATTCCTGAGCTCTTTTACCTTAGTATCTATAATACACAAAGGCAACTCAGGATAAGATAGCTTTCCTTGAATCTCAATAGGTTCAATGCTCAACACATGGCTCAGGTGTTGCACATATTGCTTTAGATTGGACACGTGAAACACATCATGCATCATACTATATTGAGGGGGTAACGCCAAACGATAAGCCACCTCACCAATCCGTTCTAAAACCTCAAACGGACCTACATATCGGGGACTCAACTTTCCTCTATTTTTAGCTATAGCTCGGACTGGTCGGATTTTCAGAAAAACATGCTCTCCCACAGTGAAATGCACATCAGTCCTCTTCGCATCAGCATACGACTTCTGTCGATCCTGGGCTCTCTTTAGCCTTTGCCTGATCAAAGCGACTTTATCAGCATACACTTGGAGTTCATCTGACCTCAACAAGGTCCTCTCACCAACATCATCCCAATGAAGTGGTGACCAACACGGTCTCCCGTATAGAGCTTCATATGGAGGCATCCCGATACTGGCTTGGTAACTATTGTTGTATGCAAATTCAGCTAGAGGTAAGTACTTCTCCCATGATCCACCCCAATCGAGCACACAAGCTCTCAAAAGATCCTCTAAAGTCTGGATTGTCCTTTCTGACTGTCCATCTGTCTGGGGGTGATAAGCAGTACTGAACTTTAGTCTTGTACCAAGTTCCTCTTGAACCTGCTTCCACAGTTTGGAAGTAAACTTGGGATCTCTATCAGATATGATGGAACTGGGTATGCCATGCAAACACACTATCTCTCGAATGTACAACTCAGCTAAGTCTGTCACTTTGGCAGTGGTTTTCAGTGCAATGAAATGTGCTGACTTGGTAAGGCGATCCACCACAACCCATATTGTATCATGACCTCTCTTGGTCTGGGGTAAACCCACCACAAAATCCATGGTGATCTGATCCCATTTCCATTCCGGAATCTCTATAGACTGTAAAAGCCCACCGGGTCGTTGATGTTCAGCCTTCACCATCTGGCACGTAAGACAACTGGCCACATAAGCTGCAATGTCTCTCTTCATCCCTGACCACCAGAAAAACATCTGCATGTCCTTAAACATCTTAGTAGTCCCTGGGTGCACTGTGTACTTAGAACCATGAGCTTCTTTTAAGATACGTTCCTTCAGTGGTGAGTCTTCAGGAATCCATATACGATTCTCGAATCTGATTCCTCCATCTACTCCCAAAGAAAGGTGGGTCTGAGGCTTCTTCATTAAGCCTCTCATCTTGTCAAGTTCACTACTGACCATCTGTGCTGCCACAATTTCACTCAACAAATCAGACTGTATCTGAATGTTGGCCAATCGAACTCGATCACCTAATGGTTGAGGAGACCATTTCACCAGCTCTTCTAGGCTCTTCCACTGACTAGACAGAACAGCTGCACACCGAAGCTGTTTTTGACTCAACACATCTGCCACAACATTTGCCTTCCCGGGATGATAGGCAATGGTGAAGTCGTAATCCTTCATGTATTCCATCCATCTTCGTTGTCGTAGGTTTAAGTCTTTCTGTGTCAGAAGGTACTTCAAGCTCTTATGGTCAGTGAATATCTCAAAAGTAGAACCATACATGTAATGTCGCCAAATTTTCAAGGCATGAATGATAGCAGCCAATTCTAGTGTCGGGTAATTCACCTCATTAGGCTTGAGTTGTCGAGAAGCATATGAACCACGTCGATTCTGCTCCAAAACACAGCCAAGACCCATCTTGGATGCATCGATGAAGATCATGAAACCCTCATTGCCTGATGGTAGACTCAAAACTGGTGCAGTGGTCAACTTTTCCTTCAGTTCTTGGAAACGAGTCTCACAAACATCAGACCACACAAACTTCACATCCTTTTGAGTCAACATGGTCAAGGGCAAGACAGTCTTTGAGAAATCTGAAATAAAACGTCGATAATATCCTACTAACCCCAAGAAGCTTCGGATCTCAGAGGGGTTCTTCGGTGTAGGCCAGTCTCGAACTGCTGACACCTTGGCTGGATCCACGGTGATCGTTCCTCCTGAGATGATATGTCCAAGGAACATGACTCAGTCTATCCAAAACTCGCATTTTGAGAATTTCCCATAGAACTTTTGCTTTCTCAGGATATCAAGGACTTTACTTAGGTGGTCTCGGTGTTGCTCTAAGTCATTGGAATAAACCAGTATGTCATCTATGAACACTATGACAAACGAGTAGAGGAAGGGTTGGAACACACTATTCATAAGGTTCATGAACACACTGGGTGCATTGGACAACCCGAAAGGCATAACCACAAACTCATAATGGCCATACCGTGTTCGAAAAGCTGTTTTTGGAATGTCCTCACTCTTGAATCTCAACTGGTGGTAGCCCGATCTTAAGTCAATTTTGGAAAAGACTCGAGCAGACTTCAACTGGTCAAACAGGTCATCTATTCGGGGTAAAGGGTATTTGTTCTTAATGGTAGCTTGGTTAATCATCTGGTAGTCTATGCACATACGGAGTGAGCCATCCTTTTTCTTTACAAACAGGACTGGAGCTCCCCATGGTGATGTGCTAGGCCGGATAAAACCCTTGTCTAGAAATTCATGCAATTGTTTCTTCAACTCGAGCAACTCTGCAGGGGCCATTCTATAAGGTGCGCGTGAAATAGGGCTTGTTCCTGGAGCTAGCTCTATGGAAAAATCCACCTCTCTCTCGGGAGGAATCCCGGGTAGATCATCCGGAAAAACATCTGCATAGCTCTTGACTACCTCTATTTCCTCTAAGGGTTGCACCTTGAGTTCAGGCTCGGTAACAACTGCTAGGAAAGCTTGACAACCTTTACTCATCATTCTTTCTGCCTTCAGGGATGACACGTACAAACTGGTGGTTGCGTCTTTCCTACCTCTAATGACAAAGGGTGGGTGACCTGGTTCCCTAATGATCACTTTCTTTTCCCTACAGTCGATTTGGGCCCTATAAGTATAAATCCAATCCATTCCAATGATCACATCAAAATCATTCATGTCAAGAAGGATAAAGTCTGTATGAAATTCATGATCTCGATATTTCATAGGTATTACCGGAGTTTTCAAAAGAGAGGTAAAGATTCGACCACTTGGGGTTGTAACATCTAAGACATACCCTAAATCCTTGATATCCAAACAAAGCATAGTTGCAAGATTCCTCGAAATGAAAGTATTAGTAGAACCAGAATCAAATAATGCTTTTACATTATGTCCCATGACTTAAAGCATGCCTACATTATTGTTCACCATACATTAGACTATTACATGCTTATCTTTCAAAACATAAAGAAAACTCTAAGGGTTATTACCCTCAATCAACTGATTTGCATTAGCTTGAGCTTCTTCATTGTCGATGGTGAACACTCGAGCTTGCCTTCTTTCTCCAGCAGGTGGGGCCACAGCTACCGGTGGAGCTGCTACTGGTGGGGCTGCCGCTGGGCCTGGTCCTTTTGGCTCTAGTAGAGGACAAGCAGCTTGGATATGTCCTTCTTGGTGACAACGGAAACAGACTCTCTTTCTGTGGTGGCACTCACCGAGATGCCCCTTTCCACATGAGCGGCATCGCGGTCGATTATTCTCTTGATGGGGTCTCCCTTTTCCTCCCTGTCTTCCCTTGGCTTGATGACGACCTGGGCCCTTCTTATGATGATTCTTCTATCCTCGGGTTCCTTCAGTGAAACCCAAATACCCCTTGGGTGGTAGCTGTGCAGGCATCACGGTTCTTTCCATGTCTAAGGCAGTGTTGTATGCTTCTGTGAAGGTTTTTGGCTTGCTTGCCATCATATGGGGCCAGATGGTAGGGTGAAGACGCTCTATGAAGTGATCCACCCTCCTTTCCTCATCCATCTTGTACCCAAAACGTTCCAAGATCCGAAACTTGCGCCCAAAGTCTGCCGCAAAGGAATTTCCTTGAGTCATGTTAGTGAATTCCCTCTCTTTTTCTTTCTTAGCTGCAATGGGGACGAATCTGGAAGTGAAGATGGTCTTGAAATCAGCCCATGCCATTGGTTCCTCAGTCAAATCTCGGCCTGTGATGTGTGTCTCCCACCATATCTTAGCTGCTCCTTCCAGGAGGTGAGCAGCAAAGAGGACCTTCTTACTCGACTACACTTCAAGCATGCGGAAACCATTCTCTATTGCAAGTATCCAGGCTTCTGCTTTATCAACCACTTCTATCTTATCCTCTCCCCAGAACTTCTCTATGTTCAGCTTGATAAAGTCTAGGATGGTGGCTCCCATACGTGGACGAACAGGGTGTGGTTCACCATTCTCAGCTCTAGCTATGTCTCTGAGGGCCAAAGCATTAATAGCTTCTATCAACTTCCTCTGTTGTTCTAACCACAAGGTATCAGGGGTATGGATCATCATGGTGGGTTCTGAATCATCAACTGGGTCCTCATCCATCAGGGCTTCTTCCTCATACACATGCTGCTCTTCATATCCTTGATCTTCTTCTTGGTTCAGGTTACTAAATGGTACCGGATCAGGGTTAGGGACTTCTTGAGTGACTTCTTCAGGCCTCTTCCTCTTCTTGGAGGATCCACCCTCATGGTTCCTATTCCTCTTTTCAGAAGACTCCTTTACTTTATGGGGAGGCCAAACACTCCTAGCCGGTTTTCCGGAGCCCTCGGGAATAGCCACAGTCTTGGTTCTTGCCATCTACATAAGCATAACAAGAAAACCTTTAGTTTATCATTCAAACTAGTTATACTTATGTTCAATGATATCTCATTACATATCTTTTATTAATTTTCTGGAGGATTCTTAAACCCTTAACTTATGTGCCCATACCACATGAGTGTGGAGGAGAGAGAGAATCCTACTCTTAAAGCCTTAATAGAATATGTGATGAGAGGGGATGAATAAGATGAGAGAGTCCTAAAGGTATCTTATTTCAATTCATACCCTTAAGACTTTGGCCAGGCGGTCACACGGGTCTGGGAGTCCTCGTATTCCAACTAGTGGTGCGGAGGAAAATCTTGCCAGCCCCCGGTCGTGATCCCTTTCTAGACACCTCCATCTTTCGGATACTCCTCTAATAACTCCCTTGGGTTCTATGAAGTTTGTAAAATTTAATAATTACTAATGGTTACATGAAGAACCCAGGCTCTGATACCAAATGTTATGACCCACCTCTCAGTAACCCCCAATTAAGGGAGACCAAGAGGATAAAGCTGCACCCATTAATTCCGGATCAAAGGTTCGACATATAACCATAAACAATTATTAAATTCTAACAGACTATACTGAAAAGCTGGTAATAAATTTTTTTTTCTTTGCATACCTTGAAAAGTTGGTAACTATCTTCTAACCATGACTTAACTACTTTATCTAATTCCTCCTTGTTCTTTAGTTCTTGAATTCACAATATGTCACTTTACTGTTTATTCTTTTGAGATTTGTACCTAAAACGCCGACAAACAAAAACAACGATCAACCGAAGCTGGTATGTGGGGAAACAGCTATTTTTCAACTAGGTTAAAAACATAACCACTCAATTAATCATTTAACAATCAAGATTATGTTTTAAGCCAAACTACTCAATCCATCTTTTTCCACAACTCTGTGTTGTCCCTGTAAGGACTTACATGGTACCTCTATGAAGGTGACTTGATGGACCTGCCCTCTAGGCAGCCAAAGTCTTTCATGACCTGATGAACCTACCCTCTAGGTAGTCTTTTATCAGGTCAGCCATTACGACACAGAGGGAATCAGAGATTGAACTAGAAGGCATAAACATTATGTGATAGCCATAGTCACTTTATAATTTGCATGAAAGAAATAAACATCCAAACTGTTTAGTTGCATGCAATGCGATTAAACATTCGGGAAACATCAGAAAACATAAGCGGTTAACCATAAGTAACCACATACCTCTTATTGCAGTTTCAGATATAGAATCAAGAATGATGAAAAAGAATATCCAATTAATCAAGCAAGGCACAGAAACCCTGAAAAAAAATACAAATTTACTTTTATTAATATTTATCTAGTATCATTATGTCCCTTAGGGTTTCTATCCAATTTTAGGGTTTTCCTAAAAATTATGGTTTTGCTTTCATTCCTGAGTATTATGAACCCTAATTTATCAAAATCACTAAAAACCTCTAAGTTATCTCTTTTTAACATTCCTAACCGTTGTAGGGTCATTATTTAGCAAATTACTAGAATAACAAGGTTCCCTTTTTCTTTAATCCTAAATTAGGGTTTTCATGTACATTATCTCTCCTTTTTAGACATAAACCCTAATTTAGGCACATTTGCAATTAAAACGGATTAGAACTTCATATTATTAATAAACAGGTTAATATCCTTTTATTCAACCCATTAGGTTACAAAGAAGCATCTTTTCCATGTAATTAGGATTTTCAATTAATTTGAAATGCATTTTACTAACCATTCAAGTAATTTTGCAAAACGAACTGTAATTAGATTCTACAATCATTTTTAACAGATTCCTTGTAATTTTCTACCCAACTTTCATATATCACTTTTCCCTATACGAGATTCCTAGTAATTACTAGGATTTTAGCAAGAAAACGATTTTTTGGATTATTTGGCAGAGAGAGGGATTTTACCAGAAATACCTCGGCCGTCGGATCGATGCGCCGCTGTACCCAGCCTTGATCTGACGCTCTGCGTCATATTCCCCTTCCCCAGTGGTGCGCCTCCTTTATTGGCCGTCGGATCGATGCGCGGCTCACGATAGACTCTGATCCTACGATTCGGGTCAGAGCACTCTACTTAAACCAGCGCGCGCTCCAGCAGCATCAGATCTTGGACGGGCGCACGATGGTCCGGGATCGGATGATCCCCGCTCGTCATCCTCCCTTGCTTTCTAAACCGAACCAGCGGCGGCGCCGCGGATACCTTCTCGCCGGAGTGCGGGCAATTGGGTGAGGGAGCGAGCAATTAGGCTTAGAGAGCAGCCGGTTTAGATCGTGAAGGTGCTCCCGACTCGAAGGACCCATATATATAGGGTGCGACGGCCTCTCTAGGGTTTTCCAACCCTGCCATCGTCCCCGACCTTAGCCCTAATTGGGTGTTTCTAGAACACACCCCGAAAGCCGGCAAAACCTAGGCCTAGATTGTTCGCCATGGTCTTCCGGACTCAATGGGACTTCTATCTCAAGTGCACATGCACTGAGTTGATCGGGAAAGCGAGGGGAAAAACCTCTGTCGGCGCTACAGTCCGAGTCCCTCTAGGACTCTGGACGATGACCGCTATCCGTTGGATGAAAATCCAACGGTCAGCGTCGTCCGCTCTTAAACCAAAAGGAAAATAAATTCCTAAATATTTCAAGGAAAAAGCTATTTTGATGATAACTTGAAAATTCAATAACTCTCAATCCTTAACTCCGTTTTATCTCAAATTTTGAGGAAAACTCGTTTATACTTTTATCTTTCTTTGTGCAAAAATTGGAGTCATTATCTAAAGGAAACGAGCCCTTTATATCAGTTTCAAGTTATCCCTTATTTAATTGTATTTTCCACATATTCCTTATTTCTTTTTCCTTTATCTAATTATCCTGAGTTCCTTGAACCCCAAGGAATCCTTATAACTCGAAATTATATTTTTGGAAATTATCTTTTAGCCTTTTAATCATTCTTTCCTCATTTCTATTATATTCCATTTTCCCATGGTAATTCTTTATTAAATGGAATTCGTTCTTCATTTTCTTTTTATTATTCTTTCAAATGGGCTTAATGGCCAACAAGGCCCATCAAACAACATGCAAGGCTTTCATTCATGAAATTCATCACGCAATCAAACATAGTTCTTATTTATGCCTTTAATAGAGATTTACAAATCTCATTACATTTATTAGAAAATGAGGTTATAACAAGAAGCCTACAGCATATATGGAATTCGGTTTAGATTTACACATTAGTAGTTTTACTTCGCATCATATGAAACATTGAAAACAATATACAGTAATTTGATCATATCGAAACAAATATAAATATATCGTAGATCAACAATGTTCTTATACCACTGTTGGGTTTTGTAAAGAAAACATGTGTGGCGGAAGAAACAAAAAAATTCCACACAACTCGAAATAGGATCTTGTCGACAATAGCATATTCAGAAAGAGTGTTTGCGGGATATACCTTATCATGGAGCAAGTCCGGCGATGTCCTGCTGCACGATGGTGTGCAACGTTGATGGCCTACATGGACGGGACTTCTCTCCCGTTTGTTGAGTGTGTCAAAGGAACATCTGGCAGCGCTCCTTTCATGTGGTGATGTATGCCGCTTGTAGCGCGTATGGATGGTTGTTGACGTCCTCCAAATGTAGGCAGCTCAATGTCTGTGTCTCTACTTCATCCACGCAGATGGATTGGAACTCCACGTTGTGCTTCCTAAGCTGGCGGGAAGGAGTCGTCTCTGTACGGTGATGTGCTAGCATCGTGATGCTCTCCTTTCTCTCCTGAGGATGGTGATGGCTAGGGTTTACATACGTGAGCGTAAACTGAAAAGCCTCTCTCGATATCTTATATAGATATCGGCCATCAAGCCCCCTTTAAATAGGAGATGAAAGTGAGTAGGGTTTCCTAAATCCATCGGTAAACAAAAACACTGTGTTAATTAAAACACTCATGAATTAATTAGAATATTCTAGAATTAATTAATTAACCAAATAATTGCATTAATTGATTAATTAATATCTGACTCCATGAAATCACGTGGGATGGCTCTATCCTTGTGGCACAAGTTAAAGAAATAAAAGGGATTTTGTGTGTTTTATAGTTTGCAATAATCTATTAATAGATTTTGGATAAAGAAAGATAAGCAGAATATAGTTAATTCTTTCCTAGATTTATGCAGTGCCTTTCCAATAATTAGCTTGATGTAAAATTGATTTATGAAAAGGGGATATCTTTTAATGCATATGGAACAGGAAATAATGGTGTGCTTATCATAAAGTGTCATGTATGGCTTTTGGTGTGTCAACCAAGTGATATTGATAACTATTTTAGGATTTTTTCGAAATAATGTATCTTTTCTTACCAAAAGGAAGTAAAAGTATGATTATTTAAAGGGAATGTTATTAAGACAAAATCACAACTACCAAGGAAATATAGAATGGGAATAATTGTGATGGCTAAGGATAGGAACCCTTTTGACAAAATGAGGTACCAATGAGATTTTTCTATACCGCATGCATATGTATATAAGCAGGGTTCCACCCTTCTAATCCATACTCCCTCCCCGAAGCCCCTATCCTTCCTTCAATGGATGTAAGCATACCCAGTTTCCCTATGTCAGAAGATGACGAGAAGAGTCAACATAGAATACTCTCTCTTCTTCCACCTAGTCAGCTTCTTCCCTGAGGGTGGGTGACAAATGAGACCAGCTCTATGGTCCAGCAGAGTGGAAGACATGTGACAATTAGAACTATCTCCCTGCATGTGTCCTCGAGTTAGATGTAACAGGGGTGCCGCTTTGCCTCCTAAACCATGGATTCAGGTTGAAGGTCTCACACTGGTGAAGTCCATGGAGGATGTTGATCCTTCGGCCTAGAGTATGGGTGGTTGCTAGGTTAATAGTTTGGTGGAAGAGGTGGTGGCATTTGGAGTTTCTCGCCAGACAACCACAAATGAGGGACCCCATCAAAGTGGCATGAATGAAAGTGGTGTTGTTTGTGGCACTGGAGATGAGGCCTTACCAGTTGTGGGGGGGAGGTTGGGCACCTGGTGCGAGGGCGGTAGCCATGGTGGAAGGGATCAAGGTGCAGATCAAGCATGAGGTTGTTCACCCTCAATGACAGAAAACCCCACAGACGTAGGTTACCTAAGCAGCGATCGTGATCTACAGCCGAGTGAAGGAGAAAGAAGCTGGTTCAGGTTAAAGTAGCTAGCCAACGGTTCAATCAAATAAAACGAAGTGATGGGTGGTCCAGGATATAACCACCTACTGAACCCCACCCCAAACTTATCTAGGTGGCGTTGCACAGACCAATAGGATGGTTCCACGTGGCCCATGGTTAAGGTAAACTTCATTATATTTTTTAATTTATAAAAATGCTAAGAGTGCTCTAAAATAGAAAAATTAGATGTCATTTTGATCAAAAACATGAGAGGAACACAAATAAAATATTGTTGAGATCTAAATCTGATTGTAATTCTAAAAATAGTGTAATCATGTGGTAAAATGGTGATTAGTGCACATAAAACCCCTAATTTTGTGTATTGACATGTTGAAACATTTAGAACCTCTCTTTTATGTTATTTTCTACTTATGTGGAGTAGAAAGGTACTTTAACTTGATTATGAGCATAATAAGGATATTTATGAATAATCATGCATTTAAAGATATGGGTTAAAGATCATGACTTGCCATGTAGTTAATAAACTTAACATGACCTAAGTGTTCCTAATCTAAGAGATATGGTAGATTTGATGATCATGGCTACACCTAATCTGAATTAGGGTTTTTGATTCATTAAAACAATGAACATGGGGAGTGGGGTATTAAACATGACTCTAACGATAACTCGATAATAAGAAATCCTAAATCCAAGATTAAGACTGAGTAGGATCTAATATGAATAATATATTTGGTGACATTCTAGGATTAAATACATGCAGATTAAATGATTGGACCATTGATTGAATCTACTTGAAGTATAATTATATATTCTACATGGTTCACCATCAAGGTATGTGGTTACACCTAAGAATAATCGATGTAGTTTCACATGGTTTCTCAGAGTTTATCCCTTGCATGGTTTGCAAATATATGTTTTCTTGTTTATTTTAATTCTTGCAATCTATAAAGTTTCTATGACAATTAAAACATATAAACATACCTAGCTCAAATTTTGGGCTTCCTCTAGAGCTTTCGTATATTTATGGGAAAAACGATGATTTAGATCTTGGTCTACCGTATATGTGAGGTAGGAGCAATATGCTACCATTTATGTGAGGTGGCCTTTGTCCACTTTAGGGACGATACCCCGTGGGGTCTGACAGAGGATAGCTAGATGAGGATTGAGTAGTCATGATCGAAAATGATAAATTTGATTTGTTAAGAAATAATTGGATGGATTATATTATTACAAATAGATGCAAACAATTTTGTTTTCCCCGCATACTAATATAACTTGTTATATTGACCGACATTTGTTTGTCAGCATTTTAGGTAGTTGATACACAAGATACAAACATGAAGATAAACATGAAATCAATGGAAGGTATTAAAGATGTGCAGGAGGATTAGATAGTTTAGTATTTCTTCTTAAATGTACTTAGAGGATAAAAAGTTCATGTAAGAATTTTCTGAACTAAGTTACTGAATTAATGAAATTGTTTTCTATTATTTATTATTTGCTAAATTTGGATCCTTGGGAAAAATTTTAAGTAATGGCTCTCATCTTTTTGTCCCTTCTTATTGGGGGTTTCTAAAAAGTGAGGTCGTTACATTCGGTATCAGAGCCCCTAATTTTTCAAATAATATTTAATAGTTTATAATTTCAAGTAATCTATAGAAATATGAGGGAATTATTAGGGCATTTTCTAAAGATGGAGGTGTCTAGAAGGGACCACGACCAAGGGCTGGCAAGATTTTCCTCTGCAGTGCTAGGCATCTTACAAGGACTCCCAGACCCGTGCATCTTGCTTGGCCAAATTTGAAAGATTTTTCCCAAAATAAAATACCTTTATGTTTACTTCTCATCTTGATTCATCCATTTCTCATCATCTTGATTAATAAACCCTAAAAGAATAATTATCTCCTCATTTAAAGTTAGGGTTTTTTGAGAAGGAGTAGGATTAAGGCATCCTCTTCCAATTTATGTACATGTAATATAGAAATGATAATGTACATGTAATGTGTAAATAGTAATTTACATGTGGTGTGGAGATAATCGTTATACAAGTTTTCCCTAGGAGGCTAACCCTATATCAGACTAGGGTTGGTTTAGAAGAACCCTAGTGGGTTAAGGGACATGGAAACTCTAAGAGGTAGGGTATAGCCCCTAACCCTAACCCTAAAACCCTAATCATGAGAAATGTGAATAGTGTGGTGATACAATACCCTACCAATATGAACCCAATTAGGGTAAGAAGAAATAGAGAATATAAATGTTCTGATAACCCATGCATGAAGGATGCATGTGAAAGAATATGAATATAAATGAGTTAAGTGACTCTGTCTCTTATGCATGTGGAACAAGGCATTAATAAGAAAAGTTTTAAAAAACTTATGAACAACAAGTTATATAAGATTAACTTCACAACTATCTCTGATGGATGTATGTGATACATGTGGGATGTAAGAAATGGATCACTTCAGGTCATATGCTTAGGTGAGAGAAAGGTCCACACTAAGTTTATAGGTGATTGAATTACTTCGGGTCGCATGCTTATGTGAGAGAAAGGTCCACATTAATTCAAAAGGTGATCATGCTAAGACACATATATATTGTGTCCACTACATGGACCACCCTAGAGAAAGGGTTCCCCACATGAATACTCCAGAAATGGAGTTCCCATAGAGAACAAGTTCAGAATTTGCATGAGTATATACATGAGAAACATAAGTAATAGTCATACATGAAAATAGAAATATGAATACTACTTCCTCATTGCCTTACTGCTATCTCTGGAAGTTTCGTCATACTGGAAATGTCTGTGAACCAAGCCTAGAAGGGAAGGTTGCTAAAGGGGTGAAGCCCAGATGGGAAGACTAATGGAATACTAAGCCTGGATAGGATGGTATATGAATTTCCAAGCCCGAATAGGAAGTCCAATGAATACCAATCTTGGATAGGGTGGTATATGAAGTGTCAAGCCCAGATGGTAAGATCAGAAGAATACCAAGCTCGAACGGGAAGGTATGAAAGTCCATTGGGACTAAAACCCCATGTGTGGGTATCCCAAAGACTGAGCAAATAAGGGTTGACAAGTTATAATAATAATAAAGATGGAAATATGAAACCTTTAGGGCTACTATGACAACCTGGGGCGGGTCAACCCAAGAGTGGGAAGATGACCTATGGGGGGGCAAAACCTTAGACCTTGGGGCTAGGTTGTGGCTAGATAAGCCTAACTTCCTCCTATGAGCCATGAAGGAACCTAGGTGAGGACCTTCCCTAGAAAGGTAAGTTGACTAAATCAATTTAAAGATTGAGGAAACCATGAATGTCACATAAAATAAAAGATGAAAGCACATATATTGAGAATGATTCCTAAACCCAAGTATGCCATCTCTAAGGAACATGAGGAAAAGTCACTATGGAAGTGGTTGACCATATGAATCCGAGTCTAGAAAAGAAATGTTTCCATGAGTCCAATGAGGGGACATAAAGTGAATAATGAGCATTGTAAGAGATGAAAGAATCCATTTTAAAGAACTGCATATGAAAATAATGTGTTATAAATGAGCTTTTGGGATGGGTAGAGCCGAAAGTCAATCCTAAGGTCAAATGAGGAGTATTAAAGATACATGGACCGATGGGATTAGGAGTTGATTGCTCCCTGAATGCATAAGACCCTGTGGTCAGGAAGTAACAACTAGGTTTGCACAAGGTCCATGAGTGAGGAGATTAGCTACCTTCATGATGATCATGTGGTATTAGGGGTGAATGTGAGAGGCACTCTTGAGATGCATAAGGATGAGATCACTCAAAAAAGTACCTATACCCCTAGAGACCTAAAGGAAGTGGCTAAGGCTCATAATACATGAGGTGTAAACATAAAAGATATAAAGAAGTCATGAAAACTTGAGAAAAGTTGTGCCCAAACATAAGAGTGAGAAAGGGGAACTTGACTTCACAAAATATGAGAATATTGTGGAGTTAAAAAGTATGTATGGTTTAGAGTCATGTTGAGAATGGTTCAACCTAAAATACAAAATTAAAATATGATGTGTGAAGGAACCATCTCTACTCTTTGAATGGGATGAAATTTGTATTTAAATTGCAGCCAAATATTCATTTCATCTCATTATCAGTGAGAGAGATTTGGTGGACACATGATATGCTTAAAACTGACACATGAGAATGAAAACCTTAAGTTGAAATTAACAACATGACCAAGGGTTTGAGGATTTACCTCACCCTTATGTGGGAATATATGAATAATTTATTGGAACCTAGGTTAAACGGTAATCACCAAATGAAAGAAATGAAATTCAACTGAAATTGAAATGGCTAAGTAATAATGTCATTTAATGAATGAGAACCTATAACATAAATCAGATCTTGATATTAAACTGAGTCATAATTTGAGGATTTATGCATATCTTTTTTTGATGAAATCATCGTGTTTCCTTTCTCATTAATCAAAGAAGGTAAGTATCCTGTTACAAAGTGTAACAAGAAAACAACAAAGGAAGAAAAAAGAAGAAGAGAAAAACTATACAAGTGTCTATACAACTGAAGAATCATTAGAATGTGTCTCCATATAATCTCAGAGCTCTGATGAACACCATGAAAAATCCTTCAATTTCTTTCATTCGAGACATGATAGAAAACCAGAGCAGCATCCACTTGCTCTTTGTTCTTAAAGAGAAAGATGTCAGAAACACAAAGAACGTGGTTATACTTGAAAATATTTTGAAAATGGGACCAAATATCAAATAAAAAACTATACCTAAAGAACAGACAATCACTGGTTTCCTCATCACACTCACAGAGGGGACACCTCGAAGCAAACTAAAAACCAAAACATTTAAGGGTGTTCATAGTAGATAAATAGTTAAGAAAGCATTTCCAAAGAATAAGGGGGCATCTTCAGGAATGTTTTAGACCATATCCACTTCCCCTAAGTCACAAAGGGTTGGATGGACCCGGATATGTTCCATCCATCTCTTAAACAAAAAGTAAAACCAGCCTTAAACAAGATGATATCCTTGCCACCCAAAGGTTGAGGAAGAGAATTGAAGATATTCAGAACATCATCAATACCTCGAAACTTAGGATAGGACCAGAGATTATCCTTAATAAAAGTTCTAAGTTTATAGGAGAAGCCTTTTGCATGATGGAAAATAAGTTGCTTGTCAACCACATCTAATAATCTTTCCTTGTGAGGCGACTACAAATCCCTCCATTAAAGGAAAATATCCCCATCGCCCACTCTAAAATCAACATGTTCCAGGAGGATTTTTCTTTTGCTGAGGAGTCTCTTCCATAGCCAGGAAGCATTAGACCTCCCTATATCCAATAAAATAGAATCTAAGTTCAGATATTTTTCATGGATCCATTTAACACAAAGAGAATTTTTATCATTAGCCAGGTCCCAGAGGTTCTTAAGAATATCACCATCAGACTAGCCTTTTATAGAATGAATTCCTAGGCCACCCTCCACTCTCAACCTGCACATAGTGGTCCAAGAGATAGTATGGAAATGCTTCTTGTCATTGTTGTCATTCCAGATGAAATTTCCCATAAGCTTCTCTAATTCGTCAATAGTAGATTTAGGGTTTGGGCATGCAGCAGACCATAAAATGTTATAAGTAGAAAGGGTTATAACCAATTCCACTCTACCGACATAAGAAAGAATATGACCTTTCCATGAATCCAACTTAGACTTGACTTTATCAACAATAGGAAGGCACATCCCTCTAGTAAGACTGCCCATGAAGATGGGGAACCCAATGTATCGAACATGGAACTAGTGGACATAGATGTTAAGGAGATCACTGATACTTTCATTTTTGCATGATTTACTAATAAAGAGTTGGCTTTTATCATTGTTGAATATGTTAAGGAGATCACTGATACTTTCATCTCTGCATGATTTACTAATAAAGAGTTGGCTTTTATCATTGTTGAGTTTCAACCCAGAGATGAGGTGGAACATTTTTAGAATATCATTCATAGAAGTGGCATTCTTAGTATCTTCTTTAGAAAAGAGAAGGAGATCATCACCAAACATAATATGAGAGACACCCTTCTTCTTATCAAACAAGCTGATAGGATCCAACAGATTGTTTGAAACATCAACATTAATAATGGATGATAGACCTTGCATTGTGATAACACAGAGATAAGGTGCTAGGGGATCACCCTGTCGGACACCATTAGAAGCATCAAAAGGCTCTGAAGAAGAACCATTAATGAGCACTTGAAAAGAGGCTGAAGCAAAGCATTCTTTAA
Source organism: Alisma plantago-aquatica (assembly GCA_963693085.1). Lineage (NCBI taxonomy): Eukaryota > Viridiplantae > Streptophyta > Magnoliopsida > Alismatales > Alismataceae > Alisma > Alisma plantago-aquatica. The sequence goes on from OY856412.1 coordinate 65,781,767, forward strand.
TCCAATTAAGCCAACAATTAAGAAACCCCATCTTGGACATGTTGAAGATTATATAATCTCTCTTAACTGAGTCAAACACTTTCGAAAAATCAACTTTGACACACATATGACTAGGCCCATGAGCATTAGGGAAAGTACTTAGCATCTCATTGGTAAGAAGAATCACATCTCCAATAGAGCACCCTTTAATGAAAGCCAATTGATTCAAGTCTATAAGATCACCCATAACAACCTGAAGATGATTAACAAGAACTTTGGTAATGAATGTAGATGATATTGCAAAGATAAATAGGCCTAAAGTCTTTGACACAATAAGCATGGTGGGTATTTGGAATCAAAACAATAAAGGTTCTATTAAATTCTTGGGGTAATTTACTATTATTAAAGAAGTTAAGAACAACAGAGATGGCATCAGTGTCAATGAAACTCCAACATTTCTTGAAAAAGACTGAGTTGTATCCATCAAGACTAGGAGACTTATCATTATGGATATTTTTTAACATGAATTTCACTTCCTCTGAGCTAACATGCTTCCTGAGAAGGTCCCCATTTTCCTTATACATACGAGGTAAATTCCAATCATTATTCCATTCAACAAAGTCTTCACTAGCAGAGTTCAAAATATATTTGTAGTGACCAAGAATAGAGCCTTTTATAGAATCCATATCATAAGAGATATGTCGTTAATAATCAAAGAATTTATATTGTTCCTTACTCTTCTGGTTTTAAGGGAGGCATAAAAAAAATTGAATTGCGGTCACCAGTCTTGAGCCACTACACTCTAGATTTTTGCTTTAGGAATCTTTCTTCATCGTATTTAGTTTTGATAGTGGCATCCCTGATACTAAGCAATCTTTTTGTAAGTCAATATTACTAGGATCTCTATCAACCTGAATTTGTGCATGAATAGCCTCAGCTTCAAGCTCTGCAACATTGAAGAGATGACTTTTAAATTTTTTGTTGTTCCACTCAATTAAAACTCTTCAAAGATTATTAAGCTTATAGTAGATCCTAAACATTGGAGGACCAGAAAAGACTTGATTGTTCCAACTATCCTTAACAACATTCATGAAGTTACCTTCATCTACCCAATTATTTATGAATCTAAAAGGAGTTTGCCTTTTAACAACCTTGGTGAGATGGATAGAAATAATACAATGATCACTTATAATAGAATAAATAACTTCACCCTAAGCATCTGGGAAGGTGTTAAGTAAGATCAAAGTTTGAGAAAATACGATCAATCTTGGAGAAATAACTATCACACTTCTTGTTCCTACTGTCCCAGGTGAAAAATTGGCCTTTTTTGGTCATCTCAAGAAGACCAGTATCATAGACAACTTTATTAAAATCCAACATGCTTTTAGAAGAAGGAGGTTGCTTACCAAGTTTTTCCAAGTTAAGTCTGATGGCTTTGATGTCCCCAAGAACACACCATGGATATTTTAAAGAACTAATGATGGACACCTGACTAGACCAAAGGATAGTTCTATCATCATCCCATTTAGCTCCATACACAATAGAGACAAAGAAAACACACTCACTAACACTAATCTTACAGTGTAGAATATGTTTGTTAACTAGAAGCCTTTAAATAGAAATACTATGATTATTCCAGAGAAGGATAATGAGTATAGGAGTAGAAATAATTATTAGAGAGGAAACTTTCATCCTTCCACATAGTATCAACAATGCCATCTAAATATTTCTCTTGAATTCTAGATTCAAGAATGACAACGGTATCAAGCTTCCTTCTATCAATGACCTCCCTGATCTATGAGAGGTTGTTGTGTGTGCCTCTCACATTCCAAGAAACAATAGAGATCTTATCCATTCGGGGAGAAATTTAAATTTTCCCCACCCCTAGGGTGTAGTGAGTCACTATGAATATTTTTGGAAGTCCCAACACTTTTCCATTGAACTCTTGGAGGGGATTTAGTTTTTCTACCCTGGTATTCCCATAGAGGTTGATTATGAGTTGTTAGATTAGAAGGTGGACCACCACATTTATCCATAATTTGAAGTTGATGAGGATCATAACTCCTCTTTACTACATGAGCACGTTCAGAGGGGATACTACACGACTCAGGCATATTCACAAGCATCTCATATGAAAAAATAGTGATATAAGCAAGGGCATTACTAAAAGTCTCGGCATCATCAACAACAATTGGGTTTTTGAGTTTAGGAACCCAAGCCTTATTTACTTTGAACTCAGGCTCTGGAACCTTGTATTCAGAACAAAGATTAGACTAATGGACAAAATTCCCACAGTGAATACACTGACTAGGTTCCCATTCATATTCGAAAGAGATAGTATCTATATGTCCATCGTCGCTCTAAATCTACAATTCCTTTGGAAAGGTGAAGTCGATCAGAAGGAGGACTTAAAATCTAGCATATTCCAACCTAGTGCATTTTGATGTGAGTTTTTTCATACAAATAGGCTTCCCCAAGAAAGAACCAATCTGATCGAACATTTCTTTATCCCACAATTCCAATGGTACATCAAAGATCTTGATCCATACGTGTATTTCCACAAGTTTCAGCTTCTGGCTCACCTCTATCCCACTTCTTAAGAATCAATGATTTACCAGCAACAAACTATGGGCCACCTTCTAATGCTGCAGACATATCTTCATCATTCAAAAATAGCACAAGGAAGAAACCTTTGCCTCTGGATCTGACTTTGATTGAACTCTTGACATTCTGGATCCTTGCCAAATGAGTAACCAGTGTCAGGCAATGAGGTTTTAGACCAAAAATATATCATACGGCCTCCCTACTCCACCTAGAAAGATTCCGTTCCACAATGCTTTTAGAATACAATAGCTCACCATCAACTACTTCGATATTAGTTTTGTTCATAATAATAAGATTTGTAGGATTGGGTGTAGATTTGGGCTTAAACATGTCCAACCAGAGCTTGACTTCCTTTGAGACTTGGATTTATGAGGAGGAATAAAAAAGAAGAGATCCTACTTTTGGTCGAGATAGAGGAGCAGAGGTCTTGACCATGACATCTTCCAGAGTTTTACTGACCAGATCGATGATGTCGGAATCCCCATCCTTCAAGGTGAATGCAACATCCTTGTTTCCAACCACATAGGAGCCTCCAATCCCAAAAAAGTTGCCAACGACATCGCCAGATGCGCCACCGGTTGCCTCAGGTGTCTCCATTTTTTTCTTACTTTTATATATTTATGCATATCAATAAAGGTTTTTTAATATAACTAAGTAGGGTTGCTAGCCCTAAGTCATGAAATTAAGATGAGTTATCATTCACCTTAAGCTAGGATTGAATTTTGGGGATAATATTCCTTTTCAGGAGGGGTGAATGTTATATCCTCAATTTTGATAAAATTGTCTTATATAAATAAAGGTCTAAATTATAAGTAAGTTCTATAGATGAATTATTAATGGGTACAACCCATGGACCATAGAAATGCCCATGAGACTATTTGCTTTGTAAATAGGTCCTTGTGGCATTAGTTAAAGAAATAAAAGGGATTTTGTGTGTTTTATAGTTTGCAATAATATATTAATAGATCTTGGATAAAGAAAGATAAGAGGAATATAGTTAATTCTTTCCTAGATATATGTCCTGCCTTTCCAATAATTAGCTTGATGTAAAATTGATTTATGAAAAGGGGGTATCTTTTAATGCATATAGAAAGGGGAACAATGGTGTGCTTAAGGAATATCATAAAGTGTCATGTATGGCTTTTGGTGTGTCAATTAAGTGATATAGATAAATATTTTAGGACATGTTTTGAAATAATGCATCTTTTCTTACAAAAAGGAAGTAATGGTATGATTATTTAAAGGGAATGTTATTAAGACAAAATCACACCTATCAAGGAAAGATAGAATTGGCAAAATTTTGATGGTTAAGGATAGGAATCCTTTCGACAAAACAAGATAGCGTAGATGTAACATCCCTGACCTGGGTTATGCCTTAACCCTGGGATTTTTGCTTAAGAAAGTTAATTAGATCCTTAATTTTATCTTGTGAAAAGTAATTAAGGCCCAAGAGGAGCCTATGTTTCAATTTTGGTCCTGTTTGGATAATGTTGAAGCAATGTTTGCTTATTTTGGACTAAAGTGCAAACTACCCAAGTTGAAGGGTTAACTTGCAAATGTTACAAGATAAGATGTTCATCATATGTTGAAGCATCATGAGAATGAAGATGATGCAGAGATATGTCTTGGGAAAAGCCTGAATATCAAGAAAGAGCTGATAAAGCAATGGTGTGCATCAAAACCTAGTTTTGATCTAATATGCAATTTACCCAAAACCTAGGGTTCAATATGCAAATTACCACTTCAGAATAGTCTATAATGTTTCTTGGCATCATGTAGAGGAAAGACAATGAGAGGGGTGTCTCATTTGTATCATTTTGGAGGAGAGAGAATCTTGATATTAAAATAATCAAGATTTAAGCATAATTGAAACCTTATTTTGATTTAATGCGAGAATAAATAAAAATAATCGAAGGGCCTTCAGTAAAAAACGAGATGGTTGAGTTTTCTCAAGTGTGAACGTTATTATGTCTTGCAAAGGCAACGAAAATATCAAAAGGAATGGATAACTCACTCACATTATTAAAAGAAAAAGTAATATCCACTAACTTATGGATATTAATATTATATGATTAAGGTGCTTAAATTGCTTTTCCTTAATTCATGGATAATGAAGAGCAATTCGGAGGTGAGTAAGATATCTTTTCATGCAAGGAATTGAGGGGGAAGAGGCGGCACCAATTTTGGAATTAAAAGTTTTATAAAGCATTTTCTCTCTCATTGATTCTCTTATAAAAACACCACTCCCAACTCAATTCAAAGGCTTTTTCGATCCTTCTTTCTCCCCTTGCTTGCAAAACGACCAAGAAAGATTAGGATCAGAAGTAGGACTACCCCCAACCTGTAGGTAAGCTTCTTGATCGCTTTCAACCATGATTTCATGGTGGAAATTGAAAATAAATGATGGATTTCTTCTTTTCCTCCATCAATCTTCCTTTCTAGCCAATCTTTTTCACTCAAAGCTTGAGGACGAGCCTTGGAAAAGTAAAGGGAGTTACATCCACCATTGTTTACGTGAGCTTGAATCTTTTAAGCTCAATTGGAGGTGGGTTTTATAACTTGAACCCTTAATATTGCTATTGCATTCAATTCCTTATCAATTATTGATCCTTTCTTCATTCTTAGAATTTTATTTGGTTGATCGATGTAATCACCATGAAAATCACAGTAAGTTTCGTGGGTTTAGAGATTTATGATGATGGCATCATCATAAGCACACACCTCCCTAAATATCTTTTGCAAACGGTTTCAACAATATGGTCCAATCGGTTTCACCAACCAAACGGTTTGCAAACCGTTTGGATGTTTGGATTCCAAACCGTTTAGAAAGGTTGACCATTTGTATGGGTTGACCGTTTGAGGTCAGGACCCTAGTAAATGATTGATTAGGATCTAATGGTTCCAATTGATTGAATCAATATATGGACAATCATCCAATTAGAAACCCTAATCGGGTTAAGTCCTGATTTTGCAATTAATTAATTTAATTCTTTGGGTTGATTAACCCAAACGGTCTCAAGACCATTTGGAGATCACCCAAATGGTCTCAAGACCATTTGGAGGTCTAGGGTTGAGTATGGTGAAGAAGTTGAAGATTCAAAGATATCAAACTATAATGCAATCAATAGCTAGTTTGATGACTAACCCAATGATGCAAACCCTAATTGAATTTCACAATTTTAAGTGATGGGATGTGGCAAATGGTCTCAAGACCGTTTGGAGGTCATCCAAATGACCTCAAGACCGTTTGGAGGTCATCCAAATGACCTCAAGACCGTTTGAGGTCAGGTCATGCCCAATTTGAATGATGGACCAATAATTTCAAAGAAATTAGTTCCAGAATGACTAATGTTGAAAGTTCATCAATTTCAACCCTAATTCAATTGGGTTCAAAACCCTAATTGATGATCAATTGAAAGTCTAATCTATTGAAAGATGATTCATTAACCTCAATTGAAGCATGGTGCTTAGGTTCAATCGATAAGTAATTATAGGGATTCATTTGATGAAGGAATTAATCTTGGAAACCCTAAATCAATATGAGTGGTTGAGACCATTTTGGTCCAATCAGTTTTGAGGAGGTTTGGACCAAACGGTCTCAAGACCGTTTGAGACCAAACGATTCCAAACCAGTTGATACTCAAACGATCCCAAGTATATATGTCCTAATCAGTTTCAAGAATCAACTTTGTTAAACGATTTCAAGCACTAACTTTACGAAACGATTTCAAGCACCTACTTTGCTAAACGGTTTCAAGTGTTTGATCAAGACCGTTTGGAGGTCTAAACGGTCTTAGACCATTTGGAGGTATTTCAAGCAAGATCGTTTGAAGTCTAGTTGTTCAAGACCGTTTGGGGTCTAAGTGACCAAGATCGTTTGGAAGTAATTAACCAAAACTGTATGGACAATTAAGGTGATTAAAGGTCAATTGTTTAATTGATCATTACATGATGTAATTCAAGGATGATTATAGTAATTGTACCCTTAATAAGATAGGGTGATTAGAATATTTTGAATGATTAATCTTTTAGGATTATGGATGTAATGATGTAATAAATTGTGCCAACATTCATTCAAGATGAGTTGACCTAATCTAATCAAGTCTAAAATAAGTATCATCTCATAGAGAATGAGAGAGAGACGACTTCCTACATGAATGATAACCATGTAGTGTTTAAGCCTCAACACTCTCAACATAAATGAATGAGTAATTAGGGAATGATCCATGATAAAGAAATCATGAAACCCTAATCAAGAAGATAGATAAACTTTAACCCTAATCTAGGGTAATGCTAGGTGTAATCTTAATCTAAGGAAAGGAAGTAACACTAATTAAGGGAGATGACATGAGTAACCCTAATTCAGGGTAATGTGATACAAAACCCTAATTGAGATGAATAGTAAACCCTAATTGAGGGCTATTGAATGTGAAACCCTAATCTAGGGTAATGTCATTGAAACCCTAAATTTGAATAATGTTATGTGGGACCCTGATACAATGATGTGATGTGAGACTCAAATCCAGGGTGATGCCATGTAATGATATATGAAACCCTAGTAATGGAATAATGACCAATACACTAAAGTAGGGTGTAGATAATATAATCATGTAAGATGAGAATGTTACACCCATAAAGGGTAAAATTGATGAACCATATGAATGGTGATGTTGATACTTCAATGAGTAAGGATATAAGGGACAAGATGATGCCTAGTTCATTATATATCTAATTTTACACATGTGTAACAACCCTATACACTTTACAAAGATGAGGACATGAAACTCTTAGGAATGATGTATGCAACACTAAATAATGATGTGGTTAACATCCAAAGAGTTGAAATACCTAAAGTGGTTGATAATGGTTTATTCTATATCAATAATGTCTAACCATTAGATAAGTCCATATCATTAAAGATAACTGGACAATTCTAATATGGGACCTATGCACTATATGATGAAAGTGATAGGTGAGTAGTTAAAAGTATTAAGAGGGAATTACCTTAATACAAGATAAGTTGGAAAAATTAGGTGAGTTAGAAAGTAATAAGAAAAGTGATATATCGAGACATGATAGTTATCATGTATTTAGCATTTCAGGGTTGACATACCTTGATGCACCTCAAATCCAATATACTTGGATAAGAAACACAAGAAGTGTGTGTTATGTAAATTATTACAATAAAGATGTAATGAATTCAATGCACTTTAATAAATGTTGACTAACATTATGAGAAAGGGGATTAAGTCAATATAATGGGTATGATATAACCATACCATGGCAAGGTTGAGAGATGAACTCATGCCTTGAATTGATAATCATTGAATGCTATATGATGAGAGTAATGATCATGAGTAAATACTTATGATACCATTAATATACTTCTAGAGGAATGGAACAATATATTAGGGTTGCATAGATAATATAACATGAAACCCTAATAAATGTGAAATGGGAAAACCCTAACCCTAATTTTTGGGTAAAAGGATGAAAAGCCTATTTGATAGTAAACCCTAATCTTGATAAAGGAATGGTGGTGTTACTATTGTATCACCTGATGTGATAAATGATTTATATGACAGTTATCCTGACTATTAACCATGCAGATATCATGAGATGATGAACAAAGCCAGATTTGAGCTATGACTTTTATATAACAAAAATGTCGATTGGCCTTGTGTGCCTTAATGTTGTGGTTGCTTAGTTAAAGTAACAAAAATGTGCATGGAATTTATGAGTCACATGAGTAAGTTGTTGCCTAGTGAAAGGTGACAAAACACTTAATGGGCCTTGTGAGCCATGTGAGATGCTTGTGTAATAAGTATCATGTATACCTGGGTCTGAGGACTTAGAGGTAATAGTAACCTAACAAGTGGTAACAATGTTCAGTGATGAACTAAGGGTTTAAATACCCAGTTTTGGTGAGCATGGTAATGATGTGGTTGAGGGATGAGAATTCCTAGTTTTGGTGAGCTGTGTGAGATGCTTGTGTAACAAGTATCATGTATACCTAGGTCTGAGGACCTAGAGGTAATAGTTACCTAACAAGTGGTAACAGTGTTCAGTGATGAATAAAGGGTTTAAATACCCAGTTTTGATAAGCATGGTAATGATGTGGTTGAGGGATGAGAATTCCCAATATTAAAATGAGGGATTGAGATCCCAATGTCTTATAAACACTGAGAAATGATTGATGAAAATAGTACATGTTTCTTTGTAGCATTTGTCTGAATAAGTTATGTTTGAGAACTTGACCTATGCTAAAAGAATATGCTAATGTACTTAATTAATCAAGTGAAATCATATCATGTAGAGCCCTGACCATATAACCATCAGTGTCAGAACTTGTTGGATGGTGAAACGGGTTGCTCTGCGGAAAAAACCCAGAATGCATATTTTTGAATATGTGGGGGTAATGGATGAACATATCCTTACACCCTAATGGAGGAATTGATGCGAGATAAACATTAAATCTCTCAATCCTTCATTATATATTGTGGGGTGGATGTATCCCTAATCCCCCGAAATTGGGATGGATGTATCACGAATCTCCCAATAATATAAATTCCAGATCGAAGTGAGATAAACATGAAATCTCTCAATTGCGAAGAGAGTAGAGCACGCCACTGTAACTCTATAGCGAAGTTGCCAGTATACCCTGGAAAGCTATTTAGCAGAGACACAAGATGTCATGCATTTGATCCCGTAGTGACTGACATAAGGGAGGTCATGGTAGCCAGCTCTACCATTGACCTTGTATGGCACCGATTTCAACTTCGCAATGGTCAGTTGGAGTATGAGTGGTATACCTTATCTCCTCATGGCATAAGTGTGATTGTAAAATGTAATCATCTGTATAGCATGTTTGCTTAAGGATTGAATACGGAAACTTATTGGCTAATGTTACACTCTTTTATGCATCTCTAGTTAATAAATGATTATTCATATCTCATTATATTCATTTCAAGTAGATGAATGAATTATGATTCTACCATGAGTAGATGCAATGCTCTCCTTGGGAAAGGAGATTATCTTATTATGTTTACACAATGAATAATACTACTATTAATATATAAAAGAACTCCTGCTCAGTTTTCAATTCTAATAAACTGCAATAATGATGTTTTGGCGAAGAGTTATATCTCTCGCTAGGGCAATTTACAATTGTCTCACCCCTGTGGGATTCAATTTTTTAGGTAAATGCAGAAGAAGAAGCAGGAACCCTATAGCAAGGGAAAAGTAGCAGTAGCATTAGGGACATCAGTGATAACTCAGGTGGAGGCACTAGCTACCACGTTTGTATAGAAATTCCTATGTGTCGTCTCTGTACTCTTAGGTCCTCGGAGTTAGTAGTTAATGCTTTTGATAATCGATCCGAGATTTTGGCTTAATGCCTCGAGGTTTTTATACTGTATGTATACAGTGTTCACAAGGCAGTTAATGTTTGTAATCCTCGAGAAGAGATGGTACAAGGCATGAACCAGTTTGTAAATGTATTACATTGGTTCCTAATGCAAGAGTTATCCTATGTTTGGATCTCTTTGTAAAAAGTTTTAATTTTTGTGATTTTCAATAATTCCGTTGCAAATGATTCACTTCTGCTTAAGTAATTCTTGTTTTTGTGATTTGGATGCCACAATTTAGTGGTATCAGAGCTCTAGGTTCGCTAAGTCTACAGAGACATAGGACTAAGGTAGTAGAGTCTGTTCTAGTGTCTTCCAGTGTATCTGATAGTGTCCTCTGCTCATATAGGAGAAGAAGAACTTGAAGATGGTTGGGTCACATGAGGAATTTGCTGCAGAAAGCAACAATGCTACACGAAGAAGAGGTACAGGGGATCAGAGTAGAGAAGAACATATACATGCACATCCCCAGTTTGACCTAGCCATGATAAAGAGCCCAGCTTTCCCTGCTCTGGTTGAGCAATTTAGGACAGCTATGATGCATATAGTAGATCGTGCATTAGCAATGCAACCTAGACTATCAGACCCCAATGATGAAGTTTTAAAATCCAAAAGGGATCTTGCTCAACATCAGCATGTTGGAGCAATGAATAATGATGAAAGGAATAGGATACAATCTGAAATTAGGATTTTCCATAGGTGTAGAAAGCTTAGACATAACAAAACTAATTGTCTAGAAAAGGAATATAAAGGAAGAATTGAGAAAAGGCCTATCCAAACTCAGGAACAGAGGCCTAGTTGTTCCAAAAAGAAGAAGTTTTTGGTACCATCGGTACAACCAGGGCCTAGTGCACCAAGGCAATGGCTATCCAGAAAGGGTAAAGAACCTTCTAGACCACATCCAGAGCTCAGAACTTGCCACCAGTGTAGACAGGTAGGACATCTGGCGAGAGATTGCTCAGCCAGAAATGTTATGATGAATCAACCTCTGAGGCAGAATCAGCCTAAGACAATGAACAACCCACGAGTCATGACATGTTAGACAAAATAATGTTATTTTAATATGTCTTTTTATGGTTTCCTGAGTTAAATTGAGAAAGTAATTGATTGAGCTTTTCCTTGGTTAGTCCTATGAGGACTTACATTTTGTACAGTAATATTATAGATGTTTCATAATGTTCTTACCTCTATGAAAAAGGATGAGGTATAGAAGAGATGCCTGGATAAAATCCAGGAATGTTAAATCTTATGCTTGTAATAATATGGAGAGGAAGGAATATGATAGTATACAAAGTGAATACTACTTAATCTCAGTATTTATATACCATGGCCAGGTATACAACTATTGATGATAAAGTAAGTATGAAAACTCTTAGTCTGTTATCTTTTTTATTGATCTGATCAAGTAGTCATTCTGAGACAATCCAATGAGTATCATGAAATTAGAAATATGGAATGGAATAATGTGTCATATCCTAAGAACAAGAAAGAGAAATCTGAGATAATCTTAGATGAGTATGTGTGTATGAGAAATTAAAAAGTATACTCCTCATAAGATAAGAATGGGAACAAGGGAGATGATCCCTGTCCAATAAAGTTTGTAAGTGTAATAAAGATCTTTTCCCATAATGCGGAGATGGGAAGTTTGATGCGATCATAAGATGCTCATGAATATGTTAGATAAAACAAAGAAAGGAACAATGTATTTGATCATCCTTATAGGTTCCTCTGCTGAGGGCAAGGAACCTAGGATGATACAAAGAGTAAATGCTTCATGAATAGTTGAAAATTCATGAAATAATAAGAGGAATATGATTCCTTGTTTTCTTTCCTTTCGAGGACATGACAATCAAGTGGGTCTTAGGACACTCGATGTGCATAAGATAAAAATGTTCATGTGATGGATACTTAGAAAAGTATTAGTTTATCTTGGACTTTGATTCCAAGGTGAAGATACATGTAACAAGTAATGTCCTAAGATGAAAGGAAGATAAATATGTGATGTGTTTTCAACACATGTGATAGATACCGAGGTAAGAAATTCTGGTATCTAAGAAATATCAAATTATTTATGTTGACTACCTGGAATGGTCAACCATGAAATCAGTTTAATTATACATAAAATATTATGAACATCATATGTTAGGGGTTTATGCTTTGCATAAACATAACAATTAAAGATATCTTTAAAATAAATTCTTAATTGGTAAGTAACCTCTCTTTATGATGAGAAAATGTAAAACTAATAAGATATTTATGCAAGTAATAAGGAAAAACTAGTATTGCGTCACCAGGTGAGATGGCACAATCAAGGTATGAAAAGACTGATAATCCCAAGAGGGTGACAGAACATAATTGCGATCATGAAAGTGGAATGTTGAATTAAATAGGGAGTATGGGAGACTCCTCAAGAACAAGAATCTATTACATGAAACGGTAAAATAATGAAAAGTGTCACCTGGCACAGTAACAACTCCGCAGTCAATAATGAAAGGACAATGGAGTATGTGTCCTATGAAATTGATTCTATTGATATCTTGTGTAGAAAAATTTTGTGTTGATCAAAATTTTATGGTGATTCCATAACAATGAGATAATATGTGGAGACTAAATACTATGATGAATGAATAATATCTGTCTTTTTTATATGGGATTTCGGGGACGAAATCCTTTTTAGGGGTTTATACTTTGTAACATCCCTGACCTGGGTTATGCCTTAACCCTGGGAGTTTTTCTTAAGCAAGTTAATTAGATCCTTAATTTTATCTTTTGAAAAGTAATTAAGGCCCAAGAGGAACCTATGTTTCAATTTTGGTCATGTTTGGATAATGTTGAAGCAATGTTTGCTTATTTTGGACTAAAGTGCAAATTACCCAAGTTAAAGGGTTAACTTGCAAATTTTACAAGATAATATGTTCCCCATATGTTGAAGCATCATTAGAATGAATATGATGCAGAGGTATGGCTTAGGAACAGCCTGAATATCAAGAAAGAGTAGATAAAGCAATGTTGTGGATCAAAACCTAGTTTTGATATAATATGCAATTTACCCAAAACCTAGGCTTCAATATGCAAATTACCACTTCAGAATAGTCTCTAATGTTTCTTGGAATCATGTAGAGCAAAGAAAATGATAGGGTGTCTCATTTGTATCATTTTGGAGGAGAGAGAATCTTGATATTAAAATAATCAAGATTTAAGCATAATTGAAACCATAATTCGATCTAATGCAAGAATAAATAAAAATAATTGAAGGGCCTTCAGCCAAAACCGAGATGGTTGAGTTTGCTCAAGTGTGAACGTTCTTATTTCTTGCAAAGGCAATGAAAATATCCAAAGGAATGGATAACTCACTCACATTATTAAAAGAAAAAGTAATATCCACTAACTTATGGATATTACTATTATATGATTAAGGTGCTTAAATTGCTTTTCCTTAATTCATAGATAATTAAGAGCAATTCGTAGGTGAGGAAGATATCTTTGCATTCAAGGAATTGAGGGGGAAGAGGCGGCACCAATTTTGGAATTAAAAGATTTTATAAAGCATTTTCTCTCTCATTGATTCTCTTATAAAAACACCACTCCCAACTCAATTCAAAGGCTTTTTCTATCCTTCTTTCTCCCCTTGCTTGTAAAATGACCAAAGAAGCTTAGGAGAAGCAGGAGGACGACCCCCAACTTGTAGGTAAGCCTCTTGATCACTTTCAACCATGATTTCATGGTGGAAATCGAAAATAAATGATGGATTTCTTCTTTTCCTCCATCAATCTTCCTTTCTAGCTAATCTTTTTCACTCAAAGCTTGAGGACGATCCTTGGGAAAGTAAAGCGAGTTGCATCCACCATTGTTTACATGAGATTGAAGCTTTGAATCTCAATTGGAGGCGGGTTTTATAACTTGAACCCTTAATATTGTTATTGCATTCAATTCCTTATCAATTATTGATCCTTTCTTCATTCATAGAATTTTATTTGGTTGATCGATGTAATCACCATGAAAATCACAGAAAATTTCATGGGTTTAGAGATTGATGATGATGACATAATCATAAGCACACACCTCCCTAAATATCTTTTACAAACAGTTTCAACAATATGGTCCAATCGGTTTCACCAAACGGTTTGCAAATCATTTGGAGGTTTGGATTCCGAACCATTTAGAAAGGTTGACCATTTGGATGGGTTGACCATTTGAGGTTAGGACCCTAGTACATGATTGATGAGGATCTAATGGTTCCAATTGATTGAATCAATATATGGACAATCATCCAATTAGAAACCCTAATCGGGTTAAGTGTTGATTTTGCAATTAATTAATTTAATTCTTTGGGTTGATTAACCCAAATGGTCTCAAGACCGTTTGGAGATCACCCAAATGGTCTCAAGACAATTTGGAGGTCAACCAAGACCGTTTGGAGTTCTAGGGTTGAGTATGGTGAAGAAGTTGAAGATTCAAAGATATCAAATTATAATGCAATCAATAGCTAGTTTGATGAGTAAACCAATGATGCAAACCCTAATTGAATTTAACAGTTTTAAGTGATGGGATGTGGCAAACGGTCTCAAGACCGTTTGAGGTCAGGTCATGCCCAATTTGAATGATGGTCCAATAGTTTCAAAGCAATTAGTTCCGCAATGACTAATGTTGAAAGTTCATCGATTTCAACCCTAATTCAATTGGGTTCAAAACCCTAATTGATGATCAATTAAAAGTCTAATCTATTGAAAGATGATTAGCTCAATTGAAGCATGGTTCTAAGGTTCAATCGATGAGTAATTACATGGATTCATTTTATGAAGGAATTAATCTTGGAAACCCTAAATCAATATGAGTGGTTGAGACCATTTTTTGTCCAATCGGTTTTGAGGAGGTTTAGACCAAACGGTCCCAAACCATTTGAGACTCAAACGATCCCAAGTATATATGTCCTAATCAGTTTCAAGAATCAACTTTGTTAAACGATTTCAAGCACTAACTTTACTAAACGGTTTCAAGCACCTACTTTGCTAAAGGGTTTCAAGTGTTTGATCAAGACCGTTTGGAGGTCTAAACGGTCTTAGACCATTTGGAGGTATTTCAAGCAAGACCATTTGAATTCTAGTTGGTTAAGACCATTTGGGGTCTAAGTGACCAAGACCGTTTGGAAGTAATTAACCAAAACCATATGGCCAATTAAGGTGATTAAAGGTCAATTGTTTAATTGATCATTACATGATGTAATTCAAGGGTGATTATAGTAATTGTACCCTTAATAAGATAGGGTGATTAGTATCTTTTAAATGATTAATCTTTAAGGATTATGGATGTAATGATGTAATACATTGTGTCAACCTTCATTCAAGATGAGTTGACCTAATCTAATCAAGTCTGAAATAAGTATCATCTCATAGAGAATGAGAGAGAGACGACTTCCTACATGAATGATAACCATGTAGTGGTTAAGCCTCAACACTCTCAACATAAATGAATGAGTAATTAGGGAATGATCCATGATAAAGAAATCATGAAACCCTAATCAAGAAGATAGATGAAATTTAACCCTAATCTAGGGCAATGCTAGGTGTAATCTTAATCTAAGGAAAGGAAGTAACACTAATTAAGGGAGATGACATGAGTAACCCTAATTCAGGGTAATGTGATACAAAACCCTAATTGGGATGAATAGTAAACCCTAATTGAGGGCTATTGAATGTGAAACCCTAATCTAGGGTAATGTCAATAAAACCCTAAATTTGAATAATGTAATGTGGGACCCTGATACAATGATGTGATGTGAGACTCAAATCCAGGGTGATGCCATGTAATGATATATGAAACCCTAGTAATGGAATAATGGCCAATACACTAAAGTGTGGTTTAGCTCATACAATCATGTAAGATGAGAATGTTACACCCATAAAGGGTAAAAGTGATGAACCATATGAATGGTGATGTTGATACTTCAATGAGTAAGGATATAAGGGACAAGATGATGCCTAGTTCATTATATATCTAATTTTACACATGAGTAACAACCCTATACACTTTACAAAGATGAGGACATGAAACTCTTAGGAATGATGTATGTAACACTAAATAATGATGTGGTTAATATCCTAAGAGTTGAAATACCTAAAGTGGTTGATAATGGTTTATTCTATATCAATAATTTCTAACCATTAGATAAGTCCATATCATTAAAGATAACTGGACAATTCTAATATGGGACCTATGCACTATATGATGAAAGTGATAGGTGAGTAGTTAAAAGTATTAAGAGGGAATTACCTTAATACAAGATAAGTTGGAAAAATTAGGTGAGTTAGAAAGTAATAAGAAAAGTGATATATCGAGACATGATAGTTATCATGTATTTAGCATTTCAGGGTTGACATACCTTGATGCACCTCAAATCCAATATACTTGGATAAGAAACACAAGAAGTGTGTGTTATGTAAATTATTACAATAAAGATGTAATGAATTCAATGCACTTTAATAAATGTTGACTAACATTATGAGAAAGGGGATTAAGTCAATATAATGGGTATGATATAACCATACCATGGCAAGGTTGAGAGATGAACTCATGCCTTGAATTGATAATCATTGAATGCTATATGATGAGAGTAATGATCATGAGTAAATACTTATGATACCATTAATATACTTCTAGAGGAATGGAACAATATATTAGGGTTGCATAGATAATATAACATGAAACCCTAATAAATGTGAAATGGGAAAACCCTAACCCTAATTTTTGGGTAAAAGGATGAAAAGCCTATTTGATAGTAAACCCTAATCTTGATAAAGGAATGGTGGTGTTACTATTGTATCACCTAATGTGATAAATGATTTATATGACAGTTATCCTGACTATTAACCATGCAGATATCATGAGATGATGAACAAAGCCAGATTTGAGCTATGACTTTTATATAACAAAAATGTCGATTGGCCTTGTGTGCCTTAATGTTGTGGTTGCTTCGTTAAAGTAACAAAAATGTGCATGGAATTTATGAGTCACATGAGTAAGTTGTTGCCTAGTGAAAGGTGACAAAACACTTAATGGGCCTTGTGAGCCATGTGAGATGCTTGTGTAATAAGTATCATGTATACCTGGGTCTGAGGACTTAGAGGTAATAGTAACCTAACAAGTGGTAACAATGTTCAGTGATGAACTAAGGGTTTAAATACCCAGTTTTGGTGAGCATGGTAATGATGTGGTTGAGGGATGAGAATTCCTAGTATTAAAATGAGGGACTGAGATACCAATGTATTATAAAGACTGAGAAATGATTGATGAAAATAGTACATGTTTCTTTGTAGCATTTCTCTGAATAAGTTATTTTTGAGAACTTGACTGATGCTAAAAGAATATGCTAATGTACTTAATTAATGAAGTGAAATCATATCATGTAGAGCCCTGGACATATAACCATCAGTGTCAGAATTTGCTGTATGGTGAAACGGGTTGCTCCGCGGCAAAATCCCAGAATGCATATTTTTTAATATGTGGGGGTAATGGGCGAACATATCCTTACGCCCTAATGGAGGAATTGACGTGAGATAAACATTAAATATCTCAATCCTTCATTATATATGGTGGGGTGGATGTATCACTAATCCCCCGAAACTGGGATGGATGTATCACGAATCTCCCAATAATATAAATGTCAGATCGAAGTGAGATAAACATGAAATCTCTCGATTGCGAAGAGAGTACAACACACCACTATAACTCTATAGCAAGGTTGTCAGTATACCCTGTAAAGCTATTTAGCAGAGACACAATATGTCATGCATTTGATCCCGTACTGACCAAGATAAGGGAGGTCATGGTAGTCGGCTCTACCATTGACCTTGTATGGCACCGATTTTGACTTCGCAATGGTCGGTTGGAGTATGAGCGGTATACCTCATCTCCTCAGGGCATAAGTGTGATTGTAAAATGTAATCAGCCGTATAGAATGTTTGCTTAAGGATTGAATACGGAAACTTATTGGCTAATGTTACACTCTTTTATGCATCTCTAGTTAATAAATGATTATTCATATCTCTTTATAATCATTGCAAGTAGATGAATGAATTATGATTCTACCATGAGTAGATGCAATGTTCTCCTTGGGAAAGGAGATTATCTTATTATGTTTACGTAATGAATAATACTACTGTTAATATATAAAAGAAATCCTGCTCAATTTTCAATTCTAATAAAGTACAATAATGATGTTTTTGCGAAGAGTTATATCTCTCACTGGGACGATTTACAATTGTCTCACCCCCGTGGGATTCAATTTTTTAGGTAAACGCAGAAGAAGAAGCAGGAACCCTGTAAGGGAAAAGCAGGAGTAGCATTAGGGACATCAGTGATAACTCAGGTGGAGGCACTGGCTGCCAAGTTTGTATAGAAAATCCTATGTGTCATCTCTATACTCTTAGGTCCTCAGAGTTAGTAGTTAATGCTTTTGATAATCGATTTGAGATTTTGGCTTAATGCCTCGAGGTTTTTATACTTCCTATATACAGTGTTCACAGGACAGTTAATGTTTGTAATCCTCGAGAAGATATGGTACAAGGCATGTACTTATGAACCAGGTTGTAAATGCATTACATTGGTTCTTGATGCAAGAGTTTTCCTATGTTTGGATCTCTTTGTAAAAAGTTTTAATTTTTAGTGATTTTCAGTAATTCCGCTGCAAATGATTCGCGTCTGCTTAAGTAATTCTGGTTTTTGTGAGTTGGATGCCACAGTAGATATGTTTCTAGACCACATGCATATGTATATAAGTAGGGTTCCATCCTTCTAATCCATACTCCCTCCTCGATACCCCTAGCCTTCCTTCAATGACTGTAAACAGACCTAGTTTTCATATGTTAGAAGACTAGGAGAAGAGTCAACATAGAATACTCTCTCTTCTTCCACCTCATTGGCATCACCCTGAGGGTGGGTGACAAACAAGACCATCCCTATGGTCCACCAGAGTGGAGGACATGTGACGACTAGAAATTTCTCCTTGCATGTGTCGTTGAGTCACACGTAGCAGGGGCACTACTTTTCCTCCTAAACCAGGGAGTCAGGTTGAAGGTCTCACACTGGTGAATTCCATGGAGGATGTAGAGCCTTTGGCTTGGAGTCCGGGTGGTCACTAGGTCAATAGGTTGGTGGTAGAGGTGGTGGTGTTTGGAGTTGCTCTCCATATGATCACACAATCAGGCACCCCCATCTAAACAACACGAACGGAAGTGGTGTTGTCTGCAACACCAGAGATGAGGCCTTAGTAGTTGTTGGGGGGAGGATGGGCACTTGGTGTGAGGATGGAGGCCATGGTGGAAGGGATCAGGTGTAGATCAAGGGTGATGTTTTTTACCCTCAACCCGAAAGCAAACCGTAGGGGCGCATGTTACCCGAACGACGATCATGATCTACAGTCGTGTGAAGGAGAAAGAAGAAGTTGGTTCATGTTAAAGTAGCAAGCTAGTGGTTCAATCAATAAAACCAAGTGATGGGCAGTCCAAGAGAGAACTTCCTATTGAATCGTGCCCCCAAACTTAGCTAGTTGGCATTGCACCTACCAATAGGACGACACCACGTGACCCATGGTTAAGGTAAAGTTCCTTATCTTGTTTAATCTATAACGAATGCTAGGAGTGCCCAAAAATAGCAAAAGTATATATCATTTTGATAGGAAAATGAAAGGAACATAAATAAAATATTATTGAGATCTATATCTGATTATAATTCTAAAAATAGTGTAATCATGTGGTAAAATGGTGATTAGTGCACATAAAACCCCTAGTTTTGAGTATTAAGATGTTGACACATTAAAAACCTCTCTTTTATGCTATTTGCTATTTATGTGGAGTATAATGGTAATTTAACTTGATTATGAGAATAATGATGATACTTAGGGTTTTAATGTGAATAACCATGCATTTAAAGATAAGGATTAAAGATCACGACTTGCCATGTAGTTAATAAACTTAATGTGACCTAAGTGTTCCTGATCTAAGAGATATGGTAGATTTGATGATCATGGCTACACCTACTCTAAATTAGGGTTCTTGAGTCATTAAAATAATGAGCATGGGGAGTGGGGTATTAAACATGACTCCAATGATAACTCGATAAAAAGAAAGCCTAAATACAAGATTAAGGCTGAGTACGATCTAATATGAATAATATGTTTGGTGACATTTTAGGATTTACATGCATACCGATTAAATGATTGGATTATTCTTTACTTGCTTGGATCTATTGAATGTTGATTGAATCTACTTAAGTATGAGTGTATATTCTGCATGGCTCACCATTAAGGTATGGGGTTACTCCTAAGAATAATTGATGTAGTTTCATGTGGTTTCCCAGAGTTTTTCCCTCACATGGTTTGCAAATATATGCTTGTTTGTTTGTTTTAATTCTTACAATCTATAAAGTGACTATGACTATCACAACATATAAACATAACTAGCCCATATCCTAGGCCTCCTCTGGAGCTTTCGTATATTTATGGGAAAAATGATTATTTAGTTCTTGGTCTACCATCTATGAGGTGGGACCAATATGCTATCGTGTATGTGAGGTGGCTTTTGTCCACTACAGGGACAATACCCCATGGGATTTGGAAGAGGATGTCTAGATGGGGATTGAGTAGTTATGATTGAAAATGCTAAATTTTTTTTGTTAAGCAATAATTGGATGGATTATATTATTACAAATAGATATGAACTATTTTGTTTCCCCCGCATACCAGTATAACTTGTTATATTGACCTACGTTTTGTTTGTTGGCATTTTAGATAGTTGATACACAAGATACAAACATGAAGATAAAGATAAAATCAATGGAAGGTATTAAATATATGCAGGAGGATTAGATAGTTTAGTATTTCTTCTCAAATGTACTTTTCTGAGGATAAAAAGTTCATGTAAGAATTTTTTGAACTAAGTTATTGAATTAATGAAACTATTTTCTATTATTTATTATTTGCTAAATCTAGATCCTTGGGTAAATTTATAAGTAATGGCTCTCATATTTTTAGCCTTCCTTAATTGGGGGTTGCTGAAAAGTGAGGTCGTTACCCCATCTTTGCATATTCATGCCTTTGGTTTTGTTAGGTACAAGAAGGAAATTGACCAGTTGGGTTCTTGATGGAGGCCTCTATGGAAGCAAACTGTTGGTCAATTATTATATTGTGCTGATGTAAATTGTTGGTTTGTGTATCCATGATCCCCATTGTGTTTACATATTGGCCATAAGATCATTGTTTCTTAGGATTCATTGCCCAAGGAATTTATTTCGAGAGTTTAGTATATTTATCAAACCCTGTTGTTGCGGGATAAAACTTCCTCTCTGTGGGACATCCTATTTTTTGAGGTACTATTCTGCTAGAAACGTGGGGGGTTTCCTATCCCCTCAGCTTGACTCTTCCTATATTGTGAGGTGGTTGATGTGGCTAATGAGAATTTTCATCTAAAGAAGTGTTACCACAAGAAAAATAAATGTGGTTTGGTGTTTGGAATTGACATACGAGACATTTTCTATGGATCCTCCTTGATAATATTCTACTTCATGACTGTATATGAAATTATCAACTACATACTTGCTTTCTCTACATGTGACACAATTCATAATACTATTTGTGTGAAGCCTTGCCTTGGCATTTCTCTCTTTCATATTGTGAATGTTTGTGGCCATCTTATCAAGCTTGGATATCAAAGCATCAAACATCTTTGAATCTGAGGTAGTACCAATAGATAATACATTCCCAATCGACCCCCTAGCATAATCTAGACCAACTTGTAATGTCGCCAGGTTATTGATAATTTCCTTGATCTCTTATCATTGTGCCCCATCAAACCACTTCTTGTTGTAGTGTTAAGAGATATTCTATCACATGAAGTAAGCCTATTATAATAGGTGGTGACCATATAGTTGTCTTCAAAGTTCTAGTGAGGGCACTCCCTCTAATATTCTTGGAATCTTTCCCAAGCTTCATCCAAATTTTCACTATGCTTCTATGTGAAGTAGGTAATCTTGTGTCAACAATGAATGGTCTTCTCAACCAGGAAGAACTTGTTGAAGAAGGCCTTATCCAGTGGTTTCCAACCAACAATCCACTCATGTTTTAAAATTTGGTACCATCCAAGAGCCTTATCTCTCAAGGAGAAATGTAAATCCTTAAGGTAAATGACTTTTTGTGAAACCCTATTGATCTTGAGGGTATCACAAATGTTCTTGAAATAATCTATATGGTGACAAGGATTTTTTCCAATTGAGTTTCCTCCAAAGGTTCACTGTTGAATAATATTCAGGAAGGTTGGCTTCAATTTGAAATTGGCAAACTATATGCAAGGAATCACCACATGTTTCCTACTTTTGTTGGTACGTGTGGTCACCAAAGAACGTGAGGATGAGCCATGTTGTGGGTCTTATCCGTATCCACCTTGAGCAGCCATTTCTACTCTGGTTGATGGAATAAAAGATAGGATCATCAAGGAGAACAAATCACACTAACTACCTAAATGGATTAAACAAGTCAAGGTAAACAACTAGACACACAAGTGAAACATCAAGGTATAATGATATTGAAGAAAGGATGTGTGGAATCAAGTCAATTCCAAAACTTAATAACACTGACTAAATCCAAGTATACCTTGGGTCCTTAGTGGTTGCTTTTTTCCTTATCCCTAGAAATGGAGATAAAAATAGATCTCCCTTAAACATGGGTTTAAAGTACAAACACAGTTACCTGGCCCAAGGTATTTGACTTTGAATTTATACCCAACTTTAAGAGACAACTGCAACTCAGTATGGAGTCTATTGTAGTACTATCGGGTCAAACACAGGTATAAGGAGAACAACGACGTAAGAATAGAATTACTTGTATTAGTTTAATTGAATAAAAAAGGGATAAATTTGTATCTAATCAAAACAACCAACCAAGTTTTAAAAGATAAAACTAAACAAAAATAATCATAACTATGATAAATGGAAAGTGTATTACATTACACCAATTAGACCAGCCTCAAACGTGCAATATATTTTCTTCTAGTTTATATATATGTTCAACACATTTTGCAAGAAGTCATAAAAGATATCTAACACCCTCCTTCTCTAAAGATCGGGATTGGTTTTTTCCCAAAATCACCTCTTTCTCAAGAAGATAACCAACAGATCAAGAATAAACATATTACTTTTGCTATAGTAGCTCCTCACTCTCATGGCTCATCATTAATCCATACTCTAGATCTTTATCAACTAGGTCTCTAAAATTCATTGAGATTCGATAAAACAAAAAGGTAGCTAATCAAACAAGAAATATATTTATAAATGGTACAATAGAAACAAAACTACAAGAATATATGTATTTAAATGTAATAAGGAATATTACATGCTTGGTAGGGCCTGATGAGCTACTCATGATGCAATAAGGAATCAAATTACAAAATAAACTCACAATTCTCAAAAGAAAAATAATGAAACAACAAGAGAAGAATGAAGAGGTCGATACACAGGTAGATTGGGTTGAGATGTCAATCTACCCACCATTCAATTGAATCTGATTGAGAGGTCGATCACATTGAAGAGTAGAGAGGTCGATTGCCTCCACTTCTTTCTCTGGTGGAACTTGGCCAAGGTGAGTCAATTGAACTTGTAAAAGAAGTGGTTGGTGGTAAAGTTATAGATCGATCACTCTTGTGATATTAATGGTTCTTGCCTTGGTCTTTGTTCCTTGCAACAACATTTTGGCTTGTTTGTAGAATTTTTTTATAAGTGATGCCTTGGGGTCCTGTTTATAGGGTTTGACCACCCTTCTGACAACCTGTCATTGGTCTACATGGCGTCAAAACTTAGGCTTATGAATGTCGAGCTAGGGAGCTTGATGGGCTTCTTGTTCGGTAGATTGGCTATCTACTTCAAGTAAATCTTTTATTGAGGTAATTGATGGAGTGAGTTGAGATTTAGTCTTTTCTTCAAGATTGATGGATTTGTGAATTACACACATGAAGTTCAATAAATGGCTTGAGTGCATCGGCTCAATGAGTTTTGTATTGAGCTCAATGTCTTATTTTACTTTGATCAATGTTGAGGTTGCTTGAGCTGGGGTTGATAGATTGTCTGGATCAATCGAACTTGGAAGTCAATTGATGTGATAGTTAAATCACTTCCTATTGAGCTTTGATTCTGGTAGGACAGCTTGATAGCGTGACTATCGAGCTCTTTGGATGTTCTCTCTTGATCAATCTCTAAAGGTCAATTGATGGATAACTCTCTTTTTCTTGATGGATCCTTCATGCATGATGATCGACCGTCAAGGTTGATATCTTGTCAATCGAGCTTCTTGACTAAGAGTTTAATTTTCTACATTTTTCAAAGGTAACTCAATTAGAACCAAATTTTGATGACTAAGTACAAAATTTAAGGATTTTATTATCACTATTTGCATAGGAAGATAAATTTCTAGAATAAAAGAGATATGGAACATTCATGAAAATTGATTTTATTAGGTGCACACCATGGGTGTTCTATCCACCTAACCCTACTCCTTCCCACATGTCATTTTACTACTTTATCCCCACTTAACCCTAGACCCCCTAGGCTACTATATATACACTAGTGGTGACTAGGTTTCTAAATTAGCTACTACAAGCATCCACAACCATCATCCCTCATCATCCACTCCTTTCACATAACTCCCTTCACCTTTTATCCTAAAATGTTAGTTTTTGTAGTTTTGGGAACCCATCCCATTTATCATGCCATCCTACACCTTTAGGGGAGGAGGGTGAGCATTGATTTTCTAGAGATGAAGAATGCATCTTATTCATCCACACACCATTGGGTTTCTACCTTCTTTCCCTTCTTCTTTTGAAATTGTTTTTATCATGAGTATTTAAGAACCTTTGTGGGTTGTTTGGGGGAATATTTATGTAACTATGATATTGTGACGTCCCCAAATTTTCTAAAACTTAATCTGATGTGTGACGTCCAAATTGAAACCCTCACCTCAGTGAGAATCTCAATTTAAACATCCCACACAAGGCTAAGAAGGAGAAAATCAAAGGAAGTCAGAAGGAAACAATCAGTAGCACATGCACATGAACAATAATAAAACCACAACACATGTTCACCATTCAACATATAATTACAACATGAATTGTTACAACATTTGATATTACATATTGAACAACAAAATTCTAATACATATACATGTACTACCACTAAACTACAGGATCTTAAGACAACAGGTCCACCTATACATCAGCTCGTCACACAACTCTCACTATCCTTGATCTTAAAGATCACATGTCCACAACCTAAACAAAAGATTACATATGGTACACGTCAGCACAATATTCAAGAATATTGTACTGAGTATGCCTACGTGTCTTTTATATACCTCTCATCATATCTTGGCAATAAGATAAAACTAATAATTTGCAGTTATAAAGAAATATAAGAAAATCATATACTTGCACAAAGATGTTCATTAACAAAAGAGAAGACATATTTTAGGCACATTTCCATCATATATCTCGTACATCTACCCCTAGGGCTTTGATGTTTTTAGGCTTTATGATCTACCCCTGAGGAGTTTGTGATCATTGTACATGTGATCTACCCCCGTAGGAGCTTGTGATCACTCTAATGCACTGTACTACCAAAGAGTTTAGTGCTATCATATGATGGATCATATATTTTATGTTTCATGTGTTCATAACAATAAGTATGGAAAATCAAGCAACATTTCATAAAAGACAATCATTTCAACCAATATCATATGCCAAGTATTTTACTACACATATAACACAAGCATGTTGTATAATAAGCCAAGTAAGAGGTAATGGCGTACCTTCCAAAGAGACATCCTAATCACATATTCCTCACGTCATCTATATCTTGGTCAAACCTAATTAAGACAAGATCACATACTATCATCAGGTTCACATCTTAACCCTAGTTATCACCATTAGGGTTTAATTATATCATTAAGATATGTGCATCATTACTTGCATTCTTGTCTTAGAATTATCTTATTGATGTCATATTCCAGATTATAGTTCATTATCCGAATATTAGGCTCCATATCCTTTATTTATACATATTAACCCTAAGTTACATGTATTACTCAAATTAGGGTTCCATCACATGTATTATGGGTCAACTTCGCATAACATGAACTTTATGCATCTAACATATATCTGACTTACATCTTAGCTTCAAATTAGTGATATGAACCTACTCTATAAATTTCACCATTTATTGAGCATGCATGTATTTATTACATTTTCTTTAGGGTTATTAGGCCTAATTAGCTATATTGAGCAAATTACATGATTTCGTGCTCTAAAATTACAATTACTGACATCATATGCATTATAAACATGATTATGGATTTACTGGAATTTTCTCATAATTTTAGGTCATCATTTAATATTTATAACTCAAGAACTAAGCATTACACATATTACATGATATAACTGATACTAGTTCGTCAAAAGCCTGACATTATGCTTTCATTGTGTTCTACTTATTTTTTTTTGAGAATTTCAATACCTTATTTGTATTTTTTTTATAAGTGGACTATTTTCTAGGACTTATGGAAGAACTGGGAATTTCTGAGAGTTTTTACCTTTTTTGGTCAATCATAGGCCTACGCGTGGCTCATGTGGCTTGCTTTGTGCGAATGGCCCACTCATTTCCTGGACTCACCTAGTTTTGTTTGGAGCTGGCCGGTCCACTCTTAGCCTTCTGGTTCATGGTGCTAGACCCGGTTCACCCCAGTCTTCTCTCCCTCACGCGATCAGGGAGTCTGCGAGACTCTGTTCCACGTGGGCGCCGCCGCACGGCTTGGCTCCGGTGAGCAATAGGTGTTTCTACTCTCCTCATTAGCCACTAGTGATGCCTTCATCACCTACGCCCATCTCTCCCAGCCTCCATGGCTACTCCACTCGGGTGTTCCATCACTGGAGCTCCATGACCAGGAGCTCGTCGGCCATGGCAGCCGCCTGGTCCAGGAATAGCAGAGCAAAAGAGGAAAAATTCCTCAGGTTCGCGAAGCTCTGAAGTAAAGCCTCCAAGGCATTTGCAAGACCTCGAGAAACTCGACCAAGGTGTCCTCTTATAGTGTGATGCACTCCTTGCACTTCTCCGAGCTCCACCTTGAACTGGCAGCAAAACGGAGTTGGGCACCTACAGATCCTACGCGGAAAAGCTTGGAAGGGCCTGGGATGAGAACTACAGATCTCCACCTTCCTTTTCCCTTTCTCATCTCCTTAAAGACCACCTTCTAACTCCATATCCGACCTCCACAAACCACCTGCTAGCTGCGGTGGAGACCAAGAGGAAGAGGGAAGTTTGTTCTCTCTACTCTCACACCTATTCCTCCCAAAATATGTCTCGTTAGAATGCTGATGGCCAAACGAAACCAACTACTCGCTTAGTTTCTCCCTCGCCCCACAATATCGAAAAGTGGTGGCAGGAAACACTACCTCTGATATCCCCCACGATCTCCAGTCTGACCGGAGGTAGGGGATGAAGATCCAGCCATCCAAGGTACATCCAACGGCTACAAAGGAACCCACATAGAACATGATCTGTGGCTCACTTAAAGCAGCCCTCACTGCCACTAGATTGGATATCTAGGGCTAGGATCTGGCCACACTAACCCAGCCCAACTAAGGGGCATGTGACACTGGTTATAAGCCACAACTTTGGTCTATAAACATCAATGATGCACATTATCTTCTAATTTTCAAACCTTAATGACTTCCTATAGGAACATCCAATTTCCACCAAATTTCAACCATAGATTCCCTACCTCTCGAGCTACATTCTACTCAAATTTGGTCACAAAACTCAAGTACTAGATCATCTGATTAAATACCTCAAAAATACATAAAGTTAAGGATCTTAATTATAATATCAACCTCAAACAACACTCAACTTTACCACAAGCACTTGTAACTCTCAAAATAATTCAATCATATGATTTCACTTATGCCATTGTACATTTAAGGATTCCAAAAGTCTACTCCATCACATCCTACACACCTTAAAAGAAATTGTGTCCTCAAAATTTAGCCAAAAACCACTTTGTCACATCATACACATCTTAAAAGAAATTTCATCCTGAAAATTAAGCCATCCTCTTACTTTAAGTAAAAACCAAAAGGTCTTCATCCATTCACAGGACACCACTCTATGTGCAACATATATTCATCTCCAAACCAAGACTAGGAGGTTTTAAACATCTAAGATGAAACACCTCTTCATAAAAGATTGAAACAAGGGTTTAGAAACTCTATTTATGTCGTGACATATCCAATAGAGTTGTATCTATATCTTTACCCATGCATTAGGGTTCTCACATCATATTACCATGTTCTAAAGGATTTAACTCAAGTTATCCCATTATATCAAGGTGTCATCAACATTTTTTGAGCTAATTGTTAGAACATGTTCAACATTAACATACACATTTTAGGAGGGATTTAACTATAATTAACCCACTTTATCCATCTAGATCATATCAAGGTGTCATAATCATTATGTTGTGCTAACTATCAAACTATATTTTTCATCTTTATCAAGCACTAATATTAACACCTCATGTTACATGTTTCATTCATATGATCTTATTTCATTACTCATAATAAATTGTCACATTTACTAGTGATTTCATCACAAGAATAAGCAACGATTTCACATTAATCATCATTATTCAAGTACATGCTTAACCATTTATGCATAAATATCTATTAAACCATCTCTATGTTTCCATCTTATCATGTCTATATATCATGTCTCGAGATCAGATCACGTTCTGACATATATTATATCATGGTTGTGCTAAACAAACTCATGTGAGTGGCTCCTCAAACATATATGAAAACTTTACCTAGGCCAAAAGAGGTTCTCCTGACCCACACCACATGGGTAGTCGCATGTTCAGTCTCTCTGAGCTAACTCAACTCTATGAGTACCTCATATACATATACTTTATCTTCACTTTATTAGCCTAGGGTTCTCGAATTACCTCATTGGCACTAGTGATATCCTTAAAAGCTCTAACCACATAAGAAAAAACCAAAACATGCTATGACATACTTTTCATAGGTCTCTAACCATGAAACATCTTACCCAAAGCTCTCTTATATACACCACTAGATTCCTATTAGGTACCACCAACCCGAGCATGAGGCTTCACAGAAACTAACATAGCTACCTCCTCTAGGGTCTTGGGCTCTCCCCCTTACCCAGATGGTAGGCACTTGTTTTCATGTTCACATGCACATATATAATGAGCCTCTCTCTATCTCTAGGGTTTGGTCCTCCCAAGGACATCTAGGGCTCAAGAAAACTATAGGAATCATGCATAAAGCAACTCATCTCAATCACTCAGGAGTATTCTAGTTTCAGACATATCACATCACATATTTCTCATATCTTGGAGTCTAGGTTCTCTGACCTTCTCCCTGTGGGCCTCACTCTCTCTGGAGTTAACCCTGAAACTGGTCCTGACACTAGAGGTCCTCCTCCATAAAAGAGATTGAGGCTCATGTTGACTCACAACCTTGTCTTAACTTAACATATCTTATCTCATAATAGCCTATTTACTTGCATCATTAAAACTCATCTTACGTCCTCAAAACTTAACTTAAGTCCTCAAAGCCAAACATATATTATCATAAACCATCTTATACCATCTATATAAGGCCTACATCATATCATCAAAACTTATTTCATCTATTCCATCTATCGTATATTCCAACAAGGCTCTAGACATCTAATCTAGAACTACTCTCTCTTCTAGACTGATGTCATTCACTTTCACTTAGGTTGCATGACCACCTTCTACTCGTACATGTGTGGGGACACATTTTTTTAATACATATACATAATAAAATATTATGTAGTTTTTTTTCGATAAAATAAGCATCAGAGAAAACTACTGAGGTTCGATCCATTTGGAATCAAAAACCAAATCCTGAAAACGAGTGTCCCACACATAGTAGAGAGTATAGTTTCATGAAAACTAGTGAAAAGGGTGAGAAAAAGGGGTAGACTGGTGTAGCTACTCTAGACAACGTGCACAATATGTCTAGGGTTTCCCTTCCCTTAATGTACGTCATTTCCAAATAGTGTAACGTCCCATACCGTTGTACTATAAGAAAAGAATGACATCTAAGGATTTGCTACTCAACAAGCACCAGTCTAGACCTAGTTCTCGAACATCTAGGTGCTAATCTAGAGGCTAGGTTAGATTAGTCTCTAAAAGATGACTAATCTAACCCTAAAGATAATTAAGTTCAAGGGTCTTTGGTTTTGAGTTGTATAATGAGAAAATGTCAGGCTTTGCTATTTTTAGGCTCTGATACCACCTATGACGTCCCCAGATTTTCTAAAACTTAATCTGATGTGTGACATCCAAATTGAAACCCTCACCACAGTGAGAATCTCAATTTAAATATCACACACGAGGCTAAGAAGAAGAAAATCAAAGGAAGTCAGAAGGAAACAATCAGTAGCACATGCACATGAAAAATAATAAAACCACAACACATATTCACCATTCAACATATAATTACAACATGAATTGTTACAACATTTGATATTACATATTGAACAACAAACTTCTAATACATATACATGTACTACCACTAAACTATAGGATCTTAAGACAATAGGTCCACTTGTACATCAGCTCGTCACACAACTCTCACTATCCTTGATCTTCAAGATCACATGTCCACAACCTAAACTAAAGATTACATGTGGTACACGTCAGCACAATATTCAAGAATATTGTACTGAGTACGCCTATGTGTCTTTTATATACCTCTCATCCTATCTTGGCAATAAGATAAAACTAATACTTGGAAGTTATAAAGAAATATAAGAAAATCATATACTTGCACAAAGATGTTCATTAACAACAGAGAACACATATTTTAAGCACATTTCCATCATATATCTCGTACATCTGCCCCTAGGGCTTTGAGGTTTTTAGGCCTTATCATCTACCCCTAAGGAGTTTGTGATCATTGTACATGTGATCTACCCCCTAGGAATTTATGATCACTCTAATGCACTGTACTACCAAAGAGTTTAGTGCTATCATATAATGGATCATATACTTTATGTTTCATGTGTTCATAACAATAAGTATGGAAAATCAAGCAACATATCATACAAGACAATCATTTCAACCAATATCATATGCCAAGTATTTTACTACACATATAACACAAGCATATTGTATAATAAACCAAGTAAGAGTTAATGGCGTACCTTCTAAAGAGACATCCTAATCACATATTCCTCACATCATCTATATCTTGGTCAAACCTGATTAAGACAAGATCACATACCACATACTATCATCAGGTTCAAATCTTAACCCTAGTTATCACCATTAGGGTTTACTTATATCATTAAGATATGTGCATCATTACTTGCATTCTTGTCTTAGAATTATCTTATTGATGTCATATTCTAGATGATAGTTTATTATCTAAATATTAGGCTCCATATCCTTTATTTATACATATTAACCCTAAGTTACATGTATTACTCAAATTAGGGTTTCATCACATGTATTATGGGTCATCTTCGTATAACATGAACTTTATGCATCTAACAAATATCCGACTTACATCTTAGCTTCATATTAGTGATATGAACCTACTTTGTAAATTTCACCATTTATTGAGCATGCATGTATTTATTACATTTTCTTTAGGGTTATTAGCCCTAATTAGCCATATTGAGAAAATTACATGATTTCGTGCTCTAAAATTACAATTACTGACATCATATGCATTATAAACATGATTATGGATTTACTGGTATTTTCTCATAATTATAGGCCATCGTTTAATATTTATAACTCAAGAACTAAGCATTACACATATTACATGATATAACTGATACTAGTTCGTCGAAAGCCTGATATTATTCTTTCATTGTGTTCTACTTATTTTTCTAAGAATTTTAGTACCTTATTTGTATTTTTCTGATAAACGGGCTATTTTCTAGGACTTATGGAAGAATTGGGAATTTTTGAGAGTTTTTACCTTTTTCGGTCAATCATAGGCCTACATGTGGCTCATATGGATTGCTTTGTGTGAGCGGCCCACTCATTTCCTAGACTCACCTAGTTTCATTTGGAGCTGGCTGGTCCACTCTTGGCCTTCTGGTTCACAACTCCAGACCCAGTTCACCCCAGTCTTCTCTCCCTCACGCGATCAGGGAGTCTGTGAGACTCTATTCCACGTGGGCGCCGCCGCACGGCTTGGCTCCAGCGAGTAATAGGTGCTGCTACTCTCCTCCTTAGCCACTAGTGATGCCATCATCACCTCTGTCCATCTCTCCCAACCTCCCATGGCTACTCCGCTCTGGCATTCCATCACTAGAGCTCCATGACCAGGAGCTCGTCGGCCATGGCAGCCGCCTAGTCCAGGAATAGAAGAGTAAAAGAGGCAAAATGCCTCAGGTCCATGAATCTCTGAAGTAAAGCCTCCAAGGCATTTCCAAGACCTCCAGAAACTCGACCAAGGTGTCCTCTTACAGTGTAATGCACTCCTTGCACCTCCCCGATGTAAGGACCTTGACCTTTGTTTTGGGCTTATCCTGTTTGCTTTGCCTAAACCTTGTGTTTAGTTACTTGCTAATCACCTTTAGTGGTGATTAAGGTTTGCTTGTGCTTTGTTGAGAGTGGAGGTGCTACTTGTAAATAACCTAAGTTTAGGGTTGATGAGCAAGTTTGGCACCTTGAGAGATGATTTTCTCTCTCCTTGCTTCCTGTAGAATTGAGAGGAAGGGTTGGGCTCGTTGCTTGAGTTGCCTTGGGCTTTGTTGAGCTTTGTTGGGCTTTGTTTTGCCTTGTTTGGGCCTTGCTCTGCCTTGTTGGACCCTGTGTCGGGAAAGAGAGCTTGGTGTCGGCCATGGGTGTGCCGCCCATGGGGCTGTATCGGGCAAGAGAGTGAGTGTGTCGGCCATGGACCACCTTTGACTCTTAGCTTCGTTTGTGTCACCACTCTAGTGGACACTTGGTGCATGATGCTTGCATGTGGCAATTTCCTTGGACATGTGTATGAGGTGGGATGAGAAGGTGGCATTGCCCATGGACAAGTGTCCCTAGGTGGGCGACACATTGCCTTGTTTTCTCCTCTACCCTCTTCTATATGTGTATCTCCTTTCTCTTGCTAAGGATCCATTTAATTCCTTAGTTTCCCCTCTTCCTTGGTGAACGACATCTCTCCTTTGCAACCTTGGTGGCTGATACCCTTGTAGGAGCTAAGCTTGGTGGTCGATCCTTCTCTTTGGAGTCTTCTTCTTCTTCCTCTTGTGGTGGCCGAAGGTGTTGCTTGGTGCTAGGAGCTTGGAGCTTGCTTAAGGCGGGTTACATAACTTCTAACCCTAACTATACTACCTTCTTTTATGTTTCATGTTCATATATGATCATGATCGGCCATGCATGTTGTTAGATATGTTTCTTGCTCTAGCATGTACCTTTAATCTTGTGTATATAGTGATCATGTTATTAATGATGTTGTTGTTTCTTATGT
Organism: Alisma plantago-aquatica; assembly: GCA_963693085.1. NCBI lineage: Eukaryota > Viridiplantae > Streptophyta > Magnoliopsida > Alismatales > Alismataceae > Alisma > Alisma plantago-aquatica. Next base: position 65,815,317 of record OY856412.1, read on the forward strand.
ACCTTTAGACCTAGTTGTTCGAACCCATATATTAGGGTTTCCTTTGGGGCAATACCCCTTTTCTCTCCTTTGGTCTTGAGAAGTGAGTTCGGCTCTAGTGATATAGGTAACACCCCTCTCACTTGGTTGTTGATAGGTGAGTCTATACTCTAGTTGCTTGAGCAACGCTCTTCTCTCACCATGGATTTGAGAGGTGATCCTTTGGATGAGTGATGATCTAAGTTGGAGATGATCCATCATGTTGCCCGATTGGGGATGAAGGTTATGCAAAACCCCTCTCTCTTGGTTGTTGAGAGGTGAGCCAATCCTCTTGATCTTTTAGGGTTTTGATGATGGTGATCTTGAGGTTGATGATGACCTTGTCGGGATGAGCTTGGTGCCTTGCATGATACACCTTGTAGTAGTGTTGTCCGACATACCTCCCTTGGTCTAGGGTTTTTATCTTGGCCGATATGATGTGTTTGGTTGGCTTTGTGCCCGATATGGCTCTCTTGACCTTGATGATGAGCTTGGGCAGTATGCCTTGATCGAGATGATCTTTTGACCTAGTTGTTGTTGCCCCCTTGGCCGATAGAGTACCTAGTTGATATCTCTATTTGGAGTCTTGAGCGATACATGTTGGGTCAGGTTCTTGCCCAACATGGGTTGAGTGGTGGCCCTTGTGAGTACATTGAGGTGATCGATATGGTGTGTTGGTTTTAGTTGAGCGACATGCTTCCTTATGGTGCCTTTGTGTCATTTGATGATGAGTACCTTAGTGGGTGATACAAGGTTGGCCTGGGCGCCATGATCTTAGCCCATATGGTAGTTGTTGCCCGACATGACCCTAACCCTAAACATAGTGGGTCGATAGGGCTTTTCCCGATTCAGTGGAATGTCGTCACCATGGGTGCACAATATGCCCCATGGACCCAGCTACACGATACACTTCTTGGTCTTGGTTGCACGACGTAGTCCTTGCATCTGAGCTGCACGTTAGCACCTTTTACTCTCTACGTTCATGACACACCATGAAGTGGTTGCCCGATATACCTTGCCTTTGGGTTGGCCGATATGTGGCTCTTGGCCGATAGGCCTCTAGTGAGGGTCGTTACCCTACCCGATACCACCTGTAGTGAGGGTTGCCCTACTTGTCACACTTCTAGTGAGGGTAGCGGGCACCTTTGGTGAGGGTCATGTCTGACCCAGAAACCCTACCTAGTGGTCCTTTGTCATGTAATCACATCTTTGTTGATAATGAAATATGAATGTTAGTTTGCAAACCTATGCTATGTTGGATGTTTAAAGATAATTCCAATTAAGATGATAAGATACATGGTTATGTTCTCAAGAATAGGGAATAGTGTATGATCATGGTTTGATAACAATAATATGATTGATACAACTCATGCTTCATATAATCATGGATGTCGTTCCAAACATGATAGCATGATAATCATAAAGATCTATGTTCAGTGATTTAAGTTATCTCTCTCTGGATATGCATACTAACCATGCAGGTGTACCAAATGGATTCATAGCCAGATAAGAGCTATGAGGTTTATGTGCTTTGAATAACACTAAATGATTACAGTCCTTGTTGATGAGATAACATGCATCACCAGTATGATGATATAGGTCTAAGGACCTAATAAAGGTTGAGTGCCTAGTTGACGTGTTATCCTCTGACGATGAGATAAGGGATTGCTATCCCAAGATGTTGATGCAGAATGTTGATGCCTTGAGAGGCAGTAGCAATCTGTGAGGAGGGATTGAGATCCCATGATAGTGACAGTGATAATGTAACTCGATGTTGTATAACTTGGTTGCCTCAATAATTCACTTAAAATATACTAATTAATTATAGTGGAACATATCATGTAGTTTGCCCTGGCCATAGATCCATCATCGTCAAATTTTGGTGATGGTGAAACAGGTTTATCCTGCGGGATTACCTAGAGCGCATATTGTTGAATATGCGGGGTTTCTCCTAGCCAAAAATAGGAGGATTAGAGTACAATTGTGGTTTTAGACTCTGTATGGTAAAGAGCATGGTGAACATGCCCATGACTCAATGAGTTAGAGCATGAATGTGTTCATGGCTCAAGAGCACGGTGATTAGGCCCGTGGCTCAAAAGGACACTAGCACCTGTGTCAAGGTGAGCTAGAGATATGGGTAGCTTGCGGAGCTGACCCTAAGGCTGAGGCCATATAAGCATGAGATGGCGGTCTTGCTTTGGTTTTCATGCACTGACCATGAGGAGGTGAGTTCATGGAGTTCGGCTCTCCCATTGACCTTGTATGGTACCGGTTTTGGGCTTCACAACCGAAGGTTGGATTTGAGTAGGGACAACTCACTTCCTCAGGGCATAATAAAACATAATCCAGCTGAGTAGTATATACTGCTTAGAGAAAAACACGAAACATTGGTTGAGGCCTTGCTTATGTAGATGATCCAGTTATCTCTTATAGTTACTTGTACGAACTTGATATCTTGTGACAAGTTCTCATAAAGCTTATCTTGTCAATCATATTCCATAAAGAAATACTTGGTTATATACCTCTTGGATATCTTGGTAAGATTGATGGTAATAATAGTCTTGCTCAGTATGTTGCTCTTATTATATGTCTTAACCAGCTATCTATTTTATCTGCTTTAACCTTCTGAGGTTTTATAGTTTCGGTGGGGAATTATGTTTCTTGCTGGGACTGTGTGTCTCACCCCGCTGGTTTACAACCTTTTAGGTGATCACACTAGATGTGGTGGTAGTCACGGTGTTGCGGTCGAGCAGCAAGAGGAAGAGCAGTAGAAGGCAAGAGGTGGACATGTTGCTGTTTTGGTGGTTTTGTAGTAGAGTCCTAGAGTCATCCCTGTACTCTCAGGTCCTTTGAGGTGTTTGATGACGTTTCACGATGACTAGATGTTGTAATTTTGTATATCCTGTTGCTGGCCTTACGTGGCCTATTATGTATGTATGAACAGGTGATGAACTCTGGTACTGACAGTACAGCTGGTTCCGATAAGCTATGGACATATATCAAGGCATGTAAATATTTATATAACATGTTTCTCTGCAGGATCTGGAAGCAAAAATTCTCTTATGTATGCTTTCCGCAATCGGTTTTAATTAACCCGTGATTTGAAAAATATGTGGTTCTGCACGTTTTCGTGTGTCACCTCATTGTCTGTGTGATGGTGGAGTGCCACTCCCGAGCTCCACCTTGAACTAGCAGCAAAATGGAGTCGGGCACCTACAGATCCTACGCAGAAAAGCTTGGAAGGGTCTGGGATGAGAACTACAAATTTCCACCTTCCTTTTCCCTTTCTCATCTCCTTCAAGACCATCTTCTAACTCCATATACGACCTCCAAAAACCACCTACTAGCTGCAGTGGAGACCAAGAGGAAGAGGGAAGTTCGTTCTCTCTACTCTCACACATATTCCTCCCAAAATAAGTCTCGTTAGAACGTTGATGGCCAAACAAAACCAACTACTCGCTTAGTTTCTCCCCTCACCCCATGATCTCGACATGTGGTGGCGGGAAACACTACCTATGATTTCCCCCACGATCTCCAGTCTGACCGGAGGTAGGGGATGAAGATCCAACCATCCAAGGTACATCCAATGGCTACAAAGGAACCCGCATAGAACATGATATGTGGCTCACTTAAAGCAGCCCTCACTGCCACTAGATTGGATATCTAGGGCTAGGATCTGGCCACATTGACCCAGCCCAACTAAGGGGCGTGTGACACTGGTTATAAGGCACAACTTAGGTCTATAAACATCAATGATGCACATTATCTTCTAATTTTCAAACCTTAATAACTTCCTATACGAACATCCAATTGCCACCAAATTTCAACCATAGCTTCCCTACCTCTCGAGCTACATTCTACTCAAATTTGGTCACAAAACTCAGGTATTAGATCATCTGATTGAATACCTCAAAAAGAAATAAAGTTAAGGATCTTAATTATAATATCAACCTCGAACAACACTCAACTTTACCGCAAGCACTTGTAACTCTCAAAATAACTCAATCATATGATTTTGCTTATGCCATTGTACATTTATGGATTCTAAAAGTCTACTCCATCACATCCTACACACCTTAAAAGAAATTGTATCCTCTAAAATTAAGCCAAAAACCACTTTGTCACATCATATACATCTTAAAAGAAATTTCATCCTAAAAATTAAGCCATCCTCTTACTTCAAGGAAAAACCAAAAGGTTCTCATCCATTCACAGGACACCACTCTATGTGCAACATATATTCATCTCCAAACCAAGACTAGGAGGTTTTAAACATCTAAGATGAAACACCTCTTCATAAAAGATTGAAATAAGGGTTTAGAAACTCTATTTATTTCATGACATATCCAATTGAGTTGCATCTATATCTTTACTCATGCATTAGGGTTCTCATATCATATTACCATGTTCTAAAGGAGTTAATTAAAGTTAGCCCATTATATCAAGGTGTCATCAACATTTTGTTGAGCTAATTGTTAGAACATGTTCAACATTAACATACACATTTTAGGAGGGAGTTAACTATAATTAATACACTTTATCCATCTAGATCATATCCAGGTGTCATAATCATTATGTTATGCTAACTATCAAACTATATTTTTCATCTTTATTAAGCACTAAGATTAACACCTCATGTAACATGTTTCATTCATATGATCTTATTTCATTACTTATAATAAATTCTCACATTTATTAGTGATTTCATCACAAGATTAAGCAACGGTTTCACATTAATCATCATTATTCAAGTACATGGTTAACATTTATGCATCGATATCTATTAAACCATCTCTATGTTTCCATCATATCATGTCTATATATCATGTCTCGAGATCAGATCGCGTTCTGACATATATTATATCATGGTTGTGCTAAACAAACTCATGTGAGTGGCTCCTCAAACATATATCAAAACTTTACCTAGGCCAAAAGAGGTTGTCCTGACCCACACCACATGGGTAGTCGTATGTTCAGTTTCTCTAAGCTAACTCAACTCTATGAGTATCTCATATACATATACTTTATCTTCTCTTTATTAGCCTAGGGTTCTCGGATTACCTCATTAGCACTAGTGATAGCCTTACAAGCTCTAGCCACATAAGCACAAACCAAAACATGCTATGACATACTCTTCATAGGTCTCTAACCATGAAACATCTTACCCAAAGCTCTTTTATATACACCACTAGATTCCTATTAGGTACCACCAACCCTAGCATGAGGCTTCACAGAAACTAACATAGCTACCTCCTCCAAGGTCTTGGGCTCTCTCCCTCACTGAGATGGTAGGCACTTGTATTCATGTTTACATGCACATATATAATAAGCCTCTCTCTATCTCTAGGGTTTGGTCCTCCCAAGGACATCTAGGGTTCAAGAAAACTATAGGAATCATGCATAAAGCAACTCATCTCAATCACTCAGGAGTATTCTAATTTCAGACATATCATATCACATATTTCTCATATCTTGGAGTCTAGGTTCTCTGACCTTCTCCCTGTGGGCCTCACTCTCTCTGGAGTTAACCCTGAAACTGGTCCTAACACTAGAGGTCCTCCTTCGTAAAAGAGATTGAGGCTCATGTTGACTCACAACCTTGTCTTAACTTAACATATCTTATCTCATAAAAGCCTATTTACTTGCATCATCAAAACTCATCTTGCGTCCTCAAAACTTAACTTAAGTACTCAAAGCCAAACATATATTATCATAAACCATCTTATACCATCTATATAAGGCCTACATCATATCATCAAAACTTATTTCATCTATTCCATCTATCATATATTCCAATAAGACTCTAGACATCTAATCTAGAACTACTCTTTCTTCTAGACTGATGTCATTCACTTTCACTTAGGTTGCATGACCACCTTCTACTCGTACATGTGTGGGGACATATTTTTGTAATACATATACATAATAAAATATTATATAGTTTTTCTCTGATAAAACAAGCATCAGAGAAAACTACCGAGGTTCGATTTATTTGGAATAAAAAATCAAATCCTGAAAATGAGTGTCCCACACATAGTAGAGAGTATAGTGCCATGAAAACTAGTGAAAAGGGTGAGAACAAGGGGTAGACTAGTGTAGATACTCTAGACAACGTGCGCAATATGTCTAGGGTTTCTCTTCCCATGATGTACATCATTTCCAAATAGTGGAACATCCCATTCTGCTGCACTATTTTATGTTTTATGTGTTCATAACAATAAGTATGGAAAATCAAGCAACATATCATACAACACAATCATTTCAACCAATATCATATGCCAAGTATTTTACTACACATATAACACAAGCATATTGTATAATAAACCAAGTAAGAGTTAATGGCGTACTTTCTAAAGAGACATCCTAATCACATATTCCTCACGTCATCTATATCTTGGTCAAACCTGATTAAGACAAGATCACATACCACATACTATCATCATGTTCAAATCTTAACCCTAGTTATCACCATTAGGGCTTACTTATCTCATTAAGATATGTGCATCATTACTTGCATCATTGTCTTAGAATTATCTTATTGATGTCATATTCCATATGATAGTTTATTATCTAAATATTAGGCTCCATATCCTTTATTTATACATATTAACCCTAAGTTACATGTATTACTCAAATTAGGGTTTCATCACATGTATTATGGGTCATCTTCGTATAACATGAACTTTAAGCATCTAATAGATATCTGACTTGCATATTAGCTTCCGATTAGTGATATGAACCTACTACGTAAATTTCACCATTTATTGAGCATGCATGTATTTATTACATTTTCTTTAGAGTTATTAGCCCTAATTAGCTATATTGAGCAAATTACATGATTCCGTGCTCTAAAATTACAATTACTGACATCATATGCATTATAAACATGATTATGGATTTAATGGTATTTTCTCATAATTTTAGGTCATCATTTAATATTTATGACTCAAGAACTAAGCATTACATATATTACATGATATAACTAATACTAGTTTGTCAAAAGCCTGATATTATACTTTCATTGTATTCTACTCATTTTTTTGAGAATTTCAGTACCTTATTTGTATTTTTCTGATAAGCAGACTATTTTCTAGGACTTATGGAAGAACTAGGAATTTCTGAGAGTTTTTACCTTTTTCGGTGAATCATAGGCCTACACGTGGCTCATGTGGCTTGCTTTGTGCAAGCGGCCCACTCATTTCCTGGACTCACCTAGTTTTATTTGGAGCTGGCCGGTCCACTCTTGGCCTTCTGGTTCACGGCTCTAGACCCGGTTCACCCCAGTCTTCTCTCCCTCACGCGATCAGGGAGTCTGAGAGACTCTGTTCCACGTGGGCGCCGCCGCACGGCTCGGCTCCGGCGAGCAATAGGTGCTGCTATTCTCCTCATTAGCCACTAGCGATGCTGTCATCAGCTCCTTCCGTCTCTCCCAGCCTCCCATGGCTACTCCTCTTTGGTGTTCCATCACTGGAGCTCCAAGACCAGGAGCTCGTCGGCCATGGCAGCCGCCTGGTCCAGGAATAGCTGAGCAAAAGAGGCAAAATGCCTCAGGTCCATAAAGCTCTGAAGTAAAGCCTCCAAGGCATTTGCAAGACCTCTAGAAACTCGACCAAGGTGTCCTCTTACAGTGTGATGCACTCCTTGCACCTCCCCGAGCTCCACCTTGAACTGGCAGCAAAATGGAGCTGGGCACCTACAGAGCCTACGCGGAAAAGCTTGGAAGGGCCTGGGACGAGAACTACCGATCTCCACCTTCCTTTTCCCTTTCTCATCTCCTTCAAGACCACCTTCTAACTCCATATCCGACCTCCACAAACCACCTGCTAGCTACGGTGGAGACCAAGAGGAAGAGGGAAGTTCGTCCTCTCTACTCTCACACTTATTCTCCCAAAATAAGTCTCATTAGAACGCTGATGGCCAAACGAAACCAACTACTCGCTTAGTTTCTCCCCTTGCCCCACGATCTCGACAGGTGGTGGCAGGAAACACTGCCTCCGATTTCCCCCACGATCTCCAGTCTGACCGGAGGTAGGGGATAAAGATCCAGCCATCCAAGGTACATCCAACGGCTACAAAGGAACCCGCATAGAACATGACCCGTGGCTCACTTAAAGCAGCCCTCACTGCCACTAGATTGGATATCTAGGGCTAGGATCGAGCCACACTGACCCAGCCCAACTAAGGGTCGTGTGACACTGGTTATAAGCACAACTTAGGTCTATAAACCATCAACGATGCACATTATCTTCTAATTTTCAAACCTTAATAACTTCCTATAGGAAAATCCAATTGCCACCAAATTTCAACTATAGCTTCCCTACCTCTCGAGCTACATTCTACTCAAATTTGGTCACAAAACTCAGGTATTAGATCATCCGATTAAATACCTCAAAAAGACATAAAGTTAAGGATCTTAATTATAATATCAACCTCAAACAACACCCAACTTTACCGCAAGCACTTGTAACTCTCAAAATAACAAAATCATATGATTTCACTTATGCCATTTTACATTTAAGGATTCCAAAAGTCTACTCCATCACAGATACCATATTGGAAAATATTTGTGCATCAAACTCATGTTTCATTATATATTGCTATTTTATTGATTTTCTCCTTCCCTACTTTATTTGGTTGTTTGACTATAGAACCACATAAGGAATAGGAAAATTGAATGTGGATGATTTTGGGCTTTTGGTGGATAAAATCCTAATTCCCTAGTGGATCCTTAGTTAGTTTCTCCCCCTTCCCCTATCTACCCATTCCCCTAGTCCTAGGTATGAGATCTAAGTAGCTAAATTTTCCCTTGCATATACACTTCGAAAATGGCTTCTTAGTGGTTAGATGGAGGTTGTGGGGTTGAGGAGGAAAGAACCTCTCTCTACTCTCTGCACCATTCCTTGGCCCTAAGTCCACGGGGATGACCATGTATAGAAACCTAGACTTGGATAGTCTAGACCTATGCTTACCCATTCATTTGTTAACTGAGCCCCATAAGGGTTGATGATTAGTGGTAGGGACCATTTCCCTACATGACACCATCTCATGCATGGGCCACTAATAGAATAGGATGCATGTTCTCATATTTTTCTTGTTGTTTTGTTTGATAGATTTCCAATAAAAGTTTAGGCATGGATATGACCTTCTACGTGGTTGATTATTACATATTCCCAAAAATAGCCCACTACCCCATCTATTTTCTCTAGATGGTTGATTACTACATATTTCCTCAAAATAGCCCACTACCCCAATCTACTTACTTAGACCCTAGTTTGCCTTCTTTTTAATTAATTGTCTTTGTTTTCCTAGCTTTCTTGTTTTGTTCATGCTAATTGGTTCTTGATTAGAGAATGTAGTGTTTTCTTAGTTGCTTGTGTTTGGTTTATTTAACTAGTTGCTTCACATAGTTCTTGCTTACTTGTTTAGTGTAGTTGTTAGCTTATTCCAGTTAATTGCTCTTCCTTGCTCCCTTTCTTGTTAGTGGTTTGTCTAACTAGTCCAATTGTTATCTAGCTAGTTAGTTGAATACCATTGATTGAGTAGGGCCAACTCAGGTATGCTTCTTATTTCCTTTTCTTATTTTCTTGTCCCCCTTAGTGTAATCAAAACTCCTAATAAAAACCCAATCCCTCACTCCAAAAACCTAAATAAGCAACCTTAGCCATCTTTCATATCCCACTCCTCATAGATCAACCCTTAACTTGCCCAATCACTATGCTACAATCCAAACCTCGTGCGCTTGTGGGATAGTCTTGTGTATGTTAAGAATGTGTCTTTTAAGGATTCATAAATCTTTTTTAGCCTAAGTGTTCTTCATCCCAAGGTACATCACCAACCACACTCTATGTCTTAAGGTCATATACCAAAAGGAGGAGTGCCATGAAATTACATCTTTGTGGATGAAAGACTAAGTCGATCAAGGAAGACCTTGTGTGTCACTCAAGTGGAAGGCGACTTGACTTCCTAGCCTAGAAAAAGCAGATGAAAGACTAAGTCGATCAAGGAAGACCTTGTGTGTCACTCAAGTGGAAGGCAAATTGACTTCCTAGCCTAGAAAAAGCAACTCTGATGATTATCAAATAGAAAAGCACGATCAAGACATGGATGATGGGGGTACCAAGATGATTCCCACCATGCTTCCCAATATCGATACACCTATTTTGACAAGAGGAGAGACATGTGAAAGATGATGGGTGTCTGTATGGGCCACCCCATGTACAAGAAAACCTAACAGAAAGAGAAATTAGACTTCAGAAAGACCTCCAATCACTCTAGCATTGAAGCTTCATGGTGAAGTAATTAGTATGATTTTGATGTGTGAAGGAAACTGGGTTGGATACCAATGGATGGTTGGGAAAACCTAATAACCTCCACATATATGTGGAAAATGAGGAAAATCTTGAAAAGAAATTCTAAAAATCTGGTGGATAAGGCAAATAGGAAGTTTAGAGAAAAATTGTAATGCTCCAACTTATGTGTGGGAAGGTGTTTGGGACCCAAACGACACCGTTATGGTATCATCAGTCTTGAAGAGGTGATACTATTTTCTTTTTTCTTATAATAAGGCTTGTATGAACAAAGAAAAAAAACAAGAAAAATCCCACAAAACAAAAGTTAGATGCAATAGAAGTATTTAAGTGACCATAAACTTATGGTTCTCATATCCTCACACAACTTAGCGGTTGGAAATGAGGGGAGAATGGAATATATCACATTGTGGTCGGTCATTGTATATACTTTCTTTGACCATTGTTGGGAGGGGAAATTATGTTTTTCTTTTATCATGGGAAGAGGAAAGATTCATTCTCTTCTATTGGGTATCCATTTTTTTCTCATGTTTCTAACATAGCCTTAATAGATGATAGCATGAAAGTCTCAACCTTCTATCCAACCTAAAACATTTGTAGTTGGTGGTTGTGATCCTCTTTTCATAGTGGGTGGGAGTACCTTGGGTTAGGGTTTGGTTTGGAGTGTTTCTTAAATCAAAAAGAGGTTGGAAGGTAGTGGAGTGTGGGATAGGTGGCCTCCGTCTTGAAAGAGGCTTTTGTGTAGCATTCTAACAACATTGAGTTGGATGGTCAAGGTGGAGAATATGGGGCATAGGCATGGTCTTCTGGAGCCTCTCGAGGATCATTGACTAACACAATGTTGATTGGTCAAAGCAGGAAGTGCAAGGGCCCGTTCTTGCTACACACCCCTCCTTATAGAGCTCCCATTATGGACTCAAGGGGATCTGATGGGCGCAGAGAGGGTGGGAAAGGGAGCACATCAGCTTTGCAAAACTTTTGGGTCATTTGGGAGAGTTGGAATCTACATGACAAAGCATTGAACCACAAAGGGAATACACTAGTCTTTTCTACTCTTCCTGGGCATCTAGGTTTCGAGATCTGAAAAATTGAAGGGGAGAAAAGAGGGGCATGCAACTACAAAGCGGTCTACCACTGGAGTTGGATTTTCAACTCAATATGGTCTTTGCTTGCCCTGAAATTTCGTTTGTATTGGAGGTATTATGGGTAGGCTAGGATGATAGGGAAAGTGTTGGATGTGTGTATGGAATTGGGTGTTTTGTCTAGCAATTTGAGGTGGACTTTGGTGAAATAGTTGAGGATGTTTGGGTTGGAGATTAGGCTCTTACGTTTCTCCAATGATGATTTTCAAGAAAGGTAGTCCACAATGGAACAACCATTAATTTGATGTGCTTCTTGGTTGGAAGCCTACTTGTTTTGGTAATTTTTTATATGAGTTCATGTATGTGACCCTAATCATAAGAAAGACTAGGACCATTATAAGAATTTGAAAGACCAAAAATGGGGTGTCAACAAAAGGGTCAAAACCCTATCTTGGGTGGCCAATTAGAGCATCCAATCAATAAGGAGAGGAGAAAAAGAGAAAGAGGAAAGTAAAATAAAATAATATTAAAAAGAGCTCTTATGTGAAATAAAAAGTTAGGAATTAACTTTCTTTGTCCCTCTAGCTCTTACTTGACCTCACCCCTCCATATACTAAAACTCTCAAGATATTTATATGTAAAAGGGGAAATACATTTATAAAACATAGTTGGTGTGAGGTAAACATGGGGTGAAAAAATGTTAGAGATTAACTATATTTTCCCTAGGTAAGTTTTGTAGAACATGTGGTCATCAATGAATTCAGGCTTCAAACTAATTTATTTGGGTAGGTTGACTAATGAGGTCCACTAATTTTGACTCAGTCAACCAATTTGGTCATCGATGATATTATTTTATTTTCTTAATTTATATGTTGACTAATTATACAAACATAAGTGACACTAAGTCAACATACTAGGTTCACAACATTCTTCATGAAACTACCTATATTAATCAATAAAGTGATTGGTTTACCTCCCAGGATCCTTAAGATAACTAAATAAACTTGTCTAACCTTCTTGTAGGTTAGGAAATACTAGAACTATGGCAAGATTTAGGATCCACACCATGGCCGACCTTTCTTTCATGAACTTACCCCCCTAAAGGGTCTTCCTACAAGTCATTCAAATTGTAGTCACTGTAAATTTACTTTGAGAATCAAGATGTAATACTCCAAACTCAATCAAACCTTTCCATTACATTAAGAAACAAAAAACCAATTAAAAGTGTATCCAGTCATTGATTCATAATATATAGACCTAAACATTGCAAGAAGGTACAAATAATCATTCAAATCTAATAAATTACCACACCATCTTGACTGAAAATTTTGTCCACTTATATAAAAATCATTGGATAATGGGTATCACAACCTAACTAAATTTCACTAATCTCAATCTCATCAATATTATAAATAAATACTAGATTGAATTGATGAGACTTGTCTTGCATAGTTCACATAGGAATAAACACACACATACATATTTAAACCAAGCTATTACATCAATAGGATATTATATATTTTTAAATTATCCATTGCATGCATATGTTGAAATAAATTCTTATCTTAAAACATGTGAATATCCAAAGGTTGTGTTTATTACTGGTGAAACATGAAAAAATCAAAAGTGTTCTTGGATTAGCATGGTGATATGGAGGGGAAGTTTCCATTGGTAATATATAGTGAAATTTGGTTTATTTTATCCCCATATAAAATCAAGGGTAATGGTGGGAAAAAATTCCTTTGAAGAAACTTAATTCTACTTTACTTGCTGGTGATATGTGCAATAAAAATGTTTCTAATAATTTCCTTATTTCTCGTAAATATACTTCCCTTAAAAAAATTCTTATCCATAAGTGTTATTTTCCACCAGAAATGTGTTTTCCTCTAATAAGTATTTTTTACTTTTATTTAAGTGCTCTTTCTAACCAAATGAACTATTTTATTTCCTTTTTAAGCTAACCATTATCAACTAAAAATATCTCCTTACAAGTAAGGAATTTCCTATTAATTTTTTTTACATCAAATAAAATTGTTGATCTAGCATTATTTTCCATCTATGAACATGGTTCCTTGTAAGTAAGAATTATTCTCTAGATAAGTTTGATGTACTTACGTTGTTCTTCCCAATTAAAATTAACCTGTCAAAAGTTTGATTTCTACATAAAATTTTGTTTTCATCTAATTTTACCCAAGATATTTTCTCCAAGTAAATAAAATTTGGGGAAAATATTTTCCTTAAAATAGTAATTTCCTCCAAGAGTTCATTTCATCTAATCAAGTAATATCCCTCCAAGTCAATTTTTCACAAAAAAGGATTATCATCCCAAAAACAACGAAGAATTGTTTCTTCAAAGTGAATTAAATTTAGTCTAAAATATACTTCCCTCCAAGAAAAAACTTGATGTCAAATTAATTCCCAACCAAGTAATTAGAAAAATCTTTCAAAACTATGTGTGCTTTTACTATTTGTGTCAAAAAGATTATCCTTATTGAGTCTATCTACTATTCAATAAGAGAAATTACATTTATATGAGGTGTGTATTATAAAAAAATTCATATCCCCATCCCATACCTGTGACACCCTACCATCACACAAACAACGAGGTGACACGCAAAAATGTGTGGAACCACATATTAATGAAATCACGGGTTAATTAAAACTGATTGTGGAAAGCATACATAAGAGAACTTTTACATCCAGATCCTACTGAGAAACATGTTATATAAATATTTACAGGCCTTGATATATGTCCACAGCTTATCAGAACCAGCTGTACTATCAGCACCAGAGTTCATCACATGTTCATACATACATAACGGGCCACGTAAGGCAGCAGCAGGATATACAAAATTACAACAACTCATCATCGTGAAACGTCGTCAAACACCTCCGAGGACCTGAGAGTACAGGGATGACTCTAGGACGCTACTACAAAACCACCAAAACAGTAGCATGTCCACCTCTTGCCTTATACTGCTCTTCCTCTTGCTACTCGGCCACAACCCCACGACCATCACCACGTCTAGCACGATCACCAAAAAGGTTGTAAACCAGTGGGGTGAGACACACAGTCCCAACGAGAAACATAACTCCCCGCCAAAACTATAAAACCTCATAAGGTTAAAGGAGATAAAATAGATAGCTGGTTAAGACATATAATAAGAGCAGCATACTGGGCAAGACTATTATTACCATCAATCTTACCAAGATATCCAGGAGGCATATAACTAAGTATTTCTTCATGGAACATGATTGACAATATAAGCTTTATGAGAACTTATCACAAGATATCAAGTTCGTACAAGTAACTGTAAGAGATAACTGGATCATCTACATAAGTAAGGCCTCAACCAATGTTCTGTGTTTTTCTCTAAGCAGTATATACTATTCAGCTGGATTACATTTTATTATGCCCCGAGGAAGTGAGATGTCCCTGCTCAAATCCAACCTTCAGCTGCAAAGCCCAAAACTGGTGCCATACAAGGTCAATGGGAGAGTCGGACTCCATGAACTCACCTCCTCGTGGTCAGTGCACGAAAACCAAAGCAGGACCTCCATCTCATGCTTATATGGCCTCAACCTTAGGGTCAGATCCGCAAGCTACCCATATCTCTAGCTCACCTTGACACAGGTGCTAGTGTCCTTTTGAGCCACGGGCCTGATCGCCGTGCTCTTGTGCCATGAACACATTCATGCTCTAACTCATTGAGTCATGGGCATGTTCACCATGTTCTTTACCATATGGAGTCTACAACCGTAGTTGTACTCTAATCCTCCTATTTTTGGCTAGGAGAAACCATGCATATTCAACAATATGCTCTCCAGGTAATCCCGCAGGATAAACCTGTTTCACCATCACCAAAATCTGACGATGATGGATCTATGGCCAGAGCAAACTACATGATATGTTCCACTATAATTAATTAGTATATTTTAAGTGAATTGTTGAGGCAACCAAGTTATACAACATCGAGTTACATTATCACTGTCACTATGATGGGATCTCAATCCCTCCTCACATATTGCTACTGCCTCTCAAGGCATCAACATCCTGGGATAGCAATCCCTTATCTCATCATTAGAGGATAACACCTCAACTAGGCACTCAGCCTTTATCAGGTCCTTAGACCTATCTCATCATATTGGTGATGCATGTTATCTCATCAACAAGGATTGTAATCATTTAGTGTTATTCAAAGCACATAAACCCCATAGCTCTTACCTGGTTATGAATTGATATGATACATCTACATGGTTAGTATGCATATCCAGAGAGAGATAACTTAAATCACTGAACATAGATCTTTATGATTATCATGCTATCATGTTTGGAACAACATCCATGAATATATGAAGCATAACCTGTATCAATCATATTATTATTATCAAACCATGATTATAAACTATGACCTATTCTTGATAACATAACCATGTATCTTATCGTCTTAATTGGCGTTATCTTTAAACATCCAACATAGCATAGGTTTGCAAACTAACATTCATAATTCATTATCAACAAAGATGTGATTACATGATAAAGGACCACTAGGTAGGGTTTCTAGGTCAGACATGACCCTCACCAAAGGTGCCCGCTACCCTCACTAGAAGTGTGACAAGTAGGGCAACCCTCACTACAGGTGGTATCGGGTAGGGTAACGACCCTCACTAGAGGCCTATCGGCCAAGAGCCACATATCGGCCAACCCAAAGGCAAGGTATATCGGGCAACCACTTCATGGTGTGTCGTGCACCTAGAGAGCAAAAGGTGCTAACGTGCAGCTCAGATGCAAGGATTACATCGTGCAACCAAGACCATGAAGTGTATCGTGTAGCTGGGTCCATGGGGCATATTGTGCACCCAAGGTGACGACATCCCACTAAAATGGGCAAATCCCTATGGACCCACTATGTTTAGGGTTAGGGTTATGTCAGGAAGCAACTACCATATCGACTAAGATCATGGTGCCCATGCCAACCTTGTATCGCCCACTAAGGTACTCTTCATCAAATGACACAAAGGCACCATAAGGAAGCCTATCGCCCAACTAAAACCAACACACCATATCGGTCACCACAAGGTACTCACAAGGGCCACCACTCAACCCATGTTGGGCAAGAACACGACCCAACATGTATCGCCCAAGACTCCAAATAGAGATATCAACTAGGTACTCTATCGGCCAAGGGGGCAACAACTACTAGGTCAAAGGATCATCTAGATCAAGGCATACCACCCAAGCTCATCATCAAGGTCAAGAGAGCCATATCGGGCACAAATCCAACCAAACACATCATATCAGCCAAGATCAAAACCCTAGACTAAGGGAGGTATGTCGAACAACACTACTACAAGGTGTATCATGCAAGGCACCAAGCTCATCCCGACGAGGTCATCATAAACCTCAAGATCACCATCATCAAAACACTAAAAGATCAAGAGGATTGGATCACCTCTCAACAACCAAGAGAGAGGGGTTTTACACAACCTCCATCACCAATCAGGCAACATGATGGATCATCTCCAACTTAGATCATCACTCATCCAAAGGCTCACCTTTCAAATCCATGGTGAGAGAAGAGTGTTGCTCAAGAAACTAGAGTATAGACTCACCTCTCAACAACCAAGTGAGAGGGGTGTTGCCTATATCACTAGAGTCGAACTCACTTCTCAATACCAAAGGAGAGAAAAGGGGTATTTCCCCAAGGAAACCCTAATCTATGGGTTCGGCCAACTAGGTCCAAATGTACACAAGAAACAAAAACATCATTAACAACATGATCACTATATCCATAAGATTAAAGGTACATGCTAGAGCAAGAAACATATCTAACAACATGCATGGACGACCATGATCATATATGAACATGCAACATAAAAGAAGGTAGTATAGTTAGGGTTAAAAGTTATGTTACCCGCCTTAAGAAAGCTCCAAGCTCCTAGCACCAATCAACACCTTCGGCCACCACAAGAGGAAGAAGAAGAAGACTCTAAAGAGAAGGATCAACCACCAAGCTTAGCTCCTCTAAGGGTATCGGCCACCAAGGTTGCAAAGGAGAGGTGTCATTCACCAAGGAAGAGGGGAAAGTAAGGAACTAAATGGATCCTTAGCAAGAGAAAGGAGATACATATATAGAAGAGGGTGGAGGAGAAAACAAGGCAATGTGTTGCCCACCTAGGGACACTTGTCCATGGGCAATGCCACCTTCTCATCCCACCTCATACACATGTCCAAGGCAATTGCCACATGCAAGCATCATGCACCAAGTGTCCACTAGAGTGGTGACACAAACGAAGCTAAGAGTCAAATGTGGTCCATGGCTGACACACTCACTCCCTTGCCCGATACACCCTCATGGGCGACACACCCATGGCCGACACCAAGCTCTCTTGCCCGATAAAGGGTCCAACAAGGCAGAGAAAGGCCCAAACAAGGCAAAACAAAGCCCAAGGCAACTCAAGAAATGAGCCCAACTCTTCCTCTCAACTCTATAGGAAGCAAGGAGAGAGAAAATCATCTCTTAAGGTGACAAACTTGCTCATCAACCCTAAACTTAGGTTATTTATAGGTAGCACCTCCACTCTCAACAAAGCACAAGAAAACCCTAGTCACCACTAAAGGTGATTAGCAAGCAACTAAACACAAGGTTTAGGCAAAGCAAACTGGATAAGCCCAAAACAAAGGTCAGGGTCCTTACAAGCCATAAACCTCTACAAAAAGAGAAAAGTGAGGGATACTTCCTCCTCATCTCTTCCTCAAGCTCCCACATGGCTTCCTCAACACCACGATGATGCCAAAAAACTTTCAAAAGAACCAGGTCCTTCCTCTTCAACCTCTTTACTCTTTTGTCAAGGATCGTCACTGGACCTTCCTTGTAGGTCACATCTTCATCAAGCTCAACCTCAACTGGCTGTATCACTGTCCCTGTGTCTGGATGACTTTTCTTCAGCATGCTGACATGGAACACCGGATGTAACCTATACAACTCTGGAGGCATCTCTAACTTATAATCTACCTTGTGAACACGTGCTATTACAGGGTATGACCCCATATACCTGGGTGCCAATTTGCCTTTCTGGACAAACCTCAGCATACCTTTCCAAGGTGAGACCTTGAGATACACTTTGTCTCCCACCTGGAACTCTAAAGGTCATCGGCGATGATTTGCGTACGACTTATGTTTGTCCTGTACCGCCTTCAAATTTTTTGTATCACTCTTATCTTCTCTGTTGTCTGCTGCACTAACTCAGGACCCAAAAGCTGATACTCACCAGACTCATACCAACATAGAGGAGATCTGCACTTCCTGACATTTAGAGCCTCATAAGGAGCCATGTCGATGCTCCACTGGTAAATGTTATTATAGGAAAACTCTATCAAACTAAGATGCACGTCCCAACTGCCTAGGAACTACAAAACACAAGCTCAGAGAAGATCCTCCAAAGTCTGAATAGTCCTTTCAGACTGCCCATCTGTCTGTGGGTGGAAAGAAGTACTGAACCTCAACTGCCTTCCCAACGCTTTGTGCAACTATTCCCAGAAATGACTCATGAACTAAGGACCTCTGTCGGAAACTATCATTGCTGGTACACCATGCAAACACACTATCTTGTCTACATACATCTGAGCAAGCTTCTATGATGTATAAATTGTCTTTACCGGTATGAAGTGCACAGATTTTGTCAATCTGTCCACTATCACCCAAATGGAATCATAATTCCTAGTTGTCCTTGGTAGACCAACTATGCAATCCATAGTTATATGATCCCATTTCGACTGCGGTATCGGCATGCATTGCAACGTACCCGCCGACTTCTGATGCTCAGCCTTAACTTGTTGGCATACTACACACCTAGCCACAAACTCGGCTACATCTCTCTTCAAGTCAGGCCACCAATATAGGTCCTTCAGATAGTGATACATTTTGGTGACTCATGGATGCATTGCATACATTGATGTGTGCGCTTCCTTGAGTACTAGTTTTCTTAGATTATCAACATTGGGGACCACCATCCTACCATGATAGCAAACTAGTCCATCCTCAGACTCATGGAACCCATCACACTTTTTGCTGCCAAACTTTGATCTTATCAGCTGAACTGAATCATCTGCCTGCTGCGCGTCTTTGATCTACTGCCTCAACGTAGTCTTAACTTGCATCTGTACTAATAGTCCTGCCAACAAGGAAACTTCTAACTATACATTCATCTGCCGCAAAGAAACAAACATATCCCGCCTATGGCATACCAAGGAACTCAACTGTGCCTTATTCATAGGAAGAGAAGAAGACTTTCTGCTAAGCGCATCAACTACCACATTCTCCTTACCAGGATGATACTCAATGGTGCAATCATAATCATTGATCAACTCCATTCAACGACGATGCCGCATGTTCAGCTCACTCTGTGAGAAGATGTACTTCAAGTTCTTATGATCTGTAAAGATCTGACACACTTCCCCATAAAGATAGTGTCTCCAGATCGTTAATGAATGAAACACCATTGCCAAATCCAAATCATGTATCAGATAATTCTCCTCATGTCTCTTAAGCTGTCGTGAAGCAAAAGAAACTACATGATCTTCCTGCATCAACACACATCCTAAGCCTTTCTTGGAAGCATCACAGAAAACAACTTAGCCTTTCCCAGGCTCTGGCAACGCCAACACTGGAGCACTAGTCAGCTTCTCCTTCAGACTTTGTAAAGCTTGCTTACAATGATCATCCCAAATAAAGGGTACATCCTTCTTGGTCAATTTTGTCAATGGCAATGTGATCACGGTAAAGTCCTTTATAAACCTTTGGCAATATCCTGCTAAACCCAGAAAACTATGAACTTCTGTCGGTGTCTTCAGTTGCTCCCAATATGCAACTGACTCCACCTTCTTAGGGTCCACTCTGATTCCTTCTACAGATATCACATGACCCAAGAAAGTCACTTCTTTCAACCAGAACTCGCACTTACTAAACTT
This sequence comes from Alisma plantago-aquatica, assembly GCA_963693085.1. Classification (NCBI taxonomy): domain Eukaryota; kingdom Viridiplantae; phylum Streptophyta; class Magnoliopsida; order Alismatales; family Alismataceae; genus Alisma; species Alisma plantago-aquatica. Next base: position 65,835,695 of record OY856412.1, read on the forward strand.
GGCATACAACTGATATTTGCGAAGAAGAGTCAAAGCTTGTCGAAGATGTTGTATATGCTCTTGACTGTCCCAACTGTAGATCAAGATGTCATCTATAAAAACTGCAACAAATTGATCTAGAAACGGACGGAACACCCTGTTCATCAGATCCATGAAAGCAGTAGGTGCATTGGTTAGCCCAAACGGCATAACCACAAACTCAAAGTGACCATACCTCGTCCTAAAAGCTAACTTTGGTATGTCATCCGCCTTAATCCTCAACTTATGATATCCAGACCGTAGATCGATCATTGAGAACACTACAGCACCACACAACTAATCAAACAAATCGTCTATCCTCAGAAATAGGTACTTGTTCTTGATCGTAACTTTGTTCAATTGCCGGTAATCTATGCAAAAACACATCGATCCATCCTTCTTCTTTACGAACAGGACCGGAGCACTCCACGGTGATGATCTCATTCTGATGAAACCCTTATCCAACAACTCCTGTAACTGCTTCTTCATCTCTGCTATCTCGGCTGGAGCCATCTTATATGGTGTCTGTGCAACTGGTTGTGTTCCTGGTACCAGATTGATCTCAAAATCAATCTCTCGAGGTGGGGGAACATTGGGAATCTCATATGGGAACACATCTGCAAACTCTCAGACAACATGCACCTCCTTAAGGCTAGGACCTTTTGCCTTGGTATCCACAACATGAGCTAGGAATGCCTTACATCCTTGCCGCAACAACTTCTCTTCCACCATCGTTGATACTAAACACGTCGAAAGAATCTTCCTATCACCTTGGAAGATCTATCTTTCATCATCGTCATCAAACACTGCTTGCTTGGAACCATAGTCCAACACAACCTTATACTTCTCTAAGGTATCCATCCCAAGGATTACATCGAATCCATGCATATCAAGTGGTATAAGATCTATTTGTATACTGTGTCCCGAAAAAGATAGAACATAGGATGGACACACTTCTCGAAGCATCGAGGAACCATCAAGAGGGGTTTCTAACAACAGGCTATCTTTCTTACAACTAATAGGTAAAAGACAGCTATCAAGTGTACTACGTGCGATAAAAGAGTGTGTAGCACCCGAGTCAACCAGAACAGATATCATGCAAGAAGAAGACAAATCAGAATGAAATAACTCCATCTGACCTGCCACCACTCGTGGGTTGATTATCGCCTCTGGCTGACTCATAGCATAGAATTGAGTCATTGCTTGTTGTCCATGTCCTTTACTTCCTTGAGCATACGATCCCTCTTGTGACGCTTGACCGCGTCCTCGCCCTCTACTACCATTGTCGTCTATCTGACCCTTACTGATTCTGCCTCAGCTATTGTGTTACTTCAACATCTCTCTTTGGGAAATTTGATCTCAAGTGCCCAGTCTGTCTACAGTGGTAATATGACCTGCCTTCTATCTGTGGCCTAGATGGCCCTGTCACTATTACCGAAGTTGTACTATGAGCTTTGGATGGTGAAAATACACGTCCTCTTCCTTTACTCGGAGACCATTGAGATGGTACATGAGAGATCTGCATCGCGGAAGGTGCTGAATACCTTGGCTTCTTGAAGTCATCAAATCTCTGTCTCTGGAACTGAGCAGGCCTTTTCCTGGTCATGGACTCCCTTTTCTCCCTGACAGACCGTTCAATCCTGTGGATGGACTCCACGAACGTGGCAAACTGCCCCCGATTTTCCAAAGCAGCAACAAGTGTTGAAAGCTCAGCACTCAAACCCTTCTCAAACCGCCTGATTCTCTCATCATTTGTTGCCACCATGTGAGGACAAAACCTCAGCAAGTCCATAAACTTGGCTTCATACTCGGTGATGCTCATCGATCCTTGGTGCATATGCTCAAACTAGTTGATCTTCTCATCCAGATACGTCTTTGGGAAGTATCTACTGACAAACTCTCATCGGAAAACCTCCCAACAGATCACCTCACCAGGCTGCTTCTCCTCCTCAATGGCCCACCAGTGGCCAGCACTACCTTTCAGAAGGTAGACAATGTGCTTGACTTTGTCTGTTTCGGGGATGTCGAGGATCTGAAAGGCCTTCTCGAGACCTGTCGGCCACATATCTGCATCCGTTGGATCAACCATTCCAGCATAATCTGAAGCTCCGACTCGGCAAAGCTATTCAAAGGTCTTCCCAATACCCGATGTTTCACCATGGGGAGCCTGTACTCTTGGCAGAGGCACTGGTACTCTTTCCACCATGTGATTCATCATAGCCATCAACTGCCCCATAAGGTGTTGATAGGCAGGGCTTTCAAAAATGGCTGGGTCAAGTAGGGGGACCCGATGCACCCAATCTTCATGTGCCTGTACTCTAGCTCCATCAACCGATGCAACCTTGCTGCTCTTGGCAGCATGTTCTTCATGGTTTCCAAACATCTTTAAGCTTTTTCTTCCGCTAAAGGCAGAAGATGATTGTAAGAAAATCTGGAAAATTCACAAGAACAGACACAAACCTAGTCTTAGATCCATGTAGACTCAGCGAACCTAGAGCTCTGATACCAAACCAACTGTGACACCCCGCCATCACACAAACAATGAGGTGACATGCGAAAATGTACGGAACCACATATTACTGAAATCACAGGTTAATTAAAACTGATTGCGGAAAGCATACATAAGAGAACTTTTGCATCTAGATCTTACAGAGAAACATGTTATATAAATATTTACAGGCCTTGATATATGTCCACAGCTTATCAGAACCAGTTTTTACTGTTAGCACCAGAGTTCATCACATGTTCATACATACATAACGAGCCACGTAAGGCCAGTAGCAGGATATACAAAATTACAACAGCTAGTCATCGTGAAACGTCATCAAAAACCTCCGAGGACTTGAGAGTACAAGGATGACTCTAGGACTCTACTACAAAACCACCAAAACATGATCATGTCCACCTCTTGCCTTCTACTGCTCTTCCTCTTGCTGCTTGGTCGCAACCCCGTGACCACCACCACATCTAGCGCGATCACCTAAAAGGTTGTAAACCAACGGGGTGAGACACACAGTCCCAGCGAGAAACATAACTCCCCGCAAAAACTATAAAACCTCAGAAGGTTAAAGCAGATAAAACAGATAGCTGGTTAAGACATATAATAAGAGCAGAATACTGAGCAAGACTATTATTACCATCAATCTTACCAAGATATCCAGGAGGCATATAACCAAGTATTTCTTTATGGAACATGATTCACAAGATAAGCTTTATGAGAACTTATCACAAGATATCAAGTTCGTATATGTAATTGTAAGAGATAACTGGATCATCTACATAAGTGAGGCCTCAAACAATGTTCTGTGTTTTTGCTCTAAGCAGTATATACTATTCAACTGGATTACGTTTTATTATGCCCTGAGGAAGTGAGTTGTTCCTGCTCAAATCCAACCTTCGGCTGTGAAGCCCAAAATCGGTGCCATACAAGGTCAATGGGAGATCCGAACTCCATGACCTCACCTCCTCATGGTTAATGCATGAAAACCAAAGCATGACCTCTGTCTCATGCTTATATGGCCTCAGCCTTAGGGTTAGCTCTGTAAGCTACCCATATCTCTAGCTCACCTTGACACAGGTGCTAGTGTCCTTTTGAGCCATGGGCCTGATCACCATGCTCTTGAGCCATGAATGCATTCATGCTCTAACTCATTGAGTTATGGGCCTGTTCACCATGCTCTTTACCATACGTAGTATACAACTACAGTTGTACTCTAATCCTCCTATTTTCAGCTAGGATAAACCCCACATATTCAACAATATGCGCTCCAGGTAATCCCGCAGGATAAACCTATTTCACCATCACCAAAATCTGACGATGATGGATCTATGTCTAGGGAAAACTACATGATATGTTCCACTATAATTAATTAGTATATTTTAAGTGAATTGTTGAGGCAACCAAGTTATACAACATCGAGTTACATTATGACTGTCACTATCATGGGATCTCAATCCCTCCTCACAGATTTCCACTGCCTCTCAAGGCATCAAGATCTTAGGATAGCAATACCTTATCTCATCATCAGAGGATAACACCTCAACTAGGCACTCAGTCTTTATCAGGTCCTTAGACCTATTTCATCATACTGGTGATGCATGTTATCTCATCAACAAGGATTGTAATCATTTAGTGTTATTCAAAGCACATAAACCTCATAGCTCTTACCTGGTTATGAATCCATCTGATACACCTGCATGGTTAGTATGCATATCCAGAAAGAGATAACTTAAATCACTGAACATAGATCTTTATGATTATCATGCTATCTTGTTTGGAATAACATCCATGATTATATGAAGCATAAACTGTATCAATCATATTATTGTTATCAAACCATGAGCATACACTATGCCCTATTCTTGAGAACATAACCATGTATCGTATCATCTTAATTGGCATTATCTTTAAACATCCAACATAGCATAGGTTTGCAAACTAACATTCATATTTCATTATCCACAAAGATGTGATTACATGACAAAGGACCACTAGGTAGGGTTTCTGGGTCAGACATGACCCTCACCAAAGGTGCCCGCTACCCTTACTAGAAGTGTGAAGGGTAGGGAAACCCTCACTACATGTGATATCGGACAGGGTAACGACCCTCACTAGAGGCCTATCGGCCAAGCACTTAGCCACATATCGACCAACCTAAAGGCAAGGTATATCGATCAACCACTTCATGGTGTGTCCTGCACCTAGAGAGCAAAAGGTGCTAACGTGCATCTCAAATGCAAGGACTACATCATGAAACCAAGACCAAGAAGTGTGTCATGTAGCTGGGTCCATGGGGCATATTGTGCACCCAAGGTGATGACATTCCACTGAAATGGGCAAAGCCCTATCGACCCACTATGTTTAGGGTTAGGGTTATGTCGGGCAGAAACTACCATATCGGCTAAAATCACGGCGCTCAGGCCAACCTTGTATCGCCCACTAAGGTAATCATCATCAAAAGACACAAAGGCACCATAAGGAAGCTTATCGCCCAACTAAAACCAACACACCATATCGGTCACCACAAGGTACTCACAAGGGCCACCACTCAACCCATGTTGGGCAAGAACCCGACCCAACATGTATCACCCAGGACTCCAAACAGAGATATCAACTAGGTACTCTATCGGCCAAGGGGGCAACAACTACTAGGTCAAAGGATCATCTAGATCAAGGCATACCGCCCAAGCTCATCATCAAGGTCAAGAGATATTGGGCACAAAGCCAACCAAACACATCATATCGGCTAAGATCAAAACCCTAGACCAAGGGAGGCATGTCAGACAACACTACTACAAGGTGTATCGTGCAAGGCACCAAGCTCATCCTGACAAGGTCATCATCAACCTCAAGATCACCATCATCAAAACCCTAAAAGATCAAGAGGATTGGCTCACCTCTCAACAACCAAGAGAGAGGGGTTTTGCACAAACTCCATCAACAACCGAGCAACATGATGGATCATCTCCAACTTAGATCATCACTCATCCAAAGGCTTACCTCTCAAATCCATGGTGAGACAAGAGTGTTGCTCAAGCAACTAGAGTATAGACTCACCTCTCAACAACCAAGTGAGAGGGGTGTTGCCTATATGACTAGAGCCAAACTCACTTCTCAAGACCAAAGGAGAGAAAAGGGGTATTGCCCCAAAGGAAACCCTAATCTATGGGTTCAGACAACTAGGTCCAAAGGTACACAAGAAACAACAACATCATTAACAACATGATCACTATATCTACAAGATTAAAGGTACATGCTAGAGCAAGAAACATATCTAACAACATGCATGGCTGATCATGATCATATATGAACATGCAACATAAAAGAAGGTAGTATAGTTAGGGTTAAAAGTTATGTAACCCACCTTAAGCAAGCTCCAAGATCCTAGCACCAAGCAATACCTTCGACCACCACAAGAGGAAGAAGAAGAAGACTCCAAAGAGAAGGATCGACCACCAAGCTTAGCTCCTCCAAGGGTATCGGCCACCAAGGTTACAAAGGAGAGGTGTCATTCACCAAGGAAGAGGGGAAACTAAGGAACTAAAGGGATCCTTAGCAAGAGAAAGGAGATACATATATAGAAGAGGGTGGAGGAGAAAACAAGGCAATGTGTCACCCACCTAGGGACACTTGTCCATGGGCAATGCCACCTTCTCATCCCACCTCATACACATGTCTAAGGCAATTGCCACATGCAAGCATCATGCACCAAGTGTCCACTAGAGTGTTGACACAAACAAAGCTAAGAGTCAAAGGTGGTCCATGGCCGAAACACTCACTCCCTTGCCTGATACAACCCCATGGGCAACACACCCATGGCCAACACCAAGCTCTCTTGCCCGATACAGGGTCCAACAAGGTAGAGCAAGGCCCAAACAAGGCAAAACAAAGCCCAAGGAAACTCAAGCAACGAGCCCAACTCTTCCTCTCAACTCTAGAGGAAGCAAGGCGAGAGAAAATCATCTCTCAAGGTGACAAACTTGCTCATCAACCCTAAACTTAGGTTATTTGTAAGTAGCACCTCCACTCTCAACAAAGCACAAGCAAACCCTAATCACCACTAAAGGTGATTAGCAAGAAACTAAACACAAGGTTTAGGCAAAGCAAACTGGATAAGCCCAAAATGAAGGTCAGGGTCCTTACAATACCCATGTAGCAAGCATAATTTTATGTAAAACAAAATTCTAAGTATTTTTCCATTTCTATCCCTTTCCTCGCACAAACATAATCAAACAACACTTGTTAATGTTCACTTTTCCTTTCCCCTTCCCCTTTTCGTAGTGTATACTTTATCCTTCCCTTCCTATGTTTTACCAAATACTAAACACATCCTCAATTGAGAATAAAAATACTTATCAATATAGTTACCTCTCAACGAGACATTAGGGTATTGCCACCCCTCCCCCATTGACCCTCGTCTTATTATCTAGATAGTGATACACCCATATTATATGAATAAATAGGAAAGGGAAAACATTCAAACCTTATCCTATTACCAAAATAGGGAACATGATTACCATCAACTAAGATTAGACCCACTTGTTTCCAATTATATCATATACTTTTGGCAATTTTCACAATATTTGAACATTTATTTTTTTCAAATAAATTAAATGAATAGAAAATTTATATCTTATTAAAATGAGACATTTCATGAGAAACATCCATTTGATTCAACACTATTTATATTTAAAATTTTGAAAACTAACACTTTTTGTCAAATCCTTAAACAATTACACCACAACCTAGGAGCTAGAATAGCCATGGACCCTTACCATATTGACTCAAAAAATCATAAATCCTTATTATCTAACTTCAGTCAATCTAGATTCACCTTATCTTTGACAACATTTTTTCTCCTTGAGTATACCTCAATTTTAGCATACGTATAAGTTTGTGGCTTAGTGAATGGGGATCTTGACAATAGTTGTTGACAACCCCACTCTACCAAAATATAGAAGATATCATAATAAATAATGCAAGTAAATAGTTTATGGATATGTATTAGAGATATAAAGTTCCAACATAAATATGAATAGTTAAATGGAATTTTTCATTAGCTTAACTAAGAGCTAAGATAATTTTTGTTCTTATTGTAGTTAAAAATCTTAACTTAACTGTATGAATTCCAATCTAATAAAATAATTATGCACATTTGATTTTAGTAATCCAAATCAATAGGATGTTGTTATGAATTACCACCCTAAACTCATGTGGTCATAAAAACCAAGTTAAATTCAATAGTATACCCCAAAAAACACTTCATACAAGTCTTAAGGTAGATGATGTACCATAAGAACAAAATAACAAATTTTTTGTTTGACAGATAGAGGTTCCACAATGTTTGCCTAGAGGCATTATGTTTAGAGTACTAAGAAGTTTCACATGTTTCACACGCCTAAAAGGATTGGATGCTTTCCTATTTGACCACCCTAATTACCCTAATCTTTTCTATAGATTAGTTTGATAACCCAAGACATGAGTTTGGAGGCCTTTTCCAATTATGTTGGCCTAGTATTCTTTGATATTTATGGTAAGGTGGCCTAGTGCACTCTGGTTTACCTCCACTTAATCTCTATTCGTCATCCAACCTTTTCCCCTCCCAAGTGCAAACCCTGAGGGCATGGTATATTGTGTTTCATTGAAGTAATAATTTAACACTAACAATTTGTTGATATAATGGACATTTAATCCAAATTTAGCTAACTCAGAGAGATTGTATATTCATTCCATTGCATCATAAAGTCAACCACTTACAAATCATTTACCATCTTCCAAGTTCCTTTTGAGAAATTTGTTTCTTTTTAAGTCATCTAGTGTAAAACTAGCTTTGGGTATGTCCACCTTCATATATCACTTATGGTTCACATATCAATGATGTGGTTTATTATCACACTAACAAATTCGCTCAGGGTTGAAATCCCTAAGATTTTACCAAAACCTTGTGCAATAATACCACCCACAAGTGGACGGGTCTTATTGCAGTATAGTTAAGGATCAAATCCCAAGGGACAACATTTTTAAGAATTGTTGCTAGTCGAGTCTAGCTCAAGTAAGACTAATATTAGAACAAAGGTTGAGTTGAGTTTAATTAAACTAATTGCAAGAAAGTAAAGAGTAGAATTAAAGTTGAACTAGGTTAATGATATGGAATCACTGGGATGGTCTCATGTTTCACCACCACTACACATGCAAACACACACAAACATCAAACATCCAGGCAAGATATAACCGTCTAAATGGAGCTGCTTCAAAACCCCCCATACGGGAGTTAGGCTTGCATAAGCATCACCTTAGGTATCAGATGTCTCGTCACCATCCAGATCACTCACTTATGACTCCAAAGATATAGAAATCCAACTGAAGTTGTGGCCCTCCCTGAGGGATGTTTAGGCACACAGAAGCATCACTGTGGGCTAGATGGCTCATCCCCTCATGGATCATACACTTATGACCTCAAGGAATCCCTTTCTATTTCTAGTCAGGGAGTCATCCGTGCTAATCGACAAGCAAGCAGACGATTAATCTACAAGCAAACATTGATGATCATCAACGAAGATACAGATATTCAACTGAAGTTGTGGCCCTCCCTGCAGGATGTTTAGGCTACAGAAGCATCACTGTGGGCTAGATGGCTCATCCCCTCACGGATCATACACTTACTACCTCAAGGAATCCCATTCTATTTCTATTTTGGGAGTCAACCTCGATAATCGACATTCTACTCTACATATAAAAATTCTCACAACATAGGGAAGAACAAGATAAAAGCAAGCAGGTAATCAATCCACACACATTAACTATTAACAATGAAATGAAAAGTTATATACATTGCCATGGAATGTTCAACAAGAGAACATACTTGCATGGGCAGCAGAGCTAGTCCCCGCACCCCAGTAAAAAGGAACTGCTCACTCATGATGTGAGAAACAAGAAGAACAAGAGAGAGGGAAGGTTCTGCCATGAGCATGATACAGAAGGTAGTTGCAGATCAGTGAAGATGATGTGGTCTTCTACGTCGTTTCAGAGCAGCTTTGGATGAGAAGGAAGAACCACCAAGGCAGATCGGGTAGCCCTTCTTCTCCTCCTTTTCTTATCTTGACCTTCTTGCTTGCAGCAAAAGGAGAAGCAAGTGGAGTACCAATGGCGTGGATGTGGATGTATCTGGATCGAACCTTGCATTTGGGTAGCCTGGCGGTGTCCCAGGGTCTGATGCCTCAAATGAGGACCCTGCTGGTCCTATTTATAGGCTTTGGTCAGGGTCTTCACACGGATTGGAGCAAACGATTGCTTGAACGGTCTAGAAACTGAAAGGCTCCTAACGGTCTTGAGATTGATTGTCGCCAAATGGTCGTGATGATTGATGGTCTCCAAATGGTTTAACCAATCACTGCTTAATGGTCTATGCCTCTCACGGTCTTGAGGACCTAACGGTCTGCCCTGTCCAAATGGTCTTCATCTCCAATGATCCTAGAGTCTTAACAGTTTGGGGATGCAAATGGTCTTAAAGACCGAATGATTTCAAACGGTCTCTACTCCAACCGGTCTTCACCTCTAAACAGTCTTCAGCTCCAAACGGTCTTGCTCTGATCAGTTTTGATGGTCTACCAATCTTGGTGTCTGAACGGTCTCACGTGTGGCTGGCCTAACGGTCTTGAGACCATGTGCCACCAAACGGTCTTGAGGATCTTCTATCATCAAATGGTCTTGTGCCTCTCGTCCAAATGGTCTTCGGCTTCTCGCGGTCCCTAGCCTTCACAGTCTTGAAGACCGTTAGGGCTCACGCAGTCTCGAGACCATTTGCAGCCCATGCGGTCGCAAGACCGCTGCTGGTCCTGGTCGCGAGGGTGCATGTCTAGGCGGAGGCAGTGTTTCTATCGATGGCGGCATGGATGCAGTGGCGCTGACGATGGGGTCACGAGGCAACGACGGTGGTGGTCATGGAGAAGCACAAAGTTGCTAAGGAAGTGGGTTGCAGGTGGTGGTGAGGAAGGAAGGGGACGGAAAGGCGGAGGAGCGTCATGCAGGTGTTGTGGAGATCCAACCGGTCTTGAGCTGGGTGACTTCCCATACGATCTTGAGACCATGAGACTTCACACGATCTTGAGACCGTGTGGCCTCAAACAATCTTGAGACCATATGGAAGGGAAAAGTCATAAGGGTAGAATGATAGGCGGGGGACCGAGTGGGGAGGTGAATGAGGGGCGTTGATTCGAAATCGTGTGGTGAGGGGAAAGCCCAAGATCAAATGAGGTGAAACTGAATGGATCAAGATCGATTGAGCAGACCAAATGGGAAAACTATTTGGTCAAGACTGTTTGGTCATGATCATTATAGCAGATCGATTGGCTGAAATCGATTGCTCAGGATCGAATGTGCTGGCTGTACATGATCTGCATGAAAATCATATAAAACTAGTTAATAACTTGATAATCTGATCAACCAAGAAAAATTGCACATTGTAAGATTTAAGGAGATGAAAATGAATGTATTTAGTTGAATTGGACCCGAAATGGTGGCTAAAAATCATGATGAATTTGGATTCATCAGAACTCTGAACTTAAACGTCGCTCATCCTCAAGTAACGCAAAATCTAAAACGGTCGCCAAATGAATATTTTCAACTCGTATGGTTGCCTCCTCTTCACATCATGATTGTTTCCTTTCTGCTCAGTATAACTAAGCATCTCAACTTCCTGAGATCACTGAATGCATCTTACTGTATCTTCATTCCTGAGTTTGTTTTCCAACATCACTTCCTCCTCACTTTTTCCAACAACAAGCATTTCTAAGAGTTTTGTAAGAGTCCAGAGATACCCGCAGAACAACAAGTGTGCACCTGATCTGACACTGGTGTATTTTAGGATAGTGGAGGCATTCTTCGTGCCTTTAGGTAGAATAGGGAGTGAATGGTGGTATGAAAGGAAGAAATAAATCTCTCCTCTATTCAACTCGAGATTTTTATTTTATGATTGCATTTTTTGTGTGTGCGAATCTCTCCTCTATTCAAATCAAGATTGCATTTTCTGTTTATGTGCACATTGACATCTTTTCTTGGTGGTACGCCCCATTTATTAGCAAGGGATATGGAAGAAGCGGATATAGAGGGAGGTGGTGTGTGATAAATGTGTTTTAATCACTTTTATTTGTATCTTTTAGATATCTTTTTATGATTGTTTTGTTGTTTATTTTCTTAGTTTTATAATTAATTACATTATATTATATTTTTCTCTTCAAGAAGAATTTTAATTATATTTTCTTGGATTTTGTAGGAAATGGGATAAATATTCTTGGAGTATAATTGCACAATTTGCAGCAGTCATGTAATTATTGTATATCTGTCACCAAATGTGTCATAACTCTTGCATCCAAAGTCCAAATTGAGTGTACAAGTATTCATTGTAAAGGAAATTTAATTTCCTAAAAGAATATCCTATTATTTGGACCGTTTTTGTGCGTTTTACGGGATTGAAATGCGTTCGAAATTGCTTCTGTGGGAATCTGCATTGAAGAGAGTTACATGGTCAAGACAATTAAAGTCTATCAAATTCCTATTGACCAAATCTTGAAAATTCAAAAGGATAGCTCCCTCTCTTTTCCCCCCCTCTTTTTTTGGATAGCCTGCCCCTCCTTCTCCTATAAAAGGAAGGGCACTTCCTCCTCCCAAGCATCATCTTTTGTATCATCTTTGTACGAGATTTTTGAGCAATCTTCTGGTGTTCTTATGTTATTGTCCTTTCCATCAATAAAGAATAGTTTTTACTAGCCAAGTGTTTCTTTCAATTGTTGTTCTTTTACTTTACTCGTTTAGATCTAGTTTCTTCTTCCTATTATTCTTCTGTGGACTGGAGCAAGGGATTAAACGTCGGCCATTTCATTGACTCTAGCTGAAGGAACTATCCTTTAGTAAGACTAGACTATGGCTAGAACTCTTCTTCCCTCCATCTCCCTTTTCTCCACAAGCATGAGTGAGTACACTTCTATCGAGGCAAGGGGAATAACCCCTTAGCCATAGTTTTAACGACTTTTTCTTAAACGACTAGATGGTAATCGATTTTAATTAACGATTGATCTTCGGATCCCACGTTAATCCGGATGGAAATGACCATGGAAATCCAGATTTAGAACAATAAAATCGATTGCATAGACGTTTTGATATGACAGTGTATTTTCATCTTTTAGGATGATAAACTAGGAAGCATTAGCACCAAGACCAATGGGCTCATGTGGAGTTTATCTCTTGTGAGTTTTTAAATTTGCAAACCTTCATCGAATCGTCGCTTAAGAATTAGTAGTTATCGCCTAGGCTAAGGTGGTGAAAACCCCTATGAGCCTCGATTCTCTCTTTGATTTCAACCTCCGTTGATTTGCTTTCTTTACTTCTAGTCTTTTTCCATTCACAATAGTCTACTTGTGCTAACAATTGTTTCTTTTCCTTGTGACAGAGGCAAAATAAATTCTTGTTATTACATTGTTACTTTGTGTTTATTTCTTATTTTAGTGTAATCAATCAAATCCCAAACCCGACCCGACTTTTACTTTCCGTTCTAAATCTGAAAATACAAAAAATAACAAAATAGTTCTTCAAAATAATTGGGATACAAGAAACAATCTTAAAAAGTTGTCCTGTGGGATCGACCCTTTCTATACTAGCCTTAAACAGAAAGTTGAAAAAGGATTAAACTCTAGGATAATTATCTTAGTGATTGTAAGTGCTAAGCGACGTACTAACAATTTGGTGCCGTTGCCGGGGACAACGAATTATTTTCTCGAACCCCAAAAAATTTTTGAAAACTTTTTTTCCTTTTTTTATGCCTTCTGAGTAACATTCCGAAAGTGTACTCCTCTTTCTGTCGAGTTTCCATTCCGGCAGTACGTTTTTTTCTACACACGAATTAACCGCTTATTTTGTGCATGCGATGCTCAAACGCCGATTTTCAAACGTTTGATCCAGAAATAGAAAGGACTTTTCATCGTTTAAACCATCAAAGTTAAACAAAAATGAACGAGGAAGAAGTAGCTGTTAGGATCGAACAAGCCCTTACAGCTCAAAGAGAGCGAATTCAAGCCGAACAAGCGGAAAGAGAAGCCTCTTTACACGCAGCCTATATGGCTGAACAAGAAATGCTAGAGGCCAATAGGAGGGAATCCGAAAGGCAAAAATAATTAAAAGATTTTTATGTTCCCAAAACTTCCTACGCGCAACATCATGTCATGCCTCCCGACATCCTTGCCCCCCAATTTGAGATCCGAACTCAATGGATCACCATGCTCCAAGCCAATCCCTTCTCTGGCAACAATGGGGAAAGTTGCCAAGATCACCTACAAAGATTCATCGACCTTTGTTCTTTGAATAAGATTCTAGGTGTTTCAGGAGATGCAATCCGTCTTCGATTGTTCAAGTACTCCCTTACCGGCCAAGCTAGTAGCTGGTATAACACCATGGAATGTGAGTATCAAGTCACAACTTGGGAAGCCCTCCAAAACAAATTTCTTGAAAAGTTATACCCCCCTTCTCTCACATATGAAATCAGGGGTCAAATCACCCACTTCTCCATGTCACTGGATGATTCTCTAAGAGAAGCTTGGGAAAGGTTCAAAGACCTACTTAGGAAGTGTCCCCATCATGACATTAGCCAATCCCAACTCATTGAAATTTTCTATTGTGGAGTTGACAATGACACCAAGTTCTTTCTCGATTCCTCATATGGAGGAAATTTCATGCACCAAAGCCTGACTAGTGCATGGGAGGTTGTGAAACGAGCCTCCGAGACAAGAGCTAGATGAGGAGTAGGTGGTGTTCTTAGGGTAGCTAAGGCCGAAAGTGATCCTGACATCCAAAGCATAACTGAAAGCCTTAAGTTGATCACCTTAAAACAAGATCGTTTGGAAGCATCCTTAGGCTATAGAGATCTACCTCAACAAATAAAATCTGTAGATTCTCTTTGTGGTATTTGCCAAGGTTATGACAACACCACACTTCATTGTCAATATCTTTACAACACTCCCATGCAACCCAAGTTTGAACAACAATTAGAAGATCTAAATTCAATTCACACCATTCCAGGTCAAGCCTACTACAATCCCAATCAAACTCGGAACCACCCTGGTTTCCAATATGGGAATGCTTCTAGGGCTGAAAATTTCAGCCAACTCCAAAACCAACAAAGGCCTCCCTACCTTCAATCCAACAACCGACCACCCCCCGTGTTTCCATACAACAACCAAAGAAATCTTGGGAGTCAAAACAATCATAGAAATAATTACCAAAATCGACAACCCTACCAACAATTCAAAAACTTAAACCTTCCACCCCAAAATCTAAACCAATCTCAATCTCCCCAACTGCCTCAAAATGCTCCCCCTCCTCCTCCTCCAAGTCATCCTAGCCTGGCAAACATAGAACAAACCCTCGTGGCCATACAAGCCCATCAAAAGGCAATTGACGCACAGTTGGCCCGCCTATTTTCCCAACAAAAACTTCCCGTCGGTTCCTTCTCTGGGTAGCCTGGAAATAACCCCAAGCACCCCGAACAGCTTAAAGTTGTCACCACTCGTTCGGGAAAAACACACTCCACTCCTCCCCCTGACACCACTACCACCACACCACTAGAAGTTGAGGATGATGATTTTGTTATTGTTGAACCCGCACCTATCACTAAACAAACCATCACCGAAACCCCACCGATAGAAGAAGAGGAACCAATCTACAAACCACGACCTCCCTACCAAGCCCGTCTAAAGCAAACAAGGCTAGATGCCTGGTTCATGAAATTTAGGGATGCCATGAAGAAGCTACACGTTGACATTCCTTTTCTTGATGCTCTAGCTGACATGCCTGCCTGGTCCAAATACATGAAATCTCTTTTGACTAGGAAGTATGCCACCGAGGAATATGAAACTGTCAAACTTGCTAGGACCACCTCCGACATAATCCAAAGTAAAATGCCTAAAAAACAAAAAGATCCATGTTCCTTTAGAATAGGATGTTATTTAGGTGACAATGCTTGTAGGAAAGGCTTAGCTGATCTAGGAGCTAGCATATCCATCATGCCTTACAGTCTATGCAAAAGATTAGGATTCCATGATATGCTACCAACAGCCATGACCATCCATTTGGCGGACTCCTCCATGACCAAGCCCATGGGAATCATAGAAGACATTCCCGTCTGGGTTGGGAAAGATGCCTATGTTCCATGTGATTTTGTGATCATGGACATCAAGGAAGATTTATGTTACCCCCTCATCTTTGGCCATCCCTTCCTAGCCACAGCCAGAGCCTTGATTGATGTTGAGGCTAGAACCATTCTCTTAAGGTTAGGAAGGCAAACACTAGAATTCAGAGTCTTTGAGAGCATGAAAGGGCCTAGTTTCCAAGAAGAAGTTTATCTCCTTGATTGCATTGACAAACTATCTCATCTAAGACAAGAATGGGAGCTAGTAGATGATCCTCTATACACAACCCTTACTAGCTCTCCTGATTGTAACTTTAGCAATGAACAATTTGACCAATGCATCACCCATCTAGACTATTTTGAGGGGATCCCTAATGCTGAAATTAAGAGCCTTAAGATGATCTCCACAGTGGAGGGAGAAACTGAAGCACCTAAAGTCCCAGAAATGAAGACTCTCCCCATAGGGCTAAAATATGTGTTTCTTGATGAACAACAATTATGTCCTGTCATTATCAATTCTGACCTCACAATTGAACAAGAAAACACACTTCTGGGAGAAGTTAGGAAAAGAAAATTGGCTTTAGGGTACAAAATGATGGATTTAGTTGGGATTGATCAATCCGTTTGCATCCATAAGATCCCTATGATTGAAGATAGCAAACCATCTCGAGACCCATAAAGGAAACTCAACCCAAACATGAAGGAGGTTGTCCGTCTTGAAGTTATTAAACTTTTGACTGCAGGAATCATCTACCCCATCTCTGACTCCCCTTGGGTCAGCCCTGTCCAAGTTGTCCCCAAAAAGGGCGGGACCACAGTCATTAGGAATGAAAAGAATGAGCTCATCCCTACCCGCACTATCACAGGGTGGAGGATGTGTATTGACTATAGGAAACTCAACAAAGAAACTAGGAAAGACAACTTCCCACTTCCTTTCCTAGATCAAGTTGTTGAACGTTTAGCTCATCAACAATACTTTTGTTATCTAGTTGGCTATTCAGGTTTTTATCAAATTCCCATTCACCCTGAAGATCAAGAGAAAACCACCTTCATATGCCCTTTTGGTACATACACCTTTAGACGAATGCCCTTTGGCCTATGCAATGCACCGGCCACCTTTCAAAGATGTATGTCTGCCATTTTTTTAGGATTAATAGAAACTGTCATGGAAGTTTTCATGGACGACTTCTCCGTCTATGGAGATAGTTTCAATTCTTGCCTTAGAAACCTTTCCCTTGTTCTTGATAGATGCATTGAGTGACACTTAGTCCTTAATTGGGAGAAGTGTCACTTCATGGTTAAAGAAAGAATTGTTTTGGGCCACAAAGTAAGCAATCAAGGTATTGAAGTGGACAAAGCTAAGATTGAGGTCATCACCAAGCTCCCCCCTCCCTCCTCTGTCAAAGACATTTGGACCTTCTTAGGACACGCTGGGTTCTATTGGTGATTCATTCGTGATTTCTCAAAAATCACCAAACCTCTCACCAACCTTCTTCAAAAGGAGGTCCCCTTTCATTTTGACCAAGCTTGCATGGACAGCTTCCTACGCTTGAAAGATGCTCTCACCTCCACTCCCATCATCCATGCTCCTGATTGGGCCCTACCTTTCAAAATCACGTGCGATGCTAGTGACTTTGTTGTAGGTGCCATTTTAGGACAAAGAGTTGACAAAAAATATCATGTCATCTATTATGCATCTAAGACCCTAGATGAAGCTCAATGAAATTACATTGTCATTGAAAAAGAAATGCTAGCCATTGTCTATGCATTTGACAAATTTTGCTCTTATCTTGTTGGTTCAAAGGTTATCATTTATACTTATCATGCAGCCATTCGCTACCTTATGACCAAGAAAGATGACAAGCCTAGACTCATAAGATGGATTTTGTTATTGCATGAATTTGATCTAGAAATCCTAGACAAAAAGGGATCAGAGAATGTTGTGGCTGACCACCTCAGTAGACTTAGTTATAGTCCTATTGATGAATATCCCATAAATGAATCCTTGCTCGATGACCAATTACTTAAGGTAGACTTCCAATTTCCTTGGTTTGCCGATTTTGTGAATTATTTAGCTACAGGTGTACTGCATCCCGAATACAAGGGGCACTCTAAAGCTAAATTTTTACATGACTTCAAAAATTACTATTGGGACGAACCTTATCTTTTTAGACTTTGCGCCGACGGTTTGTATCGTCATTGTGTTTCCCAAGAAGAAAGCATTGAAATCCTAGAGCAATGCCACTCTGGCCCATGTGGTGGGCACATGAGTTTCCAAAAAACTACTAGAAAGGTCTTGCAATGTGGTTTCTATTGGCCCATAATTTTTAAGCATTCCTATGACTATGTGCTTTCTTGTGATCAATGTCAAAGGACGGGCAACATTTCTAAACGTCACCAAGTTCCCCTAACATCTTGGCAAGAACTAGAAATTTTTGATGTTTGGGGAATCGATTATATGGGCACATTTCCTTCTTCTTATGGGTTTTCTTACATCTTGGTTGCGGTAGATTACGTGTCCAAATGGGTTGAAGTTGTTCCCATAAAAACTTGCAACTCTAACCCTGTTAAAAAACTTTTCAAAGATATTATCTTCCCTAGATTTGGGGTCCCGCACACCGTTATTTTTGACAGGGGATCCCACTTTTTAGAAAAAAGTTTTGAAGCATTATTAAAAAATATGGAGTTCACCACAAAGTCACCATCCCTTACCATCCTCAGACTAGTGGGCAAGTAGAGGTCTCTAATAGACAAATCAAATCCATTTTAGAAAAAACGGTGGGTCGCACTAGGAAAGATTGGGCGTTAAAAATTAATGACGCTCTTTGGGCATACAAAACAGCTTACAAAACGCCCATTGGAACTACACCGTTTAGACTGATCTATGACTAGTCATGTCACTTGCCAATTGAGTTAGAGCACAAGGCCGGTTGGGATATCAAAAAGCCTTAATTTTAACCTCTCTTCCACAGGAGAAAACCGTCTTCTCCAATTGAATGAGCTTGACGAACTTAGGATGACTGCCTATGAAAATGCCAGAGTTTACAAGGACCGAACCAAAATGTGGCATGATGGTCACATAAGACGAAAGGACATTAGATAAGGGGACCGGGTTTTAGTTTTCAATTCACGATTAAGACTTTTTCCAGGAAACTCAAATCAAGATGGTACGGCCCCTATATTGTCAAATGTGCCTATCCTCATGGTACATTTTTGTTGTGGGATAAAGTCTTAGGAGAATTTAAGGTCAATGGACACCGACTCAAAAGATACATCACCGCTGAAGACCTTGTCACTTCAGATTCAAATAAACAATCATCCCTACAAGATCTGACCTTGTCCGACCCCACGAGTTCACCAAATCCCAATAACTGATCATTTTCTGTCAAACCACGACGTTAAACACGACGCTAGTTGGGAGGCAACCCAACGCTATCTTTCCTTCCATCTATTTCTTTCCTTGTTTTTCTTTTGTTCTACTTTTTATCTAAACCACATGTATCTCATGTAGCACTCGTAGGAGTCATGGCATGTCGATTGCGGCACTATGCCCCTAGCCGCCTATCATATGAGGAGTATGGGGGGCTGTAGACTTACCCATATCCCAACTCCCCTTACTAGGGGAAACTTTCACCTCCGCAACAGTGATCTTATTCCCTCCATATCGGCCTAAGGGTTGCTCGGGACGAGAAAAACTCTAAGTCCAGGGTGGGGATGGGTGGTACGTGATACACCCCATTATCTTCCCTTTTTTCCACATTTCTTTTTTGTACCTTTTATTATATTACATGTACTTTTCTTTTTCTAGAAGTTTTGGCCTTTATCTAGTCGGCCCATTAATTAGACATATATCATTTTACCCCAAATTGAATTTTGTAAACTTTTTGCAGAGACTATTACAAATTGCCATGTCTGAAACCACCATGTCACCTAGGATCCTTAATAACATCACTCCTCATAATAGTTGGCAAGTCATAAGGAATCGATCAAAACTAAACATAATTTTCCCTATATTTAAATAATGGATTATCTTGTTATAAAATTTGTATGATGTGATTTATAAGAATACTCTAACTAGAGAAATGACACTCTCTGACAAAAATATATGAATTTTTTTTTTGAAAGTTATAAGCACAAGAACATCTCTTCCTTCCCTCTATTTTTCTTCTAAAAAAGAGAAGCAAAGAATCACCACCAGACAAAAATCAAGTCCGGGGTGGCATGCTTTCCAAAATGAAAACTCCATACCCCCACAAAGGGGCGTACCATCAAAAGATGCCAAAAGTGCACATGAAAAAAAATTGTGACCAATGTAGCCACAACTCCATAAATTTATATCCCGAGTCGAATAGAGGAGGGATCAATATATTTTCATCACTTCTTTTTGTGTTTTCACACCCCCAAATTTGTCCTATTATTGTGCAATAACTTTAAAAAAAAAGTAAAAAAAATTGAGAGTGTCAAAGCGAAAGTAAGAGATTCCTATTTTTCTACAAATTCTTATTTTAAAAGCTAGATTTGACAATTATTTTGATAGGGAATATAGAATGTTATGCTATGTGGTTCTAGGAGATCGGGTCACTTGGCCAAAATTTGGAGGTGAGGATTGTAGTGATGTTATTAAGGTGAGTATGGCATATTGGGAGTATAAATTGGACTTTATTTGTGATTTTACTTGCTTGAGGACAAGCAAAGATTCAAGTCTGGGGTATTTTGATAAATGTGTTTTCATCACTTTTATTTGCATCTTTTAGATATCTTTTTATGATTGTTTTGTTGTTTATTTTCTTATTTTTATAATTTGTTACATTATATTATATTTTTATCTTCAACAAGAATTTTAATCATATTTTCTTGGATTTTGTAGGAAATGGGATAAATATTCTTGGAGTATAATTGCACAATTTGCAGCAGTCCTGTATTTATTGTATATCTGTCACCAAAAGTGCCATAACTCTTGCATCCAAAGTCCAAATTGAGTGTACAAGTATTAATTGGAAAGGAAATTTAATTTCCTAAAAGAATATCCTATTATTTGGACCGCTTTTGTCCGTTTCACGGGAGTGAAATACATTCGAAATCTCTTCTTTGGGAATCTGCATTGAAGAGAGTTACATGGTCAAGACAATTAAAGTCTATCAAATTCCTATTGACCAAATCTTGAAAATTCAAAAGGATAGCTCCCTCTCTCCCCCACCCCTCTTTTTTTTTGATAGCCTACCCCTCCTTCTCCTATAAAAGGAAGGTCACTTCCTCCTCCCAAGCATCATCTTTTGTATCATCTTTGTACGGGATTTTTGAGCAATATTCTGGTGTTCTTATGTTATTGTTCTTTCCATCAATAAAGAATAGTTTTTGCAAGCCAAGTATTTCTTTCAATTGTTGTTCTTTTACTTTACTCGTTTAGATCTAGTTTCTTCTTCCTATTATTCTTCTGTGGACTGGAGCAAGGGATTCAGCGTCGGCCATTTCATTGACTCTAGCCGAAGGAACTATCGTTTAGTAAGACTAGACTATGGCTAGAACTCTTCTTCCCTCCATATCCCTTTTTTCCACAAGCATGAGTGAGTAGACTTCTATCGAGGCAAGGGGAATAATCCCTTAGCCATGGTTTTAACGACTTTTTCTTAAACAACTAGATGGTAATTGATTTTAATTAACGGTTGATCTTCGGATCCCACGTTAACCCGGATGGAAATGACAATGGAAATCCGGATTTAGAACAATAAAATCGATTGCATAGATGTTTTGATATGACCGTGGATTTTCATCTTTTAGGATGATAAACTAGGAAGTATGAGCACCAAGACCAATGGGCTCATGTGGAGTTTATCTCTTGTGAGTTTTTAAATTCGCAAACCTTCATCGAATCGTCACTTAAGAATTAGTTGTTATCGCCTAGGCTAAGGTGGTGAAAACCCCTACGAGCCTCGATTCTCTCTCTTTGATTTCAACCTCCGTTGATTTGCTTTCTTTACTTCTAGTCTTTTTCCATTCACAATAGTCTACTTGTGCTAACAATTGTTTCTTTTCCTTGTGACAGAGGTAAAATAAATTCTTATTATAACATTGTTACTTTGTATTTATTTCTTATTTTAGTGCAATCAATCAAACCCCAAACCCAACTTTTACTTTCCGTTCTAAATCTGAAAATACAAAAAAATAACAAAATAGTTCTTCAAAATAATTGGGATAAAAGAAACAATCTTAAAAAGTTGTCCTGTGGGATCGACCCTTTCTATACTAGCCTTAAACGGAAAGTTGAAAAAGGATTAAACTCTAGGATAATTATCTTAGTGATTGTAAGTGCTAAGCAACACACTAACAGTGTGCCACCCCGAACTTAGGGTTTGGCGCAATTTTGGCTATTTTTGTTTCTTTTTTATGGATGGAGGGGTATGAAGATGATAAAAGAAGTGTAGAATAGAGTTCAGATCAGAATGCAACTTGATTTACAATTTAGTGCACGGGGTGGTTCTCTTTATCATACTCTGCTCAAATAATAACTTAATGAGGATCTGGTAGAGATTCCATGTTATTGTTCCACTTGTTAGTTAGGAAGCACAATGTGTTTGATCCCTATCAGTTAGACAGACACTTGTCATTTTTGCATAAGGATCGTGATGTTAGGATTCATAAGCTTCACAAGATGATTTCAATCAATAGGCTAGTTTCAGAAAATGGTCCTTTTGAGGATCTGCTTCGAATAAGGAGGGTATAATGATGCAAAGAAAGCATAGAGAGAGAAACTAGCTAGCTACGAAATAGCTATTATTGAAATGAAAAAGCGTCAAAACTTCATCAAGTTTCTGTTCAAATTTTTTGAAAACTTATAAATTTTGAAAATTTTGATCAAAATTGCAATGGTGAAATTTTAAGTATGAAAAAGATGGGTGTAGGTGGGAAGTGAAGTACGTACCACCCACCCTCCACCCCGAACTTAGAAATTTGCTCATACCGAGCAAACTATAAATCCGAGATGGAGGGGAAAATTCATGCCGGTTGGACCACCAAATGTGGTTGTGTTTCAATCAGCGTGCGTCCTCCATCTGAAAGTCTCAAAAATGAAGATTAGTCAAAACTTAAGATAGCATCGTGCGATGTGATGTCTGTTCAGTGCAAAAATTTCTTAAAAAGTAAAAACAAAATTAAGGAAAAATTCTAATTTAAAAGTAAAAACAAAATTATTGATCGGGTTGCCTCTTGACAAGCGCCTTTGTTTTACATCGATGGCTCGACGTGAGTCCTTGAATTTTATGGTGGATATGTTGGGTTGATAAGATCCATCATTGCTTCAGTGCCTATGTTGGCTGAGGTGAAATATCTCTTTAGGCATTGGCCGTTAGCCACAAATTCTCCTGACTGTTCACTCCATAAGTCGAAAGATCCATGTAGGTAGATGCTCTTGACAATGTAAGGTCTAGCCCAGTGAGAATGGAGTTTTCCTAGGAATAACCTCAGTCTTGAGTTGAACAGTAAAACTTGGTCTCTCACTTGAATGTCTTTTCTTTTTATATGACCATCATGCCAAAGTTTGGTGCATTCTTTGTAGATTCGTGCATTCTCATAAGCTATCATCTGGAGTTCTTCCAGCTCTTGAAGTTGTAGAATCCTGGCTTCGCCTACTTTCTTCATGTCAAAATTTAGTTGTTTGATTGCCCACCATGCTTTGTGTTTGAGTTCTACAGGAAGGTGGCATGACTTTCCATAGATTAAACGTAATGGTGTAGTTCCGAGAGGAAACTTAAAAGAGGTACGGTAGGCCCACAAGGCGTCATTGATTTTCACTGAACAATCTTTTTAGTCACGACCTACTGTCTTTTCCAAAATAGCCTTGAGTTGACGGTTAGAAACATCTATCTGCCCACTTGTTTGTGGGTGGTAGGGAGAGGCTACCTTGTGTGTCATACCATATTTTCTTAACAATGCTTCAAAGCTTCTTTCTAGAAAATGAGAACCTCCGTCGGATATCACAGTGCGTGGGACTCCGAAATGGGGAAAAATAATATCTTTGAACATCTTGATAACTAGTTTGGAATCACTAGTTACAGTTGGTATGACCTCTACCCATTTTGAGATGTAATCCACTGTGACTAGGATGTAGGAAAATCCATGTGAAGATGGGAATGGACCCATGTAGTCCACACCCCAAACATCAAAAATCTCAACTTCTTGCCATAGTTTAAGTGACATATCATCTATTTTCATAATGTTACACATTCCTTGACATTTGTCACATGATAAAACAAAACTGTAGGAGTCTTTGGATATGGTCGGTCAAAAGAAACCACATTGCAAGACCTTCAAAGCAATTTTCTTAGAACTCATATGGCCTCCAACTAGGCCTGAGTGACATTGCTCTAAAATAAGTTGGGCTTCCTCCTCAGTGATACAACATCTATAGAGGCCATCAACATAGAGCTTGAATATGTACGGTTCATTCCAGTAGATACTGCTTCACATTATGCATGAATTTCTTCAGTGTATTTTCGGTGCATTCAGGGTGGATGACACCAGCAGTGAGATAGTTCACATAATCTGAGTACCAAGGGGTAGCTTCTGAAACTTTCATTAGTTGGTCATCCAGAAGAGAATCTTTAATTGGGATATTCTCAGTTTCCAAGGTGTGGATGCGACTTAGGTGGTCTGCTACAACATTCTCTGTACCCTTCTTATCTCTTATCTCTAAATCAAATTCTTGCAAGAGTAGAATCCATATTATCAACCTGGGTTTTGCATCCTTCTTCACCAGGAGGTAACGGATAGCGGCATGATTTGCGTAGACAATGACTTTAGAATCAATGAGATAAGATCGGAATTTGTCAAAGGCATACATGACTGCAAGGAGTTCCTTTTCAGTAGTCGTGTAGTTCCTCTGAGCTTCATCGAGGGTCTTAGATGCATAGTGGATTACATAGTTTCTTCTCTATACATTGGCCTAAAACATCACCCACAATGTAATCACTGGCATCACACATAATTTCAAATGGGTGATCCCAATCAGGAGCTCTGATGATGGGTGTTGTTGTAAGGGCATGCTTTAGGTTATTGAAACTCTTGACACATTCTTCATCAAAATGGAAATTAGCGTCCTTTAGCAACAAATTCATCATCGGGTTGGTTATCTTGGATAAATCCTTTATAAACTGTCTGTAAAAGCCGGCATGACCAAGGAAAGCGCAAACTTCTCTTACATTTGTCGGGATAGTGAGTTTGGAAATCACTTCGATTTTCGTTCTGTCTACTTCGATCCCTCGGATGCTAACTCTATGACTAAGGACAATGCCTTCCTTTACCATAAAGTGACACTTCTCCCAGTTCAACACAAGATGTGCTTCTTCACACCATTTAAGGACTAGGGAAATGTGCTTCAAGCATGAGTCGTACAAATCTCCATATACAAAAAAATCATCCATGAAAAATTCCATGATAGTTTATATGAGACTAGTAAATATAGCCTCCATGCAACGTTGGAAAGTTGCAGGCGCATTGCAGATACCGAACGACATCCTTCTAAAGGCATATGTTCCAAATAGGCAAGTAAAAGTTGTTTTCTCTTGGTCATCTGGATGTATAGGTAATTGATAGAATCCAAAGTAACCATCGGGATAACAGAAATATTCTTGGTGGGCCAACCTTTCTAGGACTTGATCAAGAAAAGGCATCAGAAAATGATCTTTTCAGGTTGCTTTATTCAACTTCTTGTAATCAATACACATCCTCCACCCAGTGACTGTTCGAGTGGGGATGAGTTCATTGTCTTCATTCTGTATCACAGTAGTTCCACCCTTCTTCGGGACAACATGCACGAGACTTACCCATGGTGAATCGGAGATCAGATAGATAATTCCTGTCTTGAGCAACTTTATAACTTCAAGGCAGACAACTTCTTTCATATTCAGATTAAGCTTCCTTTGGTGTTCAATAGTGGACTTGTGATCTTCCATCATGGGGATTTTGTGCATGCACAATGCTTGATTGACCCCGACGAGATCACTCATCTTATAGCCTATGGATTTTATTCTTTCTTTTAATTCTGTCAAGAGTTTATCTTCTTGTATAGCTGTTAGATCATAATTTATGATGACTGGGCAGACTTTGTGGTCCTCTAGAAACACATACTTCAATCCCTCAGGTAAGGGCTTCAATTCATGAGCTTGTGGTTTCTCACATGATTCTTCAGTAACATCCACAACTTTTAGTTCCTCAATCTTGGCTTCAGGATCTTCTTCAGCAGTATCGAGGTGGAAAACATAACTTTTCACTTGTTCGTCAACTGAACTTTCTGCATTCAGATTAGTAAGGGTCATCCCTAAAGAATATTCTTGTTTATAATCCTCCTGCATGAGGAATAACATCTTCTCTATGCACTCAATCAAGTAAACTTCTTCTTGCATGCTTGGTCTTCGCATACTTTCAAAAACTTTGAACTCGAGAGTTTCTTTACCTAATCTGAGTAGCAAAGTTCCTACTTCAACATCAATTAGAGCTCTTGCAGTGGCCAGGAACGGACGTATGAAGATGAGAGGGTATCTAGTGTCTTCCTTTATGTCCATGATGATGAAATCACATGAAACATAGGAATCTTTGCCTACCTTGACATGGACATCTTCAATGATACCCAAAGGAAGGGTTACTGTGGCATCTAACTTACAAAACACAAGATTAACTAAGCGGAAGCGAATCATTTGCAGCGGATTATTGAAAATCACTAAAAATTAAAACTTTTTGCAAAGAGATTCAAACATAAGAAATCTCTTACATCAAGAACCAATGTATAACATTTACATCCTGATTCATAAGTACATAAATTGTATCATCTCTTCTTGAGGATTACAACACCAGCTGCCCTAGTAATATTATATACAGACAACATAAGAACCTCGAGGCATCAAGCCAAAATCTCAGATTGGTTCATTAAAACACTAACTATAAACTCTGAGGACCTGAGAGTACAAAGACGACACATAGGACTACTATCTATACAAAACTTGGCAGCCAGTGCCTCCACCTGAGTTATCACTATTGTCCCTATTGTTGCAGCTGCTTTTCCCTTACTATAGGGTTCATGCTTCTTCTTCTGCGTTTACCTACAAAGTTGGATCCCACGGGGGTGAGACAATTGTAAATTGCCCCAGCGGGAGATAAAACTCTCTGCCAAAACATTGTTATAACAGTTTATAATAATAAAATTGAGCAGGAGTTCTTATATATTAACAGCAGTATTAGTCATTAAATGAACAGAGCAATGTAATCTCCTTTCCTAAGGAGAGCTTGCATTTATCCATGATAGGATCATAATTCATCTATCTACTTGAAATGAGTATAAAGAGATATGAATAACATCTATCAACTAGAGATGCATAAAAGAAATGTAACATTAACCAATGAATTTCCATATTCAATCCTTAATATAGGGAATTCTCATCCCTCAACCACATCATTACCATGCTTATCAAAACTAGGTATTTAAACCCTTAGTTCATCACTGAACACTGTTACCACTTGTTAGGTAACTATTACCTCTAGATCCTCAGACCTGGGTATACATGATACTTGTTACACAAGCATCTCACATGGCTCACAAGGCCCATTAAGTGTCTTGTCACCTTTCACTAGGCAACAACTTATTCATGTGACTCATAAATTCCATGCACATTTTTGTTACTTTTGCTAAGCAACAACATTACTAAGGCACACAAGGCCAGTCATCATTTTGTTATATAAACGTCATAGCTCAAATATGGCTATGATCATCATCTCATGATATCTGCATGGTTATCAGTCATGATATCATTCATACAAATCGTTGATCACACCATGTGATACACTAGTAACACCACTATTCCTTCACCAGGATTAGGGTTTACTAACAAATAGGGCTTTTCATTCCCTTTACCCAAAACTAGGGTTAGGGTTTCCCCATTCTACATTAAATTAGGGTTTCATGCTCATATTATTAGTTCAACCCTAATGTATTGCTCAATACCTTTAGAAGCATCCAAAGATGTCATAAGTATATGCTTATGATCACTATTCTCAACATATTTCATTAATGATCATCAATTCAAGGTATGAGTTCATTTCTCATCCTTATCATGGTATGATCACATCATACTCATTGATTTGGGTTAACCCTATTCTCAAAGTATATTAGTCAACATTTATCAAAGTACATTGAGTTCATTACATATTTATTATAACAATTGCATATCACACACTTCATGTGTTTCTTATCCAAGAATATTGGATTAGGGGTTCACTAAGGTATGTCTAACCTGAAATGCTGAATGTAATATCTATCATGTCTTGATGTATCAGTTTCTTATCATTTCCATCTTGCTTAAGTTAATCAACTAACCTTGTATTAAGGTATTTCCCTATTAATAATTTATCCACTAACTTGTCACTTTCATCATACAGTTCATAGGTTACACCTTAGAATTGTCCAGCTGTCTTTAAGGATATGGACTTATCCAATGGTTAGGCATTGTTGAATATAGGATAAACCATTATCCACCACTTTAGGTAATTCAACTCTTAGGATATTATCCATATCACTATTTAGTATAACATACATCATTCCTAAGAGTTTCATGTCATCATCATTGTAAAGTATATAGGGTTGTCACACATGCATGAATTTAGATATATAATAATCTAGACATCATCTTGTGCTTTAGACCTTTATTCATTAGGGTATCAACACTGTCATTTATATAGTTCATCAACTTTACCCTTCATGGTTATAACATCCTCATCTTACTTGATTGTAATAACCACATCCTACTTTAGTGTATTGGCCATTATACCATTACTATGGTTGCAGATATTATCATATGGCATCATCATGGGTTTAAGTCTCACTTCACATCATTTTTCAGGGTTTCCATAATATTATTATTAATTAAGGCTTCATATGACATTACCCTAGATTAAGGTTTCTCATAACATTAATCTCAATTAAGGATTCTCATAAAATCACCCTCAATTAGGATTTCTCATGGATTCACCCTCAATTAGGGTTTCACATGGAATCACCCTCAATTAGGATTTCTCATATCATTTCCCTAAATTAGGATCATACTATCAACATGGATTAGAATTTCACCTATCATTTCTTTCAATTAGGGTTATGATTCATTAACCTTCATTATTAGGGTTTCATGATCTCCCTATCAAGGATCATACCCTAATTACACATTCATTCATATTGAAAGTGTTAAGACTTAGCCATTATATGGTTATCATTCATGTAGGAAGTCCTCCCCTCTCTCATCTTCTATAAGATGATGCTTACTTCAGATTTGATTAGACTAAGTCACTCAACTTGAAATAAGAATTGATACCATGGATTATGTCATCACCATCATGAACATTAGTGATTAATTATTCAAATGGTACTAATCATCCAATCTCATTAAGGGTACCATTATTATAATCACCATTGGATTACATAATGTAATTGTTCACTTAAACAATTGACCTTCAATTACTTTAAGTGTTCATACAATTTGGTTAGTTATCTTCCAAACAACCTTGGTCACTTAGACCTCAAATGGTCTTGACCAATCAGACCTCAAACAGTCTTTCTTATAATACCTCAAAACGGTTTAAAATCATTTAGACCTTCAAACGGTCTTGAACATACCAATGAAACCGTTTGGTAAAGGTGGTGCTTGAAATTGTTTGCTAAAGCAAGTACTTGAAACCGTTTGCTAAAGTAAGTACTTGATACCATTTGCTAAAGCACTCATGAGATCGATTGGGCCTCAAACATTTTGGGATCGTTTGGTCCCAAATGTTCTTGAGACTGTTTGGTCCAAACCTCCTCAAAACTGAATGGACCAAATATGGTCTCCACCAATCATGTTGATTTAGGGTTTCCAATGTTGATCCCCTGACCGATTGAATTCATGTAACCACTCATCAATTTAACCTAACACCATACTTAAAGTGAGCTTAATGGGTAATCCTTCAACTGATTTAACCCTCATTTGATCACCAATTAGGGTTTTGAATCAATTGGATTAGGGTTTCAGATCAATGAACCTTTACTATTAATCAATGTGAAACTAGTTGCCTTGAAATCATTGGGTCACCATCCAATTTGGGCATGACCTAACCTCAAACGGTCTTGAGGTCATTTGGATGACCTCCAAATGGTCTTGAGACCGTTTTCCCATCTCAACATCCAAATCCATGACATCCAATTAGGGTTTGGATCAAAGGATTGATCACCAAATCAACATTTGATTGCAAATCGACTTGGTATCTTTAGATTTTCAAACACCTAACCATACTCAACCGTAGGCCTCCAAACGGTTTTGGGTGACCCCCAAACGGTCACCATTTGGGTGATTCCCAAATGGTTTTGAAACCATTTGGGTCAATCAACCCAAAGAACTAACTCAATCAAATTAGAAATCAACACTTAACCCGATTAGGGTTTGGTGATTGATTGTCCTTCAACTCATGAACCAATTGAAACTAATCAATTATAATTAGTGGCTCATTAACCAAAATAATTATAAAAAAATCTCCAAATGGTAAACCCTGGTCAACACCTCCAAATGGTTTGAAACCGATTGCCCTTAAAAGGTTTGTGAAACCATTTGCTCCTAAACGGTTTAAAAATCGTTTGCTCCCAAACAGTTTGGGAAACCGTTTGAGCAACTATATGTAAACCGTTTGCCTTTGATATTTAGTGAGGTGTATGCTTATGATGATTTCATCATCATCAAGCTCTAAACTCACGAAACCATCTGTGATTTTTATGGTGGTTGCATCAATCAACCAAATCAATTAACGTGAATGTAGAAATGATCATTATTTGATAAGGAATTGAATGCAATAACAAAATCAAGGGTTCATGTTATAAAACCCACCTCCAATTGAGATCCAAAGCTCCAAAATCACGCCAACAATGATGGATGAATCTTTTGCAACTCCCCCTAGGCTCGTCCTCAAGCTTTTGCTTGAAAAGATTGGCTAGGGTTGAAGAGGAGATCGAAATAAGAAGAAATCAATGGTTTATTTTCGATTTCCACCATGGAATCAAGGTGAAAAGGGGTCAATAACCTTACCAAAAGGTTGGTGGTCGTCCTCCAGGTCCTCCCTAGCTCCCTTGGTCATTTTCCAAGCAAGGAGAAGAAGTGGAAACGGAAAAGCCTTTCATTTGGCTTGGAAAAGGTCTTTTTATAAGAAATTCAATGAGAGAGAAAATGTTTTATAAAAAATCTTATTAATTCCGAAATTGTTGCCACCTATTCCCCCTTGGTTTCTTGTATACAAAGGAATATCTATCCCCACCGATATCCCTTCCATTATCCAAGAATTAAGGGAAAAGAAATTAAGCACCTTAACCCTTATAATAGTAATTTCCATATTTGAGTGGAAATTCTTTTTCTTATAATAAGGTAAGTGGATTTTCACCTCCTTAGGATATACTCGTGCCTTTGCAAGTCTCAAGGGCGTCCACACACATCTGAATCCAACCATTTTAATTTTGGTTGAAAGCCCTTCAATTATTTTATTTATTTTTGCATTAAATTGAATTAGGGTTTCAATTGGGCTTGAATCTTGATTATTTTAATATCAAGATTCTCTCTCCTCCAACTTAATTCAAATGAGGCGCCCCTCCCATTTTCTTTACTCTACATAATGTAAAGAAACATTAGGGACCTTATTGAAGTGGTAATTTGTATATTGAACCCTAGGTTTTGGGTAAATTACACATTACACCAAAATTGGGTTTTAATGCACAAATATTATTCAACAAGCTCTATCTTGGTGCCCAAGCTTGTGGAAACCATACCACTATATCATATTAATTCTTATGATGTATCAACATCAGAGGAACATATTATCATGGAACATTTGCAAGTTAAACCCTTAACTTGGTTAATTTGCACATTAGTCCAAAATGAGCAAACATTGCTTCAACATTGTTCAAACAGGACCAAAATTGAAATATAAGTTCCTCATGAGCCCTAATTACATTTCACAAGATAAAATTAAGCATATAATGACCTTTCTTAATCAAAACACCTAGGGTTAAAACATAACCCATGTCAGGGATGTTACAAATTATAAACCCCTAACAAGGATTTCGTCCCCAAAATCCTAGATAAAGGAAGATAGATGTTATTAATTCATCATACTATCTGTTCTCCACATAACATCTCATTGTTATGGGGACATCATAAAACTTTGATCAACACAAAGTGTTTCCATACAAGATTCTCATAGAATCAACACACAAGACACATGCTCCACTGTTCTTCATCATTGATTGTGGAATTAATTTTGTATCAAGTAACACTTTTCTTGTTTAGAGAAACATCATACATTCTTTATTAATATCATGTTTATGCAAAGCATAAACCCCTAACATATGATGTTCATACTATTTTATATAATCAAACTAATTTCATAGTTGACCACTTCAGGTAGCCAACATAAACCATCTGATATTTCTCAGATACCAGAATATTTCACCTTGGTATCTATCACATGTGTTGAAAACACATCACATATTTATCTTCCTTTCATCTTGGAATATTAATTGTTACATATGTCTTCACCTTGGAACCAAAGTCTAAGATAAACTAATACTTTTCTAAGTATCCATCACATGACCATTTTTATCTTATGCACATCAAGTGTCCTAAGACCCACTTGATTGCCATGTCCCTGAAAGGAAAGAAAACAAGGATTCATATTCCTCTTATTAATTCATGTATTTTCAACTATTCATGAACCATTTACTCTTTATCTCATCCTAGGTTCCTTGCCTTCAGCATAGGAATTTATAAGGATGATTACATAACATTATCCCTTTCTTTATTATTATTAGTATGTTTTATGATCATATTATGATCTTATCACATTTCCCATTTCCTCATTATGGGAAAGATCTCATTTCATGATACTCATTAGATTCTATCGAATGACTACTTGATCAGAGTAATAAAAAAGATTACAATCTAAGAGTTTCCATACTCATTTTATCATCAATATTTGTATACCTGGCCAGGGTATATAAATACTGAGATAAGGTAGTATGCACTTGTATACTGTCATATTCTCCTTTTCATATTATCACAAGTATAAAACTTAACATTACTAGATTTTATCTAGGCATCTCTTCAATACCTCATCTTCTTCTCATAGAGGTAAGAGCAACATGAAACATCTATAATGTTTATTATGCAAAATATAAGTCCTCATAGGATTAATCAAAGAAAAATCAATCAATTACCTTCTCATTTTAACTCAGGAAATCATAAAAGACATATTAGAATGGTATTATTTTGTCTAACATGTCATGATTTGTGGATGGTTCACTGCCTCAGGCTGATTCTGCCTCAGAGGTTGATTCACCATAACATTTCTAACTGAGCAATCTTTTGCCAGATGTCCTACCTATCTACATTGGTAGCAAATTCTAGGTGCCAAGTATGGTCTAGAGGGTTCTTTACCCTTTCTTTATAACCAGTGCCTTGGTGCACTAGGCCCTGGTTGTACCGATGGTAACAAAAACTTCTTCATTTTGGAACTACTAGGCCTTTGTTCCTAGATTTGGATAAGCCTTTTCTCAATTCTTCCTTTATATTCCTTTTCAGGACAATTAGGTCTGATATGTCCAGGCTTCCTACACCTATGGCAGATCCTGGTTTCAGATTGTATCCTATTCCTTTCATCATTATTCATTGCTCCAACAGGCTGATGTTAAGCAGGAAACCTATTGGAGTTCAACACTTCATCATTTCCTAATGCTTCAACCTGTTGATGTTGGTTACAAATCCCGTTGATGTCCAAAACATCATCATTAGGGGCTGGTAATCTAGGTTGTATTGCTAATGCTCGATCCACTAAATACATCATGGTTGCCCTGAGTTCCCCAATAGTGATACCTAAGGAAGGATTTCTTATCATGGTTGGATTAGCTAGGGGATTCTCAGGCAATTGTTCCTCTCTTGCCTGCTCCCCTGCACCTCTTCTTAGTGCAGCATTGCTGCTTTCTACAGCAAACTCCTCATGTGACCCAGTCATCTTCAAGTTATTTTTCTCCTATAAGAGTAGAAGGCACTATCAGATACACTGGAAGACACTAGAACAGACTCTACTACCTTAGTCCTATGTCTCTATAGACTCAGCAAACCTAGAGCTCTGATACCACTAAATTGTGGCATCCAACTTACAAAACACAAGATTAACACTACTACAGAAATGGCTTATGAAGTCACTTTCCAGGTGTCGGTTATTAACTAAGTACCGACGCCTAAAACCTACAGTGTTGGTTTAAAACACAAACCGACATATATTGGATAGGAGTGGCCAGACACGGGTATCACTTTCTATTTAGCGTCAGTTCAAGAATAAACAACCGACGCCTATAAACACCCGCCAAATCCAATTTATCCAATGAAAAAAATTAGGTCCAAAATTTAACTAACAGTGTCGGTTATTAAATAAATAACTGACGATGAAAACCTTTTCGCGCGGGACATTTTTATCGTCGGTTATATTCCCAAAACCGATGCCGATTTGTTTACCCGCGCTGTCCGCGCCAAAATTTATACACCCCTATGGTGTCAGTTTTTTCTTAGTGACCGACGCTGTTATGTTGTAGCGTCAGTTTGTTAAAGAACCGACGCTTAAGGTTAACTTAACTGCACCCACACGAGGGACTCTTCCCCTTTCTCTGTTTCATTCCTGATTCTTCAGTTCGTGTAACTAGGTCTGGCGATTTCTTCTCTGCTGGTGCCGCCGCCGCTCGATTGCTTCTCTGCTGGTGCTGCCATTGCTCGCTGCTCGTATCCTCTCCTCTCCTCGCCGCTGCCCCCGTCGGTGGCTACTTTGGTCACCCGTCTGCTCCTCTCCTCTCCTGCTAGGTCTCTGCTCCTGGTCGCCCGCTCACCGCCGCCGCCCGTTTGTTGCTTGCTACTCTGGAAACCCACCCTCTCGCTCGCTGCCGCCGCCGCCCTCTTTCCTACTCGCTGCTCCTATAGGTATATCCTTTTCCTCCTCTTCTCCACCATATTGTGAAAACACAGGTCGGCACGGCCGTGCTGCGTAGCACGGCCGTGGTGGCTGATTTTGTGCTATATTGCTCAATTATGTGTGTATATTTGTGTATTTACTATTTTGTGCTATTTTGTGCTATTTTGTGCTTGCATATATTTGTGTTTAGGGTTTAGGGTCACATGTGGGTCTTCTATTTCTAAATTGATTATGTGACCCTAATTAATACATTATAACAGAATTGAATCATGTATTTGTGTTGTTGTAGGTGTTGTTGACTTACTGTTCAAATCTTTGATATATGGAATCATGGTTTATTTACTGTTTATTATTTACTGACAAGCATGATTAAATGATGTTACACAAAACTTAGGATATGAATGATGAAACTAGGATTGTAGGTATAAGAATGACAACACATGTATTAATTTGTTGGCCTAGAAACCCGTCCAAAATTTACTCATTAGGAGTAAATCTTGGATAGTCCCCAGTGTGGGACTGTTCTTGAACACCTAATCTCACTTAGGATGTAAGTGTATAATGTGTATTGGGTTTTTGAGAAAATTTAGGTAGCATTTCCCCGTTTGTTCTCTAAGTACATATGGAGCACCGACACTATAGGAAATTCTTGGAAATATTCCGCAAGCTACATATCAACATTCCGCTGGTGGAAATGATTGAGAAGGTTCCCACCTATGGGAGGTTCATTAAAGATATAATCAAAAAAAAGAGGCAGATCAAAGATACTGATGTATGCAGGATGAATGAAATGGTGAGCTCAATCATTCTTGGGAGCTTACCAGAGAAGAAGAAAGACCCGGGGAGTTTTTATATCCCATGTTCAATAGGTGACCGACATTTTCCACAAGCACAGTGTGATTCGGGTGCCAGCATTAATCTTATGCCTCTGTCCACATTTCAAAAGCTTGGGTTGAAGGAGATAAAGAAATTGGCAGCAACGATTGAGTTGGAGGATGGGTCCATTGTAAGGCCATATGGAGTGTGCGAGGATGTACTCATCAAGGTAGACAGGTTCATCTTCCCGCTAGATTTTGTTGTCATGGACATGCCACAGCTCCAAAGTTTCAAGATGCTATTGGGAAGGTCGTTCCAAGCTACGGCTGATGTCATCGCTGCCATTGGGAAAGGTACATTGACCTTGGGGATTGGACAGGATCGAGTTCAATTCAAATTGCCACATGACTCATTGGGGACATCTCTTGACAACCCAGGTTAAAGATATCTTTATGTCAAGCCTAGGACATTAAACAAGGGCGCTTGTTGGGAGGCAACCCAACTTTAGGTTCAATTTTATGTTTGGTTATGTTCTTTTATGTTTATGTACTTAGTTTTTGCTTAGGTTTTGATAATTTTTGTAAAAATGGTACCCTAACTCGTGTTTTGAAGTGTGCAGAATGTTAAGGTCGATAGTATCGAGTTTGGATCAGTAAACGCTGAAGAAAAGTCGATACCATCGACCCTAGGGTCGATAGTATCGAGATTCCTGAAGATTTACAGAAAAATTGGTTCCAGTAAAGTCGATACCATCGACCCTAGGGTCGATAGTATCAACACTTTTGAGTTCCCAGGCTTTTAGATGCGTCGATTCAACAAAATCACTGAGTCTGGGTTGGTCGATGGTATCGACACCTGCAGGACAGCTACATAAAATAGGCCGTAAAAGGTATCGAAACGAGATTTTTTCGAACCATTTTTTGCAGAGGAAAGATGGATGAAGCAAGTCACGTATTAGAACCACTAAGACACAAAAATGGGCCACAAAAAGGAGGGAGATAGCAAGCATCACTTGGTCTACTTGAGCATCTAACCATCCTTCTTCGCCACACTTCAAAGCGAATGGTGCCGTTGTTCCACCTCTTAAGTGAGAATGTTGACTATGAGGCCATAGTCATGTTCAAGCTTAGGGGGGGTGTTAGAACAACCCTCTATATTAGTTTTTACTTACTTATTCATGTTGATTTTACTTTTGAGATATTAGTTGTTTTTATTTCTAGGTTTACCGCTTTTGTAGGATCCACATCTATCTAGTGTAATCTGTGGAGAAATAAATGCATGGTTTCAATTGAAAGTTTTACTCTTGGATTGTGTGCACATGAAAATATGAGCATATTGAAAACTTTTGGAGCTTATTCTTGTGAGTAATTGAGTGGCATAACTGAGGAAGTGCTTGGGTGAGTCGGCTTCAGGACACGGGGACATGAATGACCATCTTTATTGTCCAAGGAAAAGTGATTGACAAGGATGTTTGAGCCCAAACCGACCAAACGCTAACGTGACCTTAGACTAAAGTTTAAGAGAGAAATCCTTCAGTTACCCTATACACAGGTCTTTAGAGAGGGACATATGATATTTTCAGAAGGTTTTGTCAATTAGTCTTGTGATCTAATCCACCGCAATTTCATTCACACTCCACCATAAGAAATGGGAGCACATTACTGTCTTTCACTCTTTGATTGCATACCATGTAGATAGGTCTTTCATTACAACTATTTTCACATTTTTTGCATGAGAATGAAAAAAAAAAGATAGAGTAGTTATACATGCACATTATCCTTAGGTGCATGTCATAGTAGTTGCATAACTGTCATTATGTAGTTGCATTTACATCTTTTGAGCATATTGTACACCATGTATCTTATGTTACTCTGAAAACATTAAAGGTGATGAACTTGTTCCATACCCTCCAAATAGAATGCTTCAGATGCACAAGTATGTAACAAGAAGTGATCCCGACATATAATTCGTTGTCATCTATGAAAATAAGGGCTTGAAAAAAATTGAAAAAATTGAAAAAAGAGAAGAAAAAAAAGATTAAAAAAAAAGAATTGAGAAGTAAGTAGGAATGAGAGGGAGAAAGGAAGTTGTTCTCACTTACATACTAAGAAGAATAAACACATGGTGTAGTTTTCTTAGATATTCCATCTCACCTTGAGACGGAATGATAGTGCATGCATCATTCCACTAAAAATGTAACATTAGGACATTTTCACTTGCATTTTGCATCATGATAGGTCATTAATTTTTGTATTGCATGATTGACTATTATGTGCTTCCATCTCTTCCACAACCACCTATCCCATCCACCCGTTGCTCTAATTGGTAGGCCACCCATGATATTCTCCTCATTCATTAATATCAGGAGATCTGCTTCCATTTAGATGGTAGTTAGGAAATGAGCAACGTAGATAGGAGATCACAAGATGCATCAAGTATGGACCAAATGAGTTTATCATATTAACTGCTTTAATTGATAGTGTTTCACTGATTGGGGGATAGACATCTTTTACATAGATCTTTGGTCGCCTGGATGGCAGTTAGTGTTCAGTGGTCAATGAGGGCCGGTTTGTGGAAAGAAAGTGGGGATGATGTAGATTCATTTCATGTATTTATGTCCTGTTGTTGACTTATCTCAACCAGATCCAAAGTTTTGTTTCTCGAGGACGAGAAAGGTTTAAGCTTAGGGGAATTTGATGCATGGGTTTTGAGTCACTTTTATAGGCTTATTTTATATCTGTTTTATGCATGTATTTGTCATTTTCTTGATTATATTTGCATAATTCACTATAGTTGGCCCTTAAACTCTTTTTGCATCAAATTATACTTCTTTTATCATATTTATATGATTTTATATAATCCCCGGACTTCTACACATGTTTCGGCACTTTTTCAGGCACTTTTGCATTGTCCGGAGTCGATACTATCGACCCCCAGGTCGATAGTATCGACATTTCATCAAAAAGCAACCCCCAAATGCGATCTTGGAAGGAATAACCTGTGCCATGGTCGATACCGTCGACAGCGTCGGGATCTGGCGATTTTCAGCACTAAAACGGAGCGTTTTAATCCGACGGTTGAGCTTTTTCGGAGCCGTAAAGTGGTCCTATGACCTAAGAAGAGAACGGACGGCCCGAGGGGGAGAGGACATTGTGTTGCACAACATCCAAGAAGGAGAGAGAGAGATAGGAGACAAGAGACGAAGGCCGTCAACCGAGCGATCCGGGCACCTCCGACGGGCGATTTTGCTGCCGGAAGACTGTAAAATGCACGTTTCTCGAGGAGGATCTCTAGGAACACCTTTGTATCAGGGGTTACACGAGTTTGATCCATGTTTCCCATGTTTTTCTTCTCTACTCCTCTATCTTTCATTGAGATGACCATGCAGGGCTAATCCCCTTTGTCTTTAGGACCGGGAGTAGCCCGGGGATTCATTGTATGACAATTTTATAATAGTAATTCATATTTTATCTCTTAAATCCGTGGTATGATTTCATTTTCTCAATCATATTGTTATGCTTGATCACCATAATAATAATCTAATACCCTTAATTGCTTTGAAAGAAGAATTAACGGTTGAAAAGAGACGAATATCTCATTAGTTAACAAATCCCTTGAACAAGGTGGTGCAAGGTTAATGGTGGATACTGAGAGATCGTTCATAATGCACCGAGTTTAGGGTATAGGTTACTACGAAGGTGGAACCGACCTAGACCTAGGTAGTGAATTGCACCACGACAGTGGGCAATTCTATTTTCAGGCCACTACCCGGATAGAGAGATAAAATTGAGGCATTATATAAAATTTAATACAATGAAAACCCGCGGTGAAACCGCAATCCTAAAGATACCTTTTGAATTTATTAAACCAACATTTAATTGATTGCTTCTTTTGTTTTGTTTTTATTTTTCTTTTAGTTTTAACAACAACTCTCAACTTGTTAATCGGCTTAGCTGATCACGACTAGTTAGTAGGAGTCACCAACAATTCTGAGTATCCCTGTATTCGACTCGGGCCTCACAAAGGCCTGTATTACTTCGACGCGTTCACTTGCGTTTATACGCACAGTAAAATTGCGTCAACATTCATAAATAACTTTATAAATTTTATTAAATCAACCATGATATATCAAATTAATAAGCTATGTCATTGAAAATTAGAGAAACAAGATGGACTAAAATGTCAGCATGTAATCCTCATTTTCCTATATAGGTGTTTCCTTGATACTTATTCTAATAATATCAATCTTATTCCATATATAAGAAGCATGAATTTGCAATGTATTTTCATAAGCTTATATGATCTTTTTTTATATACATCACATTTACCAATTTTCATTACAATGTTGGCAAGTTCATTTCATTAGAATGTATGGTATTCTTTAAATCATGGAGGAGAGAAGCACCCAGTAACCTAGATCTCATGACTAATCTTTTGCTATCTAAACCTAAATTGAAAAATCCACTTCTCCTCAAACTCATATATTTTTTCTAATGTCAATTTCTTCTCCCACTTTTGGACTCTAAGAGAAGAAAGTAGATGTTGGAGTTATTCAAAGAAAAATAAAGAAATCAATGCAAAACCAAATTTCTATTACTTAGATAAAAGAGGAGGAAAAGAAGAAGAAGAGAAAAAGAATGGATTCTTTTTTCAAAACTTTGGGAAAAATCAATCTTACATACACATCATGTTAGTGGTAGATTTCTCTCCCCTATTCTCCCTATTGTTCATCTTAAATCATATCACAAATTTTGGATGGGATGGAAATGAATAAACACAAATTTAGAAATATATATGTAGGTTTAGAATAGTTTGTCACCATTTTCCCTTATTTATACTAAATCGGCTCTAACTATACTATAATCGCTCAACTAGCCACTTAGTTACCTGGTGTCCCACTTAGTTGTCCACTCCAAAAATACTAATTCGAGTGATACTTCTCAAATGAGTGAGAGGTGGGATTTGAATGTCTCCTCAAACTTCTTCCCAATTTGAATGAAACAACCTAAACTCCTCCAACCAATCACTACTTTGTCATATCACCAAATCATTATCTTTGATATATTTGTAATATTTAGAGGTATAACTTAACTACCATATTTACCTCTACTCTAGTTGTGTGTCTTTATACTCATCAGTTTAATTTGGATTCTTTGAATCTTTAAAACATAAAGACATCATTGTTATAATAGTGAATTTTGGTTTACCTTTCATTTGCATCTTTATGTACAAAATGGATTCCAACTCACACACAATCCTCTTTTAAATTTGTTCACATATACATTACTTTCAACCATCTCATATAATCACCTCATCTCAAGTTAGATGGTGAGTATAACACACATATATAACAAAACCAAAGAGGAGAACTTCTAGATTAATCTAAAACAAATTGAAGAGAAGGATTTCTAGATTTAAAATTATCAAATATACTAACTACATATCTAAAATTTTCATAGAGACATCATATCATTACATATTCATTCCACAACTCTATGATATGAAAAGGAAACCAAGTTTGCAACAATTATTATCCTTTATCACATCTCAAACTCAAAGTGAAAAGTGAATTCAATTGACGAAAGCCATAAATATATAATCCATGGTTATGACATTGACTATACTAGCATTAAAAACACTACTATGTCATATCTCCAAATAATTATCTTTGATATATTTGTAACCTTTAGAAGTAATACTTAACTACCCTATTAACTTTTACTCTAGTTGTGTGTGTTTATACTCATAATTCGAATTTGATTCTTTGAATTTCAAAATATAAAGACTTCAATGTTATAATTGTGCATTTTGGTTAACCTTTCATTTGCATCTTTATGTACAAAATGGATTCCAACTCACACACAATCCTCTCTTAAATTTGTTCCCATATACATTACTTTCAACCACCTCATCTAATCGTGTCATCTCAAGTTATCTAAAACAAATTGAAGAGAAGGATTTCTAGATTTAAACTACCAAATATACTAAGTACATATCTAAAATTTTCATAGAGACATCATATCATTACATATTCATTCCACAACTCTATGATATGAAAAGGAAACCAAGTTTGCAAGAATTAACATCCTTTATCACATCTCAAACTCAAAGTGAAAAGTTAATTCAGTTGACTGAAGAC
The DNA here is from genome assembly GCA_963693085.1 of Alisma plantago-aquatica. Taxonomy (NCBI): domain Eukaryota; kingdom Viridiplantae; phylum Streptophyta; class Magnoliopsida; order Alismatales; family Alismataceae; genus Alisma; species Alisma plantago-aquatica. Next base: position 65,877,350 of record OY856412.1, read on the forward strand.
ATAAATATATAATCAAGGGTTGACATTGACTATACTAGCATTAAAATAATATTAATTCCTATATATTCATTTGATACTTGCTACAAGTTTCTCATGGTCTTTTGTTTTGAATTTCTTTTTCCTTAATATATTTTCTTTCTTTAATTGTCGAGCACGGTTAGGAATTTTCTTCTATTTTCATTTCATTTTCATATTAAATTCTATTGGAATAATTTCATGTTAATTGATCAAAGCTACATACAAAAGTTTGGATTTCCTAGTTGATGTAGGGCCAAGCATCATAATAACGGTTCAACTGGAGAAGAATCTGTATGAGTAGGATCTAAGGATTGTGTATAGTAAAAACAAGTAAACAACCACACATTGAGTTGCAATTAGATGGATTGCATGACACATTGAAGCATATACATGTGACTATCACAAGCTAGGCTTCCATTATGCATAAATCAATATAGAAAATCCACTCATTATATTTGTAGTCTAATCACACAATTACTATATTGGATGAGAGCATATAACCCAATATTGTTTCGAAATGGCTTGTCACCTTGCAAGAGGGGAGAACCGTAACCCCTCCTGCTTACTAATTGGGCATCAGACCAACATACTACGTGCTAATAGAAAAGGGGCAAAGGTTCGTACTGGCTAAGAACCTACACGAGATACATTTAAAAAGTAATATCAATGATATGTAACAATAAGTACAAAACACGTGTTGGTTTGCAAGCAAATGGATTGTATGACACATTGAACTATCTAGATATAGCTATAACAGGCCAGGCTTTGACAGCAAGAGCTTAAAAAATAAAAAATGCCCAATCATTTAGAGGGGCTTCGCAATCCAATGATGTAGGATGACGTGGCACCAGTAGAACATGGACAAGACGAGCAGCCGCAAGCACAGTTTATGGTCAGCCTCACAGTGTGTGATCCATCCCTAAAGTTTTGGCTTGTTTGGTTCAAACTATTATCGACTCTTGTTAATTAGTATTTCCCAAACGTGACTATGCCTGTGCGCCATGATGGGACATTTTAGTCTGGATCATGTTTAGTATGCCTTGCTTAAATGGGATTCCAGTGTTATAATTAAGTGACTCATTAAAATCCCAGATTCCAATCCAGCCTGCCGTGCATTAAAATCCGAATCTGGAGTAACTCTCTCTACTATGATAATTAAGTGACATACTATTCTGATTGAGATTAGAATGAGTTCCCAAACAATGCTCACCCGACTACTCTAGACAACTAACCCATTCCAGAGCCGGATGAGGCTACCAGCCTAACTATAATGAGTTCCCAAAAATTTACCCTTGTACTGCAAACATGCCGTCCAGCCCTAAGGAGCCATTATGTCACCGGAGTTGTGAAGGCGCACATAGAAATGATACCCACCGGAGTTATTCAAGGGTGCTATCTAAAAGATCATGGGGCTTCGTATGTTGAAACTGTGGTCGTCTTACCACCTCTGGAAGAAAATGGATAGGCGGGGGGAAACTTGTGTACCGAACAGCGAACAAAACAGAAAAATAAAGAAAAAAATCTGGCAAAAAGAAAACAACACTTTGTGCTTTTGTACTATTCAAGACGATCCCCATCTCTGTTGGAAGTGAAGCACACGAAGCATCTTCATATATACACAGGCATCCTACGTGTGCTTGTTGATTAGCAGAAGACAACACCGACATATACTAATTGCTAGATTGATTCTGGAATCGTCTATAAATCATGTATGTCGCCCTTGTAACCATTCTTGGATGGCAGAACGGAGGGCATGATTGGGGGTAAGATTTTCATTTTCTAGCTTTAAATTAGTCATTGGTGATGTAGCATGCCCGCTTTGTAGCCAGCCTCTAATAGCTTCAGCTTCGTAGGTATAACCATCAGCTGCAACATGAGGGTCACTCATTATCTCCTGCAATTAATGGAAACAAAGCCATTATGGATCCATCGTAGCATGTTATCTTAAAATATTATCTTGAAAGATGAATGTTCCCTTAAGGGGCTAGTTCAAACAAAAGCAGATATTTTGTTCAAAAATCCTTGGAAAAACGTTGTTCTCCTCTCAAATTTGAGCACTTTTCTGAAACAAGTTGCAAAAAAATCGGCAGAAAGGATTTGCTCACAATATGAAAGATTTTCGAGTTATATTCACTTCAAGACAACACAGGAGTCTACGTCTGCTTAACTTACCAGGTTCTACATTTAAACAACCTTTTTGCTTGCTATTGCCGTAATGTTATTCAGAAAAGGGGCTGCATATCAGTCTCATTGCTCATATCTCAATATAAGGAATGATGCAGCTAAAAATTTCCATGTGTACATGTTCATTTGACCATTGCAACTCATGCGGAACTTATATTTGCCTAGCTGAATGAAACACAACATTGGACACACACACACACACACAATAGAAAACGCCTCGTTTTATTTCCATCGCAAACCATAACAGCACAACCCATGTCATCTGCTACTATGCCTGATCATAATCAATGACCTTTTCTTAGGCCAGTGAACAGGATTCCTCATTCAATCACCATACCCTGAATCTACCAAGATAATGAGCCTATGATACAAACGGACATGCATGCACAGGACAATAATTGGAAGACTTAATCACCAACAAACCTTTTCACAGCAAAACAACGGTGCCGATCATGGTGCAGACAAACGGTATAGATAACTTCTCTGATGACAAGCGTGATTGGCAACACTCCAGGGTGTTTGTGAGCAGCGGTATAAGGTGATGATGGTGGGGAGGGATTGCTCATAGGTGGATGGTGAAGCAGAAAGTCACTACTTATTCATGAATGGCATAGTAATGGTTGTGTTTTCGCAACCAATGATGCAAATATTTATAGGGGTAGTCCCTAAAACAATAAAAACGATCTGGTTTATTGGAAAAGGTAGGGGACGGAATGCTACTCCCACAGGCTATACATAGTCCATTATCTGCCAATAGAGTATCTTGCAGCCACGGCACTGAGGATCGGTTCTATACTTGGGAATGCCTCCCCATCTAAATCTTGAGGCTGCAATTTTTGGTTGAAATTCTCTAGAGTTACATTCTTATATGAATTTCAGAAAGAATCAAGTGTGAATTTAAACAAAGGAAAAAGATTGAGGGAAAACCAATTACCAAGGGTTTCGTCACTGCATGCTAATTAGGCAAAAAAGAATGAATGCAGACCGCTCAAGGAGGCCAGGGATCAGATTATATATCATTCATTTTTACTTGGTCATGTTGTATCTCTCTAGGTTTTACTAAGTGCAAAAAGGATGTTTCCCAGTCAAGGGTGAAAGACTCAGTATTTACTAAAATGTGTAAGTTTTAAGACATGAGAACAAAAAAATGGTATTAGAAAAACCATAGATGATGCTGTAACAGAAAAGAATAGTAATCACTAATCTTCATTAGTAAACTTGCTCAATGCAAAAGTTACTCGTGATATTAGGGAATATTAGGAGATGTTCACTTCTAAAGAAAAAACTATCATGTTTCAAAGGTGAGTTATTCAGCTAATTGTTGTTTCTATCACTACGCGTGATGGAATATTATTATGCAACATAGGGAGCACAAAATCATTAATGGTCCACTGCAAGAAAGAATAGATAGAGCTCTGGAAATATGCATTTTCACCTGGAAAATTGGACAAATGAAGTAAGGAGGAATATTTTGGTGCTCTTCCACTTTTCCGAAATAAGATAGTGGGCCTATCGCTGCTTTTTTCATTGCTTCAAGGATTCTCCACACTTCATTAACCAGGTCTGGCCTACTTTTCCCATCAACTGCACAACACCTGAGGCCCAAATGAGCCAATTGCTGTGCCTGTACATATGGCCAATCCCCTGCCGATTTGTCCAGAATTTCTTGCAACCTATTGTTTTCTAAAGCAAAGTGCACATCTCTCACAACTAGAAATGGTGGCCTTGCAGTCAAGAGTTGTAGTATGATAACTCCAAACGAGTAGACATCAGAAGATGGTGTAAGCTCTCCATTTGACGCAAATGAAGGATCCAAGTAACAAAAGGTGCCCTTGGGATCTGTATGGCGGCAGAATGTAGAAGAGGCTGAGGACCGAGTGAGGAGGCGGCCAAGACCAAAGTCACTGAGCTTGCTTACGAGGTTGGCATCAAGTAAAATATTTGCAGGTTTAAGATCACCATGGACCACACTCTGAGGTCTAGCTGAATGGAGAAACATCAGTGCAGAACATATCTCAGCACTAATGCGTAACCTTGCCTGCCAGGATAGAGGTGGACTGTTGTCTTTGCATGCAAGACGGTCTTCTAAACTTCCACATGGAAGAAACTCATAAATAAGTGCATATGCATCTTCACATGCTCCGATGAGAGTAACAAGGTTAGGATGACGAAATCTACTAAGAATTGCCACCTGGGGAAGAATAATATGCAAGAATTAGCTCAATATCAAATTTACTCTTAGCTATGCTTAGACAAGTGCACATGGAAAGCTCCAATGGTCAGTGTTAGAAAATACTATGATATTATCAGAGGAAAGCAGATATAATCCTTTTGCGATTCCGTATACAATTTAGTAGTTAAAGTTAATTCCCGTAATGAAATTTGTCATACTTGACATCGTATGTTTAGGAGTAATATTAACAACCATCTGAATACAGATTGATGCAAATTCTGGGAGTTTCTTTTTACCAAGCAATATTGATTCAAGACTTTAAATTTTGGAAATCCAACATAAGATTCGTCTCTCATTTGCATAATAAATAACTGTAAGTATCACATACATTTTACCGAAGTAACAAACCCATATATAGCCAGCTTCAGAGCCATCAAAGTCCAGATACCATAAAACTTGTATACTTCCTTGGTTACTGATAAGGATAACCACACTATTGTTTATGCAGATGTAAGAAACTTCCACTTAGCCATAAAATTGCACACATGCTTCCATATATTCAACTTAAATGTATGATGTTCTTCCAAATTGTAAAATTAAAACAAGCAGTCAAGGTAATAAAAGCCAGAAGTAGTAAGACCATAAATAGTTTGCATCGATACTGGTATAGTAGTGATTAAACTACGAAACAAAATGAAGTTCGCAGTAATGTCAAGGACCGAGTTCCTAAACTTTGTAGGTGAACTTTTCCAACAAAACAAACAAACATACTATCCAGAACTACTTTCAAGATTCAAACTTTCATATATACTTAGATAAATGACTTCATCTTCAGTAAACCGATTGATAAACAGAATGAACTACTACCTCATTATGGTATTCCGAATGCCCTTGCATACTTTGAGGATGAAGCTTCTTTATAGCCACAGTTGTTTGGCGTAGGGAGCCCTTATATACAGTTCCAAATCCCCCTTCGCCTATTCTGAGTGCATCTCCAAAATTATTAGTTGCTTCAACAAGTTCCAAGTGAGAAAACTCAGACAAGTGAAGTGCCACAAGAAGATTGCTCCCAATCTCCATTCTTCGACTCTGTAGTGCCTCCACTTCACAAGCAGTAGCATCTAGCTTCTGTTGTAGCGAGTTTCTTTCTTCCTGTAACAGATCTCGCTCTTTCTGTAATGAAATGAGAAGATTCTCTGCCTGTGACAATTTCATCTCAAGACCCTCGATATTAGCATCTAACTCCAATTTTTGCTGGCATGTGACATGTAATTCTCTGGAAACCTCATCTAGCTCTTTTCTTATGTTCTCAAATTCGGCTTTTTCTCTGTTGTATTTTTCCTCGATTTCTCCCCTAATGTTTGATTCTTTTTTCAAGTTTCTCTCTAGTAATCCAACCTGTTTAAAGATAACATCACCATCTGCTTTCTCTTTGTTTACAATATGTAACACCAAAATAATTTAAAGAAGCACAAGCCCGTAACTTCTAAATTTTAGATCTTGGCATGTGTGACAGTTATGAGAGTAACAGTTTATGCATTTCAATTAAGCTATCACTGATCTAATTTCTTGTTTCCTACAACAAAATCAAGACTTACTCTGCGAGTTAAAAGCAGAAGTTCTTTTTCTGCAAAGCGGCGCTTAACAGACTCTTCATAAGCTTCCTCTTTGGAATTTGCTGCCTCCGTCATTGCTTGTTGCAATCTATCAAACAAATCATTATCCACTGCCATACTATCCTGTCAAAAGAAAGAACTTTCATCAGATGTATAACTTTCTTTGCTACCTCGATACTAGTTTTGTAGATAACACTTTTTCCTTTTTCTGAATTTGAGTTTTATTGGCAACATGATAAATAAGTAAACGTCGCACAAGAGTGTGATAAACAATCAATTGCGACACAAGCAATCAAGTGATGCTATGACTAATCAACTGAGGTAAGAAGAGACCCTAGTAAAAATTTTCCATTTTTCTAAAAACGTTTGATAAAATTATTAACGAAAGACCAAATTGAACGTAAAAAACTAGTGATTAGGTTTTTGTTTCATACAATAAAGGAAAACTGGTTAATATAGAAAACTCCTTTAGCAAACTTTTTCTGTTAGTGATTTGGATTCACAGGATTCAATCTTACAATGCACATAACAAATTACAGCATAAAAACACAGAAGTGAAAGAGAGAGTTAAGTCTTAAGATATATGCATGGCATGGCCATGGATTAGGATTCATGGGCGCTTGCCCATTTTAGGTGAGTTGATAACCAGGAGATTTTATTTAGCACGAGAAAGTGAAGTTATTTACTGTTATCTGTTTTTTGTTGGTTCGTGGATGTGGGAAATGTGTTGTCCCTCTTCGAACTACGGTCATTTAAAAACTCTAGCATAGTAAAAAGAATGATTTTTTTTTTTGGGCAGTAAAAACATAGTGTACACCTTTTCATGAGTGTTGTAAGGGGAAAAGCAGTGCTTGAAGCACCTGATTATTGGGTGGCAGTGAAAGTAAAGGATCATCTGCGCTCTCATGAGCTGAATGAACTGTTGTTGCTCCATTCACAATATCTTCATCCTTTGGTGTCAAACTCGAACCTGAATAGCTCGCTCCATCATCACCACTCGACTTCGATGAAGTGCATGAAAACAGAGGGCTCGGTGGAACTGATTCCCAATTTAAGGAAGTCGTTTCTCCCCTCGGTGAAGCAGAAACAGTAGATTTAGGCTTCCGTCTGAAAATTTGATATAATGGATTAGCTGCCAATCCTTCTTGAGATGATCTAGATGGTGAAGGTTCGGATCTGGTGGACATGACACTGGGACTGGCCATGATATTTGTTGGCAGTTGTGCTGTTATTCCATTTAGTAGGATGGAGTCTCTGGAAAATTGAAGGAAATGCAAATACAGTGTTGTGTTAGTACTTATCTATCAGTCCAAAAAATAGTGTATAAAATATTTAGAAGATAACAAATAGGGCACTCAAAATTCAAAAAGAGAGAAAAAAATAGACATCAGGGAACAGGGGTGGGGAGTTCTGACCACTCCCCTAAAAGCCACTAGGCAAATTATCTTGATACTGTTATCCAGATGCCCTCATCACAGTCTGATATTATAATCATTTGAATCAAATTTTTTAGAATTGGAGCAAAAGTATTCAACGAAATGCTCCAAAGCACAGGTACAAGTATGAATACAGGTGATGGTATGATGATACATGAATTTTAAAAAACTAGGATATGAACATACAACTATTTGCAATGAACATATTGTATATTTGTATATATTTGTATGTATCATGTAGGTAAAATTGATGGGCCAAATCCAACAGAACTTACCATTGACGAAAGAATTAACTATATCATATGTGTAAAATTATCATTTCGAATTGAATGTTTCACCGGGCATGTATGGTGTGCTTTGAAAGGTTATGTTTCTAAGTCAAGTAAATCAACTCAACTGAGCCAACATACACTAGGGATATCTGGTGTTGCCCAAATTCTTGAATATTGACTATAGGCACATGTTCTCCATGAGAATTTCTAATGGATATATGAGTATAAAGTATTATATATGTTTACATAGACACTTCAAACACCATGGTAACAAAGGTGTAAACAAGTCTAAGAAATGTGTTGATATAATATTTTTATGGAGAAACAATACCATATTTATACATGGGAATTAGATTCAGGGCATATAACTTTTGAGTAGATAACTCTCCTTTAGCCTTCTCCTATATAGTTAGATGTATTTCCTTTTTGGATGAAATTTTGGTTTCCTACTCTATAGTTGTTATGCCAGGGGTTGTCATTTAATAGAGATTATACCCATCCTTTTTTTTCGCAATGTCAGAAGGAAGTTTTATTCATCCTACTGTCAGCAAGCAGGCAATTGGATATCATTCTCTAATAACACAATTTCAATAAAAAGTGAAAACCGACTCTCAGACACTAAAGGGTGCTCGATCTCATAAAAGGGGATTTCCAGCTCATTTAGGCCTAGTTCCCTAGAGCAAGATGATCCGAGACGGTCAGTCAGCTGCTCTATTGGCTTCTCAGATACCCACAGTTTCTAGTTTGTTTGGGTCTTGATATTCATATCTTGGGTTTAATAATCATTCACCAACCTTACATCGGAAGCTATTCAGATGACTTCTCATGATATCTTATACCTTCCCCTTGGTAAACTTAATACATAGGGAGGTGTTATATCCTGTAATATACAATGAAGTTCCTTACCAGCCGCTTTGTACGGTTGATATTCTAGTCATGACCCACAACTATAGGTCAAGGGATAGATTGCAATTTTTGTCTTCTGCTGTTAGACATCCATGTATTCTTGGCGTCATTAACATCCCTTTAGAACATGAATTGTCCTTCGAACATGTCTGACACGTGCCATCTGCAGTGATCTTATCATGTGTTAAGGTTGTGCTAAATCTTCCATTATTGCTAATGGCCTCTCCATCCTCAATCTCATCGAGGTCAAAGATTGTGGAGTTATATGTCTGCTATTTTGAGGATTAAGACTGATTATATGTTGTATCAAAAGATGTTTCAATTCCTGTTCCGGTTGTGATTTACATATAACTTCAGTGTCATCTGCTTTTTTCTTCTTCTGATATTTTACATAAACTTTAATTGTACATGCAAATTCAATGATCCACCCAGGGCTCCACCCAAAAGAGGATTTCTCTCCTAATAGTCCAGTTCATACATTCCAAGAGTACATTCTTGACTGAGCACATCGCTCTCCATGTTAAAGAGCCAACTTTTCATGAGTGATTCTACCATGATGCATAGTTCTTCAAGTACATTCCTTCTGAGAACTTTGGCTTCGAAAGAGTTGTTCAGGAGATGCCACCACAAGTTCATGACGTATCTTTCTACTTCTCCCATTTCGTCAGAGAAACAAACAGTCTCCCAAGATAAAAAAGTATAGACCTTATAGCCCTTGCATAGCCCACTTGCTTGCCTTCCAAGTAATGGCATTCAGAGAATTGCACAATAAAGCAGGCAATTTTATTGTTTGCCTCACGTCATGAGTGAAGAAGGTAATTTTATTCTTTTCACCACGTAATGGCATATGTACCACAGGGTACAGAATGCTCTCTTTGCGAATAATAGACGTTTGATATTCAACCGCTAAGCATCTTTTAACCTTTACGGTCTCTTTGGTACGCGGTGAATGGAGGGGAGGGAAGGGAAGGGAAGGGAAGAGAAAGGTTTTAAGTTGTTTGATTGTACATGGTGAAGGGGAAGGGAAGGGAATGGAGGGGAAAAATCAAGTGTATTTTCAATCATTTTTCTCCCCACCTAATCGGAATGGAGATAAGGGGGAGGGGAAAGATTTGGCGAGAAATTTATTATAAAGCTTGGAGGGAAATATGGAATGTGGAGAAAAATATATATGGCGGAAAATACATGTATAGCTCACAACCAATAAAAAAGAGAACACGTAGTCTCTCACCTCACTTGGGGGAGGAAGTTGAGGAAAAAAATAGCGAAAAAAATTAAAAATAAAAGGAAGCTAAATAAATATAGCATATATTTTAAAAAAATAGAATGTCTAGAAAAAATGTTTAGAGAATACGTGAAATTTGAGATAAATAAACTTTTTTAACATAATAACATAAGGAGAAATAGAAAAAGGAGGAAATTGTAGAGGAAAGTGGAGGGGAACTCTCAAGTTATGAAGGGAACTTAAAAAAATTGACGAAAAATTATAATTATGGAGGGAAGTACATGTATACAATGGCTATAAAAAGAGAAGTGATAGTCCCTATTTATATCAACAATATTTTACATCACGTTAGACATTAGAAATATATCTTCTTCACTAACAAAATAAGTATACAAATAATTTTATTTTGATCACGAGATATTTGAATTTAATTTATCTTATTTTTTATGTACTAATGTGTATGGTATATGTAACCTTTTAGAATAATGTGGCTTGTTAAAAAATGACTTTTTTTTATATTTTTTTATGTTCTCCCCCCTTCCCTTCCCATGTTAACCACTGAAGTGTCCTCTCCCCTCCCCTCCCTTCCTTTCGCCTCCCCTCCCATCCCCTCCCTTCCCCACCGTATACCAAACATAGCATTAGAGAGCGAACTTGAGAGTCAGGTAAACGGTCGGTGTACGGTAGAAATCCAGTGGAAGAAAAGAGCTAAGAGGAAGGAGAGCATAGCAGGCCGCCACCGCGAGCCATCCCTTCAGCGCCGATCCCTCCAGGTATCTTCGTCTCCGGCATACCATTCTGCGGCTCTGCTTGTGGGCTGCCAGCTACTTCTGACTGACTAGGAAAGCAGCTTCATTCCCTCATGGATCACTTGATCTAACTCAGGAGGCCGGGGAACTGCGTAAAATCGGCGAACACCAGCATCAGCTAGCATTCGCAAGGGTGGGTTGACTGCGGTGCCATTATCTCGGAAGGTCGGCGACGAGTGGGGTGAGGATTATAAACCTTTTGCAGGCCGGTCACATTTTCGGCTCAAACCAGTTTGCCTTCTCTTGCACAAAATTGTCCTGTCTACTTTTCTTTGGGGCCTAGACCTACAATTGAACTTGGTCTCTCGAGAACAAAATGGATAAATGAAAGCCCACCCTGTTCCCACTGCCCATCTGGTTGAGTTTATTGTTTGATTCTAATTCTCAAAATTTGTTCCAAAAGTTCGGCTCCAAGACGGTCAACATTGGTCACAAATTATGATAAATTTCAGAACTTTCATTTTGATGTGTCATAGACCATATGAATTTTGTTGAGTTTTAGATCCACTAATCCCAATAAAATAGGCACCATGCTCATTTAAAGTTGAAATCAGTCAGACTCATACTATTTAAGTGTGATCCACATATGCTCTTTCATTTGTATAAGTTTTGATTCAAAATTGAATGTGTTGCCTCAAAATTGAAACCATTGCCCCCCTTTAAAGACACCTTGTCTATAATTGTATTGTATTGCCAATGTTTGGAACCACTCCCCCTATCAAAATGATGTTTTTATTTTTGGAAATCATGTCATCACCATATATAGCCTTGTCTTCATCTCTAGTCCCTCTCAGTGATTATTTTCACAACTTTTGCCCTTCAATTAAGCAATAAAATTATCAAGAGAAAGATACGTATAGCCCACCTAATTACTACCTAAGATTCCTATTGTAGCCGATGTACAGGAGGATAGATAAGAAGAATAAATGAGCGGAAATCGTGTGATTTTTTTTATTTTCTTAAAAGTTTCTTATCAATTATTTATTATACTACTAAGGAGCTTGAGATTTTGTCTGCTTTTAACGCATTGTAAGAGATCATATATACTTTGTCCATTTCTTATAAAACAGTGTGGTGGTGGGGGGGGGCTAAGGCAATGGCCTCACCCAATGTTCATAAAAGTTATCGTTGGCCTTATTCAAATCCATATTCCGTGTGACTTTGTGTATATAATGTGGTTGTGAACATAGAGAAAATTGTGCCTCCTATTTTCCACCAACACTATGGCCCCAACAAATAACCATCAAGACTCCAAATTTGGCCACCGGAACAACAAGAATCCAATAGCAGACTCGATCAGGATAGTGTGCCAATAGTAGTAACTACTACATATATGAAAAAAAGGAAAGAAACATTTATGGTTGGGATGGGAAAGAGCGGGGATCCAACATAGGACCAAACTATGTGTGCAAATTTATGAGAATTTTTTTATCATCAATTATAATGAATCAAAAAATGACATGATAAATATGAAACACTTAAGGCCTAGTATTTCTTTGATTTGGTATGTATGGACCAAAAATCTTCTATAGAAAGGATGACACCAACTTTGCTTGTCCCCTTTTGACTATGTCCATTTACTTGTCACAATTGTCTATCCCTCTCCTTCCATTTTTTTGCCAAGTAAGATTCTCACATACCAATTTTCATAAATACCTACATTGATGTGAGTTATATTAAGAGGAACTTTAAGTAGGTAAGTTTGAGGCAAGTGGTCGGGTTGGATAAGTTTATGTCTATATTGAAGTCATTTTATGCATACATAGAATCTAAGTGATTTCTGGTAAATTGACCACCACATGATGATTTACAGGTTATAAGGAAATTTAGGGTTGATTAATATGATGAGACTAAGATCTTTCTGGAGTTCGATGATAATCTGATAACCAGAGAACAAGTTATGCCACCTAAGTATATTTTTAATATTTAGGTAAATTAGGTCCTTTAAAACATAAGTTGGTGTAACTGTAAATTGTTTTATGATCATCATTGTAGAAGGAAATAGTGGCTCTATTTTCAATATGTTTGCAATATTTTTACTATCAAACCTAGGATAGATATTACAATAAAAACAATGTGACATAAGTTCCAATTTTGAGGATATTGAAAAGAATCGTGTTTGATCATAGTTGGAGTTAATAATTGGGAAACATTCCAAATGCATAAGATTTAAGCATACTCTTGGATATAATTTTGATAATTGATTGAGAATTTCATAAACATATTTAGTAATAGTTTTGATGGAAATAACATTTACGACCTTGGAAATTTTCAATAATTCTTATTAGTTATTGGTTATGATTTTTGGCCTAATTTAAGATCCTAAACGGAGTAAAGATAGGTGTGAGTTAGGGAAAAGAGTTTCAAAATATTTGCAGAATATTTTTAGGTCCAAATTGATTAGTCAAAGAAGGGTAAAGAGTAAGTTAAAAAGAAAAAAAAAGAATTATGGGAGACCAACTACTAGTCCATTGCCTAATTGGGGGAGGGTCTCATATCATATTAGAGGGGAGGAGACTATACAAATATTGCATTCTGAAAGGATGGGGTGGCTTGAACTCAATGCACCACTTTTTTCTCATTTTTTAGAGGGAGGAAAGGATAAAAGAGGAAGGAGATTGGGCGGTGGTCAAGAAATAGGTTGAGTTAGAGTTTCATGATTCTTAAGGTTGGAGACACAAAGATTGCATCATCCATGCTAAGGATGTTAGACCAAAGCTGAAGTCGGACTTCACTCGTGATCTCGTATGTAGACGAACTTAACCTTGCCGGATTGAAGCTGTAGTGGCGGGCCTGGAACACTACTGGGAGGACATGTTACAACCCCAAATTTTGGGTTCAATTGATGAGAAATGTAATTTCTCATATTAAAGATAATTGAACAAATAAAGATATAATTTGTTTTGAATAAATGGATTTCATTTACAATAGCCTTGATGATTTTGTTACGGGCTTTGTTAGCTATTGGGCCCAATTATAAGGAAATGGAGAAAGGAAATTCAATTATTAAATTAGTAAATGCATAATTGAATTTTTGAGAAAAGAAAAATGTGGAAACCTCTAGAAGGCAAATCCAAGGAGGGATTTCGTGCCTCTTGGGTTCCAAGGAGTCCAAAGTTGCAAAAAAAGGCAATAAGAAAAGAAAAGATTAATTAAGTATTTCTTTATTAAGAAAGAAATGGAAAACAATGGTAAAATGTGGAAAACAAGTAAAAAGAGGTGTAATTGAATTATCCTTGGTGGAATTTCATATCCAAAGGATTCTTAATATTAAAAAGAATACCAATGAGGAAAATAAAAAGAAAGATAAAGAGAAATCCTCAAAAAGAGATATATCAAGGAAAGAAATAGATGAATAATCCAAAATCCATTATCCAATATATGTCATGCTTTCCTTTATGGGTTTTTGGTGTAAGAAAGGAAAAAGAAATACTTGGATCGTGTGCATGACAAGGAAATATTGAAAATAAAGGAAGAGATTATATTGTTAATGCTTAGTATGTATGGGAATACCTTTCTATATCAATTACTCATGCTACAACTCCTCTCTCACCCAAGTCCATAAGAGAAATGAATGTAATTAAGGTTGTTGCTGTGTGTACCTTGTGTACCTTGCCAATATGGCATGGGAAACTTGTCCTTAAAAACCGTACAAGAGAATAGGCAAATAATGGGATAAAGAAGGTGTTAAAGGGAGACTAATCCTGAGGGGACCAGATATGAACATGTTTTCCGTAAAGCAATATATATAGATGGGTTCTCCCTTGTCGTTGGGTGCCCCTAACCCAAGAACTTCTATGATCCGTGCATGCAGCTTTCCTCATCCCTTCATCCTTCCTTTATAGGAGCAAGTAGACCTTTCTTCCCTTTCTTCCTCTTTCGGCCGGTCCGTAAAGACCACACGGTAGCAACAAGCAGAGTCGTGATTTTAGGAAACAAGAGACAATCAGGGTTTTGTCAAGATCGTTGAAGGAGATGGAGGATGGCAGAGACTTCAACTCATCCTCTGCATACACCATTGCTGTCTAATTAACTGAGGCAGCAACGCCGCCCTTCTGGACTAGAAACCGGAGCACGGTGGTGGAGGGCAAGGGGGCGAGGATGACCACAGGAAGTCTCTGTGCCATCGTGGTGCCGCCGCCGAAGGAGTGGGGGTGTTGCAGATGTCCACCCACTGTCGGCTCTGGACTAGGCACCGCATCGGAGTGGTGTGAGGACATGTGGAAGCCCAGATGTGTGTGGGCTAGGTTCCCTGGCCGCTGCTGTCGGACGGCGAGACTGGAGTTAGGCGGCAAGGACCCTAGGAAGCGGTGAGGATACTAGGCGCCACCGACAACCCAGCCATGACGGAAGATGCTGTAGGCGGTGAAGCCTGTGAGGCGTGGAGAAGGAAAGGGTTGTGCCACCTTGGCACCTCCAGTCGCACCGCGTGCGAAGTCTGACGCCGCAGACGTGTGTAGGGCGGAAGTCCTACTCGTCGCTGGGTAGAAGGAGAACCACGATGATAATGACCACATGGCCCCTGGAGTCAAGTGTCATCAGGAAGGGCAAAAATGTAATCTTCATCTTTCTTATGATCTGGGTGAGAATTAAAAAGGAAATAATAAAAGCTGATGTGGCATTGCCTGATTGGTCCAAAGTCGATTATCTTACAAAATATGTAGTTAATTATTGGTAGGTCGAGTAAAGACATGCTATATATGAAAATTTATCAGGAGAACGAGAGGAATCCAATAAAAATTATATTAAAGATTAATTTCGTTCCTATTTGCAAAAGTACATTAAGTTGATTATAAAGTGCATGAAACTTAGGTTAAAACCCTAATTGTGATTAAAGATCGGTTCTATGATGCTTAACTAGTTAAATCGAGCACTATTAACCTGTTAGATGATAAAATAAGAATCGAATCTATTTTAGGTGAGAAGTTGCTTGTTTTAGGGTTTTAATCTATGTATCCATGATAAAGCATTTAGAAACCCTAATTTAGGGTAAAAGAGGGTAAGATCATATTTAATTTGAAAGATGTAAGAATATGTTTTTATATGATGGTTCTAATATATTTCGAGCATTAAAGTTCTTAATTATGGCACATCGAGTTCATATGAGATTAAACCATAATGAACTTTGAAATTGATGATAGACACACATAATGATCTTGTCATGGATTAAAAGGATAAAAATAGTAGTTTTAATGAAAAAGAAGTTTAATGAAATTAATTGATGATTAATGTGCATGTAATATGAAAATAGGGTTATATGTTGTTAAGATAATCTTACTATTGAAGAATAGATGAGATAATAAGGGTTTATGAGTAATGGTATAAAATTAGGGTTTGAAATAGTAAGATGAAGGGAAACCCTAATTGCTATGGAAACCCGAAAAGTGAATTAGAAACCCTAGGAAACGAGCTAGGTTTAATAGATCTTGATGACATGAATAATAAAAAGGGAATTACATGATTATTTCAGGATCTTGTTGAAAATGCTTGCTTGCTTGGATTCTTATTTGCATGGATATTTCTATTCAAATCATCAGATCAGGTATGTGGTTACACTTATGAATATCTCGAAATAGTTTTCTGAGGTTTTCCGAAGTTTTCAGCAATGACTTGAAATAAACTGTTGGATGAATTTGGTTCATGCAAACTATAATGTGGATATGACTATCACATAATATATGTACCTACTAGCTCAGATCCTGGTCCCCTCTGTGGCTTAATAGTTGACCTAGTATATGGCTACCTAGAGGGTAGGTCCATCAGGTCATTGAATGACTTAGTATATGGCTACCTAGAGGGTAGGACCATCAAGTCATATTGAGTTAGATATTGGGCTACCTTCGGGTAGTGCCATGCGACTCTATTACCCTATGTATTGGCTACCTGTAAGGTAGGACCATGGGGGTAAGAATCTACCTAAAAGAGAGATAGCATACAAGTCCACTGCAGGGATAACACAGAGTTAGGGGATAGGTAAGGATTGAGTAAGTATGGCTTAAAACGTAAGCTTGGTTGTTAAATGATTAATTGAATGATTACGTTGTTAACATAGTTGCACAATATTTATTTCACCCACATACCAGCTTCGGCTGACCGACGTTTTGTTTGTCGGCGTTTTAGGTACAAGCCAAAAGAACAAACAGTAAATCATCATATTGGGAAATACATGAAGTAAAATACTAGGAGGATTAGTTAACGTAGAATCCTTAAGTGGATAGAAGTTTAGAGATCCAAGTTTAAAAAAAAGGTATGCTAAAGTTTATTTTCTTACAACTTTTCAGTTTAGTCTGTTAAAATTTAATAATTGTTCTTGGTTAATTGCCGAACCTTTGATCCGGAAATTATGGGTGCGGCTTCGACCTCTCAGTCTCCCTTAATTGGGGGTTACCGGAAGGTGGGGTCGTAACATTTGGTATCAGAGTGTAGGTTCCTCACTTAACCATTAATAATCATTAAATTTTACAAACTCCATAGAACCCCAGGGAGTTATTAGAGGATTATCCAAAAGACGGAGGTGTCTAGAAAAGGATCACGACCGGGGGCTGGAAATATTTTCCTCCGCACCGCTAGTCAGAATACGAGGACTCCCGGATCCGTGTGACTGCCTGGCCAAAGTCTTAGGGTATGAATCGAAATAAGATACCTTTAAGACTTTCTCATCTTATTCATCCCTTCTCATCACAAATTCTGTTAAGGACCTTAAGGATTAGGGTTTTCTTTCTTCTCCTCACCCTCTTGAGGTATGGGTAAGGTTAATAAGGTCTAAGGAATCCTCCACCAAATTAATGAAAAAGTATGTAAATAATATGTCATGGACATAAGCTTAATAGATTAAGTGTAAAGGAATAGATACATGCTTAGGTCGTATGGCATAAGTTGTCATGCCCTCAGAAGAGACCTAAGGCTAGACCTTCTTGTAAGGAGGATAAATAAAGAGAGTTAGTCTTGGAGATAGAGATCTCCATTACAACTAGAGACCGAGCACATCCTATGAGGATGATGTTGACCCTAACCCTAAGTGGAGGTTAGAGAGAGAGATGACATGATGAGTTAGATGTCATGGTTGACAGGGTGTTTGGATGGACTTGCCTTTGGTTTGCTATATGAGCCATGAGAGGTTGGATGACCTAGCACCTTTAGCAACCCAACCCTAGGACGGGTCGTGCATGTTTGAGCGAAGGATAGCTCCTTCATGGATGAGGTTAGAGAAGAACCTATGGAAACCCCATGAGCTTATATGGGCATAATAGGCACCCAGAATGTGTTAGTAGTGTGAGTGATAGGTTGAAACCCTGACCGTGAGAGTTTGATGGATAACTTATGAAATACGCATAAAGGGCTATGGATAACCGTGAGCGAACATAAGTTGAACATAGGCTTCATCCAGGTAGGGGCATGCTTTTGAGGTTGATCCTTCATGAAGAGAGGACCTCTAATGGTGAGGTTGGTTGTAGGGTTATCTCTAGAGAGAGTAGGAAACCAAGCAAGAAGGTTGGAATCCTAGACTCCGAGATCTGAGGAAAAGTAGGGAGTTGAGGATGTTGTGACCTAAGTGGATTATAGTGGTGGCCTTAGAGGGACTAAACCCTAGAGAGAGGATGAGTCTGCTATTACCTCTGTACCTATGGTATAGATGAGAACAAGAGTTCCTTAATCCATGTAGAGGTTTAGTAACAAGTTGAAAGGCCTTGTACCTTGTTGATTGTCCCTGAGAAGGACTCAACTCTGAAGTGGTGCTCAAATAAAAGGATCATGGGAAGCGCATGACATACCTTGGACATCCTTGGTTAAAGGTTGAGCATGCAGTGGTATACCTAAGTGAACCTAGGGTTCCTAGGCCTAAGAGGGGAAGTAGTATACCTGATGTTCATGATGAGATTTGAGTCTCTATAAGTTCGAGCATGGTACTCCTCATGTTTAGAGGAAAAAGGAAATCTCTTAAGTTAAAGGTATGTTTGATGAACCCCTCACAACTAAATTGGTCTAACATTGAGGATGAGAACAAGTGTAACCTAGCATGGTTTTATAGGGTCTTCTTGTACCTTAGTAGCTTTCTAGGGCTAAGCATGCTCATGTGGATGCATACCCTAAACATAGGGACGTTTGTGACCTTCGTTATCAAGGTGTAGTTTCCTCCCATCCTGGGAGAGGGACCCTTTTGTAGGGTGTATACCAACTTTATTGGTTTTGAGGTAACCTAAAGAGGTCACATAGGATCTTCAGAAGCTAAGTGAAAAGTACATGGTATGAGAATGAACCTGTAGACCCATAGATAACCATCTCTAAGTGCATGTGGATGTGTTACCATGGAGGTAACCGGTACGGGACCTGGCCAAGGTAGGTAGGTCTCCATGACCCCTATGAAACGATGAAAGTCAGCCCATGTATACAGATGGAGATGATGAAAGCTTGGGTAAGGTTCTAAGTTGAACATGTACTATAAGAGAATCCTAAGTCTATCCTAGGGTCAGATAGGGATAAGACCGATGGAAGTAGGATTTGCCGAATTCCCTAGTTGCACGTGACCATAGGGTCGGGAGGTAACAACTATCATTGTCTGAGGGCCATGGGTTAGGAGATTAATCACCTTTATGAACTCATGGGACCCAAAGGGCAGATGAGTAGGGCACTCTCTGGATGCATAAGGGAATAGGAATGACCCCTAGAGTGTCAGCACCCTTTAGACATAGAGGAGATGACCAAGGATTGTGTGGTGACCCAAGTAAGTTCCAGATCAGTTTTCCATGGAAGTAACTTTGATATCAAGATGGTTGTGATGTTGAGACATAAGATGCACGTTTCAACTTAAAGGTGTACTGGCAAAGTGGGATGTACCATCTCTACTCTTGGAATAGGAAGAAATTTGTATTTAGACTGCAGCCAAATGCTTATTTCCTCTTGTTATGGGAGTGAGAGATAGGACAATACGCATGCCATACACTAAGGATAAAGATGATGTGGGTTGGAACGTTGCCACGAGATATGGGGACAGAGAAGATAACATACCCTGGTAAAATGAATAATACATGGATGGTTTGCAAACACTAAGAGGAATGAGGTAGTCACCTTATGGGGATGTTTTTATCATGATATATGAGTCATACAAGGTTGAGTTTGATCACCAAGAAGATGAGCTCAAAGCGTTCTCAATGAAGATAGATTTAGAGCTGAGATGAGATAATAAGTGGCATACATGGAGGTGTATGTCATCAACATTACCTAATATCTAAGGATGTGAAGTGGTAATGGATGCTCTGGTTGAGATATAGCTGCCTAGTTTGGCTAGAAGAGGTTGTTGGGATAACCCTAAGTTTGAAAAGGAAATGTGTTTGGCTAACACCTGGATGTAACGATATCTGTTAAACAAGTTAATGGTTGTTTGGTTAGCCAGCCTAGGCCTTGATGCAATGAAAGGATGGTTGTAGAACCTCAAATGCACTTCTTTGGAAAGGAAGATGATGAAACCCCGACTAGAGTGGTTTAGAGTTTATGAGGAATCGATCTTGAGGAATCATGACGTATATGAAATCATGATTGAAGATCACCATACACCGTGGTACTACCAAGGTAATAAGTGACAGTAGTACCTTAGATGCCTAAGATGAGGCTACATGTGGTATGTTGCCATGCATGACAGAAGGTGAAGGGTGAGCACCGATAACCCAGTGCATTGATATAGAGGATAAAGAGTTTCCAATAGAGAAAGGGAGTTCATCACTATGGATGTTGTAAGTCTCCCCTGGACCAAGGAAGGTCAAGATGCAATGTGAGTTATGGTAGATCGCCTTGCCTAGATGACATGGGAAAGAAAGAGTACTGTCAAGGGACAGATCGGGTTGAACTACATATGATAGAGATGGTTCAACTACACCAGGAGATGAGTTCAAAAGTTCTTGAGTATAACCTAAAGGTTCACTCTCATGAAGTGGAAGTAGAAACATGAAGAACTCTATGATAGTACAGTTTATCACCCTTAACTAATGATTAGTATGATCCATACTAAAGGGTCTAATGAGAGCATGTGTGCTCGTTAAGAGTGATATCTGGAGACAATTCTTATCTTCAAAAAGATGTGATGATAACCACCATAGCCAGTATCGAGATTTAAGGAAGCTCTATAAGGGAGGTTGTGTCTGTCACCACTTCAGTAAGGTGATGTTGGTTAAAGGACCATGTGATGGTTAGAAAAAGGGCCACATTGTGTGTAGATGAAGTCGCTTTGATCGTGCAATGGCTGAAAGGAGCCTAGAGATGACGTGAGTCGTGAGCGGATGCAAAGTAGACTGACATGCAGTTCACTGTGGGAGAATATGTGACATGAAAATCTGACCCCTCTAAGTTATAGCTAAGAGTGCTGAGTCCCTGATGCATGGGTTCTTTTGTCATGGTTTGGTGGAGAGGGTTAAGTTTGACCTTACCCCTCAGGATAAAGAAATGTGTGATGAGATCTAGGTGTCCAATTTAGAGCACTATGTGAGGTACCCCGACCATGTGCTGAGCAATGAACCTAGTGAGCCCCAAGGAAGGCTGAAATGGCCGGAGTCACCTGTACAGTTTATAGACGCCAGGATGAAAGAACTCAGAAAAAAAAGAATATGTGATGATAAAGGTTCTTTGGAAGCGCCATGAGTACGATAAAGCCACATAGGGGCCAATGATGGACATGGAAAAGTCTTATCCTGAATTATTTTTTTTATTTATTTTTTGCTTGATAGAATTTTGAGGACAAAATTCCTATAAGAGGGGAAGGATGTTACAACCCCAAATTTTGGGTTCAATTGATGAGAAATGTAATTTCTCATATTAACGATAATTGAACAAATAAAGATATAATTTGTTTTGAATGAATGGATTTCATTTACAATAGCCTTGATGATTTTTTATGGGCTTTATTAGCTATTGGGCCCAATTATAAGGAAATGGAGAAAGGAAATTCAATTATTAAATCAGTAAATGCATAATTGAATTTTTGAGAAAAGAAAAATATGGAAACCTCTAGAAGGCAAATCCAAGGAGGGATTTCGTGCCTATTGGGTTCCAAGGAGTCCAAAGTTGCAAAAAAAAGGCAATAGGAAAAGAAAAGATTAATTAAGTATTTCTTTATTAAGAAAGAAATGGAAAACAATGGTAAAATGTGGAAAACAAGTAAAAAGAGGTGTAATTGAATTATCCTTGGTGGAATTTCATATCCAAAGGATTCTTAATATTAAAAAGAATACCAATGAGGAAAATAAAAAGAAAGATAAGGAGAAATCCTCAAAAAGAGATATATCAAGGAAAGAAATAGATGAATAATCCAAAATCCATTATCCAATATGTGTCATGCTTTCCTTTATGGGTTTTTGGTGTAAGAAAGGAAAAAGAAATACTTGGATCGTGTGCATGACAAGGAAATATTGAAAATAAAGGAAGAGATTATATTGTTAATGCTTAGTATGTATGGGAATACCTTTCTATATCAATTACTCATGCTACAACTCCTCTCTCACCCAAGTCCATAAGAGAAAGGAATGTAATTAAGGTTGTTGCCGTGTGTACCTTGTGTACCTTGCCAATATGGCATGGGAAACTTGTCCTTAAAAACCATACAAGAGAATAGGAAAATAATGGGATAAAGAAGGTGTTAAAGGGAGACTAATCCTGAGGGGACCAGATCTAAAGATGTTTTTCATAAAGCAATATATATATAGAGATGGGTTCTCCCTTGTCGTTGGGTGCCCCTAACCCAAGAACTTCTATGATCCGTGCATGCAGCTTTCCTCATCCCTTCATCCTTCCTTTATAGGAGCAAGTAGACCTTTCTTCCCTTTCTTCCTCTCTCGGCCGGTCTGTAAAGACCACGCGGTAGCAACAAGTAGAGCCGTGATTTCAGGAACCAAGAGACAATCAGGGTTTTGTCAAGATCGTGGAAGGAGATGGAGGATGGCAGAGACTTCAACTCATCCTCTGCATACACCGTTGCTGTCTAATTAACTAAGGCAGCAACGCCGCCCTTCTAGACTAGAAACCGGAGCGCGGTGGTGGAGGGCAAGGGGGTGAGGATGGCCACAGGAAGTCTCCGTGCCATCGTGGTGCCGCCGCCGAAGGAGTGGGGGTGTTGCAGATGTCCACCCACTGTCAGCTCTGGACTAGGCACCGCATCGGAGTGGCGTGAGGACGTGTGGAAGCCAAGATGTGTGTGGGCTGGGTTCCCTGACCGCTGCTGTCGGACGGCGAGACTGGAGTTAGGCGGCAAGGACCCTAGTAAGCGGTGAGGATACTAGGCGCCACCGACAACCCAGCCATGACGGAAGATGTTGTAGGCGGTGAAGCCTGTGAGGCGTGGAGAAGGAAAGGGTTGCGCCACCTTGGCACCTCCAGTCGCACCGCGTGCAAAGTCTGACGCCGCAGATGTGTGTAGGGCGGAAGTCCTACTCGTCGCTGGGTAGAAGGAGAACCACGATGGTAATGACCAGATGGCCCCTGGAGTCAAGTGTCATCAGGAAGGGCAAAGATGTAATCTTCATCTTTCTTATGATCTGGGCGAGAATTAAAAAGGAATTAATAAAAGTTGATGTGGCATTGCCTGATTGGTCCAAAGTCGATTATCTTACAAAATATGTAGTTAATTATTGGTAGGTCGAGTAAAGACATGCTATATATGAAAATTTATCAGGAGAACAAGAGGAATCCTATAAAATAATATTAAAGATTGATTTCGTTCCTATTTGAAAAAGTACATTAAGTTGATTATAAAGTGCATGAAACTTAGGTTAAAACCCTAATTGTGATGAAAGATCGGTTCTATGATGCCTAACTAGTTAAATCGAGCACTATTAACCTGTTAGATGATAAAATAAGAATCAAATCTGTTTTAGGTGAGAAGTTGCTTGTTTTAGGGTTTTAATCTATGTATGCATGATAAAGCATTTAGAAACCCTAATTTAGGGTAAAAGAGGATAAGATCATATTTAATTTGAAAGATGTAAGAATATGTTGTTATATGATGGTTCTAATATATTTCGAGAATTAAAGTTCTTAATTATGGCAAATCGAGTTCATATGAGATTAAACCATAATGAACTTTGAAATTGATGATAGACGCGCATAATGATCTTGTCATGGATCAAAAGGATAAAAATAGTAGTTTTAATGAAAAAGAAGCTTAATGAAATTAATTGATGATTAATGTGCCTGTAATATGAAAATAGGGTTATATGTTGTTAAGATAACCTTAATATTGAAGAATAGATGAGATAATAAGGGTTTATGAGTAATGGTATAAAATTAGGGTTTGAAATAGTAAGATGAAGGGAAACCCTAATTGCTATGGAAACCCTAAAAGTGAATTAGAAACCCTAAGAAACGAGCTAGGTTTAATAGATCTTGATGACATGAATAATAAAAAGGGAATTACATGATTATTTTAGGATCTTGTTGAAAATGCTTGCTTGCTTAGATTCTTATTTGCATGGATATTTCTGTTCAAATCATCAGATCAGGTATGTGGTTACGCTTATGAATATCTCGAAATAGTTTTCTGAGGTTTTCCGAAGTTTTCAGCAATGACTTGAAATAAATTGTTGGATGAATTTAGTTCATGCAAACTATAATGTGGATATGACTATCACATAATATATGTACCTACTAGCTCAGATCCTGGTCCCCTCTGTGGCTTAATAGTTGACCTAGTATATGGCTACCTAGAGGGTAGGTCCATCATGTCATTGAATGACTTAGTATATGGCTACCTAGAGGGTAGGACCATCAAGTCATATTGAGTTAGATATTGGGCTACCTTCGGGTAGTGCCATGCGACTCTGTTACCCTATGTATTGGCTACCTGTAAAGTAGGACCATGGGGGTAAGAATCTACCTAAAAGAGAGGTAGCATACAAGTCAACTGTAGGGATAGTACAGAGTTAGGGGATAGGTAAGGATTGAGTAAGTATGGCTTAAAACGTAATCTTGGTTGTTAAATGATTAATTGAATGATTACGTTGTTAACATAGTTGTACATTATTTGTTTCACCCACATACCAGCTTTGGCTGACCGACATTTTGTTTTTCGGCGTTTTAGGTACAAGCCAAAAGAACAAACAGTAAATCGTCATATTGGAAAATATATGAAGTAAAATACAAGGAGGATTAGTTAACGTAGAATCCTTAAGTGGATAGAAGTTTAGAGATCCAAGTTTTTTTAAAAAAAGGTATGCCAAAGTTTATTTTCTTACAGCTTTTCAGTTTAGTCTGTTAAAATTTAATAATTGTTCTTGGTTAATTGTCGAACCTTTGATCCGGAAATTATGGGTACGGCTTCGACCTCTTGGTCTCCCTCAATTGGGGGTTACCGGAAGGTGGGGTCGTAACATGACAAGCAGGGGTGAGCCGCTATGGGCTAATGGGAAAAGGAGAAGATCACAGGATGGAACCATAACAAATTGAGAAATAGAAGAGGAGAGGCGTTCTTGAATGGGTCCCTTGGATCTCGAGTCAACAATTTGGATCAATCCAAACTAAGTTTGCTTCAAAAAATCATATCTTGAGATAGAAAACTCCAATTTTAGAAAACAAAGTGTGTATAGAAAGCTTATAATGTCCATTATCCTATAAAAATAGATTAATAAGGTGTTAAGATGTTTGGTATTTATTATAATTTGATTACTAAAATATATATAATTTCAATATTTTGTGAATTAATAATAGCAAAAGACTTTAAATATTATAGAATAATTTGCATTGCATGTATCTTGATATGTTTCATAAGATTACAGACTTGATCATATTGATTTGATGTTCTACTTTTGGTTTTGATGTAAAGCCACATAAGGGTATTTTTTGTATTCGACCCATAATTTGTCTATGAAACATTTTGGCATTTTGCAAGAAATATTAATACATGGTATTTTTCTATTTTGATAGTGATTGCAAAATTTTGATGCCTTCATACATTAGTATTTGATCTTTTGAACCTAAATTATGATGTATTTGATGATTGTTGGTGAAATATTGTATTATCGATATGCTCAATTAGTATGTGATATAGTTTTGAATATTTCTCTATGATTCAACCAACTAATAATAACTATATAGATATGATAATGTTTTAGGTTTTGCTCTTGATAAAGGATCAATATATGCATATATTAGTTTCTATGTGATTAATGTAGCTTACTTGAGTATGATAGTATATAGTGATTGCATAATGTGAGTTTGTATATATGTTGACTCCTAATATTTTATCCTGGTTCTAAATCAAAGTTTGATTCAGTCTTATTAAGATCCCTAATTTGATTTATGAAATGATGAGATTAGGGTTGTAAAAATGAAGACAAGAGATACACTTGGACTTATAGAAATTTGATGATGTCTAGTTGATTAGGTAATGGAACAAGAAATCATGACATCCTTAAAGATATCTTAAGTATCAAAGATTAGTGGGCCATGTCCATTGAATTCGTAATACACACATATCTTTAAACTGATAGTCAAATGATCATGTTCAAAATATTCTCCTAAATGTATAGTATAATGATTGATTTATAGTATTCTTCCCTCCAGTGTAATAGTTTTATTGTCTTACATATATCTCATACATAGCTCTTCCTAAGTTTAGACTCAAGTTAATATTATTGCATGGATTTCCATGAATTAGAATATCATTATCATAATTCAGAATATAGAAATCTTATTTATTTCACAATATCTATTTCCATTATTGTATTGAATTCATACTTCTTTTAGAATACATAATCATATACGGATTCTAAAATATTAGATACATCATAGTTATTTGCTAATCGAGATTTATCATTTAGAGTAGGACTATCATAACTCAAAGTATATAGATTAGAATCTTATCTCCAACGTTTCAATTCCTTATTATATGGGAACTCAAATTCATCATAGAATGACACAATAAAAATTTAGAAAGTTTTTGTAATATTAAATTGGAATCCATTTTCACATAAATTTTCTCAATTACTTGTGATACAAAATAAAAAATAAAAATAGAATTAGAAGCAAATCAGAATTAGAGTAAAAGTGTAATTAAAAATAGAAAATATAGATAGAAAAAGACACAATAACATAACTTTACTTTAAATAATCAGTCCTCACAGATCAAAAGGCACTTTGTGCCATAGAAGGAAATTTGTGTCGCATAATAGAAGTTACCTCGGTGTCACCAGAAGGCATTTCATGCCATAGCCAGTGCATAACACCAATAGAAGACTCAATGTGCCACAGAAGGCACATCTCGCCACACCAAAGAAGAGGACTAGTTATATAATAGTAGCAAAAAAGATAAAAATGTAAAAAAAAGATGTTTTTCAGTTATACATCTCTACTTTTGTCATATAATTATTACCTTGATATTATTATATTTCAATGTCACTTATGCTAATCTTTGATTTTTCTTTATGCATGGTTGGGGACGAGACATCCACAATTTCAAGTTTTAGAAAGAATAGCCAAGTTAGAATTTCAGATGGAGATTTATTACGATTGCTTGGTGGAGCACCATCTACACAATCCCATATTTTAGATTATAATTTCATATAGTCACTCATGATTTCAAATTCTAATGTATATGTTATGTAATAGATTTTCTTTGCTATAAATATATGAGGAGAATTTCTTTATCATGGTAATCCAAATCATGTTTTTGATACTACCAAGAAAAAAAATAAATGGTTGTTTATGCTTTTTCTGTAGAAATTGGGGTGTTACACATATAAATATGGTTGGTAGTCATAATAATGAGTATCTCCTTGATTCTACAAAATGCCTTACATTATCAAATCTGATAATATATAGTAAATACTAGAAAATGATTGATGATGGATTTGGAAAGAGCTATATTTCTGACTTTTCTATATCCATACCTTAGCATGTATGTGATTTGATGTTGAAGTTTTCTTTTTGGAATAACATAGGAGGGTGACCCCCTATAGCCCAAATCATCACACAAACTCCAAGTGTGTAACAAGAAGGTAACTTAGGAATATTTCTAGGTTTCAAGTTGCTTCGTTTATATATGATTCAGTTTTGGTTCTATTGATCCATGTGTGTAAATGTTTACATTGAATTTTTTGAATATGTTATGTTTTTTTTATTTTATATTTTAGGGTATTAACCTAGTGCATATGTATTTGTTTGAGATACTTATATAATGATAATTGATTTCAACAACTATGCTAGTGAAAGGAACACATATTTATCTTTATGTATCATTGTATCCACATCATATGATAGGGAGATCTTGGTTAGGAGGACATACTTATATCCTTTGTATTTTAGAGTGATAAATATCTTAATTGAGAACCTAATTTAGCAATTAATTTTCATGTTCAAAATGCTCTTCCTAAAGACATGAATGTTCATTGTCCTTGTTCATAAGTTGGTGCAAACAAGGTTCTATAAAGATTTTCATTTTGTCTTCTAGTTATTCATTTAATACATTGTTACCTTAGAAGGCATCAGTTTGTGATTACAATTATAAAACACATTCAACATAAAAGATGCAAAATGAACTCATCAATGGTTGTTTTATTGTATATGTTAAAGAAGACCTATTTAGAACAGGTGGCTCTGTCTGATGTGTCAAACCATGATACTTTATTGAATCTCTCTCCGAATCATTCTTATAATTTGTTATTTGGGTTTATTGTTCCTGCAACTTTTTTGTTACTTTATTTTAACCGTGGTAGTCATGTTGATTTGCTTATCTCTTTGTTAACAAAATTATTGTGACAATGTATTTTTTCTACTGTACTTTGGTCTCACTCATATTGCATTCTTGGGTCTGCCACTATTAGCAAGAAAAATGTACCATAACATTTAGATCATTTATCACATCAACTCAAGTACTTGTATCCATGCACTCTATGCACACTTATTCCCCTTTACAATAGCTTTGTATATTCCTCAATCAAGGTGGTGTTGGAGTCATTTGACAAATAATAATTGTTGTTGTCTCGAATTTCTCCTAAAATATGTATAATTGGATGGACTCTACTCATTCGTCTTTGATGAGATGGTTTCTACAATTCTATTAGCCAACAATTTTAGAGCATTCATAAGGATTTGTCTTAAATACTATTGCTACATGTTGTCATTTGTGTATGCTTTAGATCATCTTAGAAGTCAATCTATTACTTGCTTCAAGAGATGTCTATTTTAAGTTAAATATATTAATTCGTATGCATACATTGATAGAAGGATGTTTCTTATTTTGTCTAAGATGAACACGAAAAGAACTATGTGAAGTAATAAAATTTTGATATTCTAATGGGTGTGTTAGACTTGGAGTAGGCTCCTTTTGTTATTTTTTTATATAAAATATAAACTTCAATTATGAGATACCAAGACTAAGTAGTGGAGAGGCTACTTGATCATCATGTTGAAGACCAAACCTACGACGATCTTATTATTAGGTTGTTCAATTGAACTTCTTATTTAACTCTTGTTTTCGAAGCTAATCCTAAAATATATATTTTTTTATTGTCGGGAAAGCCCACCCACCCCTAGGTGGAGGTCCAGATAACAAGGATGGTAAACCCAGTAGACCCGTGTGCCCACACACCAGTATCTCAATAAGTTGCATCATAGGTCGGTTGATTCTATGGAAAATTCACTTTCGAGCGACGCTTCCAATGGGAATCGAATCCATGACCCTTCGTGAGGGGCCCCGAGCTGCGACCAGCCGGTCTACCACTCGCCACCAGAGTCCTAAAATCTACTTCGAATGATTCATTTGATTTCTTAAGAATTCAATATTTACCATGAATAATCCTAAAATCCTGAATAAATAAGAAGTTGAATTACTATGCAATATAGATCTTTCTAAACCTTAGTTCATTTTAATAAAAAATAATCAAATAGGAACCTAATCATTTATTGTGTGTTGCCTAAGCTCAATATCCTCAAGTCAAATTTATCTTTCTCCCGCTCCAACTTTTTTTTTTACCAAACTAAGGATCAAAATTAAATTTGTAGCCCAAACACGTGTGAGAATAATGATAGATTATATAGTATGATGAAATAAAAATTAAAACATAATCAAATCAAATATTCTGTTCAAAGGTTTTATTGTAGATTAATGGACTCTAGCATTTATTATAGGGACTCATAAAAGACCACATGTACTCTACTTCTATTTTCTATTGCACAATCAAGGATTTTTATTGCCGATCGTAGTATGTCACAATATTTAGACACATAAACGTTGTTGTCGTACTTAAACAAGTTGTGCATATTGTTGTGTTACTAACACTCTTTAAAATGTTAACATCAGATGATGATTTGAGCATCTCACACATATGAAGAATTATTTTTCTCTCAGATTCTTCACATAGTATGTACAACCCAGTAGAGCATGCTTGCCTGGCCTCTATAGTGGATGGTGATGGAAATTTTCTTTTTAACCTACTAGTGACTATGATGGTTTTTACTGCTCATACTACATGCTACCAATATGATTGCTCTAAATTTCTCAAAAAGTTAATATATCACTTTATATATATATATATATATATATATATATATATATATATATATATATATATATATATATATATATATATATATATAGACACACACACTTTCTAGTTTCTATGGCCAGAGTAAGAGACACTTCTTTTAAGACGAGTACAAATTGCAAGATATTCATCCTTGAGGAAAAATTGTTGTATTTGTATTTTAGTAAAAATTTGAATACCGACCCATGAGGGAAGTTTTGATGAATATAATATTTTATATTTGAACTTGAGAGTAGGGTCGATGACCAGTCCATGACTTCCTCAGGTTTGTTTGCTCATAAATAAAAACCAAAATCTTATGCGGTTCCTAGTTCAGCTTAATGAAAGGCCTATACCCGGTTCACATATAAACAAAGGGTTATATGAGTTTGAGATAAGTCATCAATGTCTTTTTATTGTTCAAAATCTTAATTGTGAAGATTAAAAACCAGATATCAACATGTAAATCAGGGAAATCAATGTGGGTATTTTATTTGTGCAGTCAATGTGGGAATTGGGAATAGAAATAGAAAATGATCGCCGAATTGGTGATGTACAAAATGAATAATTGGTTATTGTATCGATACCACTTTATTTCGTCACTAATTGAAGTAGTTCTTCAATATTTGAGTGGCATACTCTGAACGTGAAAGAAACCCCAACATATTATGAAAAATCACGCTATCTAAAAAAGATAGATGCTTAGTTGGTTCATATGTTTCTAGCCGCTCTACCTCATGATGACAACGAATCAAGAGAGGAATTCTGGTGTGTGTGTGTGTGTGTGTGTGTGTGTGTGTGTTGTATAATTAGTCTGATGGGAGTGCAGCATTAAAAAAATTAGTTTTTGAAGCAACCATCTACATAGAGACAAAAGTCTGGTATGTCGGTGTGTCTATCTTGTCATTTCATAATAAGTGACTGCCATAATTTGGAAGGTGAAAAGTGTAAATTTATACGTATTGTCTTTAAATCTATCATCTATGAGTACATTTTAAACTAAACAAGGTGATCCTTTTTATCTTGTAGTAGTAAAATATTACATCTTATTTAATAACCTATTGCCGCTTGATTCAGCACATAGATTTATGCATGTCGTCGACCCGATAATGTCCAATTCCAAATCCACTCACCTTTTAAATATGATTTGAAAAAATAATTTCTAAATTTCGGAGCTCACAATACAAAACCAAAAATAAAATGGTCGAATATATATTCATAAACATATGCATATCTATTATGGGTTAGGTATTTGTGCCATTATGTCTGAGTTTACCTTAACATGCTTCTGAACCATATTCAATATGGGCCTGCCAGATTTGATTCTAAGGTGTAAATTTTTTGGGACAGATTATGGATCAGGTTTGACAAGCTGGGTTATAAGCCAAATTGGGCTGGCCTAGTATGATGCCCATCCCCACATGGGAGTCGGTTTAGGATTCATTTGTTTTTTCTTCATCGTGAGCCAAGTAGAAATGATCTAACATTTTGTTAGGAATGAAACAAAAGATTCATATGAAGTATAAGAACATGTATATACTTCTCATAATGAACTCGAACGTAAATAAAAAACACAAATTCAATTATTTCCTTATCAACTAGTAATGATATAACATGGTACTCCACGAACTGTACGACATGGGAAGTGAAATTTAATGTCATTTTTTAACATATACTATGGACACCAATTCGTTTCTGTTCTGTCATTTTTAAATACGCATAAGCATCATGGGATAATTAATGATTAAATTTTTTTGAGTTACTAGAACATGTATATTATTAACTTTACAAGATTAACTATATCCCACCCCCTATTTAATCATCCTCCAACCTGTCCTTCCTCCATCATGGCAACTTTCATTAATTATCATTGTGGTAGAGACAAGCACGACAAATTTGCCTACCACATCCCCTCAACATGCTTGGTTTTCCCCCTCCTCTCAACATCACTATGCATTGCTTCCCATCGCACAGATGTTTTTGTCATGTGCAGTGGTGAAAGGGAGTCAAAAGGAGGTGAAGGGGTAGGGAAAGGAAAACGTTGAGGGAGGGTGGAGGAGAAGCGTGTGCACTCTATTGTTGACCTTACATGCCAACTTGACGTCCGCTCCTCTCCCTCGACATTATCTCTATGAAGACCGCTACCAATCAATGCCATCGTTTCTCAAACCGTCGTTTTCCCTCATTTCTCTCCCACGTTGCTCACCTTTTTCATTCTTCCCACTAAAGCAGTGTGTTACTGAGGACGAAGAATGGGGTCGTGGACGACTGAATGCGTTACCCAAGACATGAAGACTGCAACGAACACAAAGGAAGAAGGAAGGCTAATATTATGATTTGGGGAATTCCTCCCCGATAATGATACCACATAGCAACCAGCCTAAGATAGTTCGCCTAGAGCCGGGAGTGTCCCAACAGGATCCGTTAAGAATCAATCCTGCAACCTGCGCTTCCCAAGCAGCAGGACAAGTACAACGAAGGCTAATATTATGGCCAAAAAATCAAAATGACATGTTTGG
Source organism: Alisma plantago-aquatica (assembly GCA_963693085.1). NCBI lineage: Eukaryota > Viridiplantae > Streptophyta > Magnoliopsida > Alismatales > Alismataceae > Alisma > Alisma plantago-aquatica. The sequence goes on from OY856412.1 coordinate 65,910,007, forward strand.
ACATTTTAATTACCAAAATGGCACGATTCATAATTTAATTTCTAAAATGGCGTGTTTCTGAGGCAATATGTCTCCAAAGAGGACTCATAACTTCTGGTGGGCCAATGTGTCCCCTCCGGAGATGTATTATTACTTTAAAAAAGTAATACGTCCCCGATGAGGACGTATTGCCTCTAACAGAACAATGCGTCCCCAGTGAGGACGTATTGCTTTTTTTTTTTTACTTTTTTTTTTTAATTATGATACAATGTATATTATATATACATATATATGTTAAATTGCTAAATAAACATAATCGACATTAACTTACATATAATTGACTATATATTTAAAATAATACCTGAAAATAATAAAATAATAATGGAATATTATATCTTATTAATACATAATATTTATAAATGTAGATAAAAGTATTTAGAATTAATGGATATAATATTGAAATAATGCAATAAAGTTTGAAATTATACAAATAAATAATATATATATATATATATTTGTAAACTTAAAAAAAATGAAAACTAATATAGCAATAAAAATAAAAACACACTAAAATAAAAAAATAATATAGTAGTATATAAGACACGATGGTGCACATAAAATACACACACACACAAATATATATATATATATATATATATATATATATATATATATATATATATAAGACAGTTCGATTATCTATGGACGATGGCTCGGCCAATACCCCTTCCAACAGGTTTCAAAGATGCAAATTCTTTTTTTTTTATTGGACCACAAACTGACCTAGGTCAATCCATAAATTCAATTCGATGAGTCATTACTATTTTTTTTCTTAATAACTACTTGAATCCCAAATGGTCCCATGACTCAAATTTCATAGTATATCTTTTACCTAATAACTAATGGGTCAAATGAACAAAAGAAAGAAACTTCAAATATTTAGCTTTTTACCAGAATTACTGATTTTTTTTGTTTTTTCCCATATATATATATATATATATATATATATATATATATAGAGAGAGAGAGAGAGAGAGAGAGAGAGTCAGGCTAGAATACACTCGAGTGTACGGATCGCACGAATACACTCAAGTGTGTTTGTATATCAAGACTATTTTTTGCAAACTGTAAACCGTTGATCTTCACTGTCATACTATAATTAGGCTACATACAAATTTTGAGCCCATTTGGATGAGAGTAAGTCTCTCATCCAAGGGCAACAAAATCGACGTGCGAAACTAATTTAAAATACATAATTTTTGCGGTCTTCATAACATGAGCTATACATATCTAAATGTGCTCAAATTTTGCCTATGAGTTGTTCACAAGATGTTTAAGAAGATCAACGGATTAGATTTTCAAAAAAAAAATTGCATCATGAAAAACTACTTGAGTGTATTCCGCTCCGGATACACTCCAGTGTATTCTAGCTTGACTCTATATATATATATATTAAAGGCATGATACATAATATCAAAAAAAATATAAACATGTCAACTATATAAAGTAAATATACATAAACAATAACAATAGATAATCAAAATAAAATATATGATACATATGATCATAAATGCAACACATAAAAAATCATAATATATTATGGAGCAATTTTTTTATTATGTTTAAAAAATAATATATTAACATAAATCATAATAACATAATAATATTTGTAACTTTGTATCCAGTTCAGAGACAAATATAATATGATAAAAATAAAATATATTATGAAATTTTTAATTTAAAATCATATGTATCATATGTTCTAATTTGATTGTTCAATGTTATTGTTCTACTATATTTTACTTTGCATAATTGACATGTTTATATTTTTTGATATTATATATCATGGCTTATATATATATATATATATATATATATATGTGTGTGTGTGTGTGTGTGTGTGTGTGTGTATGTGTGTGTGTGTATGTGCATATATATATATATATTATGCATAGTAATGTGTGGTATATGTTTCTATATTAGTTTTCTTTTTCCTTTTTCTGAGTTTACAAATAAATATATACATATATACATGTATGTATTCTTTTTATTTCTATAATTTTAAACGTTACTATATAATTTTCGTATTGTATCCATTAATTTAAATACTTCTATCTACATTTATAAATATGATTTTGGTCGGTCAAAAAGTGTGTTACTATTAATACCAAAACTTTGGACACTAAGTACCCCATTACATCTAAAGGAGCTAATAAAGCTCAACAAGGATCAAAATCCCCACGCAGGAGGAAAAAAATAATTTTTAGACGTTAGATACCCCTCGTAGGGGGTAATATGAAAATCACTAGAAAAAGGCATAGAAAAAGACCTTTAAAGTTACACGAACTAAAGACCAAACATTCCTGCCAGGAGGAAGATGATTCAACCTGCAATTGCATTCAATCATCCCACCCACAAATAGCAACGTAGATCAAGCCAGAGCTACCTCTAGCTTTCCTGCCTGGATCTAGCTTTATGGAACCTTAGGTCTTTTCTGACCTTCACGATCTAAGGATTCTATATGGGTTGAACACCCAAGTAAGAACCCTTGCGGTCGACTCTGGAAGGCTGAAAGACGACTCATTAGACAGGCAACAACCTGAGCAATCTTGCAGCAGGGACCAACAACAAAGTAGATCGAGTTCAACCTTTCAAAGCTATGTGCATTACCAACTGTCTTATACATCCACCCAAAAATTGTGATAATGCGCAAAGATATAGAGATCTCCATCAACCGACTTCCCTGACAAACGTCCTTGTTGATGTCCTGCAAAGGATCTAAAACCATCTCAACCAGTCGGAACAACTCCTGGATGCCCAGAGGCAAAACATCAAACACCTGGAGGTGTCCCATACGCAGCAGCAGAGTAGTCAAGGGGGAGGTGGAGGAACTCCTTCTACCCCCATTTTACACGCAGCAGCAGCCGAGCCCATAGAGACAACCATGCCAGTGCCCATGCCCATAGGAGCAGATCAACGAACACCTTGTGATCAGCCTACGATCAGAAACTATGGAGTGCCTGCCACAAACGAAGAAGCTCACCACTCAGAAGCTAACAAAGGGTTCAAAGACCCCCCTGTGATGCTCCTGTTTGCACGGAGACACCTCTCAAACACCATGCGGGTGTTCCATCACGCTACAACAGAGAAACCAGCATGATCGAACAACTTGAGGGTGACAGGGGGCGCCTCCGGCAGGGTAGGGAGGGTACATACCCAGGCCACCCTGCAAAGGGCTTGACCACCGTCGGTCACCAAGCAAACCGCCTAAGGTCGGAGACGAAGACCTGATGAAGGCGATTGGGAAGGAAGCCACCTGTTGGGCGAAGAGGATGCAAGCCCACCCCTCCCACCAAGGACTCCATCCGTCACCTAAATCGTCGGGCAGATCCAGCCACGTCAGGGGGCATCCACTCCCTGGGAAAACCAGGTTGTATCCAGGAGAAGAGAGGAGCAAGTTCAAAGAAGGACATGTAAGGAGCCCGAGCTCTGTCGGCAACCATGGAGCGGCACCGTATGAGAATGAGTATGTGGGAGCGGCTCTCTCCATCCATCACGCTTGAACGGAATGGAGTCGAAGCTGCGTCGATTTACCAACTCCCAGACCCACCTTGACCCACATGAAGCATCTCCTCCTCATCATCCCTGAAAACCGAGCAGGAGGGTCCCTGGCGGCGACGACAGATTGCTGCTCGCTTTGTGGGCCCTTTCTCTGGAGATCACATCCGACACTCAGGGGAGATCACGCCAAGGCCGTTGAGGGCCAGAGGGAGGAAAGCATCGAGGAGGCGCTTCCTCCCCCCAGCGGAAGCCGCCGGGAACTCCTAGAGAGAAGCGAGAGCGAAAACCTCATTTATAAATATTATGTATTAATGAAATATAATATTCTGTTATTATTTTATTATATTTAATTATTATTTAAAATATATGGTTAACTGTATATAAGTTAATGTAGATTATTTTCATTTAACAATTTAACATATATATATATGTATATATATAGCGTACATGGTATCGTAATTAAAAAAATAATACGTCCTCATTGGGGACACATTGCTCTGATGGAGGCTATGTGTCTCCACTGGGGACGTATTGCTTATTTAAAATAGCAATACGTCTCCCGAGGGGACGTATTGGCCTCACCAGGAACAATACGTCTTCTTTGAGGACGTATTGCCTCAGAAACGTGCCATTTTGGAAATTAAGTTCTGAATAATACAATTTTGGTAATTAAAATGTCCAAACATGCCATTTTAGTTTTTTGGCCTAATATTATGGCAAGGATGGATAATACTTTTGTTCATGTGGGAATGCAACTACAAAGTACTTATATATTTTAGAGTATACTATGAATTTATGAATTTGTATGGATAGTTTCAGTTCTTGACAACAGGATACTAGTCATTGATGGTTATATAATAGGCGCGAGAACACAACCAACTCGAAAGGTTTTGTTTACCTATTGAAACACTTGTTTCAAATCTGTAATTTCTAGGTTGTTAGTTTGGAGGCATCAAATTCGTTTTTCCAAACAATGCGGGCACAGTGAGATTGTATAGTGTGAGTTTTTGCAATTTAAATATACATTGGAAACTCGTCACTTCTGGTTCCCCTTGGTAAATATGTAACGTTACGCATCGGTTACAAGGAAATTGGCAGTAAAAGAAAGAGGTGAAAATGATCCCCTGTTTCCCATGACTGAACATTTAGATAAATCTACATACCCACCTCCAAAACAGTTGACATCTAAGCATTACCTGGTCGAGACGTGGCCATCTTTGAAAACGAACCAAATGTTACACGATGGTTCAGCTTGTTGAAGCATGGCACTTGCTGTCTTGGATTTTGGTGCTTTTTTCGTCCTGTGTCAAGATAGAAGCTCGAAACTAAGCTACATATAGCAAAGTTATGATAATCAATTTCAATAGACACATTGAGCTTAGAGTACAGTTTTTTCTTGCCAATCAAATGGTGCCCCCACCTCACACACACTCAAGTATGACAAATTCTATTTCATTCTCAAATTTCTATTCAAAGTCCAAACCTAAAAGACAAACTGATGTACCTTTCTCACATACCTTGAGAATGCAGAAGCTCCCATTACCAACCGGGTGATCCCATTCTGCGATATGAGGTTTAACAGTCCTGTTGTTATGTCCTCTGCTTCGGCTGTCAGAATCTCAGCTTGCACCTGCAACAGAGTTAGCTCATGTTAATTAAAAGGGAGCACCTTCCATCTCTCTTCCATGTTCTCCTCATAGGCATTTCAGCTGTGGAATATGTAACAGAGAAGGAGAGGGGGAAAAGAACAGAAATCAGAGAGCACCTTATGTGCCTTGCAGATACCCAAGTATGCATCAAGAATTTCGTTCATTTTCGTCTTCTCTTCCAGTCTGAATGCTCGCAGCTCCTCCTTGCTTAGGCGGCTAGCTTCGAACCACCCTCCTACTGCAAAACAAAATACATGTATACCGCGCGCAGTATTGTTAATTAATGAGTAGGGGAGCAAGTAGAAGAGTAAGAACACATAGGCATCGAATGGATAAGTTCACTCTACACGGCTATGAATTGTGAGGAGACCTACGTGGCATCGGGACCTTCTGCGCGGGACAGTGGACATGGGTGAGCACGATTTTCTTGTACGGCCGCATGCTCAGCAGCGCCCAGACGAGAGCGGATTTGCTCTCCTTGTTGTCTCTGCCTACAGCGACGAACAGGGCAGGCTCCTCGCCGCCGGCACTGCTACTGCTGGCCGAGGTGGCTGGGGCTGCAGCGGCCCTGGAAAACGACTGCTCCTCTTCGATCTCCATCCCTGCTAGAAAAACCTTGCGTCGTCCGTCGTCTTGTTACCCTGTAACACGCACCAGGCCGTGGGTCTTGGTGAAATTTTGGAGGAGAATGAATGACGATCACGATGGGGAGAAGGACCACTGGTATCGTCGGTCAGTATTCCGGAGAAAATTGGCGGCTTTAAGATGAGAACGCCAAGGAGAAAAAGTAAATGAAAAGGACTCGGCCTCGCCTGATGCCCCCTTCTCAATCAAATGATTGGTGACCAAGCAAACGTGGCTGTTTTCTGCTACGAATTGGTTGACGCCTTCTCCCAATGACGGCGAACTGGCGAAGGTATAAAAGAGACTCAGAAGCGCAAGCGAACAGCAGCATCAGCAGGAGGTGTGCACACAATGAGATTGGGCTGTGGGAATGGTGGGAGGGGAAAAAAATAGCGAGGACGAACACCGGGAGCTCAGATGAAGCAGGAGAGGATAGTCTGGAGTAGATACGATGCAGGAGTCGACTTGTTGGGGATGATGGTCCTTGACTTTCCCGCCGAGCACCCTCCTCTGCTACAAGGCACCCGCTGCCTGGAAGGAAACTTCGGTGGTTGTATGTCAACGGCAAGGCTGGAGAACATTTGACAAACAGGAACCGTTTGCTTCGACGCATTGAAGGTACGCGTAGATGACGTCGGTAGTGTGGGGGGTTGCGGGGTGGGACCGTGGGGGCGGAGATGAGTACGATGAACGGAGGGAGGAATCTATACCATATAAAACAAAGCCGTTTTGGATTAGTTATATAATTTTTTCCGACATTTTATAAATTAAAAACACATCCTTTGAAAATCCTACAGAGGGGGTTGGATACAATTTTTTATTATTTTTTTCAAACCAGATACTAGTCCCTTTATGTTTACAACAAACTTTTGTCTTTAATTTTTTATATTATATTAAGAGACTCATATATACAAATATGTGGATGTAATGTTCTCTATTTTTTTTTGAAATTACATTTTGATCCTTATGTGCGTATACTACACTTTTGTCTTTAATTTTTTAAATTATATATTGAATTAAGAGACTCATCTATACTATATAAGAAAGCTCGTGGAGGGGTTGGTTGTAATTTTTTCTATTATTTTTTGAAATTACATATTGGTCTATGTGTGTACACAACACTTTTGTCTTCAATTTTTAAAATTATGTATTATATTAGGAGACTCATCTAACTATATAAGAAACTCTGATAGAAGGGATTGGATGCAATTTTTTCTATTATTTATTAAAATTACACAGTGGTCCCTATATGTACACCACACTTTTGTCATTAATTTTTTAATTATATATTATAATAGAAGACTCATCTATACTATACAACAAACTATACAGAGGGGGTTGAATAAAATTTTCTCCATTATTTTGTGAAATTAGATATTGGTCCATGTGTGTACATCACACTTTTGTCTTTAATTTTTTTAATTATATATTGTAATAGGAGGCTCATTTATACTATATAAGAAAGCTCATAGTGGGGGCTAGACACACTTTTTCCATTATTTTTTTTGAAATTACATAGGGTCCTTGTGTGTCAACATCATATTTTTGTCTTTAATTTATTAAATTATATACTATACTAGGAGGCTCATCTATACTATATAAGAAAACTCATAATGGGGGTTGGATGCAATTTTCTCCATTATTTTTGAAAATTAGATGTTAGTCCTTATATGCCAACATCACACTTTTGTCTTTAATTTTAAAATTATATATTGTAGTAGGAGGCTCATCTATACTATATAAGAAAGCCACAGAGGGGGTTCGACACAATTTTCTCCATTATTTTTTGAAATTACATGTTGGTCCGTATGTGTGTACACCACACTTTTGTCTTTAATTTTTTAAATTATATATTATTGTATGATGCTCATATATATAATATAAGAAAGCCCCAGAAGGGGGTTGGATGTAATTTTCACCAATATATTTTGAAATTACATATTGATCCCTATGTGTACACCACACTTTTGTCTTTAATTTTTTAAAATTATCTATTCCATTAGGAGGCTCATCAATACTATACAATAATGCCCACAGAACGGGTTGGGTGCAATTTTTTCTATTATTTTTTTGAATGACATACTCGTCCTTGTGTGTGCACAACACACTTTTGTGTTTAATTTTTTAAATTATATATTATATTAAGAGATTCATCTATACAATATAAGAAAGCCCCCAGAGGGGGTTCACTGCAATTTCTCCCAATTATATTTTGAAATTACATACTGGTCCTTGTATGTGTACATCACACTTTTTTCTTTAATTTTTTAAATTATATATTATATTAGGAGACTCATCTATATTATACAAAAAAGTCTGTGGAGGGGTCAGGTTGAAATTTTCTCCATTAGTTTTTGAAACTGTATACTGGTCCCTACGTGTGTACATCACACTTATGTCTTTAATTTTATAAATTATATATTATAGTAGGAGGCTCATCTATACTATATAAGAAAGCCCAGAGGGAGTTGGATGCGATTTTCTTCATTATGTTTTGAAATTACATATTGGTGCTTGTGTGTGTACACCACACTTTTATCTTTAATTTTTTAAATTATATATTATATTAGGAGGCTCATCTATACCATATAAGAAAACCCCCGGAGGAGGCTGGATTTGATTTTCTCCATTATTTTTTGAAATTACAAATTGATCCCTGTATGTACACCACACTTTTTGTCTTGAATTTTTAAAATTATATATTACATTAGGAGTGTCATCTATACTATATAAGAAAGCCAACGGACGGGGTTGGATGCAATTTTCTCCATTTTTGTAAAGTTACATATCAGTCCCTCTATGTGTACACTGCACTTTTGTCTTTAATTTTTGAATATATATATATATATATATATATATATATATATATATATATATAGAGAGAGAGAGAGAGAGAGAGAGAGAGAGTCAGGCTAGAATACACTTGAGTGTACAGATCGCATGAATACACTCAAGTGTGTTTGTATATTAAGACTATTTTTTATAAAATGTAAACCATTGATCTTCACCGTCACACTATAACTAGGCTACATATAAATTTTGAGCACATTTGGATGAGTGTAAGTCACTCACCCGAGGGCAAAAAAATCGATGCACGAAACTAATTTGAAATATATAATTTTTGCTGTCTTTATAACATGACCTATAAATGTCCAAATGAGTTCAAAGTTTGCGTATGAGCTATTCACAAGATGTTTTAGAAGATCAATGGATTAGATTTATGAAAAAAATATTACATCATGAAAAACTACTTGAGTGTATTCTAACTTGACTCTCTCACTCTCTCTCTCTCTCTCTATCTCTCTCTCTCTCTCTATATATATATATATATATATATATATATATTAGGAGACTCATCTATACTTTATAAGAAAGCCCTTACAGGGGATTGGATGCAGTTTTTTACATTATTTTTTACAATTACCTACCGGTCCCTGTGTGTACACCACACTTTTGTCTTTAGTTTTTTAAATAATAAATATTATATTAGGAGACTCATCTGAATATACTATATAACAAAGCCGACAGAGGCGGTTGGATGCAATTTTTTTTTGAAATGACATATTGATCCTTGTGTGTTTGACAACATCTATTAAGATATGTATTGTACATATTTATTGCATCTTCTTTTCTCAACGTTTAACCTAGAAATACTCATTGCAACCTACTAAGGTACCCCGTTCATATCACGAGTTTATGCCTAGTAAGTCAAACATGAAGAGATAGAAAAAACCAGATCAATGCGCTTTATAATAAACTGACTATATTTGATGCATCGCATATATTGGAGAATATTATACTACAATTAAATATTAAAATAATGTTACATTATTTACTTATTTAAAAAAATAAAATTAAAGATTATTGACAATTGCATAGTGAGTAAAATAGACTTCAAAAGACATATATTGATATTTTTTAACTGTATCGAATCAGACATTAATGTCGATTACTCTATAAATAAATGGAGACGACAAGTGTGTCAGCCTTAGACCTCTCAAATTGGGTCTAAATTTGAGGGTACCGATGGATCTACCTACTTAAGTTGAACTTAGGTAATAAGATTTACCATCCACTTAAAAACACCTAAATCTATACCCACTTATTTAGTTAACATGTTTCATGGGTGGCCCGCGGGCACCTGGGTGTGACCCGCCTAACAAAATCATTATATAAAAATAAATATAATGATAAATATTGTAATCTACTATTTCTTATTAATTATTAAGGAATTCTAGTCCAAACTCCAACTTTCCTAACAAGAGTTAAAATCTAATACAGAGATAGCAGGAGAAAATAAATCCATGTCTACTACATTATCTAATTACTCTATTAAACTTAATATAGAGTTTTACTACAAGTTATACCTCTAGTTTGTCGAGCATAATCATACGCTAATTTTTTAATTAAATACTAGATAATTTTAGTGATTGTATGGTTGTAAAAATTGAATAAGTTTTTTTTTGTTTGATAGAGACAATATATAGTAGTTGATAATTAACATTTTACGTAGAAATACCAGATAATGGTGGTTATTCACCATTAGAGTACCAACTTGTTAAATAATTTTTTATTGTATATATATTATATGGACACCCGTAATTGATAGGTGAATTGTCTTTGGATTTGTCTTTATTCGACTTATTTACAATTGTATCTTTTTGACTCACCTGGGAGACTCAAGTCCGTATTGACTCAATCCAAGCTCAACCCACTCACCCATTTGACAAATTTAGTCTGTCTAGTTATCTTTTCAAGCAGGGTGTCTGTTTTCTTTTCCAACTACATGCTTTATTTTCTTTTTGCCAGTCTGTTTAGTTGTTTGTTTTTTCCTGTCGATTCCCGTGATGGGGACTTAGATAATGGCGAATGATCTACTGCTTCCCATCCCTTCTCCTTCTCTGTCGTTTCTCCATGATCTTTGAATGTGATACCAGTGCAAACAACTCATGCTAAACAGAAACTTCTTCACCGCTATACCAGCAGAACAGATCGAAGTTTCCAGCTTATGCCAACAACCTTCACATTCTGAAAACTCATCGCCCTCTCAGCACAACATCCCAATCCACCTCTCATTTCTTTATCCACCTCTCACTTCTTTGACGCTACCCAATGGAAGTACCAGGAGTTAGCGATTGTGGGGGCTCAAAAAAATTTAAGAACTTAATATAGGATCTAAACTCATGACCTCAAATACAATAGTAACCATGTTTATCACTACATCAAGTCTAACTATATATTTTGTTATGTCAAACAACATATATATAATATCTGCATTCTGTATGTATTGTGAAAAATGAATAATGCATGCATAAAGGATCAAACTTAAGACCTCTAAGATATGAGTGTAATTTTAAACAACTACAGACTAGAATACACTCGAGTGTATTTAGAGAAAAATACACTCAAGTAGTTTTTCATGATGCAATATTTTTTTCAAAAATCTAATATGTTGATTTTCTTAAACATCTTGTGAATAGCTCATATACAAAATTTGAACACATTTGGACATTTATAGGTCATGTTATAAAAATAACAGAAATTATGCATTTCAAATTAGTTTCACGCGTCAATTTTGTTGCCCTCAGATGGATGACTTACACTCATCCAAATGAGCTCAATGTTTGTATGGAGCTTAGTTATAATATGACAATGAAGATCAATGGTTTGCATTTTGCAAAAAGTAGTCTTGATATACAAACACACTTGAGTGTATTCATACAATTTTGTACACTCGAGTGTATTCTAGCCTGACTATATATATATATATATATATATATATATATATATATATATATATAGAGAGAGAGAGAGAGAGAGAGAGGGGCTAGAATACACTCGAGTGTACAGGTCGCACAGATACAGTCAAGTGTGTTTGCATATCAAGGTTTTTTTTGTAAGATGTAAGCCATTGATCTTCATTGTCATACTATAATTAACTATATATAAATTTTGAACCAATTTGGATGAGTGTAAGTCACTCATTTAAGTTCAACAAAATCGACGCATGAAACTATTTTAAAATACATAATTTTTACGGTCTTTATAATGTGTTCAAATATTTTATATGAGTTATTCACAAGATGATTAAGAAAATCAAAGGATTATATTTTTGAAAAAAATATCACATCATGAAAAACTACGTGTATGTATTCTGCTCCGAATACACTCCAGTGTATTCTAGCCTGATCCTTACCCGCCCCCTAGGTCCGCCCCTAACGCTACCTCATGCTCTAAACCTTTCGCGATCACTCATTACAAAAAATCTCAACTCACTGATTTGGGTCACACCCACGTCAACTTAAGTAAGCCACACACCATAAATGTGTGTGCCTCTTTCTTTAATCTTCACTCCATTGAATTATCTTTTAAAAACATTGTTTCTGTAGCTTCATTGCCGGACTGCCCTGTGTTTGCAAGCATTGAAGCAGAAGGGACAGAACCACAGGTTTCTTCGATCAGCAATGTTTGCAATTGCTCAGTTCAAGTGCTGCATATAATTGTTCTGCTTACCCTTTGCTTTCAACCAATAATTAGTTTGAAGCTGCCTGTCATTTATCACAGCCGTGTACTCATACAGGGCTGCACCACGGATGAATAGCTGTTAGCAGAGTGTGTGACTCGGATGGATTGGGACAGAGACAGAGGATCTAGTCCCTTCATCCTCAACAAACAATCAGTGTCGGCAAGGTATGACACATTAATTATGTTTTTATAAAGGTACTGCATGGAGTCATATTTGTGTTAAGTGCTACATATATTTGCTGACCGTTGCTACTGACGGGGGCAATTGGACTGGGTGTTAGTGCTGCTGTGCTATCCGGATTCCTCCGCCTCACAGCGTGCAAACGTTGAATCCTACTTATGACGACGGCGGACGACAACATATCGATGCAGGGTGACCATTGATGGGTTTTCTGAACTGCAACGACCTCACACTGTATACAGGCTCTGTCCTGCTAAAGGCGATGGCGGCAGTGTATCGGTGCAGGGGCCGGGCCACGGCGGTGCAAAGCAATGTCGTTGAAGGAGCATGATGGACGACCGTTGCATTTGGCTAGACGGCGGGGCGGGGTCGTACTTACCAAAGCATACCGGCTCTGAATAGATAGATCAAATATCGATGGATAAACATGGCTGGGTCAGCGGCCTCCGTGAGATTGCCATGATAGAGGGTGACCTCGGCGGTAGAAATCAAGGGTTGGGTTGAGAGAACCAGATGGAGGAAATCAAGGGTCGGGGAGAGAATTCATACAACGAGAAATTTTAATTATGAAATATATGTAGGGCATTTAAGGCCAACGATGGAGAGGACAATGGAAGTAAGAGTCCACGGTTGACTGGTCATTATTTCTGTTCATTTATTCAGTAGAGAATAATAGCGAATGCGTCATGTATGTATTAATAGGTATAAAAGTGTGCTATGTACGAGTGTCTTGGTAAGGTGCAATGAGTATTTCTAGGTTAAACTTTGAGAAAAGAAGATGCAATAAATATGTACCATACATATCTTAATAGGCCTTCTCGTACACATGAACCAATATGTAATTTTAAAAAATAATAGAGAAAATTGCATCCAACCACCTCTATAGTTTTATTATATAGTATAGACAAGTCTCCGAATATAATATATAATTTAAGAAATTAAAGATAAAAGTGTGGTGTACACACATGGATCAGTATGTAATTTCAAAAAGTAATGGAGAAAATTACATCCAACCTCTTCCGGAACTTTCTTATATAGTATAGATGAGCCTCCTACTAAAATATATAATTTAAAAAAGTAAAGACAAAAGTGTGATGTACACACATAGAGATCTTTATATAGTTTCAAAAAATAATAAAAAAAATTGCATCTGACACCCTTTGCGGACTTTTTATATAGTATAGATGAGTCTCCTGATATAATATATAATTTAAAAAATTAAAGAAAAAAGTGTGGTGTACACATACAAGGATCATAATGTAATTTTAAAATATAATGGGTACAATTGCATCGAACCCCCTCTGTAGGCTTCTTATATTGTATAGATGAATGCCCTATTATAATATATAATTTAAAAAATTAAAGACAAAAGTGTGGTGGTGTGATGTACACACATAGAGATCTCTATATAGTTTCAAAAAATAATAAAGAAAATTGCATCTGACACCCTTTGCGGACTTTTTATATAGTATAGATGAGTCTCCTGATATAATATATAATTTAAAAAATTAAGACAAAAGTGTGGTGTACACACAGGGACCAATATGTGATTCCAAAAAATAATAGAGAAAATTACATCTAACCCCTTTCGGGGCTTTCTTATATAATATAGATGAGCCTCTTACTACAATATATAATTTAAAAATTAAAGACAAAAGTGTGGTGTACACAGATAGGGATCGATATGTAATTTCAAAAATAATAGAGAAAATTGCATACAACCCCTTTGGGGCTTTCTTATATAGTATAGATGAGCCTCCTACTACAATATAAATTTTTTAAAAATTAAGACAAAAGTGTGATGTTGACACACATGGACCAATATGTAATTTCAAAAACAATGGTGAAAATTGCATCCAACCCCATTGTGGGCTTTCTTATATAGTATAGATGAGCCTCCTACTACAATATATATTTTAAAAAATTAAAGACAAAAGTGTGATTCTGACACACATGGACCAGTATGTAATTTTAAAAATGGAGAAAATCGCATCCAACCCCAACTATGGGGTTTCATAAATAGTATAGATGAGCCTCCTACTACAATATATAATTTAATAAAGACAAAAGTGTGATGTACACACAGGGACCAATATGTAATTTAAAAAAAATAATGGAGAACATTTCATCCAACCCCCTCCACAGAGTTTGTTGTATAGCATAGATGAGTCTCCTATAATATATAATTAAGAAATTAAAGACAAACGTGTGGTGCATGCACACATGGATCAATATATAATTTAATTAAATAATGGACAAATTTGCATCTTACCCCTTCCACTGAATTTCTCATATAGTATAAATGAGTCTCCTAATATAATATATTATTTAAAAAAATTAAAAACAAAAGTGTGGTGTACACACATGGACCAGTATGTAATTTTCAAAATAATAGAGAAAAATTGCAACCAACCCCCTCCACATGCTTTCTTATATAGTATAGATGAGTCTCTTAATACAATTTATAATTAAAAAAATTAAAGACAAAAGTGTGGTGTACACACAGATGGACCAGTATATAATAATAAAAAAATAATGGAGGAATTTGCATCCAACCCTTTCCACGAAGTTTCTTATATAGTATAAATGAGACTCCTAATATAATATATAATTTCAAAAATTAAAGACAAAAGTGTGATGTGCACACATGGACTGATATGTAATTTCAAAAAATAATAGACAAAAATTGCAACCAACCCCCTCCATGGGCTTTCTTATATAGTATAGATGAGTTTCTTAATACTATACATAATTTAAAAAATTAAAGACAGAAGTGTGGTGTACGCACATAAGGACTAACATGTAATTGTAAAAAATAATGTAGGAAATTGCATCCATATATTAGTATATATGAGTCTCCTAATATAATTTATAATTTAAAAAATTAGAGACAAAAGTGTGGTGTAAACACAAAGGGACCAATGTGCAATTTTTAAAAAATAATAGAGAAATTGCTTTCAACCCCCTCTCAACCCCCTTTGTGGGGCTTTCTTAGGTACAAAGGACGTGTTTGTAATTTATAAAAATGTTGGAAAAATTGCATGATTAATCCAAAATGTCTTGTTTTATATGAGTCTCCTAATATTAATTATCATCGTCATCATCATCATGAACTAAGCCTCAATCCCAACTATGTTGGTCGTCTACATGGATCCTTCTTTTCCATTCAGCTCTATCATGGGTCATATTCTGGTTGAGATGTAGAGATTCAAAATATCTCTTTATAAGCTCTTTCCATGTTAATTTAGGCCTTCCTCTTCTTCTTTTAATTGTGCTTGCCTCAATAGTATTGCTTCGTATAGGCGCATTAGTCGGTCTGCGTTGCACATGTCTATACCATCTGAGTCATCCCTCGCACAACTTGTCCCTAATGCTCGCCACCCCCACTTTATTCCTTATATAGTCATTTCTCAAGTGATATTTTCTTGTCTTCCCACACATCCATCTCAACATACGCATTTCAGCCACATTCATCTTGTTGAGTCCTTGTTTCTTCACCGCTCAACATTCACTCCCATAGAGATAGAGCATGGCTGGCCGTATAACAATTTTATAAAACTTACTTTTAGTCTGAGAGGGATCTTTCGATCACATGATACTCTAGTTGCACTCCTCCATTTCAACCATCCTGCAGTGATCCTATGACAAACGTCATTTTGGACATCGCCATCTGTTTGAATGATAGAGCCCAAGTAACAAAATTTATCACATTTTGATATATCCTAATATAATTTATAATTTTAAAAAGTAATGAAAATAAGTGTGGTGTAAACACAAAGAGACCACTATGTAATTTTTAAAAAATAATAGAAAAATTGCATCCAACCCCATCTATGAGGCTTTCTTAGGTACAAAGGATGTGTTTGTAATTTATAAAAATGTTAGAAAAAATTGCATGACTAATCCAAAATGGCTTGTTTTATATAGTATTGATGTCTTACATAAACAAAAATATCATAGCTAATTAATGTTAATATAAGACGATATCAAATAGAGTTACACACTTCATCATTTTTTTATAAACCAGAATAAGAACAAGAGGGCATGAGTTGTAATTGTCTCATGTTGCATTAGGAAGCCGAATGTCATTTTTATTGGGATAAATTTTATGTTGGTGGTTAATGCAAGATGCGGTAACAACATACAACACAACTAAATAGCAGTTGGAAATTTAGATCAATGGACTGACTGATGTTTGAGAATGTTTTCGGTAGGTTGGACTGACTTGTGGTAATGTATTACCAAACATGTTGTAAATTGTATTTCTACTACTGACTTGATGTTATTTTTTATATTAACTAATTTCTTATAATTAAAATCCAATTCATTGCGCATCTAGGAATTTTGACATATTAGAATTAAAACAAAAGGTTTAACTTTACCAATACTTGGATCTTCATCAATTGTTTGTGAGACTACATTTTCTTTGCCCACCTCATCAGAAATGAAAAAAAGAAGTGCATGTGTGAAGAAGAGATGCATGATACATTTAGAGATACCTAAAGATTCATATATTCTTCCCACATTTGATGGTATTTTTCTATAGAATTTTTTTGTGTGTATAAAATCCAACTTCTTAATTCTACGATAAACAATGTCACTTAGTCAAATGGGGCATAAAATATTTTTTTTTACCATTAAGTCTAAAACAAGAATCATCTTGATGGAAATTTCTACACTATTTTTTTATTCAATTCAATTTTTTAAATCTACAGTAAACAATGTCGCTTAGTTGAATGGGACATGGAACATGTTGCTTTCGACCATATTAAGTATGTTGGTAGAGACGAAGACTACGGAGTATCAAAACTTATTTAAAAAATACATCTTCATTACATCGACTATTTTTTCTCATTGTTTCTCTATATTTCATATATTGTCTATAGAAATAACACATTGCATAATAAGTTATTGACCGTTTTTATAATATAATCATTTTACATGCAAGCTCAAATTTTTTCTGTAGAACATCATATTTCAAATTGAATAAATAATGTTTCAAAAATATAAATATTGCACTTAATGTTGATATTTTAGTATATTATTTTTCATTATTTATTTATTTGTTCTTTATTGAAAAATCAAATGCATCAGTCTTTTGTAGAGAACAAATTTAAAACTTTGCTATAATTACCATATATATTTTACAGTATGTGTCAATAAAAAATCCAACTCTTTTAAATCTGTTAGGATGAAATATTCCAGTCTACCTAAAGAAAAGAAGACAACAAATGTGAAAAAGACACAGAGAGTGTTATGCAAACCTCCCTGAGGAAAAAAAGAGAGTTAGGCATGAAAAGGGTAGAGAGAACTATGAGAAGAGAAAAATTGAGAAACTTAATCAAACTCTACATGGAACAAGTGAAAATATAAGAAACTTGAATGACTTAGCAGATGTTCACATTAATCCACCGTTTGAATATTTAAAGGAAATATACTCATTATACAAGCGTTTCTCTACGTGGGAAGTTGGATCTTCATCAAATATTTGTGAGACTACACTTTTTTGACCTCCTCATCGGAAATGAAAAAAAGAAGTGAACATGTGGAGAAGAAATGCATGATAGATTAGATGATACCTAGAGATTCATATATTCTTCCCATGTGCAATCCTTGTGTTCACTATCATGCGAAAAGATTTTCATATGAAGTCAAAAAAATTTGTTTCTATGATGGAGAAATTTCTTTTGCAACAAATGATATTTTATTAGGATTGTGTCATTTGCATACCTCAGTGGAGAAAGAAGCTATTCACTTTAGAGAATGTATAGTAATGCACAATAATACATTTCCTTTTACATCTATAGGTGTGAATGAGGAAAAAATATTTCAAAGAGAAATAGAGGAATATACACTTTCAAGGTACAAGGACAAATATATCATTTCATAGAAAGGATGATATCTAAAAATGGACAACCATCACATTTATAATTATACTTTCATGAATCAGATAATGAGATAGAAAATAGGTTACATCAATCATCAAGACTAATAGAGGATGCAGTCAAGATATTGGTTACATTACAAGATAATCCACACACAAAATTCTTCCAAAGTTTCAGGTATCTATACAATTTCAAAAATGTTCAAATATTTGAGACATCAAATTCAAATGTGCACCAAGGAATTCAGAATGCAACAACATCTTCACAAGTGGCTGCAGTATGGATCGAAAATGATGACTACAACAACAACCATATAAATTTCCAACGGGATATTAATGTTTACACATATGTTGGTAGTAGTCACTATGTCAACTATTACTATAGATGTTACGATCAGTTGCAATATCCATTATTGTTTCCATGGGATGAAATTTGTTGGCATGAAGGAATTCCTCAAAAGGATACAATGACTGGTCATGGATGAAAAATGGTTTATCATTCGATGCATCTTACTTCAATGATATGAATGAGATTTTATTACAAGAGGAAAGAGGTAATATATACAACAATAATTATATTAATTACTAGATAGTATGATTTATTGATTGTCTTTTTCTTATGTTTAACTCTAGAAAACAAACAAAAATGAAGGAAGGCAGTCTCCTGTCATGAATACTATTGTTATATGTCAGAAATTAGAAGTAACGACAAATCAATTTTGTTGCATTCTGGTAGAATTCTACAATAATATATTGTTGATATGTACATCAAACTTGAAAGTAGTAGCTTGGACTATATTAGAAGATATCAACTAAAAATTTGAGCCAACTGATATCAAGGAATTGTGGACAGTATCAATAAGGGACAAAGTAGTGGCATGAGAGTGGGAAAAAGAGTCATACTTCCAGCTTCTTTTATTGGTGGTCCTAGAGATATGAGGCAACATCATCTTGATGCAATGACATTAGTTCAAAGATATGAGAACCCTAATATTTTTCTAACTTTTACATGCAATCCATCATGGTTGGAAGTCAAAAGAGAGTTGTTTCATTTGAAAAGGCACATAATAGGCATGATCTACTTGCTAGAATATTCAAAGCAAAACTGGAGGAACTAAAAATTGATCTTTTTAAAAGACATACATTTTTGACAGGTGATTGGTCATGTTTATGTGATTGAATATAAATAAAGGGAGCTACCACATGAATATTTTGTTATCATATTGGAAAAAAGTCAAAAGAGCACTACACCTGATGTATATGACCAATATGTATCTGCTGAAATCCCAGAAAAGAAATTCAATCTTCACCTACATGCTATGGGTTTAAAACATATTGTTCATGGCCCATGTGGAAAATGAAACCCAAAAAGTGTTTGCATGCAAAATGGACAATGTAAGAAGCATTACCCAAAGTATTTTTGTTCCATAACAACCCAACCAAAAAATTCTTACCTTCTATATCGACAAAGACATATTGATCATCTGGAAAGAGTTGCTTCCACCATAATCAATAATAGTTCGATTGTTCCATATAATCCTTACTGACTAGGTAAATACAATTATCATGTCAATGTTGAAATATGTTCTTCAACCAAAGCAGTTAAGTATGTATACAAGTACATATACAAAGGACATGATCATATATTTTTTCATATGAATGACGATAAGATCTAGAACATGTATGGAAAAATGTCTCAATTTGTATCTAGACGATGAGTATCATCAAAGGAAGCAACTTGAAGAATTTATCAATTTCTTTTGAATAAAATGCATCCATCTGCCACATGTATACTACTTCATCTTGAGGATAGCCACACGGTTACATTTTATGAAAATCAAAACTTAACAATAATTATATAGAACGAGCGGTATTCAAGAACAATACATATTGAATATTTAGGACAAATTCCATTGACAAGCAAGCTGAAAAGTATATGCATAAAAAATTTCCTAATCATTATGTATGGGATAAAAGGTCAAAATGTTGGAACAAAAGAAAGAAAGGAAATACTATTGGAAGGGTAGTTCTTGCAAGACCTATTGAGGGTGAACGTTACTACCTATATTGTTTGTTGAATAACATCAGCGGTGCTACATCATTCTCTCATTTGAAGACTATAAATGGAACTCAATATAACACATTTCATGAGGTTTTTGATAAGTTTGGTTTATTACAAACTAATGGCAACATTGAAGAATGTCTTACTAAAGCTGTGTTTCTTCAAATGCCTTCTGGTCTTCAGTAGTTATTTTCTACTATCATGGTATATTGTTCATTGATTAACCCTATAACACTCTAGGAAAAATTTAAGAATCAGTTGAACGAGACTTGTATGATAGTCACATAAGGAATCAGGATTATGCTTATAACAATGCTCTAAAGAACATCAATACATGCTTAGAGTCAATGGGAAAGATTTATCAGACTTCAATTTACCATCTATAATTCAAGATGACCATGAAAGATTATACAAAGAGGTAGAAGAAGAACTAAAAGTTAGTGTATTTGATGATGATATTTTAGCAATTTCACAACCAAATTGTGATCAAGCTTTTGCTTATAAAACTATTATGGATTGATTAAATAGTGGGAAACAAGGATTCTTTTTTATTGATGGTCCATGGGGAACATGTATAACATTCTTATATCGTGCTTTACTTACCAAAGTAAGATCATGTGGTCACATTGCACCTGAAACTGTATCCTATGGGGTGGCATCATCTTTGCGACCTTTCGGTAGAACCACTCAGTCAAGGTTTAAGCTACCGCTGATTCCTAAAGAACAAAAGATATGCAATGTTTCAAAACAAAGCAGTTTAGGTGAGCTTCTTTGAAGAACTCAGCTTATAGTATGGGATAAGGTATCCATGGCCAAACAACAACCAATTGAGTCATTAGATCTTTTACTACAAGATATGACAAGCAACACAATACTTTTTGGAGGAAAAAATGTTGTGTTTGGTGGAAACTTTAGACAAATTCTACGTGTTGTACCACTAGGAGGGAAAGACCAAACAATTGCAGAAAGCTTTGTCAAATCTAATCTGTGAAAACATGTAGAAAAGTTGAAACTCAAAGAAAATATGAGAACCTTATCAAATCCTACATTTGGTGTATATTTACTTTCTATTAGAAATGGTATAAAAGATGCTATATCTGGAGGTGAAATTCAGATTCCTAAAGGCATGATAATCCCATATACTGGTGATATATCTTATCAGCATGAATGAGTACATGCCATTTTCCCTAAAATTACTGTTGAAGATGAAAACATATACTTCCTTACCAATCATGCGATTCTTACTACAAAAAATGAGTTCATTGATCAAATAAATGAACTGCTAATTAAACTATTTCCTAGTAACAAGATAGAGTACTTTAGCTTTGATTCAACTTGATAACACTAATCAATTTCAAGAAGAAGAATTCCTGAACTCTTTGACTCCTGCTGGGCTTGCACCTCACATGTTGGTGCTCAAAAGAAACTATCCAGTTATGTTACTCAAAAACATAGATCCTTTCTCAGGTCTTTGTAACATCACAAAACATATTTGCAAGAACTTCAACAAGAACATTATTGAAGTAGAGATTGCAATAGGACAGATGAAAGGTCAGAGTATTCATTCCAAGAATCCCACTCATGCCAAAAGATCGTGAATAGTTACCATATGCCTTCAAAAGATTGCAATTTCTAATTTGGCTATGTTTTGCAATGATAATAACCAAAGCACAAAAAAAACTTTAGAAAAGGTTGGAATATATTTGCCTCAACCGATATTCTCTCATGGTCAACTATATGTGGATTTACCCAAGGTTAAATCACCTGGTGATCTTAAAGTTCTCATCAAACCTTCTTCTACTCAAAGAAAAAATGACACATCAACAAGAAACTTTGTTCATTCTGAAATATTATCAAGTGCAAGCATAATTTAGGTATGACACATACAATTTCCAATAATATTGGTATGCATATATTTACGTTTATTATGTTTGTCATTGAAATGTATTCTACAAAAACTTGTAGTGATTAATAAATATGGAGAACAATACAAATTGGTAAGCAAATTCAATAGAAAAATTCTAGTATGGAACGTAAAGGTAAAATTCATTGATATATAATGAATTTCATTTTAAGTGCATGCTAAGTTTGATATATTAATGAATATCAATCCTATAATTAATATCATGCCATATATTACATGCAGGAATAGTAGAGAAATGTCAACTACAACACTCTACCATGCATTTCAGGTTTGAAGAACAAGTTGACAACAAGTATTATTTAGTGCGAAGCCACAAATCCTAGAGGTCAATGACAGAGAGAATACCTAGGTTTTCAAGTCGTTGACGTGTTGTGATATGTATTTTGTGCAATTGACATCCTAACAATCGAATTATAAATAGAGCCTACATTTCAAGTCGTTTATGCAATGTACTAAGTGTATATGAGAACATCATACCATTTGTATCCATGTATAATGACTAATATATATAGTACTATCAAATTACAACCCACATGCTTAGCACGTGCTTTTTGCTAGTTTAATAAGAAGAAGAAACCACTAAAAAGAATATCAAGAGATAAAAGAGATCATAATTATTTTTCAGTGTCAGCAACATCATTGCTCGCATGACGACTTGATTTTTCCCTCCTTTTATAGAATTTATAATTGAAAAAAAATATTAAAATATAAAAGTTACATCTTTACTATTAAGTCCTTTGGGAAAATAAAATTAGTTATGGTACAATAGTGTGATCAACATTAAATTTATGAATCAAGTGATACTTTTAGATAAATAGTAAATAATAGTTATATTAGTTTAGTTATTTCCTCACACTGTCACATAAGAAATTTAAAAGAGTTTGAAATTTGTTTGAAGTCCAATCATTTTATCTATGCATTTATTTAAGTGAATATCAAAGTTGTCTAATTGAATACCATTTTTATATGCTATAGAAATATGCATATAATAGCAAGCTTTCTTGAAGAAAACACATATTTTATTTAAGTATGTGCTTTAATCACATGTTATTTTAAGAATGTCTACATAAAGACGGGGTTTTGGAGTCCCGATTGTACTTTTTGCGATAAACCACTAAATTCACTATTGTTTTCATTTATAAAGTTGAATTAGGAACTAATTTAATTATATTAACAATATGATCCTAAGTGGTTCAGAATTGTTATACATCAGAAATATAAATAAGTATCATAACAAGCCATCAACAATCATAAATAAGATTTGCAACATAAATATATGTCATATCAAATACATGTTTTTTTTATAATTCATATGATTAGACCAATCTACAAAACTTTCAAGGACAACACGTAATTGCCTCATTTAATGTCCCAAGCTAAGAGTTTGGAATATTCTATCTAGAGGTCCAACAAACATATATATAGTATTTGGAGTAAACTTGAAATGGGTATAAAAATATGCTCAAAATAAAATAATAGAGAGACATCAACAAATGACACTATGTACTACAAAGGTTATTTGAACATAATAAAGTAGAATTGAGGAAGGAACAAGATACAAAGAGTATAATTTAATGAAAGCATATATAATGCAATTAAGAATCATAAATCAATACATAAGTAAATTTTTATCATGAGGCATTTTAAGAGATATTGAATTAGTCAATTATTTAAACTTGTCATAGATAAATTGCAAAAATGTATAGATATTAAACAAGCAACATAAAGGTGAACAACTCAAATGCTAACGTCTAGCAATATGTAAAATGGTAGTTGCACCACCATAAATTACCTATTTAGAGACTAAAACCCAAGAAGCATGTGCAACCATGGTCATATATCCCCACTTTAGAGACTGTTCAAGGAGTATGTCTAACTAAATCCATACACCCCTAAATTTGAAGACTAAGCCCAAGTTTGTGCAACTAAGGCTATACACCCCACTTGTATGTTACACTATACTAGGTAAGCTTCACTATTCATTGTATAATGGAGCTTTGTAAGTAGTAAATAAGTCATTATGTGATTGTGGGTTCAACAACATCAAGATGATTAATATGAACATATAAGGATGTTTTCAAAGACTATTTGATTTAGAACAATTAAAAGATTATGCCTCATTCAATAGGATGCAAAAGAAAAGGGTATAAGAAGGAGATGAAATCTCCATCACAAGTCAGAAACACTATCTAGTGTCTTGACTAGTTCAATTACTATTTCTAAATCTCCAAACCATTATTTCTCCCTAATTAAATTGTTCTAGACAAATTAGTCAAGACACACAAGTAGATGTATATATCCCTTAGTATAGTTAAATTTGATTCCAAAAACTCATCTTGGTCACAAAAATATGTTGGGTTTTATCCTATCAAGTACAAACACAAGATTATGATATGAATCCTTATTAAACTATTCAAGGAGTGATTATATAAATTTTAACATAGTTAAATTTTTGTGTTGAACCATAGTTTTACACCATGACCGGAGGTATACACCTATGTCACACTTATTATGAAGAATGACATTAGTTCAAGTTCTCACACTTCGACACATGTTATGACACTTAATTAGATAGAACCATAGATAAAGCGATCTCATGGTGACAAAATAGTCATTCTAAGAAAAAGTTAGATTAGTATGCATAGATGATTAAGTTACAAGTCATGGGACATGGTTTTTGTATTAGGAAAATAAGAAAATTCATATCACTAATCAGACTAGAAGTTTTGGTATCCAAATAAACTAATCATCGTAATATTTCTAAACCAAAATTAATAATCAATTCTCTAAATGAGATGAACCATACCCGTTAAGTATATACTTGATCATCTCGGGTATGCTATAATACACATCATTCAGTTGTAAAAGTAACAATTCTGTAAGGAGTGGGACCCGGGAGGGGATCCACTCCCTACAAAAATTTGAGGAATAAACTGTCTGTTCCAAACACACAAAGAAGGTATGGTATAAAAGGTGTATTTTTTATTTCTTAAATGATGGTTAACAAAAAACCAAAGTATAACATTGGAAATATAAATCATGACTATATTCAATTTATGCAAAGTACATATTCATCTCCCATTTAGGGTTGACATGAAAGTTACAACATAAGGATCTAAGTAGAGGAATTTCTAGCTACCTTAACTTTTTCTCCCAAGAGCTTCACCTAGCAGGTCCATGCCATTGAGTAAAATCTTCCAAGTATTACACCTGGGGTTGGAAGCATACCCCAACAAGAGGAGAAAATATTAGAAGATATTAGAATAAAGGATGTTATGTGCAAATTAAATATAGATTGAGCAATATAAGGAATAAAGAACATCAAACAAACAAGGTTTCCCATACAAGAGGAAAGAACCACTCAAGCGGGTATCAAAAGAAAAAGAATTGCGAATAAAATGATATTTAAGGATAAGTGATTTCTTGTCTTAAAATAATATTACAATAATAATAATATCACAATTCATAAATAGTTGCTTGGTGAGTAATAAAAAGACTAGAATAAACTAAAAAGTAGGGTAGGAACCCATATGTATTCTGTACCAAAGGAAAGGAGGGCTAAAACCTTGGTGCCAAACAAAAATGGTATTTTGCATGTGAATAAAACCTAGTGCATGGCAAGGGAATAAAACTTAGTGCCTAATATCATATGTGGCAGAGGATTAAAACCCAGTGCATGGTAGGGGAATAGAACTCAATGCCTAAATATCAAATATGGCAGGGGAATAAAACCCAGTGCCTATATGGTGTCACTACTTATAGTGACGAATAGTCCATCACCCACGCAAATAGGACAAATAAGATCATTATAGGCGATCTAAAATAACTAGATAAGAACATCCAACAGTTATCATATGGTTTAGAGGACCCAATAAGCAAATATACAATTATGTCCATATACAAAATACAACATAAGACCATAAGAGGCTATCGCATTAGAAAATAAGATTCCATTTAAGTCAATTTCTCGAAAGATGATCAAGATATACATCAAGGAAAAAAAGAATATTCATCAAGTTGAGTAGATCATAAGAACCACTCATGAATCAAACTCTTAGTAAAGATAGAAACTATGTAAGACATATGTCACAAAAGACCAAGAGAGAGACAGAAAATAAGTGATTGCTCAACAAGAAAGATATGGAATGCAACATACAACAAAACATAGATAAATTATGTGTTTTCTCAATATAACTCATAAAGAGATGCAACATACCTCATATGAAGTCTACATATGTCCAAGGTCAAAACCCTAATTCCATCTCAGTCCACAAGCAACATATTAAAGGCATATATGAGATTAGGGCTAAGTTTACATTAATTATATAAACCCTATCAATCAAATTTTTTGTTTTTAATGGATTAGGTTATGAAAACCATATCATATTATAAATTATATGTTTCTGAGTTCATCTCATATTTTACATCATTTTCTGACTTACAAATTATTTGTTATGAATTTTAAGAAATTTAATCAATTAGGAATATTCATAAAAATGACATATTTATCATATTAAAATTAGTTGACGAAAATTATACCATCATTTAGAGAAAACCCCACAATTTTATTTTATTTTTTATTACTAATCAAAAGTTCTTAATTTTGGAAAACTAGCCAATCCAAAAGCTACAAAAATCCACATATACATAGGATTATCTACTTGGAAAACCTACCAAGGTAGACCACTAGGGCTGCACCAGCCATATACTCTCAACCACGAGCATGGCTATTGTAACATACTGAAATTCAGGGTCTTCCCTGCAATTTACCCACTTTTGAGCTTTTCTTGGCCTTCTAGTCCATTTGGACCTTTTTCATAAATTTCCCTTGTTTTATATTCTTTTTGGACCCCTTGTGCATTTTTAGCACAATTCAATGTTTAAAATCACCTTTTCCCTCATTTATGATAATGGAGGGGTGTTTACACAAATAACCCAATTAAGGAGATAAGTGAAGGTTAATAATGTAATTTGGTCATTAAGGATGGAAATAAGTAGATAATATTAATTTGGAGCTTTTTGGATAAATATATTAATAATAATAAGCATTTGAATTAATTAAGAGTATATTAACCTCTTTACTTTCTCTCTCCTCCAATTTGATGATAAATGTGTGAAAACATATTTAAAGGTTGATATTTTGCCCTAAATACTCATATATATCTATCACCTCGAATTTGACTCACTAATTGCATTAATATGGTCATTTCATAATAATTCACACCTTTTAATGTGCTAAAATACACTTTAATGAGCAATGTACTTATTAAGGGCCTTATTGGATATAAATATGAAATCTAATTATATAGCATCGTTCTAAATGCTAATATGAACCTATGGTCCAAATTTGGTGGCTTTTGGACTTCATTTGAGCCCTCAAATTGATTTTATAGGTTTTTATTATAGTGTGACTATATTAGCTGAATCGATTTCATTTATATTATATGTAACGCTATGGTTACGGTTCATTTTCCATCATGCATTTTGAGCGATGTCTGGGGACCATCGATCTGTGATCCGACGGTGGTCCCTTCGTCCCCTACCTCCCGCTCAACTTGAGTCTGAGCAGCTAAACGCGTCTCACGATCCCCGACCCGGTTGTCCCTCGTCTGACCACCTTCTTGCGTGATTCCTCTTCTGGTGAATTCGTCTTCTCACACCGGTTCTAGCGAGCCCTTGCTCACTTCGTCTCCCCCACCACCGACGAAACGCCCAACCGGGGCCGCCTCCTCCTCTCCACCATGGAGTAGCAGAGCAGGCACCGACCATCCCCACGCCTATTTAAGGTGCCACCTAGCACCCTCGGGCCGCCACCTTTCTTCCTCCTGCTCCAATTCCGCCTCTCCTTGCCCGTTACTCCTGGACCTACTCCACCTTCAGTTCCGGCAACCTGGAACTATTGCTCGCATCTCCAACCACCTCCATTCAATCAGACTTTAGGTAAGCATCTACATAGTCTGTTCTCCAATTTGGTTTAATTGCTCTTCCTCGAGACAAGCCCAGTTGATGTATCCTATAGCTGCCGTGAAACTCCTCTGCCGACGCCTTGTGCTTTCAAGTTTCTGTGTACTTCGGACCTCGGTGACCTGGTATTTTTCCCCTCCTTGCCGCTACGATTGTGATGGAGGCCTTAATAGCGCTTTTCCCCTTTGTTTACTTAGGTTTCCTCCCCGATCTTGCTCCCCTATTTCCGGCCGGATCGAGCTCGTTTCCATAGTTCTCAGGCACGAGAGATCCCTCTTTATGCGTCTATGTGATCGAAGGAACCTAGGGAACTCGTTCCCAGTTTCATTTCTCGGTTGCGCGCCCTGGAAGGCGAGATGTGCCATGGAGCCAAGCTCCAGGCTGTGCTGCTCGCAGCCATGGCCAGGGTGGAAACAAACCTGGTCATGCAATGACCAGGGAGCCCCTGCGCCCGTAATTAGCCAATTAAACGAGCATGGGTATTTGTGTAAAATCGAAGTTCTGTTTTTCTTCCTCGTTGCAAATGCTGATACCTACGAATGACCAAACTACCCTCGTTGTTTTAATTGATTTGTTATGACGAGCAAGGGTACTTTGGTCATTTCACCTGCTATTTACATCAATTTCATTTTCATTTAAATAACTGTCATTCTATAGTTTTCTTGCATTCTGATTGGTCGATTTTACTTAATTCATAGTAAATCGATCCATTGTCAGAAAAATGCAAATAAATAGTCGATGGAAAGGATTTTTCATGTAGAACCTGATTTTATGGTTTTTGAGTCCCAATTATGTTTCCTTTTTCGAAGTTTGTTTTGAATGCCTTTTTAAATATATAAAATGATCTAAAATACATAATTAATTCATTTTAACCCCAAATTGTAAAATAAAATATGTTTTCTTATTCAGGAGAATATGACCAATCTGTTGGATTAGGTTTTGAACCTTAAATCGTGATTTTGTAGGTAAGTTCCAAAAATTAGGGTTTTTCATATACTTTATGCCTTAATACATTCTAATGCATATGTAATGGTTATAACTAGGGAAATATGGAATGGTGATACAATCAGTTTGGTGAATGTTATGATAAAATAGGTATGTGAGCCCTATTTCAGTATGTGCACCCTATTTAAGTATGTGACACCCATTATGTGGACCCTATTCATATATGTGATCTCTATGGATGAATGTGAATGTAATTATGCAAACTACCTATCCTTCAGTTGGGTCTTTTCCAACCCCACAATCATTGTTGTTCTAGCCTGATTATCCCTCTAATTGCATTTATTAGCTCTTTACTTATTTTTTGCTTCTAATGCCATTGTGGCTCATTCATTTGAATAATGTGAAACTTGCTATATGTTGCCTCCTTTACTTGGAAATGCTTTAATCTTGTTATTGCCTATGTGGCTCATCCTTTTGAAATATTTGGAAGCATTGTATAATGTTGTTTCTTGTTGACTCATTTACTTCTTGGAGTTCTTGGATATTGTTGTGGCCTATGATGGCCTATTTAATTAATTTTTGGGTTTTATTCCCAATGCTATGATGTTATCTTGTTATACTTTTCACTCTCCTGCCAAGTGAATGTTATGCATGATATAGTTATTGGCAAATTGACAATGTAGTGTACATGAGTACAAACCACCCACAGGGCACTGGGATTTTAGTCCCCCTGTCGGGCACTGGGGTTTTAGTCCCCCTGCCATTTTATATATTAGGCACTGGGGCTTTAGTCCCCCTGCCACTTTTTAGGCACTGGGGTTTTAGTCCCCCTTCCATTGGTGAGGTCCGGTAGGTGCCTCACCCTACATTGAGAGGATGTTGAGTCATAATTTATATTCATGCAATTGTAATATTTGTTGATATTGGAATGTGGCAGTTTTCTAGAATCTTATTCACTCATTTGCTCTCACTTCTTGAAATCCCTTAATGGAATATTTTTGCTTAGCTTATTAATTGCCTTTATACTATTATTGACACATACCTTTTATCCTTCTCTTGCTGGATGACCCCAACCATCCAGGCTAGGATCAGAGTGCACATGGAAGCTTGATGAACCTAAGGCTAAGGATAGGACAAGAAGAAAAGGAATATATAGCTTGCATGATCATAATTGCTTTTATGTTATAAGTTGTTTAGTTGGAGACAAGGTTGTATTAGTCTAAGTCTTACTCTACCTAGATCCTAGTTCCTTGTATAAAGATGTACCCCTTTTGGGAAAAATTTGTAATGTACTCTTTATACATTTTGAATAAAGTCAAGATTTAATTCTTCCACTGCCACACAATTGGTGATTTGTTTATCATGTTTAATAGTAGAGACTTGGTCTTTACAGCATGGTATCAGAGCATCAAGGTAGTCGGATTCTTAACTAATTCAAATTGTCTCCCTAGAGTATATAGCTTCCCTTTAGTTAGTTTTTCACCTTAGCGTTGACCTAGCATGAAAGTTTGATAATAATAATTAATTAAAAATAAAATTTGTCAACTTTTTGGTGAAATGTCTATTGAGAAGCTACTAGAGCAATACGTTGAAGTGATGGTGTCTAGAAAGGGTCAGAGCTTGGGGGCTGGCAATATTTTCCTCCACCCCACTAGCTTGGTAACGAGGACTCCTGAGCTCATATGACCTGGCCTGGCCTGATCTGATACAGACAGCTCGAAATAGTCTATCTTTGGGCATGTTGCCTAATTGTTGAATACCTTAGGAAAACCTTAAGTGATGATTCGATCTCTTACACAAAAATGTTCCTTAATACCTTATACTCCAATATTTAGGGTTTAGTGTACCCTATGTTACACCCTGAAGCTTGGTTAGTAAATCCTTTTAGTGTTGAGTTTTATGTACCTTTTACACTTAGCTTAGTTTGACCCTTTTAAGGGGTAGGATGAGGGTAATGGTGTTAGTACCCTATTTGGTTTTGCAAATCTGATTTCGAGGACAAAATCCCTTTTTAGGGGGATGGAATCCCAACTAAAAGCAAAATCAAATTTCTTTGGAGTTAGAAACCCTATCCATGTGGACATATGTACTTAATAACTTATGTGAACAATAATTTAACAAACACATTATACTTGTAATTCAACTTGTTTGTTTATACACACATGAAAATGTAATAAGTGATATAGAGATAATTCATATGCTTGAACCTTAATATACGATTGATGCACATAATAATGAGTTACTCATTACTAATTGTGAATACACATAATGTTGACTATGCCAACCTAATGATAAAATGTGTAAGGATAATGCACCCTAAGGATGCTTTAATATGTAATGATCATGTTGATCTAAACCCTAATATGTAATCATCTAGTTTTGACAACATATACATATATATACCCTTAATGCCTTTTATGATACATTAGTGACATTAGGTATCATCATCACATAATATACCTTAATGCATGTAAATGGATTATAGTCACTAAGTTATCAATATATGTAAGGTACACCTCATCATAATTTGATATATGAATTAATTCATTAATATTTAATGTGCTACATCCTATTCACTAAAATGCATGTAATGACTCAAACATGGTAATGAATAATTGGATTCACGTAAATATTCATAAAATGCCTAATGCGATGTAAAATATGTATAATTTATAATATGAAGTGTAATGGGCGAAAATGCTTAATGATGTCATAAATATGAGTATGAAAGTTGATATGAAAATGTGCAATCAGAACATTATTTGGAATTATAATAGGCTTAATAACTTGTTGGATAATATTAACCTTTTCTACAAAATAATTTGTGATGATTCTACATGATAATTTTAAGAGGATAATGGAAAATGAATTCATGTTATTGAGGTTTTTGACCTAATACATTAATTAATGTTGAAATGGCTAAGTAAACCCTAATTGTTCTTAAAACCCTTGATGAGGGAAATAAACATGATATAATATTGAGATGTAATTGTTTTGAATAAAATGTGGCACAAGTGATAGTATAATAAATATGATACCTCTTCATGATGGAGATTATGCTAATAAGGCAAAAATGTTAATTTGAGTTTAATAAAAGGCTATAGGTTTTGTGGAAACCTTAGTAACATCTGACTTATGTAGATTTTGTGTTGTACCCTAGATTAAGGGTTATAACCTAGTGTTTAAGGTTGGGAAGTTGCACACCCACCCTCTCTTTCCTTTTGTTGTGATTTCGGGGACGAAATCCTCTTTAAGGGGTGGTGTGCTGTAACATACTGAAATTCAGGGTCTTCCCTGCAATTTACCCACTTTTGAGCTTTTCTTGGCCTTCTAGTTATTTGGACCTTTTTCATAAATTTCCCTTGTTTTATATTCTTTTTGGACCCCTTGTGCATTTGAGCACAATTCAATGTTTAAAATCACCTTTTTCCCTCATTTATGATAATGGAGGGGTGTTTACACAAATAACCTAATTAAGGAGATAAGTGAAGGTTAATAATGTAATTTGGTCATTAAGGATGGAAATAAGTAGATAATATTAATTTGGAGCTTTTTGGATAAATATATTAATAATAATAAGCATTTGAATGAATTAAGAGTATATTAACCTCTTTACTATCTCTCTCCTCCAATTTGATGATAAATGTGTGAAAACATATTTAAAGGTTGATATTTTTCCCTTGATACTCATATTTATCTATCACCTCGAATTAATATAGTCATTTCATAATAATTCACACCTTTTAATGTGTTAAAATACACTTTAATGAGCAATGTACTTATTAAGGGCCTTATTGGATATAAATACGAAATATAATTATATAGCATTGTTATAAATGCTAACATGAACCTATGGTCCAAATTTGGTGGCTTTTGGACTTCATTTGAGCCCTCAAATTGATTTTATAAGCTTTTATTATAGTGTGACTATAGTAGCTGAATCGATTTCATTTATATTATATGTAACACTATGGTTACGGTTCATTTTCCGTCACGCGTTTTGAGCGACGTCTGGGGACCGTCGATCTGTGATCCGACGGTGGTCCCTTCGTCCCCTACCTCCCGCTCAGCTCGAGTCTGAGTAGCTAAACACGTCTCACGATCCCCGACCTGGTTGTCCCTCGTCTGACCACCTTCTTGCGTGATTCCTCTTCTAGTGAATTCGGCTTCTCATGCCGGTTCTAGCGAGCCCTTGCTCACTTCGTCTCCCCCACCACTGACGAAACGCCCAACTGGGGCCGCTTCCTCCTCTCCACCATGGAGTAGCAGAGTAGGCACCGGCCATCCCCACGCCTATTTAAGGTGCCGCCTAGCACCCTCGGGCCGCCACCTTTCTTCCTCCTGCTCCAAATCCACCTCTCCTTGCCCGTTACTCCCGGACCTACTCCACCTTCAGTTCCGGCAACCTGGACCTACTGCTCGCATCTCCAACCACCTCCATTCAATCAGACTTTAGGTAAGCATCTACATAGCCTGTTCTCCAATTCCGTTTAATTGCTCTTCCTCGAGACAAGCCCAGTTGATGTATCCTATAGCTGCCATGAAACTCCTTCGCCGGCGCCTTGTGCTTTCAAGTTTCTGTGTACTTCAGACCTCGGTGACCTGGTATTTTGCCCCTCCTTGCCGCTACGATTGTGATGGAGGCCTTAATAGCACTTTTCCCCTTTGTTTACTTAGGTTTCCTCCCCGATCTTGCTCCCA
Organism: Alisma plantago-aquatica; assembly: GCA_963693085.1. NCBI lineage: Eukaryota > Viridiplantae > Streptophyta > Magnoliopsida > Alismatales > Alismataceae > Alisma > Alisma plantago-aquatica. The sequence continues at coordinate 65,944,006 of OY856412.1, forward strand.
TGTTTCCGGCCGGATCGAGCTCGTTTCCATAGTTCTCAGGCACGAGAGATCCCTCTTTATGCGTCTATGTGATCGAAGGAACCTAGGGAACTCGTTCCCAGTTTCATTTCTCGGTTGCGCGCCCTGGAAGGCGAGATGTGACATGGAGCCAAGCTCCAGGCTGTGCTGCTCGCAACCATGGCCAGGGTGGGAACAAACCTGGTCATGCAATGACTAGGGAGCCCCTGCGCCCGTAATTAGCCAATTAAACGAGCATGGGTATTTGTGTAAAATTGAAGTTATGTTTTGCTTCCTCGTTGCAAATGCTGATACCTACGAATGACCAAATTGCCCTCATTATTTTAATTGATTTGTTTTGACGAGCAAGGGTACTTTGGTCATTTCACCTGCTATTTACATCAATTTCATTTTCATTTAAATAATTGTCGCTCTATAGTTTTCTTGCATTCTGATTGGTCGATTTTACTTAATTCATAGTAAATCGATCCATTGTCAGAAAAATGCAAATAAATAGTCGATGGAAAGGATTTTTCATGTAGAACCTAATTTTATGGTTTTTGAGTCCCAATTATGTTTCCTTTTTCGAAGGTTTTTTTTAATGCCTTTTTAAATATATAAATGTTCTAAAATATATAATTAATTCATTTTAACCCCAAATTGTAAAATAAAATATGTTTTCTTATTCAGGAGAATATGGCCAATCTGTTGGATTAGGTTTTGAACCTTAAATCGTGATTTTGTAGGTAAGTTCCAAAAATTAGGGTTTTTCATATACTTTATGCCTTAATACATTCTAATGCATATGTAATGGTTATAACTAGGGAAATATGGAATGGTGATACAATCAGTTTGGTGAATGTTATGATAAAATAGGTATGTGAGCCCCATTTTAGTATGTGCACCCTATTTAAGTATGTGAAACCCATTATGTGGACCCTATTCATATATGTGATCTCTATGGATGAATGTGAATGTAATTGTGCAAACTACCTATCCTTCAGTTGGGTCTTTTCCAACCCCACAATCATTGTTGTGCTAGCCTGATTATCCCTCTAATTGCGTTTATTGGCTCTTTACTTATTTTATGCTTCTAATGCCATTGTGGCTCATTCATTTGAATAATGTGAAACTTGCTATATGTTGCCTCCTTTACTTGGAAATGCTTTAATCTTGTTATTGCCTATGTGGATCATCCTTTTGAAATGTTTGGAAGCATTGTATAATGTTGTTGCTTGTTGACTCATTTACTTCTTGGAGTTATTGGATATTGTTGTGGCCTATGATGGCCTATTTAATTAATTTTTGGGTTTTATTCCCAATGCTATGATGTTATCTTGTTATACTTTTCACTCTCCTGCCAAGTGAATGTTATGCATGATATAGTTATTGGCCAATTGACAATGTAGTGTACATGAGTACAAACCACCCACAGGGCACTGGGGTTTTAGTCCCCCTGCCATTTTATATATTAGGCACTGGGGTTTTAGTCCCCCTGCCATTGGTGAGGTCCGGTAGGTGCCTCACCCTACATTGAGAGGATGTTGAGTCATAACTTATATTCATGCAATTGTAATATTTGTTGATATTGGAATGTGGCAGTTTTCTAGAATCTTATTCAGTCATTTGCTCTCACTTCTTGAAATCCCTTAATGGAATATTTTTGCTTAGCTTATTAATTGCCTTTATACTATTATTGATACATACCTTTTATCCTTCTCTTGCTGGATGACCCCAACCATCCAGGCTAGGATCAGAGCGCGCATGGAAGCTTGGTGAACCTAAGGATAAGGATAGGACAAGAAGAAAAGGAATATATAGATTGCATGATCATAATTTCTTTTATGTTATAAGTTGTTTAGTTGGAGACAAGGTTGTATTAGTCTAAGTCTTCCTCTACCTAGATCCTAGTTCCTTGTATAAAGATGTACCCCTTTTGGGAAAAATTTGTAATGTACTCTTTATACATTTTGAATAAAGTCAAGATTTAATTCTTCCGCTGCCACACAATTGGTGATTTGTTTATCATGTTTAATAGTAGAGACTTGGTCTTTATAGATATTCTGCACTTCATCGAGTCTCGTGCTCTTCTTGGATGAGTTTACACATCTTCATAAATTGGCTATGGTGCTTGGCGGATCCTCCCTTGTAATGTCAGTCAAATGTGTTCAGAAGAATCATGTTAAATCGCTATGAAACAGAGATCGTTACTTCCCACCTCAGAAGATAAATGAGCTAGTGGGGAAAATTTACAACTTCATGAAGCAGTTTGCAGATTCATATTTTGAATCTTGGAGAGGTTTCAAAATATGCTTAGGAAGGTTTCTCATCACGGAATTGATATTTATGGCCAGGATAAGACCTTCTACTATGACCCCATAAAGGTGAGAGGACTACACTTGATAGTGTAGGAGGAGGATTATTCTTGAACAAAACACCAACTAGGTTCCATGAGATCATAAATAACATGGACAAAAAATTAGTCCTGGGGGAAGAAAGAGCAGTATCAGATACAATTAAAAGCACCATGGAATCAAAGGATGTTAATGAGGTGAAGTATCAGATGGCATAACTAATGAAGATACTTGAGAAGAAATATGGCACCTGATTTGAAGGCGAGGAAGAAGAATGCATGTATGTGCGGCAACATAACTATAGGGGGGGATATTAAGCATGGAGGAATGATCCTAAATTTTCATGGAAGGATCCTAACCATTTTCAACCGGATCTGTCTCAAACACAATAGTTTAAGCTACAACATGGCAGTGCACAACAACAATATCAGTAGGACAGTAGCAAGATAGAGTGCATAGAATACATCTTGGGCAAGTTGGTTAGTTAGAACGAAGCAATCATAGGCCAAACACAAAGGGAGTTGCAATACTAAGGGGCACATATCCGCAACTTAGGAAACTGTATTTCTCAAATAGCAGCTGAAGTAGGATCTTTGAAGAAACTATGTCATCGAGGATTTCCAGGAAATACAAACATCATGTCCACTAACCAACATGTGAAGGCAGTGTTACTCCGCAATGACAAAGTGTTGTTGAAATAATTGAAGACAACTCCAGAAAATGATGACAAGGTAGGTGACACATGAGTAGTACCAACTAGTGATCCTCTAGAGCAAGACACCACACAACATGAGAAGGAACCACTAGAGGAATCTGTTGAGCCAACTAAAGTTAGGAAGGAGTCTTATGTTCCACCCCACTAGAGGAAGATGGTGAATCAATTACCATTCCCACATAGTTAGAAGGCAAAGAAGGTTGACCAACAATTCAAGAAGTTTGACACGTTCAGAAAACTTCATGTAAACATACCCTGCGTAGATACGATAGAGAAAATTCCATCATATGGTTATTTTTTGAAGGACATAATTAACAAGAAAAGGAGGATAATCTAATTATGATATAGTGGTATTGAAGGAGAAGTTTAGTGCTCTAATACAGAGGAAGTTGTTACATAAGAGGTAGGATCCGGGCTACTGGTTTTATATACCATGTTATATTGGCAAAGTCAAATTTGGTAAAGCTTTATTTGACTCTGAGGCAAGCAAATTTCTCATGCCCTTGATAATATTCAAGAAGTTAGAGGCAGACAATCCGTTGGTAAGACCAATAGGCATCTGCTAGGATATGTTAGTAAATGTTGACAAATTCATCTTTCTGGCAGATTTTGTAGTTATGAAAATGTAGGATGACTATGGCAATGAGATACTCTTAGGGATGTTTCAATATGCAACAGATGCAATTTTAGAAATGCCAAGAGGAAGACTGATAGTAGGCATCCATGATGAACACTTTGAAATAAAGCTTCCAGACTGTCAATAAATGGTTGATGAGAAGGCACACTGTCATATGTTGCAATAGTAAAGCAACGAGGTATCTTTGTTCTTGGGAAAGTCATTTCTGGATATGGCTCATGTCATGTCAAAGATGAATAGGGATACACTGGTAGTGGACATCATGGATATCCCAATGATTCTGAAGAGGAAGCATACCCAATTACAATTGCAGAGACAACATCTTTCACTCTCGCATAAGAATACCCACAACTACTATTAGATGCGTGCCTCATGAATCTATTGGATAGTTTCACATGCTATCATTCACTTGAGGAATGCTCTTTTCTTTTAAAAGCATTTCCATGCTTGTAATCAAGGAACTATGAGGATTTGGGACCGCCTCCTCCATCATTGACTCTGTCATTTCAGTGTCCTCCTGAGCTTGAGCTGAAGTCACTTCCTCCACATTTAAAGTACATTTTTCTGGAGATGGACAAGAAACTCCCTGTCATCATTTCATCTTCGCTGATCACTCTTAAAGAGGAGCAATTTTTTGTTTTGCTAAATAACCACAGGGAAACATTTGGGTGGTCTATTATAGACATAAAGGGGATATCTCCTAATTTTTGCTAGAACAAAATTAGGATTGAGAAAGGAGAAGAGTAGAGAGGATGGAACAACCTTAGTGGAATCTCAATCCCATCTTCAGTGAGGTAGTAAAAAAAGAGGTAGCGAAGCTCCTATCAACATGTATAATTTATGCTATTTTTTATTCTAACTGACTTAGCCCAACCTAAGTTGTTCCTAAGAAAGGAGGGATCTTGGTTGCAATGAATTATATGAGTGATTTAATTTTGACTAGGTTAGTGACTAGCTGACATGTGTGTATTGATTATTGCCGATTGAATGCAACCATGCTAAAAGATCATTTTCCCCTTCGTTTTAATGACCCAACTCTGGAGAGGCTTGTCATCTGTTCTCATTTTTGTTTTCTAGATGGGTATTACGAGTACAATTAAAATTTTATTGAACCAGATGATCAAGAGAACTCCACCTTAACTTGTCCTTATGGAGCTTTTGCATACCTTTGAATGCCTTTTGGCCTTTGTAATGAACCGACTACATTTTAGAGATGTATGCTCGCTGTTTTTCCAGACATAATCATGTGATGTATTGGGATTTTCATGGATGACTTTATGGTGTATGGAGAATCATTTGAGGACTACCTTTCCATTCATGATAAAGTTTTACAAATGTGTGAGGACACTCATCTCATTTTGAGCTGGGAAAAATGCCACATGATGGTGAGTGAAGGGATTGTTTTGGGATACAAGGTGTAAAATAATGGAGTGGGAGTCGATTTGGTTAAAATAGAGGTGATCTCTAAGCTTCCTCCACCATCGTCAGTGAAAGGGGTTAGGAGCTTCCTAGGACACATCAATCTTTATTGGAAATTTATAAAAGATTTTTTGAAGATCACCAAACCACTTTCTAAACTGCTAGATAAGGATTCTAAGTTTAATTTTGATGAGTGATTTTTGAGGGAATTTGAGGTGTTGAAGGAGAAATTGGTCTCCGCACTTGTGGTACAGGCTCCGGATTGGAGCCAACCATTTGAATTAATGTGTGACACATCAGACTCTGCGGTAGGGGTTTATTTTGGGGCAACACAAAGATAAAGCTCTTGTTGTCATATATTATACGTTGAAAACTCTTAACGATATTCAACTCAATTACACTACCACTAAAAAAGAACTTTTGGATGTGGTGTTTTCTTTTGATATTTTTTGCCAATACTTAATAGGGGCTAAGGTGACAGTTTGGAGTGACCACACACCTATTAAAAATCTTTTGGTAGAAGAAAGATACCAAACCTAGATTGATAAGGTGGATTTTTTTGCTACAAGAATTTGATATAGAAATCAAGGACAAGGTCAGGGCACAAAATATGGTAGCCAATAATTTGTCTAGGTTTGAAGGAGTGGATGAGAAAGATTTAGAGATACCCATTGTTGAAGATTTCTCAGATGAACTTTATTATGCAGTACAAGGCACCGTTGTTTGCACACATAGTGAATTACTTGGCATGCGGTGAAACACCAGAGGATTGGGGGTATTAGGAGAAAAAGAAAAAAAAATCACTCCTTGAGATTTTATGTTTGGGATGATCCAATTTTTCTCAAGCAATGTGGGGATGACATTCTTAGGAAATGTGTGCCTGAATGTGAGTCTAAGAGCATATTTGCACACTATCACTCCCTACCTATATGGGGACACCATGATAGATCAAGGACAACAACCAAGGTTTTAGGGAGTGGTTTTTACTAGCTGAAGGTTGCTTACAATTATGTGCAAAAGTGTGATGCATGTTAGCGAGTGGGAAATATATCTAGGAGACATGAAATGCCCTCAAATACCTTTTTAGAGATAGAGGTTTTTGTCTTATGTGGGATTGATTTTATGGGACCCTCTATGTCTCCCAATTCTTATATGTATATTCTCTTACAGTGGATTATGTGTCTAAGTGGGTGGAATCAACTCCAACCCATAATAATGATGCACATGTTGTTTGCAAATTTGTGAAAGACCATAATTTTTTGCAGGTTTGGGGTGCCAAGAGTAATAATCAGTGATGGGGGATCTCACTTCACAAATAGGAAATTTAGATCCTTGTTGAGTAAGTATAGAGTGAGGCATAGGGCAGGAACCCCATACCATCCCAAAACTAAAGGTTAGGTTGAGATGTCTAATAGAGAGATCATGAAAATCTTAGAAAATACAGTCTCAACAAATAAGACCAATTGGAGCATGCAGTTAATGATGATCTTTGGGCATATAGGACATCTTATAAGATGCCAATAGGTACCACCCCTTATAGGTTAGTCTATGGGAGAGCCTGTCATTTACTCGTAGAGCTAGAGCACAATGCCAAGTTGGCTTTGAGAAAGTTAAACTTTAATCTGAATGATGTAGGAAAGAAGTGTAGGCCGGAACTCAATGAATTGGATGAGCTTAGGCTAGATGTCTATGGGAGTTGTAGGATCTACAAGGAAGGACTAAGAAAGTACATGACCTCCATATTCTTCATAGGGTTTTTACACCAGGGCAACGAGTATTATTGTTCAATTCTAGGATGAAGTTGCATCCTGTCTACTAAGATCCAGGTGGAGCGGCCCTTGTGTGGTGTTTAAGATTTTTCCCCATGGGGCAATTGAAATTTGTGATGGGGCTGAATCATTTTTGGTAGATGGACAACACTTGAAACATCATTATGAGGAGAGTTAGTTCATGAGAAGGAGGAGTTGAATCTCATTGAGCTTTAGTGAGCTTTTGCCTTACATGATCATTGAGCCTAAGACATAAAACAAGGGAGATTTTGGGAGGCAACCCAATTTTATTTTTGTTTTAGTTGTTTACATCTTGTAGGACTTTTTTGTTGTTTGGATCTCACATAAATTTAGTATAAGTTACTTGATAAAAAGGTACCTTGATCAGTTTGTTTGGTGTGTAAGAAGAAGAAAAGTTGGTGGCACTAACACATAAGTCTGTGGCACTGAGATGAGCATGAAAATCATGGTGGACTTCATGATAGTTTTGATACCACTCACCACCGAGTCAATGGCACCGAGTTTTGGACAAATATCATAGGGGGGTTCAGATGCATTTTGGTACCACCGACAACATTATCGGTGACATCGAGTTCTTGTAGAACGAAGACCACATTCCTTGCATACATTCGGTAGTACCTACACCAATGTCGACACAACTGATACTTTGAGAGAGATCTAGGTTCAAGATATCGAGGGGCCTATTCATAAAAAGTGAGGAAGAAAAGACCAAACAACACCGCTTGGTACCACCGATTGAAAAGTCAGTGGCACATACATTTTCCTACAGACGCAATTTCAAAATGACTTCATACCATCAACACACGCGTCAGTGGCACCAATGGATAAAGATCAGAATCCATGGACATTGACATCAATGATCGAGAATGATCCTATCTGACGGTCAGGGGTACTGATCTGACAATGCAATTTAGAAGTCGGTTCCACTGATACATGTCATCAGTACTACCGACACAGAGCAATTCATGTGTTGTGACATCAACGATTGTGAGTTGTCGGTATCAACAGATGGTATCGGGACACACATATCAAGAAAAATCTCGGTACCACCAATAGCCACATCGGTGGTACTGAAACAACGCGCCTGGGCAGTTCAAAGGCTATATAAAAGGAGGTGTGGGTGTTATTCAAACACACCCACACCACTTCCCTTACATTCTAGAATGTATTCAATTCTCTAAGATGCCCTGAGTCTTCATCGAGCTCTTCTCTCAATCCCCAATCTCTCATAGGAGTATATGGTGAAAAAGCCAGCACACATAGCCTTTGTCAATGAAGACCACAAGAAGTTGTTCTTCGACATGATGAAGAGATAAATTATACCCATGTGGTATGGTGACTGAACCTTCCTCAACGATGTAGGATTTTCCAAGTCTCTTTTCCGAGTCTGTTCAGGGAAAGGGATGGTGGGTGATCAACCATTCTTCAGTGATGGACCCACCTATTAGGAGGTCATCTATGAGTTTTGGACGTCCTTGGAGGTCTGTTATATCCCCGAGCATGGGGAATGTTGGGAGGAAGGAAGGGTGCACTTCTGCCTCTACAACACCGTCGAACACCTCCCACTGGAGGAATTCAATGCAGTCTATGGTTTCTAGTAGGGGGTATGCATTACACCCCAAACAACTTCGACTTCAACTGGGCGTGGAGGCTTATGACAAACCTACCACAAGGTTTCTTCATCAACTAGAATCAATCGTCAGTCATGGATATAGAGCATCTATTCGCCCAGATTCTACATCACTATCTGATGGACACCATCTTTTCCAGATCTACACAAGGAAAGGGAAGGTGCAACAAGTGATCCTTTACGTACTCTGGGCATTTTTGACACAAGGATAGGAGTAGATAGACCTCAGTTCATTCTTTTGTTAACACATGCTCGAAGTGAAGATGCAAGTTCAACAGAAGCCTCCTATGCACTTTGGTGGGATCATCACATCGTTGGCGTTGCACCTCCACATGGATCAATCCACTTCCAACACCTTGAAGACCTCCTTAAAGTTACACCTTAACCATTTGAAGAGGGCTCAGCTCGTGAGTAAGCGCAAGGGCAAGGTGTTTGCCTATTGCACAGTGGATGGTCAATTGTGGGAATGGGCTCTCCCTGACCCCATCTTCTGTTTACAAAGGGTGCGATTCTTGAGATGGCCTGACGAGGGTGTAGAACTGGTGCCAGAAGAAACATACGAACTCAAACTAGAGAGGTTTGGAGAAGCACCAAGTGAAGGAGATGAGGCTATGATGCCATTCACTCAATGGTGGGTTATCCACCAGGGTTCGAGGAGATATGCAACATCAAGCTCCACTGCTCCATCACCTGCACAACCTAGATAATCTTTTTCTATGATAGGTATGTATGGAATGCTGCAATCGATTCAGTAGGGGGAGTAACATCAATCGACCACCTTGGTGGAGATACATGGCGTTCAAGGGAGGCTTCTTCAGCAACAGTGGGAAATTTATGAAAATGAGCACCTTCTCCTGGTCAACCAGGAGAACATGCATACTTGCCTGCAATGGATTCAACATTACCAACAACCACTTTATGATTACTACCAGAGCCAAGGCTAGTTTACCACTTAACCCCAATCGCTAGAGATGCCCACTTAGCCACCCAGTTTCACTGGAACATTCTACCCATCGGATCCAAACATGTCATTGAGATATTTTTACCGACCACCATTTTGATCGGGTACTTCTGTTCAACCTCTTTGGTTGGATTCTGACAATGATGACAAAATCAAATTCAAGCTTAGGGGGTGTTGGACAACTCTATCTTTATGTTGATTCTTTAGTTGTTTTAGTTTTTCCCATTTTGAATTTGTTGGATCCATAATTATCTAGTGTAATCATGGATCATAATTATCATGATTTCTACTATCATCATAGTGTGTGTCTTTGAAATGAAGTATAAAAATTTGAAACAATCTAAAATTTTTCATATCTTTGAAATCTTAGTTGCAAAGACTAAAGGAAACACCACCTAGAGGAAGTGTGTGGGTTAGTTAGCTTGAGGACACTTAAGATGAATGAAAAGTCTTAATTTATCCAAGAATTGAGGATGATGATGAGGTTTGAGCCAAAACTGACCAAATGAGTAACGAGACCTTAAATGGGATTTTTAGAAGGAAGTTCTAAGGTTACCCTGTACACATGTTGATAGAGAGGGACATATCATAATTTAAAAAAAGCATGCCTCGTAATCACGTGATTCCATCCGTCTGTCATGAAATTTCATCCACCACCTTAAGATGATCAAGTAACCTGAATTGTTTCCTCTTGATTGTATTGCATAGAATAATAGGTGATATGATAGCTAGGATTTTTATTACACTAGTTATAAAATGAAAAATAAAGTGCATATTATTTAGTAGTTGCATAATAAATTTTCATGTAGATTGCATATTCTTGTTGCATCATTTTTTCATCATGTACCTATGTTGTTTACCCTAAAAAATCAAGTGAAAGGATACACATCCATACCCCTCTAAATGAAAAAAAAAAAGAAAAAGAGAAAAATCAATGAGTTGTTGCAGTGAAGCCAGAGCATACTTTTCAACCATACTAAAATAAAAGGGCAGAGAGAAAAAAAATATATCAAATAAAGAGGGAGCAAAGGATGCCTTGAACTCATATCTGAATATTTCTTCAAGAAGAGGTGAAAATAGTTACATGAATGCATCGTTGTACTCTGCTCTCATCAGTCAAATGAGATCTTTAGTCCATGCATCATTCCACCAAAAAAGTAGGCCTTAGGACTCTTGCATTTATCATTTCCTTCATGCTAGGTTCATCATGTTTTGTTTTTTCATAAATGATTTAGATTTTACTTGTGATTCTTGTTCATGAACACCTCTTTTATTCCAAGCATTGCTATTTATGGTAGGCCACATATACGATTAATCCCCTCATTAAATCTTATAAGGGTAACTGCTTCCAACTAGTTTGGTAGGTAGATAAGAGCAATGTACATAGGGAATCACATGGCACATCAAGAAAATGCCCTATTGATTATGATATTAACTGCTCCATGAATAGTGACTCATTGATCTAAGGGTGGACATCTTTAATGAACATTTTTATCACTCTAGAGTAGCTATTTGTTCAGTGGTTGGTAAAGGCCAATTCGGGATCGCCAGGTGGGGGTATTTGAGAAATATAGTTCATATTCTCTGTCCTCTTATTGAGTTGTCTCAGACAGATCCAAAGGTCGTTTTGCTCGAGGATGAGAAACATTTAATCTTAGGGGATTTTTGATTCTTTGAATTTAAGTCATTTCTCACATGCTATTTTCATATGCCTTTTTCCATTTTTATTGGTGATTTAGATATCAGTTGGTCATAATTCATCATTGCTACCCTATGAAACTATATTGCATCAAATATTATCTATTTTCACTTAATTATATCAATTTAACATGATTTATTAGACTTATGTTTGGTATTTATATATCTAAGGAAATTGGAGAAAATCTGAGTCAACTCGATGCTACTAAAAGTCATGTTAGTGGTACCGAAACTAAGAAGAAAAATGCTAAGCTTTGTCGAGAAGTTTTGATGCTACTGACAACTTAGTTGGTACTAGCAATTTTTGGGATAGACACCCCAAATCAATAGCTCAGTGCCTATGACTGTGTCGGTGGTATCGAATTTTCTATGAAGGAATGATCTAGAGAAGTAAAAGATCAAGTCAGTGCTATATACATCTATATCGATAGTCCCAACACATATAAGAAGCCGCTAGGTCAGGAGACATCTTGATGCCACCAACTTGTTGTCGGTAGTAGCGACTTTGCACGTCTAGACGAGATTAAAGATCTTAGTTAGCTAACGGTCACGACTTAATGATGGCTGGAGACCCCCTTATGACCTAAGAGGAGTTTGACCAAACCTATCAACGTCATTCTATTCCAGTGCACGAGAGCACATAGAGAGGAGAGGAGAAAGAGGAGGAGATGACCACATCTCAAACAACGCAGGCACCTTCAGAGATTAGATTTGTAGCAAGAACGCAACAAATCATGAAGTTAGTCATACGGAGCCATCTAGATTGTCTTATCTAGGAGTTTTCATTAGTTCTGTCATGCTTTCCTAATTTTCTCTTCTTCCATCTATGTACACAATGGTAGAAATGATGCAGGGTTAATCCTCTAGCTCCTTAGGACATTAGAGTAGCCAAGTTTTGCATTGTACTTGACATTATGATTTAATATCTATATTTATCTTAAAATTCTGGATAGAAATATAAGATCGCCTCATGAATTTCCTATGCTTGGTCACCATAGTTAATTTCTTAGACCATTAATCTCTTTGAGAGAGGGATTTAGGGTTGTATTAGTTGTAGATCTACATAGTCTATACCGTGTCTCGAGAGAGGGTTTACGTATGTGAAGGGTATAATGTAGAGGTTTTGCTAAAGCACCTAGATAATAATTAAATCACTATGAGAGTGAGATTTATATTAGATTAGGTAGTGAATTACATTGTGAGAATGGGTAATTTCTACTACAGGTCCCTTGGTCTAGGGTTTAGGATAAATGAGTATTAATGAAATGATGTTAATTGCAATGTGAACTGCGATAAAACTGTAATCCTAAGGAATCCATCAAATTTGTGATCACAAACCAATTAATTTAGTTTTTGCTTCTTGTAAGTGCTTAATTAATTAATCAATCAATCACTTTTTCATTAGGTGTAGCTAATCGAGTTAAAATTGGTAGTAGTCTCTAGATTAACGTTTCCACTGAATTCAACATTCGGGCCTCATAGGCCTATACTACTCAATAAGTAAACTTGTGTTTTATACATGTAGTTTACATGCATCGGCATACACTAAAAGGTGGGGTAAGAATCAGTTGATGAAAGTCTACTTGGAAAACCGAGCAAGGTTTTAAAAATTTTAACCAATTATGAATAATAATAAAAATGACATATTTAGCATATTAAAATCAGTTGATGAAAAGTATACCACCATGTAGAGAAAAAACCCACAATTTTGGAACATATTTTATTTCATTATTCTGAGTTATGAATTTTAAAAAACTAGCCAATAAAAAAGCTATAAAAACCCACATATACATAGGATTATCTACTTGGAAAACTGAGCAAGGTAGACCACTTGGGTCACACTACCTGGCTTGGACCCATGGCCAACCAGGAGCATAACATAGATGATTATATGAAATCAAGGTGTACAAAAAGATGAAATTACCATTTGTTAAAAAACCAAATGGGAAACTTCATGAGGGGATAAGCCAAGAAATCACGTTCAATTGTCTTGTTCGCTTGGTCCCTTAAGTGAGGGAGCAAAGAGCTTCTGAAACTTGAAGCCAGGAGGGACTTACATCCTAGATCAAAAACTCGACCATAGAGTCGTCGATAGGAACCAAACACCACCCATGACACCACACCGGCCCTGTTGACCCTTTTAATAAGGCTCGAGGAAGTCAAAGATGGTTGTGCAGCCTGCCACCTAGATAGGAAACTAGAGGAACACAAAATGGAAGAAACCCATAAATGATGAAATCAAGAGAAGAAACAACTTTGAAGGAAAGCTTTGAGGGTGAAAAAAAAATATTTGACCCAAGGTATGAGGTCTAAAAGCATGGATTTGGACATAGTTTCATGGTGGTGGTAACCCCTGAAGTGGAAAAAGTAGAACTCATTATACCTTGAATTGAGCCAACGATTAGGCATCACAGAGACACCAGTGAGGCATGGATAGCCACAACATCCCCCAAAGTCCCCTAACACCATGTTGAACACATGGGGCTGTCTGGGGGAAGACAAAATCAAGAAGTTGGATTCTGATCGGTATGGATCAACTGAGTGCACCGCTCATTTTTTAGATATGCAAATACATATGGCGAGGAACCGATGTATGAGTAAGGAAGCCAACAACAAGTTGGTTTGATTAATATTTTTTAGTGGATATATAGGAGTTTGTAACCTTGTATGACGACAAGAAGGGAACTAACATGGAAAATAGGGAAGGAACAGAGTAGAGAAAAACCTAATTTTGGAGGTTTCTAAAACAAGCAGAGAGAAAGTCTTCATCTAGGATCAGACTAAGTGGAACCATATTAGGAATGCAATTATGAAACAATTTTGGAAAGAGATTAAGAGTAGAGAGATAAATTGTGGAGATGAAATCTCATTGTTCAAACCATGAATGCAACCCCTCTTGCCAAAGGTGGGAGATAACACCCAATACACATGATTCTGATCCGACAACGGACAAGAAAGCCAGACTAGAATAGAAAACTAAAAAATCCAACGTGACAGGGAAAAATCCCATCTATGGGAAAATGATTGTATTAAATGAAACATTTATCAAATTGGATCTTTAATGTATATTTCTTTCTAAATCTATTTGAGGGTGCATTTAATGCTCAAATAAAATGAACTTTTACACCTAGACTAAATGAGACATGTAGAACCCGAATTTGGGGTTATTTTACACTTTTAAAGACAATTAATAATTTATTTAATACTTTTATCCTTTTCCCTTATTTTCTTCTTTAAATGAAATTAAGATAGTTATTATAATTCAAATTTGTGAAACTTGGCATCCAAGATAATTAGGACCCAAGGATCATGATTTTACCATTATATTTGGGTATTGGGATTTCCTCTTTTGACTTATATCACCATTATGGTTTAGGCAATTTATCTACATATATATTGATAACCCTCAATCAGGGTCCCATTAACTTCACATTGTTGCCTCAAGAGTTACCTTTTATTGTTATGGAAAAAAAATATCACATTTTACTCATTTAGCATATTTAGTCCATTAATTTCACTTTAATTTTGATGATTGTACATGAAAATTACTAATACATGTTTTAAGTGCACTATTGCTCTTATTTAACCATTATGTGAATATTATATAGACAAGGAAATATATGTAACATATTTCATTAATTTATTTACATGTTGGCACATAATTAAGTTATTATATAAATGTGTTTTTATTTTTTTACTTGTTTGGTTAAACCTAAGAAACCAATATAACTATCTTGTTAATCATGGAATAGGTTAAGAGTCTAGGTGTTGGCTCATTACAAATGCATACTTTGTCATTTATAGAGGCTTGATGAATTTGGTATGAGATACAAGTTAATATTGTGGTATCTATGTAGAAATGTGTGGTATGATCAATTAAATCAAGCCATATTCTAATTAAGGCGGAGAGGTGATTATATATGTAATTTTGTCTTACTATTTGGGAATTAGGTAACACTCAAATCAATTAAGAGATGCCTAATGGTACTAGCTTGTATATTACAATATACACATAGCAATAGCTTAAACATATATGTGTGTGATGTTATTGTTTCTTGGGATGCATTGAACCTCTAAATTAGCAAATAACTAGTAGTGAAAATGTTTCCACCTTGTTAAACATTACATGTATTACAAAATGCAACAAAAGAATATGTAGATGAACTCTACTTTTATTTTCAAGAAGATGGACTCTCCATTACAGTAAGTCGATATCTTAAACAATAATATGAATTATGATATGATTTAAAATAGATAATCATTAAAAGTCAAGAGGTACAAGATAGTTGGAGGAAGACTCAAAATTGGGGTACTCCAAAATATGCAAGGAATCATACCCTCATGCCATTACACACCTTCTTCAACTAAAGACAAGGCTGGGCCATGATCACAGGGTATCAATGCACATTAGGTTGGTTGCAGGTGTCCATTCCAGGTCTACTAAACATGTGGCATAGTAAACATGAATAAGGAGGAAGGAATATGGAGTTTGGATGGGTGCGGAGGGACATGCTACACAAAATTACCACAATATCTGATTTTTGCAAGATGTGGCAACATTGTAGGAATGATAGGAGGCCTCGTGGTGTCTTGAAATCCTCAGCTGATGGATTTGTAGGTGAAAGTAGTGTTGTGGTCGTCAGGGAGAATAGTGGAGGGTGACAAGGTGGAGAAAGGTTGTGGTTTCTTAGAAACAGATGGCCACTGGACTTGTCACAAACCATATGCAGTAGGTGAGGTGTTCCTTCCATGGTGGTCAGGCACAAGGAGAAAGGAGGAGGGGTGCTAGGGTTGCAGACCATGGAAGAGAAAGGAGAAGAGGAAGAATAATAAGAAGCAAAAAGGAAGAGGGCGGTTAGGGCATCACATGTGTGTGAAGAGGAGAATAAAAGGAGAGGAAGAAGAAAAAGGGGAGGTACATGGGAAAATAGCCACTGGAAGTACTTGAACTCAGTGTAAGAAATAGATCAAGACAAGGAGAAGGAAATAGATATGTTACATGGAGTTGGGAACATACAGATTAAATGGAACATCAATAACAAATTAATGTAAGTGGAGTGAACTTCAACTAGAATTTAAAACTATTAAATAAATAGGAAAAAGAAGTTCATTTGAGACCCAAACTAGGGAATGTTAGAGACCTAGGAGTACTCAAATAAATTATTAACTTAATATTTTGGGTTAGTGTAGACCATGAATTATTATACGTCATTTTAGAAATAATATGCCTCTAAAAAGGTATAACGGTCCAAATACTCTCGTATATGACACTATAGTTACAATATATTTTATACTAATTATATTTGATATGTTGAGAAAAATAAGTACATAGATAAACTAAATTCTACGATTCATTAAAAAGGGTAAAATGAAGTTATCTTTTACACTATTAGTTATTGTTAAATGCTTTGAGTTGCTTGTGCACTACATGTTAGTATGTATGCCCAGAGAGAAAATCATATGATGATTGTAATGGCATGTCTTGTAAAAAAGAATTGATTAATAATAAACATAATCTTCTAATTTATTATGTTTATTCAGTTAAGAGATAATGATGTATGATAATAACTATATAAAGAATGATATTACTCAATGAAATATGTCTTCAAGCTGAGGACCTAAACAATGAGACCAGACAGACGTCAAGAGTATATACATTCTTTTTATTTCCCTAGTCGTATGTTATTGAGGAAGGCTAATAGGAAATAGTAACACATAAGACTAGAGTATGTGTTGGTTGATGACATAATCTAATTAGTCATGATATGTGATATCAAACCAAACACATAGATACTTAGAGAATAGTGAATGAAATAGACCCACCTTGATAATGATGCATGGAAACCATGATTGGTAGTCAGAATCATCTCTCACAGTGATGGTGGTGATTTTGGTTCTTAAACTTGAGAAGAATTAAGCCTTTAAGAAAGGGTGAAGTTGAACTATTCCCTACAAATGGAGCCTTTAAGAAAGTGCAATATTTAACTATGTGTTGCAAATGGAGCAAGAGTTAATGCCAATGCATTTGGAACCTGTAATTTATCTCTGCCGCCCATGAGGCTTGTAATAGAGTTAAAGAATTGCTATTTTGTACCTGCCATAAATTGAAACATTATTTCTATATCTTGTATAGACAAGGGTGAATATGAATTTCATATAAAAATGGTCAATGTTCTATTCTAAAAGATGAGATCTTTTATGGCAGTGATCCAATGTCTTATGGTCTTTATTTTTTGGATCTAAAGACAAATGTTTATAACGTAAAAACCAAAAGATTGAAATTCAATAACTCAAACTAAACATATCTTTGACATTGTAGTCTAGGGTACATCGATGAGAATAACATATCTAGACTCCATAAAGATGGTTATCTGGACTCTTTTAATTTCTAATACCTACCTAGAAGTTGTTAATGGACCAGAATATGAGAAATGGCCTAAGACCATGAGATCTGAGATGGAATGCATGTACACCAACAAGGTATGGACCTTGGTATATCTACATGAAGGGGAAAACCCATAGGGTGCAAGTGGATATTCAAGAAGAAGATTGACATGGATGGTAATGTACAAATATACAAAGTTCGATTGGTTGCAAAGGGTTTCAAACAATTTCAAGGTGTTTACTATGATGAAACATTTTCTCTAGTTTCCATGGTTAAGTCCATCATGATCATGCTTTCCATTGCAACTTATCATGACTATGAGATTTGTTAGATGGATGTTAAAAGATGTTAAAACCACATTCCTTAACATGAATTTTCTTGAGGATGTGTACATGATACAACCATAGAATTGTGTAAATAAAAGGATACCAATAAATTATGTAAGCTACAATGGTCAATCTATGGATTGAAGCAAGCATCTGATAGCTGGAATCTTCAATTTGACAAAACAATCAAAGAATTTGGCTTCAGTCAAAATGAAGATGAACAATGTGTTTATAAGAAGGTTAGTAGCAACATGATTGTATTCCTCATATTGTATGTGGATGACATACTTTTGATGGGGAATGACATCCCTACATTATATATGGTAAAGATATGGCTAGGAAATACATTCTCTATGAAAGAGTTAGGTAAAGCATCCTATATTCTAGGAATCAAGATCTATAAAGATAGATCTTGTAGTCTTCTGGGCCTAAGCTAGAGCACATACATTGACAAGGTGCTAAAAAGGTTTAACATGGTGAACTCAAAGAGAGGAAACTTGACCATGTCTCATGGTGTTAGTATCTCTAGAGCTCAATGTCCCAGTTCTTGTGAATAACGGGAGTGCATGAGTAAGATTCGATATGCATCTACAATTGGATCTATCATGTAAGCAATGTTGTGTACTCACCCAGATGTCTCATATGCCTTGAGTATGACTAGAAGGTATCAGTAAGAACCCTGTGAATTTCACTAGACTGTCATTAAGAACATCCTAAAGTACTTGATAAGAACTAAGGATCAATTCCTTATCTATGGTAGTGAGGTAGAGTTGATGGTAAATGGTTACATCGATGCAATCTTCCAGATTGACAAAGATGTCTATAGATTGCAGTTTGGTTTTGTGTTTTGCCTAAACAATAGAGTTGTAATCTAAAAGAGTTCCAAGTAAGAGAAATTTGGTATGTATGCCCATAGAGTCAATCATATGATGATTGTAATGGCATATCTTGTAAATGATTTGATCAATAATATAGGCAATCTTCTAATTTATTCTATTTTATTCCATTATGAAATAATGATGTAACATAATAAATGTCTAAAGAATGATGTTACTCAATGACATATGTCTTCAGGTTGAGGACCTGAACAATGAGACAATATGGATTTCAAGAGTAGTCAAATGTTATTGTGGAAGGATAATAGACAACAATAACACATAAGAATAGAGTGTGTGTTGGTTGATGACATAATATCATTATTCATGATATGTGATATCCAACCAAACACATAGATACTTGTTAGAGAACAATGTATCAGATAGATCCACCTTGAGAGTGATGCATGGAAACCATGATTGGTACTCAGAACCATCTGTCATAGTCGATGGTGGTGATTGTAGTTCTTAGACCTGAAATCACTACACTCATCACATGTTGTTCAATATACTTTGACATCATCCACCGTGACCTTGAATAAGGGTTGCCATAAAGGTGGTTCTCTGGTGCATTGTGATATGTGGGGATGACTGTGAGTGATGTATATTGGATTTTTCCTTCCTATAAGTGTATGATATCATGGACACTTGATAAGAGAGACTGAGAAATGCATGGACATTCTAGTGTGAGTCAATATGTGATATTGAGCTTACATATATCTCAGATAGTATTTTCTAGTTCAAGGAACATGGATTGAACATTGAAGAGGATGAAGATTTCATGGCTCGAGTTCAATATGGACATCAATGACAAAGGAACTATACAATCATTGTAACACCAATCACAAATTGTAGGTTGAAGTTGTTCTCCAATGTTCCAATTACTTGGGTAGCAATGATGTCTTGATAGATACCACTCAATGATTTTGATGTCATAAATTAGTTATGGACATTCATTACCAATGTAACTTGGAACCTATAGGGTCATACACATAGGATATACTTAGAATAGGAGTTTATTCATGAATGATGTTTAACTTGATTACTAAAAGTGTTAGGTATTTAATTTAAACAAAAATGATTGGAAGTTGACTAATGGACTGTGAACTGCCCAGTTCAAGTGTTGAACTGATTGATTCAAGTGTTAAGTCAATTTAAACTAGCATTGGCAGTCAGAACTCTGAAACGACCAATTTAGTAAGTGAACCGATTGGCTCAGATATGTGAACTATCCAGTTCAGTTTGTAAACTAATCGTTTGGTTGTTCAATACAATTGGATTCATGATTGATGCTGAAATCATGTTGTGCATTAATTGAATATTAAATTTCAATACAATTGTGAATAGGAAACATAATGAAATGACCTGCTCAAGGGTTGAAATGATCATCTCATGTGTAAACTGACGAGTTCAAGGTTCACAGATTTTCATGAAATTCCTCCATTAGACTCTCACTGAGACTGGAAACTCCTGACCCAGACCCTCCTATAAATAGAGGGGTAGTTAAGGCTTTATAGGGACACAACAATAAGCTCTGGCAATTGCTGTCTTCTCACAATTGTGGTAACATGAGGACCCGAGCTAGTTCTACCTATCAAAGGGAGGAACAAAAGGGGAGAGACAATTGGGAGAGCAAGTCGACGCTAGCACATTCACTAGAAATTAAGGACCACTCCTTCTTGTCTGTTCATCTACAATGACAAGAGTTCCTAGTGGTCCATGTAGACTACTGCAAAGGTGAGGAGGCCATTGCTACCCTCTAGGAGGACGTAGTCAAATGTCATCTGTGGTGATCAACGAGGAGGCCGTTGCTGGCGTCACAGGTGCAAATTGAAGAAAGACGCACACTGCAACAAGGGATAATCGTTGTACTTGCTCCAGGACTAAGTATAAACCTTGCAACACTCTTTTCCATCACATAGTCTTTGATGCGATCTACTGTCTAAAGGGAATATGTCAGTAAATTTTTTATTTATATTAATGTATTTGGTGCCATATTTCCCTATACTATGTGCATGCTAATGAATGAAATATAGTTTCTTAAAAATGTTTTGACCACTAAAACTCAGAACATACTATACAATTATATTACCTAAATAAATTAGTAAGTTGGGTTTTTGGTTAATTAAGACAATTTCTTACATTATAGATACAAAGGTCAATGTAGACAATTAAAATTGATACATGATTTACATCCCAAACTATATCCTAAATGTTGAATTATTTACTAACAATTAAGTTGGTCATTTATTTTGGATCATATTCAGGAAAATATATATTTTATATGATTTCTTATTTAGAAACTAATAATAGTGAGTTATGCTCAGAATTCAATATGTTACAACATATCCCCACTTAGAAAGTTTTTTTTCCTCAAAATCACATATCCTATAACCAATACTAAAATTTTACTAGTTATTACTCAAACTAGTTTTTTATAAAATCCTTTAGTGTCAATTGAGTGTTTACTTAGGTCCATATATTGTGCACCTTAGTTATACTTATACATATATTCAATTATATTCACTACCCAAACATTACTTGGGATTTTAATCACAATTGGTTAACTCTGCCTACTACCTTGTAATCATTTTCTTGAAATTCCAAATCCTAGTAGAATTTTTTTTATATTTCAACATTATTATTGAATTCAATTGTTTCATATGATTTTTTCCACTTCAAGGTTTAATCTATTGGGAAAGCATACTCATAATATTTGAGAACTATATGTCTCAGTTGTGAACATGTCAATTCATTATTTCTTACTAAATGCAGTAAAAGTGATCCAATGTGAGTATGATCCATTAGTCATGCAATTTAGTACATTATGTAATAAGTATTTGAGTCATGGTTTTTCTATACATTCTATTTATTCAATTCAGTTAAATCCATGATGTTCTTATTTAAGATTTAAAATTATTCATAAGATTGATTTGACTCGTTATTGATGAGGTTAATTTAGTTAGTTCAACTTCACCCCCTATTACAATAATGAGAATACATTCTAAAACATCTAGAAACGTTTTTTTCATTATAACAAATCTATTAATCATCACTATTAATATGTTTACAACTTCTAGTATATAATTACACTCTAGTCCTAAAAAATCATACTTGAAATCAACACGAGTAAAAACTAGAGGGTTGCAGATTTGCAGATTAATTTTGCAAATTTGCACCACCTGTGCTCACAATTTACCTATTTATAAGGGTTTTGATTGAGATCAATTAAAGCATATGGTCTACATCAATTAGTGTAATGACCCCCTCCTCTTGTTATTCCCAATTAAGGTGAACCAAAATGATAAGGGTCATTATCATATTTATAGGATCAAGGTTTAACAATTAACCAAGAATTATTATATATTTCATTAAATGGAAAAGAGTTTGATACAATATGAAAGATAAACTCTCCATGAAGGAATTACATGATATGGGAATCTATTGTTTTAAACCAGAAATAAAAACCATATATCTAATTCCTACATGGTAACTTTAAGAATTATTCCTTTTGGTGCCTTCTTCTAGGTGTCCATTTTGAAGATTAATATCAGTTTAACATAAAGCATTGTGTAATAAAACAATGGTTAATATATCAATATATATTGGTATTTGGGGAAACAAAATATTCCAATGTAGGTGTAACAATACAATTATCCATAACAACAATATGATTATAAAATTGAATGAGTATTTTCTTATTTTTACCTCACCATCCTTATCCTCCTTTTATCTATGGTGTGCCCTCTCTTTATGGGATCCTCTTTATGGGGAATCCTCTCTTTAAGAGTTGTTCCCTGCACTGGACATTGCATAACCTTCCCTTACCTGAGCTTGGTTTCATTCATAGGCCTTCTTTTCAGGGCTTGGCCTGAGGTGATCTTCCTTTCCAGGCTTGATCATCAATCATTCCCATAATGACTTTATTCATCTTATGATCTTTAACTCACCGGAGATGATTAAGGGTTTGAGCATGTTACATTTATATAGGATGATATCCATAGTGACTTTATAGATTGCATGAAGTAAATAAACATGCAAGAATTTGATTGCAATCCAATCAGGAAAACTCTGACAAATCATAGAAATCTATTAAGGAGAGTAGTCATAGGCGTAACCACATACCTTTCTCAGATGTAACTTAAAGTCCAAGTAAATAGGTGCATTTGAGAATAAGCAAGTAATCACCCTAAAATTAATGCATACCACCCAAGTATTACTATTTTTTTCATAAACTCATGTTAAGACTAACTTGGGTTCCAAGTTAGGATTTTGGTGTCAAATTAGGGTTTCATTAGGGTTTTGGCTTTCTAAACCCTAATCATCACATTTAATACCTTTTTTTAACTTACAAGCCCTAATTTTGATATCATTACAAATTCGTAAATGCAAATTAAGTCCAAGACATCCTTTTTATCCAAAAAGGCCAAAATTTATCCATTGATTCATTTAAGCAAGTTATATTCATTTAAACTAAGAAATTAGGGTTTCCATGCTTTAAATATATTAAAGTTCATAGCTGTAGACACTTTTGGAAATCAGACAAGTTATGTCTTGAAACCAATTTTGTTGGATTCCTTGCATTTTTTAAAGGCACTACTTATTTCTATTTTCTGCCAAAGGATGGAGTATTAGTTGATTTTGCAAGATCTAGCTATTTCTCTAATTTTTGGTTAGAGAGGCGATGAAATACCTTTTTCTTGGAAAATTCTCAGTCACCAGATCTTGAGTTTTCACTAACTGCCAAGGGGATCATGCAATTTAGGTTAGACCCATCCATTCACCTTGTTCTGGATCGATACAAAACCTTGATCGTCTAATATGGTCACTGGCCCACAATGGACCCCGATCCAAATATCCACCGCTCGACCCTCTTTCGAAACTACTTTCTTTCCACACGATGGTCCCTATGGTGGAATTGCTTATCGGAGAAGAACATGAGAGAGAGGAAGAGAGTTTCATGATCTAGAGAGTCATCGTTCGTGATTTAGGGTCTATGGCGAACTCAGATGGGGTATATATATAGAATGTGGGGGTCTCATGTAGGGTTTGTGAACTGGGGTGAGAAAGGGGTAGTGATGAGGATTCTTTCTTGATCTACAAGCCATAACTTCACTTCTCATCAACATGTTTTTACTTTGATTTTGTAAGAAAAAGTCATTGGTCTAATTATTTTGCAAAGAGGTGGATTATAGAGAGAGATACAATATATTAATGTTCGTGTGTATAGAGTCCCTTTTCCAATCTAACGTTGGGTAGATGATGACCCTGGCATCATTGGATCCCAATCCTACAACCATCACGCCCTGTGAGGATTAAAGGGGCCGATTAGTGATTTCTAATTTGATTGAAAATCATTACATTGAATGTATTTTCCTTTAAATCTCCATATAAAGAAAAAACTACTAAATTCGTAACTCTCATTTCTTTTATTCTTTTAATCCCAACATCCAAATGAAGGTCTCAATTTATTTTATCTAGGTGTAGGCGAGATTGGAGACCCCCAAAAAAAAGTTAAGGATACCTTTCTTTGTCTCCAAGTCTCCCTTTTATTCCATTTATGTAAGGAATCAATTTAATTCTTTTCTCTTCCTAACTTGTCCATATTCTTAGTTTGGTGACTTTTCTCACTAGAAACAATATGGAACTGAAACCAAACCATTAGTTGTTTGTAACATTACTTTTCTATATAATTCCACTTAATTGCATATTAAAGTCATTAATAATGCATTACATTTGGTAACACAATATTGGATTTTCTCTCTTTCTTTTCCCCATCTCTATTATTGGATTATTAAAACAATAAAATCCTTGAAACCATTTCAAAGGAGAAGTTTCATATTAAATCCATACTTTTAAAGCAAAGCACACCAAGTTTCTTATATGTCCTTATTATTTAAATATTTGCATTTCATATATGTGAATACATGTGAAAAACCATGTTATAACATCCTTTCCATCTTATAGAAATTGTGTCCTCAAAATTCAACTAATCATACAAAAAGTTTAGAATGAGACTTTTCCATGTTCGTCTTTGGCACCCATGTGGCTTCATCCTCACCATGGTGCTTCCAAAGAACGTCTACCATCTCTATTTTTTTTTTCCTATTCTCTTTCACCTTGGAGTCTATTATCCTAACAGGAGACTCATGGTATGTCAATCTCCCTTCAAGTTCAATAGGCTCAATATTCAACACATGGGCACAATCCTTCACATAGCTCTTCATGGACACATGGAACACATCATGCATCATACTAACTATGGCAGTAGAGATAAATGATAAGATACCTTGCCAATGTTTTATACAACCTCAAAAGGACCCACATATTAGGGACTCAGTTTTCATCTATTTGTAGCTATAGATCAGAGGGGTCAGATTTTCAGAAACACGTGATCACCTACAGTAATGTGCAAATCTGTTCGCTTTACATTAGCATACAAATTCTATTGATCTTGGGCTCTCTTTAACCTTTGTTTGACCAAAGTGATCTTGTCAACATTATAGTTCCTCTAACCTAAGCAAGGTCCTCTCACCAACATCATCCCAATGAAGTGATGACCAACACAACCTCCCATAAAGAGCTTCATATGGAGGCATCTCAATATTGGCTTAGTAACTGTTATTATAGGAAAACTCAGCTAAGGGCAGATACCGCTCCTATGATCCATCCCAATCTAGCACACACACTCTCAATTGATTTTCTAAGGTTTGGATCGTTCTTTTTTACTATCCATCAGTCTGCTGGGGGTGGTAATTTGTACTAAATTTTATCCTCTTACCGAGTTCCTCTTGAACTTGTTTCCATAACTTTGAAGTGAAGTTATGGTCACGATCATTAATAATTGAACTCGAAACACCATGCAAATGAAATATCTCTCTAGTGCAAAGCTCGTCTAAGTATGACACTTGGGAAAGTGACTTTCATGACAAGGAAATGTGCTAAGTTGGTTAGGATGTCTGCCACAAACCATATTGCATGATGACCTTTTCTTGTCTTGGGAAGACCCACCACAAAATCCATGGTGATCTGATTCCATTTCCACTTAGGAATCTCAATCGATTGTAGAGCCTTCACCATTTGGAACATGATACAACTAGACACCCGACCACCAAAAGTATGGTTATAGATCCTTAAACACCCTAGTGGTGTCGGGGCGTACCATATACTTTGATCCATGAGCCTCTTGCAAGATACGAGTCTTCAAAATGGAATCCTTAGGAACCCAAATACAATTTTATATTGGATTCCACTATCTACACCCATCGATAGGTGCTTAAGGTTTTTCCATTAAACCCTTCATCTTTTTTAACTCTAGGATGGCCAATTAGACTGCTACAAGCTCAGACAACAGGTCAAGCTTGATCTAGATATTGGCAAGACGAATCCTATGTGCCATAATCTATGGATCCCATTGAGAAAAGTCTTCCAATATCTTCCACTGGTTAATCAAACTAGCTGCAAAATTGAGACGTTTTCTACTGAGGGCATCGACAACCCATTGGCCTTACTGGGATGGTAAGAAATGGTGGAGTCAAAATCCTTCAGGTACTCCATCCAATGCCTTTGTCTCAAGTTCATTTCATTCTAAGTCAAAAGATACTTTAGGCTCTTATGATCGGCAAGGATGTCAAAGATAGCCCCGTACAGATAATGTTTCCAAATCTTCAAGGCATAGACAATAGCTACAAGTTTTAGATCGTAGGTTCGATAATTCAACTCATTTGACTTGAGTTGTTTAGATGCAAGGTGACCACATGCTTATTTTGTTCCAACACACATACTAAGCCCATCTGTGATAAGTCAGTGAAGATGATAAAACCTTCATTATCTAAAGGTAAAGTAAGGACAGGGGCTGAGGCAAGATTTTCCTTTAACTCCTGGAAACGTGCTTCACACAAATTAGACTAAACAAACTTCTCATCCTTTCCAAGCAAGCTTGGTCAAGGGCAAAGAAGTCCTTGAGAAATCCTTAATGAATTGTCGATAATACCCATTAATTCCCAGGAATATGTTATTCAGATGCATTCTTTGGGACTGGCCATTCTCAAATGGCCGCTACCTTGGTAGGGTCCACCAAAATGGTTCCTATAGATATAATGTACCCAATGAACATAACTGGGTCTATCTAAAACTTGCACTTTGAGAGCTTCCAATAAAACTTTTTCTTTCTCAGGATATCAAGGACCTTATTAGGTGCTCATGATGCTATTCTAGGTCATCAAAGAAACCAAGATATCATCTATGAATACTATGCCAAAGGTATCCAGGAAATGTTGGAACACACTATTCATTAGGTTCATGAACACACTTGAAAATTTGGACAGCCCAAAAGGCATAACCAAAACTCACAATGTCCATAGAAATTTTAAAAAGTGGTTTTTGGGATATTCTCACTCTTAACACACAACTGGAGGTATCCAGATCTCAAGTCAATCTTTGAGAAAAATCAAGAAGTTTTAAGCTGGTCAAACATATCATCCATACGAGGTAGAGGATACTTGTTCTTAATGGTAGCCTGATTTATCATTCTATAGTCTATGCACATACAAAGTGATCAGTCCTTCTTATTTACAAAGAGGACCGATGCTCCCCATGGGGATGTGTTGGGTCATATGAAGCCCTCATCTAGTAGTTCCTGAAATTGCTTCTTTAACTCAAGCAATTCGGCGAAAGCCATTCTATAAGGTGTCTAGGAAGTCAGGTTTGTCCCGAGAGCTATCTCTATTTTGAAGTCCACTTCTTTCTCTGGAGGTATGCTTGGAAAATCATCCGAGAAAATATTAGCATAGTCCCTGACTACCTCTATTTCCTCTAAGGACTGCACCTTTTTCTCTGGCTCAGTCACTATGTCTATGAATGTTAGACAACCTTTAGCTACCATCCATTCTGCTTTCACAATTGACACATACAAGTTGGTGGTAGAATCTTTCCTACCTCTAATGGTAAAGGGAGCATGCCTTGGTCTCTCTATTCTTATTTTCTTTTCCCCACAGTATATTTTTGAATTATAGTTATAAATTAAATCCATTCCTATAGTTGACATCAACATCATTCATATGAAGAAGGATTAAGTCAGCAGGGAGTTCATTATTCATATATTTAATAGGTATGGCCGATGTTTTAAGGAGCAATGAAAAGATTCAACCACTAGGGGAAGTGACTTATAAGACATATCCTAAGTCCTTGAAGTCCAAATAAAGCATCATTGTGATATTTCTCTAGATGAAAGTATTAGTAGAACTAGAGTTGAATAAAGCTTTAACATTATGGCCCATTATATCAAGCCTACCTACATCATATTTATAATAGTCAAAAGATGCCCTTCATGGTAAAGGATAGGAAATGAAATTTTAGGGAGGGTTACCTTATATAAGATGGTTCAAATTGGCCTGAGCCTCCTCATTGTCAATGGTAAAGAATCATGCTTGTCGACATTTCACACAGGTGTGGCTGCTCCCAGGGGTGCTTTAGCCGCATGTTGAACCACCACTGGACCTGGATCTCAAGGTTCAAGAAGAGGATAGTTGGACCGATATGTCCCTCTTACTAGCAATGGTAGCATACCTTCTTCTTATGGTACACCTACCAGGGTACTTCTTCCCATAAGTGCAACACTTGGGGTGGTAGGTCTCTTAACAAGACTTTCTCCATCCTCCATTCCTACCCTTTCTGTTTTTATGTCCTTGCCCCTTTTTGTTATCATTCCTTGGAGCAGAAGTTCCATCTATGAACTCTAGATACCCCTTTTTCAGGTTTTAAGAAGGCATAATGGTCTTTTCCATGTCCAAGTCAAAGTTGAGGGCTTCAGTAAAGTTTTGGGGTTTACTCACCATCACATGGGGCTTTACTCACCATCACATGGGGCTTTATCTGCGGATGCAGGAACTCCACAAAATGTTCCACTCACCATTCTTAGTTCATCATATAGTGAAAATGCTCTAGGAGACGGAACTACTAAGCATAATCTGCCACTGACATGTTACCTTGGTAAAGGATTATTAAATACTTTACCTTCTCCTTCTTGGAAGAACTAGGATGAATCCCACAAATAAGATGGTGCAAAAATCCATCCAGTCCATATGTTTCATGATTAGGTCTTGATTAGTGATGTAATTCTTCCACCAAAGCTTTGTGACTCCCTCCATAAGGTGAGAAGCAAAGAGAACCTTCTTATTGGGTTGTACCTCCAAAATGCATAAGCCATTCTCCACCGCAAGGAGCCATGCATTCGCCTTGTCAACCACCTCAGTCTTATCTTCACCCAATAACGTTTCTATATTCAACTTGATGAAGTCAAGGATGGTGGATCCAAGATGAGGGCATATAGGTAGAGGTTCACCATTCTCATCTCTGGCAACAACCTTGAGTTCTAAGGCACTAATGGACTCAATGAGCTTCTTCTATTTTTGTATCTAGAGTGCATCAGGGGTATGAACAACTACTTGCTTGACTGTCAATGTGGAGCTGATAGCATGGTCGAGGTCATCCTTGGGCTCATCTTCCACCATAGGTTCATCTTTGGGGTCAGGACCATCTTCAGAGTTCGACAGGCTAAAGGACAACCTCATGCTCATGACCTCACTTAGCAAGGCCCCATCATCCCTCTTTTTCTTCCTAGAGGCCTCACCCTGAATGGATCTACTCTTCTTCTCTGAGGAAAATCTTTTCTTACAGGAGGGCCTCCCCTCTGGATAGTCCATGGGTGTGTCATCGAGAATGGAAGTGTTCTTGACGCGGTCCATGCTGGTTCACATAAATATATTCTTAGTCTTAGTTCCATTTTTAGGGAATTTAAAGTGTAACATATCAAAACTTGGACATATTCTCTTTTTGACCCTCTTCCCATGCTTTTCCTTTCTTTTTCATCCTTCTTGGCCTTTATATTGAATTTGTGGAAATAATAGTGGTTTGGTGAACATTTGTTCATTATTATTTCCAACATATGGGTTTATGCACACATACCTCAGTATTTTTTATAAAGGGTCTAATATGCAAATTTACCACATATGTGAGATAATTATAAAATAATTTGTTCTAGAACTTTCTATGGCCTTTTGGAATAAGAAAGAGAAAAAGAAATGGATAATAATATCCCTAAATATGAAAATGTGGCATTGGATAAA
Organism: Alisma plantago-aquatica; assembly: GCA_963693085.1. Lineage (NCBI taxonomy): Eukaryota > Viridiplantae > Streptophyta > Magnoliopsida > Alismatales > Alismataceae > Alisma > Alisma plantago-aquatica. Next base: position 65,973,919 of record OY856412.1, read on the forward strand.
TCAATTTGACAAATAGTGGAAATATGAGTAAATTTCCTAAAATTCATAAAAGGGAAACTCAAAAGATAATTCTAAGCCCAAATTCTTTTTCCTTGATTTAAAGTTTGCTTGAATGACAAGTTTCACAATTTTAGGAAATTAATAATTATCTTTGCATTAATTGGAATTGGAAAATATGATTTTTTCTTCAAATAATAAAATAAATCATTAAACAACTTGAAAAGTCAAAACACACCTCAAATTCATAATATACATGTCAAATGAGTCAATGCGTGAATTTTCATCTAATTTGAACAATCTTAAAAATTTTATTTTATCTAGGAGAGAAAATCATTTAAAGACCAAAAATATTAATTAATATGTTGGAAAAAATTAATTAATTTCAAAATTGTGTTCCTCACATTTAGTATTGCCTATAGGCCAAGTTTTATAATTTTGTAAAGTTTCTAGATGCCTCTAATTCATTAAAAGGCTAAAATAAGTGATAAGATTTAAATGTATTAAATAAAATAATAAAAGTCGTAAAAAAATAAATAATACCAAATTCATATTCTACATGTTAAAATAGACCTTTGGGTGAATTTTCATCCAATTTGGAAAATATTTGATGAAGAGGTGAATTTAGGAGAGAGAAAGTGTGCAAAACCTTAAAATTATTAATTAAAATAATAATTAACTTCAACAAATGGAAATAATGGAAAATTCATATCCATTTTTTGGAGAATCCTAGAGTCATTAATGATTAGGAAATAGAAAATAAGTTTTGATTTATTTAACACATTAAAGTTCTAAAAGGCAAATCTAATTACATACATGGATTCCTTATGTACAAAATAGGTTGGGTGTCAAATTTCATTTAATGTGGGATTTGTTTGCACCCTCAAATGAAGGGAGAGAAAAAGAAAAATAATTATATTCAAACTTTTGTCGGAATCATATTTGGTTTAAGATTAAATGTCGCACCTTTCTTATTTTGGCACGGATTGTGGATTGTCAGATCTCCATCTGACAGTGCTGAGATCTTCTCCTACCTCAGGTAGGAAAGACCCACCGTGAACAGTGCATGTGCACTGGTATTTCACTATTTTCTACCTCATTTGCCTATCTTTTCTCATGCTTTTTCTTGCTACAAATTTGGGGGATGATTTCGCACATAATGAGCCATTTCTCTGCCCCGTTTCTTTTTTCCATGATTTGCCCAATGTTTCTCTCCATGTTCTCGAAGCTCCCACACATGGAAGCCCTTATAGAAAGCCCTATATATATCTGACCATAACCACGACTTCGTCTCACTTAGTACAATAATTTTCTGATTCCAATTTCACCGCAAGGTAGGTGTTCACCCACCGTAGGAGGGTCCTTCACCTTGATCCTACGAATGCCATTGCGCCTTGATCGTACGACCATCACACAATAGTTTTGAAGGCAAGCTTCTAGACCTCATTGTGATCATTTTGGTCAAGTTCCTTTCACAAAAACAAAGGAGGATGAGTTTTACCCAATCTTGACCGAGACCTGCTTACGCCCAACTACTCTCATGGTGTGGACAGGTGTAGGGGATGACCCCCCTGGGAAAATCTCGTCCTTACTCTCCTCTTTCTTCTTTTCTTTGTTTTTCCCACTAAGAGTACTATGGTATTTGTGCATCCGCTTTTCTTTACCTTGGATGGGTCAAAGCATACCTTTGACCTACTGACATGAGAACCACTGGTTGGGCTAAGTTAATAGGGTCCGACTCCGCTCTCCCCCTCTCACGAATATTATTGCTTATTTGGAGTTTCCTTATTTTCTGATTGATAGATATTACAAAATTCATATCTTTTAATTCCTTTATCCAAAAACTAAAGTAAACTATATTTTGGAATAAAAAAATTTGATATTTTTAACAAAAATAATTTCAAGGCTTGGTTATGAGTTTTGTCGAAAGGTATTTTCTAAAAATGATTTCAATGTATAAAAATCATCAAAAATGCACTTTTAACCTCATAACTCCAAAATAGACAAAACTCTATGTTTACTAGGGTTTTCTTTACCTTTATGCATATGTAAAACCCTAATACATGTTAATACATTGAAAATAGGAAAAGTTGGTCTTGGATCATCTAAAAGTGTTGAAAGTTGATAATTGAAATCAATATGAAAGGTATGTGCAAATCTTACCCTTAAGTTGGGATATTTGTGAACCAACCCTATTTTCCATAGTGAGGCATGAACCCTATTTCCTTTATTATTGTTTCTCTTGTTCTAATTGCCTCAAAATCAGATTTGATATATTATTTCTTGGGTCTTGGAACCCCACTGTCATGTTGCATATATATGATGATTTATCTTTTCTATTTCTTGAGCATGACGGTTTATTTGTCTATTTAACTATAGTAGTGGTACTTATGCACAACCACCCATAGTTTTGGGCATGTGTTGTTTCTCCCTTGGAAAGTGTTTACTCTCCCCCCTAGGGAATGTGTTATTTCTCCCCAATATAAAATATTTTATAGGTGAGTGGGAATGTGATTACTTTCCCCTCATCTATAAGTTGAGGTTCGGTATGTACCTCAACCCTACTAGTTAATTTAGTCCAATATTAATCATTCATGATAGTTCATTATAATTTATTGGTTTTGGCAAGAACCTTTTATTATATGCTTCATTCTCTTGGATTTCTCGTCTTATGATGAATCTATATCCTTATGTTTCATTGATGTTCTTAACTTTATTTCTTGTTCATATTATTGACACATACCTTGCTTCTTTCTTTTGCTGGGTGCTTTTCCAACCATGCAGGGTTAGATCAAGGAGTTGAACAAGATCAAGGAGAACATAGCTTTTGGCTTGGACCTAGCTCATGAAGTTGTTTCTTAGAGACAAAGTCGGTGTAGTTTAGATTTCCCTCTATCTAGATCCTTATGATGTATCTTACATGTAAACCCTTAATGGGAGATATGATGTAATTTTGTGATATGTTAAAAATTGATAATAGTCATGAAATTATACCATAAAATTATACCATTACATATAATAAAATTGAAAAAATTGATAATAGTCATGAAATTGATAATTGTAATCTTTTAAAAATCTGTTGCAATACTCATTGGTCTTTTGTATACCATTACATAAAGATTTGAAAAATTTACACCCGTTTCAGCATACCTTTTCAGTATGTTTGGGATGGATATTTTATTTTTCAAATTTATAGTAAAGGGGTTATTTCACTCTTTTACATAATGCATCATAAAATTATGTCAATGACATCTTGTTTACATGCATTTTATTATTTGGTAGAGGATGCCCTAATCTCTAATACCCATAACCCTAGTACTCAGAAGGGTAGATAGAGCAGTTATAAAGTCCCTAGAGTTTTGGTGAGTGAAGCAAGGGGGTAGAGAAGGGAAGAAATCCTAGAGGTATCTCATTCTGAGTAATCCTCTGACTTTGTCCCGGAAGGATGCACATACCCAATAGTCCTCATAAGCTGATAGTGGTGTGGAGGAAAGTTTTTCCAGCCCCCAAGTCGTGGTCCCAATACCCCTATTACCCCAATTAAGTTGGACCGAGAGGGCAAGGGCCATTATCATATTTACAAGATTGAGGTTTAATAATTAACCAAGAACAATTATAAATTTCATTGAATGGAAAAGAGTTTGATACAGTATGAAAGATAAACTCTCCACTAAGGAGTTACATAATATGGAAATCTATTATTTGCAACCTAAAATAAAAACTATTTAACTAAATATTCCATAATATCTTTAAGCATTATTTCTTTGGTGCCTTCTTCTCAGGGTTTCCATTTTGTAGATTAATATTTGCTTAAACTAAAAAGTTGTGAAATAAAACAACAATCAGTATATCAAGATATACTGGTATGTGGGGGAAACAAAATATTCTCATGTAGGTGTAATAATATAATCAATCATAACAAACAATTCTGATTATAAAATTGAACAAGCATTTTCTTATTTTAACCTTGCCACCCTTTTCCTCTTTTTGTCTATGGTGTTCCCTCTCTTTAGGGGAGCCTCTTTATGAGGAACCCACTCTTTAGCTTTTAGTCCCTACACTGGACATTGCATAACCTTCCTTCACCCGGGCTTGGTTTCATTCATAAGCCTTCCTTTTCGGGCTTGGCCTGAGGTGATCTTCCTTTCCGGGCTTGATCACCAGTCATTCTGATAATGAATTTACTCACCCCACACTCTTTAACTCATTGAAGATGATTTAGAGTTTGAGAAGGTTATCTTTATTTAGGATGACATCCATAGTGACTTCATAGATTACAAAAAGTAAATAAACATGTAATAATTTAATTGCAATCCAATCTAGAAAACTCTGATAAATCACAGAAGTCAGTTAATGTGAGTAGTCATAGACGTAACTACATACCTTTCTCATATGTAACTTTAAGTCCAAGTAAACATGTGCAATTGAGAATAAGTAAGTAATCACCTAAAATTAATACATAACACCCAAGTATCACTATTTTGTTCATAAACTCACATTAAGACTGACCTGGGTTCCGAGTCAGGGTTTTGGGGTCAAATTAGGGTTTCATTAGGGTTTTGTCTTTGTAAACCCTAATCGTCACATTTAATACCCTTTTTAACTTACAAACCCTAATTTTGATATCATTATGAATTCTTAAACCCAAATTATATCAAAGATGTCCTTTTTATCTAGAAAATAAACATTATCCTCAAGTCATTTAAGTAAGTTATATTCATTAAAACTAAGAAATTAGGGCTCCATGCTCTAAATCCATTACAATTAGTAAATTTAGGCACTTTTGAAAATCAAGGTAGAATTAGATCTTGAATCCAATTTTATTGTATTCCTTGCATTTTTTTAATAAAATGCACCATTTATTTGTATTTTGCGGAAAACAGGTGAATTTTTAGTTGATTTTGCAAGATCTAGCTATTTCTCTAATTTTTGGTTAGAGAGGTGACGAAGTACCTTTTCTTGGAAAATTCCCAATTACTAGATTTTTTAGTCACTGCTGGCTTCCAACCAGATTGTGCGACTTAGGTTATACCATCCACTCACCCCGTTCTGGGCCGAGACGAAACCATGATTGTCTAATGTGGTCATTGGCCCAAGATGGACCCCGATCCAACAATCCACTGCTCGCCCCTCTTTCCAACCTATTTGATTTACACACAATGTTGCCTGTGGTGGAGTTTCTTATCAGAGAGTAATGGGAGAGAGAGGGAGAGAGAGGCTTGTGAGCCATAAAGTCACCATCTGTGATCTAGGGCCTAAGGAAAACTCAGAGGGATTATTTATATAGGGTGTGGGAGTCCCATGTAGGGTTTGCAAATTGGGGTGAGAAAGGGGTACAAACGAGGATCCTTTCTTGATCTACAAGCCATAACTTTGTCTCTCATCAATAGTTTTTTTACTTTGATTTTGTGAGACAAAGTCAGTGGTCCAATTATTTTACAAAGAGGTGGATTGTAGAGAGAGATACAATATGTTAATGATTCATGTGTATATATTCCCTTTCTCGATATAACATAGGGTAGTGACAACCCTGGCGTCGTCCGATCCCAATCCTAAAGCCATTATGCCCAGGAAGGATAAAAGGACTGGGCCCAAATTTCCTCATTTTATTAAAATCGTTACATTGAATGTATATTTCCTTTAAATTACCACTTTAGGGAAAAACTATTAAATTTCATAACTCTCACTCATCCTTTTAATCCCAAATTCCAAAGGAAGGTTTTAATTACTTTTATCTAGGTGTGTGCGAGATTGGGGACCAAAATACAAAAGTTAATGATACTTTTTTTGTCTCCAAGTCTCCCTTTTATTCCATTTATTTAAGGCATCAATTTAATTCTTTTCCCTTCCCAACTTGGCCATATTTCTTATTTTGATGACTTTTCTCATTAGAAACAATATAGAACTAAAACCAAACCATGAGTTGTCGTTAACATCACTTTTCTAGAGAATTCCACTTAATTAGATATGTAAGTCATTAATTATCCGTTACTTTTGGTAAGTCACTTAATATTGGATTTTCTTTCTTTCTTTTCCCCATCTCTTTGATTGGATTATTAAAACAATAAAATCCACAAAACCATTGCAAAGGAGAAGCTGCAAATTAAATTGATACTTTTAAACAAAGCATGTAAAATTTCTAATATATCCTTATTATTCAAATATTTGTATTTCAAATATGTGAATACATGTTAAAAACTATGCTATAATAATCAGAGTACCAAATTCATGCCTGTGAAAAGTTATGACTTGGTTTGAAAAGCTTTGATAGGAACCAAGAAATATTTACTTACATATAATTATATAAGAAAATAAGTCTTTACTACAAAAACTTTTCAAGGTAAAACTAAAACTGGATCAAAAATCAATGCCATAACCAAAATTAGTGATCATTCCATATGTTTCATAATTCAATCTAGTTTGATCTCGTCCACTCTTCATGTCAACACCTTATATGCATCTAAAGCTTTACCTATCCTCAAGAATAGAGGAATCATTGTTAGAAACATCACTAGTAAAAATTGGGCCATTATTCACGAGTGAGTCCTGTCACAAACCCCTCTCTACAGGCCCTCACAAATAGGGACGGTTGTGAGTCTGGCCCTCACAAATGATCTGTGAAGAGAACTCACGTGACAAATACCAGTGGCCCTCACGAGTATAATTGTCACGGACCAACTGACCCTCAAGAGTGTTATATTGAGGGACTATTTAGCCTTCATAAATACATTTTTGAGGGACTATTTAGCCTTCATAATAACATTATTGAGGGCATGTTTAGTTCTCATAAATACATTTTTGAGGGACTTGATGGTCCTGGAGAATATATTTTTGAAGGGATAATGCCTTCATTAATATTATTTTTGAGGGGCTATGTGGTCGTCATCAATGCAATTTTGATGGTCAATCTGGATCTCAACACTACATTTTTGAGGGACTAAAGACCTTCATCAATATATTTATGAGGGACTACTGTAAATGATTTGGTTATTGATTATCGAATGATTTATTAAATGTTAATTAATTGTTACTATAGTGAATATCAAATTTTAAATAAAAACTTTGTATACATTACGTCAAGCAATATTTTTATACTAATTCATATGACATCATAAGAAGATTCAACACCAAAATGACACATAGAAATGTTAAATCACCTTAAACCAATTTTTGTTATTGAAGAAAAATATTATCCATACATTGTGTGCTCAACGTTGATATAAATAAAGAATACATATGGTTCTAAAATTTGAGATTGATGACAATCAACATATCATGCTAGAAACTCTTAAGATCTATAATGTCTCCATATTCCTTCAAATGGTGTGGTTCTCTTCATCAATGCCAGGCCTCATACGGTTAGGTACTTGAGTATTCTTCTCCTAAAAATGACAAATTATTATATTAATAGAATTTAAATTTTATACATAAATCATAGTACAACAAACAACTTACCCTTATATTTCGGTTTTGGTCTACTCCAAGGTGCATTGTCCGTCAAAATCCATCATTAAAAGTAATTCTACCCTATCAATATAAATACAAAAAGGAATCAAAGTGAGTGTGAAGTAGAGATAAATGTAAGTGAACCAACATAGCAGCAACATGCACCCGTAAACTAAAATTATGATTGAGCTTAGTAAATAGTACATAATTAAAAAAAACTCAGTGGGTTATATGCCTATATCTCTGTTGACTGCACTTAGTTGTTGTCATCAGCAAGATGCATCTATAGATACAAAAAGAGTACGATCCTCACATGATACAGAAGGATTATTACTGAACTTGTCTTCTTGATCATCTTCTATTAATTAGTGGAGCTGAAGACATAATGGTTTGTTGGTTATTTAGAAACAAGTGTCTATGCTTGTTTCTAATCACAATATATGATGTTTCTGTATTCAAAGAGTAATGCTCTGTAATATAGAAGCTACAAGAATAATACCTAATACCTAGTCTACTATACGGTATCACAAAATCAAAAAGTTAGTCTTCTCTGCGTGGGCTGGGCGGCTTAGACAAATTCTTCTCACATGGTAAATAATTAATTAATTACTCACAACTTGATAGATCAATCGATGTGACCGACTGGTATTAAAATAACCAACAAACCACTATGTCTTCAGCATCTGACCATCGTCTCAAGGACCGGCACCAACATGGAATCTATCTTATTCATATACATGGGTTACACAAGGCAGGACTAGGAAATAAAGTTCACATTGCTTATTGTTTCAGTTTCATGCCAACGAAAGCGCAATTGTGTATAACCATACTATATATAAAACCATATAACATATGTGCTTATTGTATAAAATAGCAATTAAATCTTTAGCTAATGGATGCTTCCTGATATTGAGGATTTAGAAATGTTAGCTTCATTGCTTTGAAGGTACCCCACAACTTAGCAATCAAGATTAGTTGAACCCGGACCGGTATTTACGTGATATGCCCTGTGCGATGGTGAAAACATCTTGCACAGTTGCCGATCATGGAAGATATACTTTGCAATTACCCAACCCCAATCCATTTCTGGAGAACTTCAGTGGTAAGACAGACGAGGAATTTCTCAGTATAGTAACACAAAACAAGGTGGAAATTTCCAGGAGATTAGTTACAGTACTGCTGAAGAACCATAGAGGTATATAGAGAATCATGAGTGTTGGCAAAGAGAAATTGCTTGCTTGCTGTGTGAAATAGGAAAATTGAGTTCGTCAGCAGTGTGGAAGCGGAGAAATGGAAGATATGCCGGGATGGGGGGAGTCCGTCTACACAGACCGCAGACCGTAGGGCACAGTGGATCGTGATCTACTACGGACGATGATGTTGGACATCATTATTTGAAGCCATTCTCTGGTCTGAAGACTGAAAATACCAAGATCCCACTAAGTGCGCCATTCATATCCTAAATAATGATCATTCGTGAAGTATATACAGTCCTTATCTAATTGAGTGAATGAGTGATAACATTATTGCATTTCCCAAAACCACACATGCTGCAGTTGTTCTTAGGTGGTTGTCTGATACATGTTACAGCTGCAGTTTTCTACATAACTTATCAGCAGTAAATGGATAGGGTAACGAAATCCTCATAATGACTTATGATACAAAATATCCAATAAGAAGATCCCATGTCCAATCTTGAGACATGAAATAAGGACTTGCTTGATACTTACACATGTCCACACCATCTAGTCATGTTGGAAAAATTAAGTTTTTACAGGTCAATTCTCAACTCATTAGCAATGGCCCAGAGTAACTAAGTATTAATCAAGCACCGAAATCAAAGGCTAGAACTAGAATATAAAACTAATATTGAACACAAGAGAGGAAATATAATATGGAATACCTCATTTAAACGTTGAGTTCTTGGGTTGAAAGACACTGATGATGATGTGCTTTGTGTGCTATGCATTTGAGGATGACTTTGTCGATTATTACTAGGAGTAGGGCACCAACTTTCAACTGTAGCCTTTATTAAAAGTGTACATGTTAATATTCTTATGTGTATGAATATAAAAAATAATCTATAGCTGTTATGAGGCACCTATGGCTGAAAGATTAGTGGATGTCCATTGCTAGCACTTTGTATGGAAGCCATGAATCCAAAAGAATTACTTTCAACCCCTTGTGTGGAAAGCCTGCCTACTCCATTCTCCCTTGAATTTCCTTGTATGGAAAGCATGCCTACTCCAATCTCCCTTGAATTGCTTTGTCTAGAAAGTCTGCCTAAGCCATCCCTGCTTGAATTATTTTTCCTGGGAAACATGCCTACATCTGCACCACCACTTGTATTGTCTTGAATGTGAAAGAACCCACACCTCGCCTATTTGTGCCACTCTGCATGTGTAAGACACTTGCAGTAGTCTGATTGGGGTATTCAACTGCACAATCAACATTAATACCGATATCCTATAACAAATAGATCAACAATGTCAAAAAAATTATATATTACATTGACATAGACAACTGAATCTAAGTTACCTATGATTGATTATACCAAGTCATTATTTGGGAGACAGAGTTTTTCAATCCATTTACTATTTCTTCAAGTTCCTTAAGTTTATCCTGAAATAGAAAACAAATTACAAACATCAATCTAATAGACTAGTTGTAACTAATAGTTCAAGTTTAATTTTAATCCAACATACATCCTTTGCATTGCTTTCTTCAAGAAGCATTTCATATCTTATACGCGCAGCGTTTCCCCTATTTCCTGTCTCTTTGTGCCCAATTCCAACACCTTGGATCCTAGCCTTTTTGGAAGGATTTAAAACTTGCAAATAAGCTTCACGTGTTAGATTATCAACACTTCTAGGATCTATTTCTTCTTGGTTTGCTACTTGGTTTTCCACAATATTAGAGATTTAAAGCTGTAATTAGAAAGTATCATAAAAGGAAAGCTTAAATTGAGATATCTGAGCATATGTAGCTTTGTAGACATGATAGGAAAGAAAATATCCATTTTCTAACCACTTGTGGGCTTTTGTCGTAAACTTTTTCCAAAAATTTGTTAAGAGGCACAACTGTTTGTTCTTCATTGACCTACACATGATAGATAACATAATCATTGTCCATGTTATATGTTCAACTCCTACTAAGAAAGACAAGTGTCCATTATTAATACCATTTCTTCCCGGTAGCAACTCCATGGCTTTGATCCTGTGGTGTGATCCATCACTTTTTTTGCTCTATTTGCCTTGTTGATCTCAGAAATTTTCTAAACCATAAGAAACATATAATTAGAAAAAGTAGATAGGTATACATGCAAGTTATATGAAACTATTGTACCTTAGAATTCTCGGTTCCCCATTCTTTAACAAGATTTTTAAACTGGTCCATATCTATGGAAGCATTTTCCTCAACTTTCTTCATCATCAATTCTGGTTCAATCTTGTACTTTTCATAGTAATCTTTCTTTACACGTGCCCTCCACACTGATATCCCTTTGCTAATGTGTTCATCAATGTGATTCCATGCATTAGGGTGACTTCCTAAATTGAAGTATTTCTAAAAACATAGAAAATATTACTTTAGATATAATAATCGTACAATTTGTTAGTCTTTTATGAAAAAGATTACCTCAATAAATGATTTTCTATCTGCAAAAGCTTTTTGTGGTTGTTCATTCCACTTCAAGTCTAGATGCCATATGTGTGGTTTTCTTGCTTGCATATAACAATAACAATTCAATTTGGCACCATTCTCCCCAATAACATTTTCTTCATAATCCCATTGGACCTTGTGACGTGGCTCCCCTTGCTTAGGATGTAGGCTTTGTTCACTTGCAGGCCCACGCCCATACTTCCTATTCTCCTGTTCATCCTCAATATTTTCTTCAATTGTTACATCATTTTCAATATTGTTGGACAGTAGAGTAGGTTCATCCTCACAATTTTCTATAATTGTGGAGGGAGGGACATCAGAAGGTTGACCAGGTGTGTTGTTACAACTAGATCTAGTGATTCTTCTTCCTGCCATCCTTCAACTGACAAGAAAAAAAATTAGATTATTAGTGCAAAAATGTCAGTAACAAAAGTAGTAGCTACATTTGAAAAAAAAAATTACGGAGAATATGAAACACCAACATATGAATATTTAGCATTTGAAAAACAAATAAATTGTAGAGTACCTTGGTTTCATATCCCAAAAAAGAATAATGATGAGTTATTATGATGGCCTACTTGCTGGTATATGAAACAAGACTAAATAAATTGGAAAGAATATGCCATATAGTAATAATTTACCAAAAAAATGCAATAGAACATATTCCCCAAATAAATTATCTTAGACTTGCAAACAAAATAATTTGATGAAAATAGACAGATTAATGAACTAAACATTAGCCCCATCATGCTTTTTTTTTTGTTCTATCAACAAAAGATCCCTCGGTGTCACTCCTCATCCAAGACACATCACTAGTTACACCACCATCAATAGCTTCAAATTGTAAACCAGTCAAACAATTCTCAATAAGAGGTACTTCAGAATAATCTTTAGGAGGATGCTTTAGCACTGTGCACCAATCATCAACATTAGGATCCTTCACATAAAAGCATTGCAATGCTTGAGAAGCTAGGATAAATGGTTCCTCTTTTCTTTTTATCCTTGAAGTGTTGATTTGTGTGAACCCATATTCATCAATTCACAACCCGTTAGAAGTTCTTTCATCATACCAAGAACATCTAAACAACGAAACTTTGATTCCTGGACCATAAGTTAGCTCAATAACCTCCTCTAAGTAGCCATAGTACATGACTTGAGAATTTATAGGATTTTGATCTCTACCACTTGAATAACTTGAAGTGTCAGCACACAAGTACACTCTACTATTTTGTGTAGTACATGTACTTTCAATGTACTTTGAACGGAAACAATATCCATTGACCAAAAATCCTTCATAAGACATTCCCTCAGCACAAGGGCCTTGGGATAACCATCTCAAATCATCGCTAATACTACTCGGCCTAATCTCTCACATTTGCATTACCTTCATAAAAAAGTAAAACATTAATGTAATCTACACTAACTCGAACATTAAGAGTGACAACAATATTTATGTTTGAGACTTACATGCTCTTTCAACCACTTAGAAAACTCCTTTGCATGTTTTGTTTCTAGTGTCCGTGGGTCAATGTTGGGTTCCATATCTTGAAGAATACACATGTGTTCACTTCTTTATAAGAAGTGTCTAAATTAATGTACAACAAATATACAAATATCAGCAAGAATTTTAGGACATAATTAAATCTTACCTTCTGTAAACATCCAATTCCTCTTTATTGAAAAGGACATAACGATGGGCTTGTTCCAAAGTGTGGATGTCGAAATTCCTTGACACTCCAACTCTAATTGGAGATCCATCAATAGTATGAGGAGTGCGGTTGAGTTTTGTCTCAAAATTATGCAAGTACCTAGCACAAAATGTCAAACTTTCTTCAGCTAAATAGCCACTAGCAATACAACCAGCTGGTTTAGCTGTGTTTCTTACATATTTCTTCAATTTCTTCAAGTATCTCTCTATTGGGTACATCCACCTAGTTTGGACAGATCCAACTTGCCTGGCTTCATAATCTAAATGAATGGGCAAATGCATCATGATGGTGAAGAAAGAAGGAGGGAAGATTCTCCCCAACTGGCAAAGTGTGACAACAATTTCTTGTTCCAATTCTTTGAATTCCTCCACATCAATAATGTTAGAGCAAAGCTTGTTGAAAAATGAGCACAAATTAGCAATAGGCTTGTACACATCTAAGCTTATGCAATGTCTCAAGGCAACAGGTAGAAGTTGATGCATAAGAACATGGCAATCATGACTTTTCAACCCAACAAGTTTTCTATCAGATTTGCTAACACACCTAGATATGTTAGAAGAATATCCATCAGGAACTTTCAACTTTTCTAACACAGATAGGAACTTATCTTTCTGTGCATTAGTCATGGTGTAAGATGTTGGAGGCAAGTAATAGCAGTCACCTACATCTACTGGCCATAATGTGTTTAAAATATTCCCGCACACATTCTTTTCTATGTGCTTCACATCCAAATTGTGTCTAACAGATAAATACTTCCAATAAGGTAGCTAAAAAAAGATGCTTATCTTATTCCAACCAGGAGGTAATGGTTGAATTTGATCTCCATGCCTCTTGCGCTTATTCATTTTTCCAAATGTGATATTTTCATATCCATCAAATTGCCTCAGTATATCTTCTCCAGATAGTGGCTTAGGTGGAAGTCAAAAATCTTTTTCACCATCAAAAATTTTCCTATCACGTCTATATGGATGATTCATTGGAAGAAAACGTCGATGGAAACCACAACATTTCTTTTTCCCAAACTTTAACCATTTTGATACAGTCTCCACATTACAACAAGGACATCCCAAATCTTTCTTACCTTTAGTGCTCCAACCAGATAAGTCACCATATGCTGGAAAATCATTAATGGTCCATAAAATCATTGCCCACATAGTGAAATTCCTTTTGCTATATGCATCATAAACTTTGACTCCAAGCTCCCAAAGTAGTTCCAACTCCTCAATTAATGTCTCCAAGTATACATCATGGTCATTGCCAACCATATGTGGACCTGGGATTAATAGGGACATCATAATAAATTGTTCTTTCATAAGAAGCCATGGCGGAAGATTGAGAGGTGTCACCAACACATGCCAGATGCTATGTGATGCACTCATATTGCCAAATGTAGTAAATCCATCTATTTCTAATGCCAATATAATATTGTGTGGTTCAGCAGCAAAGTCTGGATACCTGGCATCAATACACAACCATTCTGGTGTGTTTGAAGGATGATGAATACGACCATCCTTGCCTTTTCCTTCAGATGGCCAAATCATATCTTTAGCAATAGATGAAGACATATAGAGCCTCTCTAACTGAGGTATCAAAGGGAAGTGATACATGAACTTAGCAGCTACCTTCTTTCCCTTTGTTTTGTATTGCTTTTCATTCCATCTTGAAGCACCACAAGTATCACAATTTTCTTTTGAAGCTGCATCTTTACGAAAAAGCATGCAATTATATGTACATACATCTATAGTAGAATGATCAAGTCATAAATCTTTCACGATCGCATTTTCTTCATAGTATGTCTCCAGGAATAGACAATTTTCTTCTGGAAATCCTAAAATAATCAACGGTAACAACTTTGTGAAAGAATCGTTGGACCATCCAGATTCCTCCTTCAGAAATAGCAAGACAACCAAATACGATAGCTTAGAATGACTTGTGCAACCTCTATAGAGTGGTTGATCCGCCTCTTTTAGTAGCTTGTAAAATCTTTGTGCATCTACATTTGCAGGTTCCTCTGTAACTTCAGTAGAGTGGTCATTTGTTGTGTCACCCATACCAAACAAATCCCCCAACATATGATGCATATTTTTGGTGCTAGGCATGTTTGGTGCCACAACAGGATTGCTCCTACCAATCACCTCCCCATGAAATGTCCAAACATCATAGCTATGCACAAATCATTTTTGTAATACATGTGAGAATACTTCCTCCTCTATTTTAAGGTATCTGTTCAAACATACCTTGCAAGGACATATTAATTTCCCCTGTCTAGTTGGTCTCTGATGGATAAGAGCAAACTCAATGAGCTTTCGTAACCCTACCTTGAATACATCACTTCGCACTCTATTCCCAATATACATCCAACTCCGATCTATTAGAAAATCCATCAACATGAAGGAAAATATATAATAAGTTAAGCACACATTACAAGAAATATATATATATATATATATATGTAATTCAAATAGTATCTTGATTATATTCCTTTCAGTCTATCTAGGTATTTATATTCCTTGATCAGCACGACTGTGCTAGCAGCCTTCATTTTCACCCATCCAAGCTGTGATTTTATACTTCACCCGAACGACCGTTCTCCTCCACCACGGTCATGCTACCTAGCCACCACCCTTAGTTATCAAGGCACCCATCTAGGCACCGCCTAGGCGTGCCTAGGCGTCCTAGGCGTTAGGCCAGGCACCTCAAACTAGGCGTCCAGCCTATTAAATGTATTAAGTGGGCGTCTAAGGCGTTTTAGGCCCAAATTATGCAATTTAAAGGCTAAACTAGCATGAATCGAGTCTAGATTTGGTCAAATTAGATCACCTTCAGTCATTGCATGGTTGATATAGGTTTGATTTAGAGTAAATCAGGTCAAATTTTGGCAAATTAGGTCTGGTCTGAGGAAAATCAGGTCTGATTTGGGGAAATGAGGATTGATTTGGGCCAAATTGGTATGTCCTCATAGTGTTGTTTGCTAAGATTTTTTCTACTTTTTCATATGTTTATTGTTCTTGCTTATTTCTCTTTTCTTTTTTTATCCATTCTCATGCATCTTATTCCTGAGTCCTGCTGCTATGTTTTTTCTGAGTTATTCATCCTATATTCCCTCCTACTACTATGCAAGCATGTGCATATTTTCTTTTTCAAATTTGTCCTATACATCCTGCTACGAAATCTACTACTACTATTTACATATCTAATTTTGTTTTTCTGATTTCTTCCTCCTAAATCTCCTCTCTTAGCCACTGTTGTTTTCATGTTTCCATTTATTTTCACTGACCTATTCCTTCCTCTATATTTTCTAATTCAGCACTTGCTACTGCTGTTTTTTATTTTGTTTTGTTGATTCTTCCTCTTTCAATCTCCTTTTACTACCCCTGGTTTGTCTTATTCTGACTTCTTCCTATAGAACATCTACCATTTGCATGCTCTTTTTATCCCATTTTCTCTCACCAATTCGTACTCGTCTTCCTCTTATTGTTGTTTCATTTTCTTCATGTTAATTCTGTTGTCCCTGATTCTCCTATAGTTATCAATTCAAATTAGACTTACAATAACATTTAATGAATAAATAATACATTATCACATATAATATCATGTGTATGAACATTTAAATATGTAACTAAAAAAAAGTAAAAACAAAAATGCTCAGAAAAGCCTAGGCGCCCGCCTAGGCGCCTAGGTGGGCTAGGCACCCCTTAGATTAAACCCACCGCCTAGACGCCTTGACAACCATGCCACCACCACGGCCGTTCTGGTCAGCACGGCCGTGCTACCGACCTAAAACCTAACACTTTGTAGGACACACTCCAAATGCCTTAACTTGCGCATCCTAAGTTGGAGAAAAGACAAGTCAAAGTCATACAAGTGACCAATTTAGGAAATAGGCCCAAATGACCTAGAACAATTTTTGTAATCACTTGTAATCCTTGTATGACTTGTAATTAAGCTTAGAAAAATTTTTGGGATACAAAAATCCATGGGACACAAAAATGTGGACATGTTCAAATATTTCTTATCAAAATTTACTGGTAATCTAACATATTAATGTACCTTACAACATCCTACTTTCAATAGAACTGGTTCAAATCTTTTTTTCTTCATATGCAAACATATTTGTACTTTTATGTCAATATTAAAAGCAATATCATTGTGTACCACCCAAGATAATAATTTTGCATTATCTCTATTTTTGTTTTGTTTCTAGAGTACCTTCATATCCCACATCTGTGCGATATTCTTACCAAAAAATGATAATATCAAAATCTCTATTTTATGGGTGTATGACATGATCAATTTATAATTGTACTTGTAAGAGATGAACATGCATTCTTATCTTTGTGTATTTTGTATATGTTGTGGTATTTTTATAAAAATAGATCATATGGTACTTGGACATTGATTTATAGGATATTTTACTTAGATTTTTCTATGATTTAGAAACAAATTTGGGAACATATGAATTTGCATGTAAAGAAGAAATATTCTTCAACTCGAATCACAAGCTATGTGAAGAGAGCAAGAAAAGACAACTTGAAGACAACATGAACTGGTAGATGCCACTAACTTTTGGAATTCTATCGACAGAATGACATAGTTACTTCAATTAATACATCTTTTGGTTTCCCTTTCACTTATCCTATGATTTTTGTTACACCATGCTAGTTGTACTAGATGATAATGTGGACTAGATAAAGCCGCCAAGAACAAAGGAAACATCAGTGTTGTTGATGCCATAGGTTAATAAACCAGGTTAACTATCGAGGTATAATACTTTATTTAGCCGATGTAGAAATCACTACTACTATTCTTTAGTTCTAAAAACAGAATACCGCAATTCAACGCGAGTCTTGCCTACTCATCTTTCACGTTTCCAGCAACACAACCCCGTAGGGTAGTATCTCGCTAAGGCTCTGATTGGTTTCTTGAAACTAGAGTTTTTAGAGAACTTATTTTCCAAGAACTCAAGTTCAATTTTCTTAAAATGAGTTCAGATGATTGGTTCCAAATTTGAGTTTTTTGGAAGATGAATTCCGTCAAAGTAGTTTTATATAATTATACAAGATACGAAAACGTGAACTAAGTAAAATGCACATTATTGTGTGTTGACCATTATGACAATTAAATCATGTTCATGTAATATCCAAGCCAACTTTACATTAAATAAAAATACATAATGTTGCTCATATCTAAGTTATAGCAATGTCGTGAACTAACATGTTAGACAAAACACCCAATCCGACAAAATAGAAATATAAGATTTATAGTATTGTAAGTGTATGTATAAAATAGAAATAAAATGGTAAACCATATGTACTAGAGGACTAATGATGTAGTCAACACAACTGCTAGTCAGTAGAATAGATGTCGAATCAACGAAATTTAGTAATGCTTATTTTATTTTAGTATATACTTTGTGTCAAACAAAAATGATAGGATGCATCCTCGATTGAATCAGAAACTCGATTACATTATTCAATCTAACAAGCCATCCTCGTAAATTTTCGAGATCATGTAAATGGGAAAATGAAGGGAGTCGTCTCCAATGGTACAAAAGCAACTAGGCAAAGTACTTTGTCTTCGGCGACAGAAAGGGATTTGTAGTACAATAGACTGAGAAGATTGCTTGGTATCATCTCAGAAGGCGCCTTGCTAGACAGCCATTAGTAAGGAAGGATGGCAGTAGATAGGAAGTTCACCGTCGACTTGCCAAAGACTGAGATAAGAGACATGTAACTGATCCATCGCTAGGGCAACAACGGAATGGGAGTGGAACCAGAACAAAATTTGTTTTCCTTTGTTTTTTTCCTGGAACTAAAGGGAACACGCTCTATATATACCTACGGAAGTCCGGAAAATGCTCCCAAACTTGTTTTCTACAGTTTTGGATAACCAATCACTATTTATTTATCTAGGAACTTGAGTTCCTAGTTTTCTTAATCCATTTACTATAAAATAATCGAAGCCTAAGCAGTGGCGGAACCAGGATTATCAAATGAGTGAGGCCCAAAAATAAAAGTTTGACTATCAAAGGTGTATGAACTTCAAAGTTGCTCTCATGGATGCGTAATGATGTAGCATAAAATAAATAATAAACCCTTATCTATATTACAATCAACCGAGTTTTTTTTGCACACAATAGTCACTAATAAAAAATTAGCATAACATGGATCTCTAGAATCAACCAATATATATTTTAAATATTGTTTTTCAGTATGATTCTAGAAATATGGTAGTATAAGAGGTATTCTATATTTTCCTAAAGGACAACCAATAGGAGTTTAACATTGATATCTAAAACCCAAATCCAAAGAAAAGAGACATAAATTATTTTCTACATTAAAATGAAATGTTGATTGGTCTCGTGTCATATTTCTATAGGGAAACATCCAATAGAGAGGGTGTCCGTATATCTATACTCAATTTGAAAAAAAAATCATCCATACTACAATTTCCCACCCCGATAACACATGTACTTCAAAAACAAATGTTTCACATACCACTTCTTTTCGACTGATCGATTACCAATTGATATAATTTAAAGGAAAATGTATATACAAATTAGTAGGAGTACAAAATTTAAAAAGAGTTTGACGAGCAAACCTGGTCAATGTTTGAATGGGAAGTATGACCTTCTAGTTGCTATGAGCTCTGCAACCTCCCCCTATCATTCTTGGTGTTGGTTTGTAGAGATCCAGTACAACTGTAACAGAATGCAACACATAGTTTAAAATGAAAAATACAAATTGTATAATTATGCACTTAAAGAGAACAATCAATATAGCTGCAACCAGAGTTTCATTGACTTAAATCATAAAGCAGTGACAAGCAATCATTAAGCATTACAATAACAAAATAAATTAAAAAATCAAAAATTGCACCAGTCAATTGTTTTAATAAATTTTTGTAATTAAAAAATCAAAAATTGCACCAGTCAATTGTTTTCAATTTTCAACTA
This sequence comes from Alisma plantago-aquatica, assembly GCA_963693085.1. Classification (NCBI taxonomy): domain Eukaryota; kingdom Viridiplantae; phylum Streptophyta; class Magnoliopsida; order Alismatales; family Alismataceae; genus Alisma; species Alisma plantago-aquatica. Next base: position 65,993,686 of record OY856412.1, read on the forward strand.
TGCATATCTTGAGGGAGGACAACTGTTAAGCAAATAGGGAATGATGATTCTGACGCTGCAACAACAAGGAGATTAGCAACAATATTGTCTCCTTAAAAGAACAGTCAGTAGTAGGATAAGGGAACATCAGAAGCAATCTGACAGCAGTGGGGCCTGCCAATGGCCTAGAGAGGGAGACGGTGGCTGCCGCCTGGCATGTAGTTTTCTGCTTCTCTCCTTTATGTAGGGCTAGGGATGAATGACATGATTCAATACCTTAAGGAAAATGGAGATGGATATGGAATTGATATACCACTGAGCAAGCCCTACCCCGGTGTATATAGGGAAAGTTAATAATACAGGTAGACTGAGATGACTTAAGGCCACATACAGAACTGTTGGCAGAGATGCCTGCTCCAGTTAGGAGTATGTATAGGCTCAACATGCTAGATATAAGATACATCAGCTTTTTAGTGATAAAGGAGGTTGTTGGTAGATACAGTAGTACACGTTGACACTTTTCTAAAAGGTTTCATTTTTTTAAAGAGTCCATGGAGCAGGTATTTTGGCCTGCCTAGGGAAGGATGAATATGATTCACCACCAGTTTTAAAAAACATGAAACAAATATGAATATATAGCCAAATCAAATCATTTACATATCTGAAGATGCATTGGTACTTCTAGAATTTGCCATCAAGGTATAAAAACTAGATATTACTGGACAGACCACATTTGTCGTAAAGTTCTTTATGACTTTCTAAAACATATCCATGTGGAATGTTCACGACAATTATAGACTTATAATTGCATGAACAAAATATTGTAATTAGTAGCCATATTACTTTTTGAGTTCCGTCAATTTGTGAACAAAAGTTGGGAATAGTAGAAAAATCCCTCAGCCGTTAGGTTTATACATGTACACAAATCAATTTTGAAAAAAGTAACAGAAAAATCAATCAGCTGGTTACCTTTTGCCGTAGTTTCAGAAAGGAACGCAAGGCCCTTTCCCACCTATTTGCCCAAGAATAGAACACACACGGATGATGAACGGCGATGTTTGTTGATTGTCCTTGGTCACGCTGCTCACAAATCAGCACGGGATACGACGAATCAAATCCATAATTGTTGGTATCCTCAGGTTGCACTTCACCGCTGGGCGAGAGGATAAAAAGGAAGTGGACAAGATACACAGACCAGAGGAAAATAGAAAGAGAGCAAGAAGCGAGGTGCTTGTCGAGTGGAAAAGGGACCAGTGCGAAGAGGGGAGGACCGGCCGGACGTGCACGACGTGAGAGGGGGACGCGCACGGCGCGAGAGGGGGAAGTACGGCGCGAGAGGGGAAATAGTTCTTGCACGGAGGAACGAGTGGGGAGGGTTTTTCTTTTTCTTTTTTAATTTTGATTTACAAATGTTGTGTTTTAGAATGGAGGGAAGGGTTATGGTATGGAGGGAAATATTTGGCATGACATTTTTCACGGGGTGATTAGTGAGTAATGTATTTATAAGGGATTAGTGTTCACATAAAAGTACTAAGGATGTTAAGAACATGGTTGAGGGATTTGGTCCCATATTTGAAGGATGAGCCCTCACAAATGGACATCATTATTCACGATTTTTGGTTCCTCACAAATGTTCTTGAACAAAGGCCATTTTTTTGTAGTGTAAATGCCATACATGGTAGAGCCTACAATCTACAATGGAATGAAGTTAACTACTAATAGGAATAATAACTAGAACATTCACTTCTACCATCCATAAGCCAAAGCACAAGAACAAATAAGATCTAAGTTCTACTTGGTGAAGCTACTACCAAAATAGCCTTGTCTAAGTGCATCCTTGTATAAATCATCATTTTTATAAGCAAAGCGGGGAACATCGATAAGCTTTTTTTTTATCTCATGGAACATTTCTTCATAATAAGAAAACCTCATCAACTTTGTGTCTTTTTGGGTTCACTACATGAGTGGGAGGAATTATGTTAAGAGTCTTGTATTAATATTATGTAATACCCAAATAAACCCTAAAACTCCATATCTCAAATGGATTGCAAGGACCCTTCTATGTCATAACTACTTCTACCTTTGTTGGGTCTACTCCAATATGTCCTACAAAGATCATCTCATAACATCTAGACATTCTAATGGGTCTTTCTTTCTTTTGTAACTCAATATGGTTTCAAAGATGAGGCAGAAAGTAGTGAGAAATCAATGTTTTAAAAATTTCTCAAAACTTCCTTAGTCCATGTCAAGGATAAGATTGAACTTTGTCATACTTAGGGTTGTGACATTGATCGGCCTAAATCACATGTCCAAAAGTGGAGTGGATCTAGAGTAGTCGGACTTTTAAAGAAATAACCCGACTCTCCGGCCCCACAACGATAAACGAGGTCCGATGTATCGATCGGGGATGAATACAGGGACAAGGTTGGCAGTGTCCTGTACAAACAATCTAACACTCTTATACTCCAAGCAAAGAGGGTATGTTAAGGGATGTTCCCTAAGGAATGATGGCTCTCAAAATGAAGCAAGTAAAATAAAGAGAATAAGAACAAATGAAAAAAATAAGATGAAACTAGAATATGGAAGGAAAACTCAAATCGGGCTTCACCTACTATGACGTCTCTCCAACATGCGACATCATCTCTCTCTCTCTCTCTCTCTCGTATACCCTCATCAAGATTACAAGCAACCATCTATAGCGTCTATTCCACTCTCTCTCGAGATGAGGATAGATTTAAGTCTAAGGATGGCCTCTCTCTCGAGATGACCACATGTAAACCCCAAAGCATAACATATGATTTCAAGATTTAGCATTCCAACACTCTCGTGCTTTTATACTACACGTGATAAAAGTGATATTACTCTCTCGAGATATCAACTATCAAACATCACAATATGGTAGCTAAGCATGCAAGTGAAGCATTAAAACAAGTGCATGGAGATAATCTTGACAAGAGTATATATTTTCAATAGAAAGAGACAATATACATGTTGGGAGAGCCTTAGTGGCTACTTCGAACCCAAGTTAAGGTGTTAGCCACTCATGCTTGCGGACAACATAACAACATTATAGAAAGATAGATACATGAAGACCCACGAAGTGAAGAGGGAAGTACAGTGGAATGGAATGATAGATATAGATAGAAAGAGAGTGAACATGATACGACACAATACATCTTTAGATCTGGATCTAGCATTTCGATGGCGCGGACGATCTTCTTTTCTCGAAGAAGGAGTCTTCCGTCTTTTCTCTCCTCATCTTCCACATTTGGAGATCCAAGACTGGTGGATGGGATGGAATAGAATGAATCTGGGATGCAGAAGCACTTCGTAGCCTTCTAGATCTAATCTACGATCTGATACTTTAACAAGATGGGTGGGTGGCCTATTTATAGGCACACTCCACTGACTTAAGCCTAGACCGTGGTCGCGGTCTGGGTTAGGGAGGTGTGAGACTGTGGTCGTGGTCTGCTCTTTATTCCTTCTTTCGTCACTGTTGAACCTAGTCACAATCTGGATGTGTCTTCATGGGCGGACAATGTGATTGAGGTCTCCTAACTTGGTTGCGGTCTGCATGTGGCTCGCTGTCTATCAAGGATCGTGGTTTGCTTGAGAATCACGGTCTCCAAGTTGATCGTGACCTCTGTTATGATCGTGGGCTTAGCAATGATCCCAACCTCTAAGATGGTCGTGGTCTGGCCTGATCGTGGCCTCCTAGTTGGTTACGGTCCGGCTTGATCGCTGCCTCCTAGCTGGTCACAGTCTGGCTTTATCGCGGCCTCCTAGCTGGTCATGATCTGGCTTGATCGTGAAGCGACCATGAGCTTAAGGCAGTTGAAGACCTCGACCATGGTGATATGATCCTTATTGCATGAATGGGTCATGGTCGAGGTGATGATCGTGACTTAGGCTATATATGTACCTGAAACTAAAGAAAGATGTGTGAATGAGGTTTTAGGCAAAAAGATGGTAACATTTTGGGGAAAGCTAGTAAAAGGTATACTAAAAGAGGTATAAAAGATATACAAAAAGTATGTAAAAGGAAGTGTTATCAACTCCCCCAAACTTAGAATCAAGCCTATCCTCAGGCTAAGTGTAGGTTCAAAAACTTAGAGAGAGAAAGTGCAAACTTATGTGTTAAAAATTTTAGAACTTAACACGACTAAAATATCTCATTCTTGCATCAAGAATATTTTGGTATGTTCTCCAATCTTGAAGTCTCATTCCACCCTCTCAACTAGAGTTGCATAACTTTGTTTTCTTGCCATTGCCTTCAATTGTAAAAGGTTCCTCCTTCTCAACTTATCAACCCTTCCCCTTAGGTAAAAACCATACTAATACAAGATCTTTTTTAGGGGTATATTTCACACCATTTCTTTATTTTTAGTTGGCCCTATGCTAATGTGTTCGAGTAGGCTTAAGGATTCAAGTGTTTTCCTCTTCCTTCTGAGATCCTCACCCACAACTGTTGTAAAAACAATGTTGCCCATTTTGGGCTTCTGACTTTAAGTCAGGTGGTTTCGTGAGTTTCATTCAGGATTGGAGGTGGGTAAACTTGGCTTCAAGATTCCACTTACGGGCACAACATATCTACATTCATGGGTACAACAATACACCGACCGTGTGGAAACTTTTGGCATTTTTTTGGGCACAACTCTCATTATTATTATTTTCTTTCTTTTTGGCTTTTTACATCTCCTTTCAGGCTTGGGTGAGAGGGATTTTTAAGTGGTCTTCTGGCCAAGCCTCTTTTTAGACATGCTTTAAAAAGGGTAGTTGTTTCACTCTCTATGAAGATAAGGAATTTCTGGTCAGAAATGTCAGGTGAGGGTGGTTGGTCAGGAGTATGGCTAGATGAAGTTCTCTAGTCTCTGAGGGTCTCATGAGTTAAGATTGTCACACGTACAACATCTTATTGCAAGAATGAGATAGAGAAGTATTGTTATATTTCTTGTTTTACTCATATATATATATAAATATATATATATATATATAAATATATATATATATTTATATATTTATATATATATTGGTTGCTCATTTATTTATCTCTAGGAAGAAGAAAATACTACAACTTTTAGCAAAAAAGAAGGCTAGTTTCTAAGGTAGTTTTTGTAAAAAATTTAAAAAATTTTGAGAGGTAAAAGAATAATAAATATACCAAAATTTTTGAGAGTTAAAAGGGTGATAAATGTACCTCTCTAGTCCATTTATGACCCCTCCCCCAAACTTATCCTACACCCCATCCCGGGGTGTCAAAATTTGAGTGGGACGTATAAACGACCTTTCTTTATTCATTCTTATTGTTGTTGGAGGCCCACTCAAACTCGAGAAGCATGCTTATGTATACTCCTCGTAGTGCATGGTACTATTCATACTGCATGCCCTCCACCTTGGTGTCCATACTGGCTAGGGCCATCATCCAGGCCAGATAGAAGAAGCCGCAGTCATTTGATAGGGGCTCCTATGGCAGAACTACATCTTCTTGAAGTATTTGACCGTTGTATGCTTTTATCCTTTTCCATGACTTCTTATCATTTCAACAATCACCTCTGCGCATGTGTTGGCCTTTTCTTCTATCAGAGTCTTTGCGTTAGTTTTTTTATTAAGTGCAAAGGCTGAATCTGAGCTATTGTAGAGGATTGCAGTCCTTTGAAGATATTGATGACCAACAGAGTCCAGTGGTTGTCGTGAAGAATTGGTAGAAAGACATAGTCCGATTGGGACATCTCCAGACATTGTTGTAGGTGCTCCTTTTCACCTGATCATTTGTCTTTCAAGATGTCATCTACCAGTAGGAAGTATGCAATGTGAGCATTTGGCATGTTGTCACCTAGTAGCACATGGTAAGATGACATTTTGCTTACTGAAAGATATCCTCCTATTTTTAGCATTTCTCAGAGGTCATCTTTTAGCACACAAATGACGTATCTCTCAAAGATGACATCTCCCAGTGAATCATCTTCTTTCAAACACCTCATAATGGTACTCAATTCTTCTAAAGACATGCTAAGGCAGCTCCATCTATCGAAGTCCTTGAAAGAAGATGTAACTTCTCCCGCCGGTCCGTCTAATTTTACATTGACTGTGTCTTCTTCTTCAGCCTCTCCCTCTTCAGGATGTTCTTCTGGGATTGTTTCTACTGGAGGCTGCTCTAGTTCGTTTTCTAACGTGTGCTTCACAGCTTCTTTGGTGCCTTGACTCCAGCCTTCTTTCCAAGTTGTAGCCCTGGCTGCTCTGTTGGATCGACCCATATGGTCTTCAATTGTTCCCTCAAAGTTACCTTTTTAGGAAGAGGGATATCTTTGTGAAGTCTCTGAGGTACAACTTTAGAAGGCATCACCAGGTCGCTGAAGAAGCAACGATCGTAGATGACCTCCATGGCATACACACCTCACAGTCCATGCAGGTCCTCATTATCAAGATCTTCCAAGGGAATGCCCTTGTTGATGGCTTCCATCATTCTCAACACTATGAAGGCGCAATCCCTCGAGCCAACATCTTCTTGAGGGACCTTCTTGTTGATGGAGAAGAACTTCCAGAAGCCCTAGAATTTTTCATCTACTTCTTTGATTGCTTGTTGTAGACACAATGGTATCTTTAGTGCATCTGTATCATCTTTTCTTTTGTAGATGAGTGAGGTGTTGTCTAGTTCGGCTGCATAGAAGTTGAGCACCACTGTCTTCCGCTCATATAGGTCTACGACGATTAGTGCCCAATGCCTTACATTACTTATGGGAAGCACTACATATCTTGTGTCTCTTTTGCATATTGCTGCCTTCAGATCAGCGACGTCTGCTACCTTGTAGTCTTCTTTGTAGAGGAGGCTAGTCAAATGTGTCATTCCATTAAAAACTAATTGTGGCTTCTCTGGGTGTAGAAATTCTTCCAGGAGAGTAGTGCAAAGCACCTTTTATGTACTCACACCTTTTATAGGAAGATCTCTCGGAAGTGATCCCTAGTTGTACGTCTACCCTTGTTATTATACAGTATGCCAGACCCAGGTAGATCATCGTTGAGGATGTCTGCCAAGATGTGGACATCTCTACACGTAATCTGTGATACTGCAAACATGTACATCTCCTTCATTTTGCATGGCAGGGGAGGAGCCACTCCAGGTATTTCTTTTATAGCTGGCATACTCTGCTCCCTGGTGGGCTCGTTTGTAAAGAAAGTGGATAGACCGCCGTCCTTGTCGTCAGATGTTCCTTCATGTGTCGAAGGTTCCGAAGGTTCTTCAATAGTCGGCATAGTTGTGGCTACCTATTCTGCTTCTTTGACTGTCGGTAAGGTTGTGGCCACTTGTTCTGCTACTTCTGAGGAAGCTTATGCATCTACGTTGTCTCTGATATTGCTTTCCTAAGAAGTTTGGCCTAGTTTGGTGGCCGCCAACATTGCTAGAGTTTCCTCTATCTTCCTATCATAGAGGTAGTCGTTATGCTCATTATGTCTTTGGAACAGGAGGAACTCGTTGCTCTTGTCAAGGCCGGCGCCCAACTCAGCCAGCATGTTCTCGAGCTCGCCGGCCCCTATCACGTTGAAATCTATCATCGATGTGATGACTTCTTCTCGATGAGCTATAGCTAGCTGCTCTTCTTCTGTTAGCTTACTTGCATGCAGGGTCGTCCGCTGTTCTGCTCGTCTACCACTGCCTTTGTCAGTTTCTTCCTTTCCTTATTCAGGGCTGCTATTTAGATCGAGCTCCCTCGACAACGCTTTGATTTTTGTTGCCTCTTTGTCGTTGGGGGAACTCGATTGTTGTGGAGTTTCCTTCATCTTATGCTTAGTCATTGGTGATGTCTTTACATTGGCACTTTCTTCCCTTTATGCCTCTACCCCTGTGCCGATTCCTCCCACATTGTCGTCATCATTGTCTTTATGGCTGGAGGGGCTTGATGATGAGTGCACTGGGCTTTCCAAACACCTTTCTTTCTTCTTCCTATGCCAATCCTCAATTTCTTCACATTATTTTTCGAGTTTCTGGCGGTCCTCTTCAAGGCGTTGGTGTTCTTCTTCTAGGTTGGCCATCACCGCATCATAGTTGTGACACATGTGTTCATTGTCAGCTCGAATGGCGTGCCTCTCCTTCTTTAAGTCCTCCATTTCTTTCATCATTGCCTTCAACACTCCCATCTTCATCCGTTGGTTGCTTAATACTTCTTGTATGAGGTCTGGGAGTGCTTCAGTTATGTCGTTGAGGACCTATACATGTGTTGTCAGTGCAAATAAAGAGGAAGTGATATTCATATTTATTGTAGTGGATTGATACATGCATTCCCACATGGTATCAAACCTATTATCTAGTACACCCCCAAAAGAGGGTGTACGTTGTTGTTGTTGGAGCGGTTGTTGTTCTATGCACGTCGCTAACATGCTTGGTTCCCCTAGTTGTGGAGGTGGTGGTGGTAGACCTTGTTCCTTTTCCTTCTGCTGGCCTTGTTGGTCCACGTCGGCTCCATGGGCTTCTGGCTTAGGTACAACTTGGGAGTCTTGTTATTTTGGTTCATCCTCTGGTTCATTTTCGGGCTGCAGACTAGCCGTTGTGGCTTTTTCTTTTTTTGCCTCTGGCTCCACTATAGTTGCTTCCTCGTGTGGCTCTACATGTGTGGGCTCTTTATTCACCTATTCCTCTTCTGGAAGGGTAGGTTAGGGGTTGGTAGCTCTACAACTTTTGGCATTGCGGTTGGTGTGGTCGGTGTATTAGATATCTGTTGGGTTTTAGGGGAGGCAGAGAAGGCAGCAGAAACAAAAAAATTTCTCCCCAAACCGGGAACAAGGAAACGCGTCAACGTCTATATAATAGGAAAGGATGGTTTGTGGAATCATACCTTGTCCCGAGGCTTGCTCGGTGACAATACCTCGCGCCTTGCGCGGTCTTCACCTCTAGTCTTGGACGGTGTCTGTGCAGCTCCTAGTCACACCGGGACTGACAGGATTGAAGGCTGTCCTCCTAGCGACAAAAACCTCCCACCTCTGAAGTAGTCCACACAGACCACCTAGAACTCCACACTCCTTGTCCCACAAGGAAGTGGAAGGAGTCGCACCCTCCTGTTGACGTACTAGTCGCCAACACACTCTCCTACCTCCAGTTGCAACTGTAGTTGTCCTTCCCTTGCTGCACCTCCCTTTGCGGGAAGCACTTGCTCAGGCTCTCTCTCGTTTACCAAAACCAGAGAGAACGACAACTTTGCAGAGCAACTGGTTGCACTGAGCTGTACTTTGAGAAGCCCCCAATACCCCTATATATAGGAGGGTCATGGGACAGGGTTCTCCATCCTGGGCAATGCAGGACTAAAGCAGGAGTAGAAGGGTTCGAGATTTTCCACAATAGCAACCAACTCGCAACCTGAACCGATCGGTTCATAAGTGAACTGGTCGGTTGGGGACCTGAACCAGTCGGTTGACACTTCAACCGATCGGTTGGGACCCTTGAACCGGTCGGTTGGGGACCTGAATCGGTCGGTTGACACTTCAACTGATCGGTTGGGACCCTTGAACCGATCGGTTCACAAGTGAACCGGTCAGTTGGTAGTCCTGGTCGGTTCCCAATTGACTTTCCTTCTCTTGTTTCTAATTGGTATCGAATACCAATCCTATTTCCAATCAAATTGGGAAATTGAAACAAAAGGAAAATTCTCACCAATCTTGCTTTCCCAAGTTGCTCAGTTGTACCAGTTGAATCGATCGTTTCAACACTTGAAGCAATCGGTTCACCCTGGACTTGAGCCGATCGGCTCAACACTTGAGCCGACCGGTTCAGAAACCTCAGCCGACCGGTTCATCACATGAGCCGATCGGTTGGGAGTGCAGGTTGTGCAGAATCAGTCAATTGCGATTTCAATCAATTCGATACTCCAATCAACGCGTCCAACACTTTGAACATTATGATTTTGAGCTATCAATCAATTGAGTGTTTAATCGAACTACTAAACTCCTTTAGTAATCAATCTAAACATTGCTTGTGGACAAAACTCCTCTTCTAGGTTAAATCCTATGTGTGTGACCCTGTAGGTCCATTTCACGTTGGCAGTGAAAGTCCATAACACTTATGACTTCACAAGCAAAGAGCAGTGCCTAGTCACACATCAGTGCTACCCAAGTGAAAGTAGAAAGTTGGAGAACAACTTTCAATCCTACAATTCATGAATGGTGTTACAGTGAATGTATAATTCCTTTGTCGCTGATATCCCGAATGAACTCGAGGCATGGAACATTCATCCTGTCAACGTTCATTCACTTTCTTGATCTCAGAGTAGATTGAACGAGATATGTATGACATCAATATCACATACTGATTCACACATGTGTACGCACGCCTATCTCAATCCTACTCATCAAGTGGCCTTGGATATCAAACTCCCTCAGGAGGGACAAATCCCATATCTATCACTCACCCCTCAAAATCCCCATGTGTCAAAGCCACCCAATCATCACCTTTATAACAACCCACGTTTCAGGACTGCGTTTGATGATATCAAAGTGTTCCCAACGACATGTGTTGAGTGCAGTGATTTTAGGTCTAAGAATCACACTCACCACCATCACTGTGAGTACTGACTGTGACTACCATGTCATGGTTCCATGTGTCAAACTCACGGTGGGTCTGTCTGGTACACTTGTTCTCTAACAAGTACCTATGTGTTTGGTTTGATATCTCTATATCATGACTAATGAGATTCTGTCATCAACCAACACCACAATCTAGTCTTGTGTGTCATTTCTGTCTATCTACCTTCCACAATGACATTCGACTAGGGACATAACAAGAATGTACAAACTCTTAGCATCCGTATGATCTCATCGTTCAGGTCATGAACCTGAAGGCATACGTCATTGAGTACTGTCATTCTCTAGACATTCAATCTATTCTATCACTATCTCATATGACTGAACCAGAAAGAATTGGAAGCTTGCCTTTGATGTTTATCAAATCAATCTTAATGTATCCCACCAATCATCCCATGATTGGCTCTCAGGGCATACATACCAACAATATCTGCCTCTTCTTTTTCACCGCTCGCTTTTTCCACTTCCCTATTCTCTTCTTATCCTTTATTTTAGCTTGGGTACTACTCTCTCCGAGTGTAGATTCTTGTTCCTTGTCGGTTCGTAGTGCCTCAGAGCACATTTTCTCTATATCATCCTGGGTCGGTTGCAGTTTGTGGGTGTTGTAAAATGCCATATCTGGAAGGGGGAGGAACTTCTTTGAGCAACTCTACATGTAGTACAATTTCTCACCCTTCTGTGCCAGAATCCTAGTGTTGACGAGAAACTTTATATCTATTTTCAATTGTCCCTCTATCTCCTTATATTTCTAGAACTCTCCTGAATCCATAAAGTATTAGGTGATCTTTATTATTTGATCGCCCATTTAGTATTCAGAGTTCCTTCTTGCTTCTCCTCCCATTGCCGTAGATAATCGTTCGATTAGTATCTTTCTGATATTTATGGGTTTTCTATTTATCATTGATCATATTAGGAACAAGTCCCCATTGCTTGTTTTTCCCATCTCAGACCTCATGTAAATGGTGTATGTCGTGATCTTATGGATTGTGCAAATGAAGTACGAGGTGATCAGGGAGGCCTTTGAGTTCTTCGAGCTGTGTTCTTCTTTTTCAATCAGCTCTTCCCACATCTGATGGCTATCGTAGGTGGTCGCTTCCTTTTCTCCCAGGGCGACGGAGTAGGCTTTGTCTTCTTCTTTTGTATTTGTGAAAATCTTATTCAGCACGGCTTCTATGACCGTGTAAGGCTCGACTCCTAGCCTTACCTCTTGCTTGTAATCTCCACCACCCGCCTTCCTTGTTTTTTTACTCGTGGGGATTTTCTTTAGGGAAGACAGGAACTCTGCCGATAGCTTCTTAAAGGATTTGGCCTCAGATGTGCATAAGGTGCATAAATTCGCACCTTCTAGGAATTTAATTACCCTATCGTAGATTCCAATTTTCTTGAAATCCTCTACATCCAGGTACCTAGTTGGGCTGAAGACTTTATTCTGATACATCCAGTGATAGGTAGACTTGTGTACAGAATCCCTTGTCACAAACGGGGGTTCGTCAGATTCTAGTGATGTTTCCCTGGTGACTTCTTTATCTTGGTTGCCTTTTCCTTTCTCCCGCCCTCTTGGTTTCTCAGCAACTGCTGGTTTTGCCTTCTTGCTGCCCTTGGTTTCCTTGGGTGCAACTTTCCTTTTCTTTCCCTAAACTCGGGTCTCTGATTCTCCTAGTTGATACTTAGAGGTCTCTGTTTGTTCTATTTGTTTTGTGCCTTGTGGAGAGTCCTCTGGTGTTAGGTGACCCAGGATCCTCTAGTATTGTTCAAGTCGTAGCTGCACCTCAACCCTTTTAGCTACTGGCAGAGATGTGTTTTTCTTCAGTGTTGCTGTTAGACTTTCCACTATCTTCTCTACCTTCTTCAAGGATGTTACCTACCTAAGGATGGAGTCGCTGGTCGTGGGATAAGACATTCTGTAAAATTTTCACAATTAAATAGTTTATGTTTGATTTAACAATAATTAATTTTTTTTACAATTATCTAGGAAAATTTGTTAAGTTCAGATATGTTTGTAGGGACCGCGACCTGCAGTCTTGTTGATGATTCAAGAGACACCGCGGTCGCGGTCCTATGAAGGAGGTTGCAGTCGCGACCTTGTACAATAGGTCACGGTCACGACAATGGTCGCGGTCTGATGTTGTGAATTGAGTAGGTTGCGGTCTAGGGGACCGTGACTTTAGGAAAATGTCTTCAACACCGCAAAACGTGGTATGGGCCTAAACTCATGTGTTGAGGAGACACCACGACCTGGTTATCTCGATGTGTAGATCGTGGTCATGGTTGCTATTGAAGCATAATGTGACTCACAGTCTATCTGGTTCAGCCGTTCCACTTCCTTTCATCCTAGTTCGATTGAGCAGGTGGGTTGGGCGGAGGATGAAGGACCTTGACGGGTGGTTATTTTAGGGTTTTTAAGTGTTGTGCAAAAATGCCTCTCTAGGGCAGGGTTGTGATCGACAAGAATGATAGGTGGCGACTCATGGTTAGGAAAGAAGGTGGAGGGCAGAGGTGCAACAACATAAAAGGAGGCATTCGACGAAAAGAATCAGAAAAATGAGAGGCGATGCTAAGAAAAATCAGTGATGGTTGCGGTGGCAGTGAAGGACTGTAGAAGCAGTGGGCAAAAAGCAAAAATAGGGTTGGGCGGTTACCTTGCTTGAAGGATGAGATGACTCTCTGAGCAGGTTGGCGCAATGTCGAGTTAGCTACGGAGCAGAAGGTCAGCCACGGTCACATGATTTGTCAGAGTTGAAGGGTTTAATTCATGCTCGAGAAGGCAAAACATGAAGGGAAACAGTGAAACTGAGGTTTTAGTATATATAGGGGGTGACCGCAACCCGTAGAGCGTAAATTTAGCTAGAGCAACCATGACCGCAGTGTGTTCCAAACATGACCACGAACCACAGTCTCTTGTCTCCTCAAGGAAATTCTTGGGTCACGGTCTAGGTAACTTAACGGCAGAACCTTGAGCCACGATGTGTCATCTTGCTACAAGCAAAGCTAACACCCTAGACTGCGGTCAGAACACTTGACCAAAACAAAACTTGTTTTGTCAATCAATTCATCTCTTTAAAAGGGGGATAGGATATGTACAAAAACTTAATAGAGAAGAAAACTAATCAAACTATAAGGTAGGAAAAGTAAATGCTCAGAAAAAAAGTAAAAACTTGGGTTGCCTCCCAAGAAGCTCTTATATTAAAGTCTCTAGCTCGACTTCATAATCATTCATTCCTTGGTTCTCTCAGTTAGGTGTTGCAAGTCCTCATTCCTTTTCTCTGGTGACTCATTGGGTTCCTCCAAACTGATTTCAGACCTTAATACAAAAGCTTTGTCTTCGTAAAATCTTTTCACTCTGTGACCATTAACCTTGAAAGTTCCTGTTTTCTCCCCTGAAATTTCTATCATTCTTGATGGGTATATCTTTACTATAGAAAAGGGGCCCGACCATCTTGTTCGGAGGTTTCTCAGGAAAGGTCAGATGCTTAAATTAAACAGAAGTACTTTCTCACCCTCAGTGACATCTTTGTTCTTTAGGTGGGCATCATACTCACCTTAGTCCTTTTTTTATAAATTTTTGCATTTTCATAAGCGTTCAGTTTCAGCTCTTCGCGTTCAGTCTTATAAGTAGTCCTGTAAGCCCAGAGAGTGTCGTCTAGCTTCATAGACCAGTTTTTCCTAGTACGGATGATAGCCTTTTCCAATATTTGTTTTATCTATCTATTGGACACTTCTACTTGTCTTGAGGTCTGAGGGTGATAGAGTGTAGAAACCTTGTGCTTTACCCCATACTTCTTTAATAGTGCCTCAAATTGTTTTTCTCCAAAGTGTGATCTTCCATCACTTATAACAGTGTGAGGCACTCCAAAGCATGGGAAAATGGTCTTCTCAAACAGCTTGATCACTGATTTAGAGTCACAAGTTTGAGTTTCTACTGCCTCAACTCACTTGGACACATAGTCGATGGCTACAAGGATGTACTGGTATCCTTTTAATGATGGGAAAGATCCCATATAATCGATTCCCCATACATCGAAGATCTCCACTTCCACCCATTCAGCCATAGGCATTTCACTTCTTTTGCTGATATTACCAGTGAGTTGGCATTCCTTACATGCCTTTATAAAAGACGTCGCGTCTTTAAACAGGGTGGGCCAGTAACACCCAGATTGGAGTACCTTCATAGCAGTTCTATCTCCACTATGATGCCCTCCATAAGGCGAAGAGTGACACTCTTTCAGGATTGACAAAACTTCTTCCTCTGGTGTACATGTCCGATACAAATTATCAGAATACCTTTTAAACAACAACGGATCATCCCAATAATAGTTCTTGATGTCTGAGAAAAACTTTTTCTTCTAGTGATATGTTATCTCAGGTGGCAGCTGGCCACAAGCTAAATAGTTGCAAATATTAGAAAACCATGGTAATCTCTATTCCTCTGATTGAGCCATCATCAATGCTTCATTAGTGTAGTTATCATTAACATGCAATTAATTTCCCTCATCAAAAATGATTCTGGATAAATGGTCAGCTACCACATTCTCCTTTCCTTTCTTGTCTATAATTGCATGATCAAATTCCTACAACAATAGAGCCCATCATAGTAGCCTTGGCTTGGTATCTTTCTTTTGTATAAGGTAACATATAGCGCCATGGTCAGTATAAAATTTCACTTTGGAACCTATAAGGTATGACCTGAACTTATCAAACAAAAAAACTATCATCAACATTTCCTTTTCAGTGGTGGTATAATTTACTTGAGCTTTGTCTAATGTGCGATTGGCGTAACAGATAACATGATGCTTTTTGTCTTTCTTTTATCCTAGGACTATGCCTATGGCGTAATCACTAGCATCACACATTAGCTCAAAAGACAGCTCCCAATCTGGCACTTGTAGGATAGGTGCAGAAGTCAAATCTTTCATCAGGGTGTCGAAAGCTTCTAAGCATTTGTCATTGAATTCGAAAACTTTGTCTTTGATTAACAAATTTGATAGGGGTTTCAAGATTTTTGAAAAGTCCTTGATGAACCTTCTATAGTATCCAACATGGCCCAAAAAACTTCTTACCCCAGTCACAGACTTCGACGACAGGAGTTTGTGTTGGATAAATTGGATATTATGATAAATCCCTTTTGTTTCGATGATGACAAACATTTCATTCTTGTTGATCTAACGTGCTACTTGAGTGTTGCAGGAATAAAGTGGATGTCAAAGTTCTAGGGAAACTATACGCTTGAATGATTGTAAATGTCATGCAATGTAATCAATTGTAAACTTGTACAAACATATAATGTACAAGTACTTAGATCTCATGTAAATCAAGCGTTAGATCTTCCCCAGCCAATCACCACACTTAGATAGGTCATCCCTTTTAAATAGGATCACATATGCACACTCATGCATTTACTTAGTGCCTAAATTGAAATATTGAAACAGGGTCAATCTCGGTCGACCAAACTCCTCGACCGAGACACTCTCGGTCGACAAACTTCTCGACCGAGAATGACCCAAGTAGCCGTTAGACACAGCTGACAAGGTAGTTGGCAGTTGCAAATGAACGTTGATCCAGAGAGCCTGTCGGTCGACAAAACTTCGACCGAGTAGGTATCTCGGTCGACAAATTGTCGACCGAGATGGTCTCTGACAGCAACTACAGAATAAAGCAACTAGCCGTTACTAACGCACCTAACATATACCTAACGGCTAGTTAAGCACTTAGAAACCCCTAGAAGTTGTCTAGAACGTCCTTAAGCATCCATAGGCCATTCCTATAAATAGGACATGCCTTAGGACACCAAAATACACCTAAGATATACTTTTTACACTTGAGAATACACTTGAGCATACTTGAGCAATCTATTGCAAGCAATTTGAGCACTGTGATCATTAGTCTACATTCTCCTTAGCTCAATATCGTGTCCTATAGGCTAGATTCTCCTACCCACAGCAATCACAAGTTCACACACTTGGCTAGGAGATCTATACGCTTGATCTAGGCATATCAAGCCTTGGGCTTAAAGGATAAGTTGTAATTTCCTTTTTATTTCTTGTTCCTTTTTATCTTTTGTACTCTCCTTGCTACTCCTAGGGTTGGAGGCTGCGGATTGGAGAGGGTTGACTTCTCAGGTGGAGAAGGGGACTTCAAGCTACTTCAAGAAGGCTATCGCCAGGGAAGCTACTTCAGAAGGCTGGTGCAACGGGAGTTGGTGCATCTACTTCAAGGGAAGGCTGCTTCAAGGTTGGGCGATTACTTCTAGGTGAAGGCTGCTTGAAGGGTTTGGGAAAAGAAATTGTATTTTATGTAAAGTCCTTGCGAGGTAATAAAATAAATTTCTTTTCAAATCCCGGTTGGGTAAGCAACCGGGTAGTGGACTGACGGCTATAGTATTTGCTATAGTTGGAACCACTCTAAACCTTGTGTCTCCTTGTCCAATATCTTCATCGTGGTTGTTTGAGTTTAAATTATTATTAAAATCTTTATAAAACTCTATTCACCCCCCCTCTAGTAGTTTTTAATTGGTATCAGAGCAGGCTTCAAGGAACCCTAACCAGGTCTTGAAGAATGAAGGGTGGAGGTGACTTCAACCGCAGGCAAAGGAACAACTTGGACCAACCTACAACAAGTTGCAATTGGTGCCTAGGACCAAACCATACAACAATCGGTTGTCCATGGAGAGAAAAGAAGAAAGAGGAAAAGCACAGAAATTGTCTCATTGCTACAACCAATGAAGAAGAAGAAGAAGAGGTAAGCCTTCTTGATTTATCAAAAGAAGAGCTAATTTCTAGTCTTGAAGAAACACACAATAAGTATATTGAGTGCAAGAAGAAATTAAAGAAATCTAGTAAAACAAACGATGAGTTAAATGCTAGACTTCTTGCTCTTACATCCGAAAATGAAGATTTATATGCTAAATTGAATAATCTTGGTTTTGAAAAAGATAGCATTGTTTCTGAAAATCGTACTTTGAAATCATCTCTAAGTAGTAGTGATGTGAAGATTTTTAATCTAGAAACAAATTATGATCTTCTATATCAAGAAAAGGTTGGATTACTTGCAAAGTTAAATGATCTTCAAAAACAACATGTTTTGTGTACACATCTAGATTATGATAATATAGTGAAAGAAAGGAATTCTTTATCATCTAATCTAGATCAAGCAAAACTAGATATTAAGAAAAGAATGGATGAGATCGCTAAGTTGCAACAAGAAGTTAGTAGGTTAAGCAACAATGGAATCCTTGATAGAATATTGGATAATTCCTATCATCAAATTGGGAGAAGAGGACTAGGTTATAAGCCCAAAGGGAAATCTCACCAACAACCTAGTTGGAGAAAGACACGAGCACATCAAGCTACATTTGTACCAAAGAACAACCTAGAACAAAACCATAGAAAAAGACTTGAGGTTGATTCTATATGTTGCCATTATTGCTCACGTCTTGGACATTACTCTTTTTCATGCCCATACAAGAAAAAGAATGATGAGTTAGTATGGGTTCCAAAACCCCCAAACTAAATGGATAAAATTAAGTTGAGATATGACCAAAGACTCTAAGTTGTATATCTCTATGTCTATCTCAACTTAACATAATAGGACACCAAGTTAATCCAAGAAATTAAATTTCCAAATATACATCTTAAACTACTTGTTTAGTTTGGATTCACAAAATGTATATGATTAGTTGAGATTTAACCTAAATATTGCTTTGATATTTAAATATCTCAACTAAATTGAGCTTTAACTTTCATACTTTTGCTTTTAATTATAAACAATATTTGAAAACAGGTTTGAAACAACACAGAACCTTTCTCGGTCGAGACACTATCGACCGAGGGATCTGTCGATCGAGAAATGGTCGACCGAGTAGGCTTCTGTTGTCTAGTCTGACATAAATCTTATGAAATTGTTTTTTCAATCAACCTAGTTTGCTATCAAATTGTTATTGATGATTGAATTAACATGCAAATCAAGAATAAAATCTTGGCAGACAATTTTTGTAGCAAGACATATTGATTGTTTACATTATATGACATTATGAGTAGAAAATCCTTAAACATATTGCAAAAGTGCTGTGAGAAGACTAATCTTGAACAAACCTTATTCATTGTTTGAAAAGTTTCTTCGGCATGATCAGTTATAAAAGTTTGTCTTAAAATTGAAAACTTATATGAGATCATTTTTATCTATGAATCATATTTGATTTAAGTTAAGGGAAAATTACTATTTTCATGGTAACCGTTGGAATATCTATACATGAACCATGTGTGTATTGAAATTTGTTTTAAATGATCATAATTATTGCATTTATAAGCTGATCACTGTATATGCTTCAATTGTTCTATCATTACACCATGGATATGCTTCATCATGATCATTATGTTTCATTGGTTTGTTTAAAATAAGCTTTGATTCATATATACAAACCATGAATGATCATTGTGATTCAGAAAATTGCAATGTCATTAGCATAAAAGCATCTTGACATAATAGATAATGCTTTTGGACACAGCTTGTAATAATGATGTTGCTATGACAAGCCAAACGGTGCCTCTTAGAACAAAATATTAATGTTTTTATCTATTTGCTTGTTCTAAGAAATCAAAAGCAAAAATCTTGACTTTAAGATATTACTCTTGCTTTCAAAATATATGTTTCTAAAGGATCTTATGATAAGGGTATAAGAAGAAATGGGATTTGATATTTATGTACCCATAGCAAAGCATATGAAACATCTTTTACAATGAATATAAAACATGCATTCTAGAAAAATTAAAGGTCAAAGACTTCACTATGATGCTCATATTAAGTCTTCATAATAGGTATATTTTAATGTGCTTCAAAATTGATAATTATAGCTATCTGCAGAAATTATACTTCACATATGAATGTTTATCTTGGAAATCTGCAGAATTTGCCTCTTGGTTAAAATTAAAATTGACCAAGGGGCGCCATGGTCGTAGTCAAGGGCGACCTAAAATAAGCTTTGACAAAATGCTTATTTGGACATCATTTTATTGCACTTAATCTTAGTATACTTTTGATAAAGGTCAAAATCAAAATTTAAAATTATTTGTGACCTTAGAAGCATCAAACTGCTTAAATTGTAAGATTAAGGGGGAGCTCATAACGACAAATTGGTTTAATTGATTAAGAAGCTTAGAAAAACATTGTAAACATCATTTGCAGCTTGTTACGACCTTATTATTTTTACTATTGATTATGAAGAAATCTATGAATTTCATAAAAATGATATAGCTTGTACTTAAAGGAACTCTCTAAACAAATCAGGGCTTAACATCCCTTGCATTTGGTTGGAGACATTTTTATGTACTCTAAGATTAAAGGATTCTCATTTAATTTAGGGCTTAACATCCCTTGATAAATAAGAAATAAATATACATTCATCATAAGCTTAAGGGAATCTCATATCATTTCAAGGCTTAACATCCTTTGCAAATAATTGAGAAACAAATTGTGGATAAATTAGACAAAAATCCATGTTCCTAATAGGATATCTATTTAAGGGGGAGCATAATATAAAATTAAGGGGGAGAAGAAAAATAAAATATTCAACTTGGATATCTTTTTGAAATGACAAAGGGGGAGAAAGAATATAAAATAAAAAAAATATAAATCAGTTTCATAACATCTTGGCCAGCACTCACTTGCAAAACATAAATGGCTACAAAAGGTAATTTTCAGGTATGAAACTCACATGCTTTATATTTCCTTATTTCATATTTAGGAAATGTTTGTCATCTTCAAAAAGGGGGAGATTGTTGGATAAATTGGATATTATGATAAATCCCTTTTGTTTCGATGATGACAAACATTTCATTCTTGTTGATCTAACGTGCTACTTGAGTGTTGCAAGAATAAAGTGGATGACAAAGTTCTAGGGAAACTATACGCTTGAATGATTGTAAATGTCATGCAATGTAATCAATTGTAAACTTGTACAAACATATAATGTACAACTACTTAGATCTCATGTAAATCAAGCGTTAGATCTTCCCCAGCCAATCACCACACTTAGATAGGTCATCCCTTTTAAATAGGATCACATATGCACACTCATGCATTTACTTAGTGCCTAAATTGAAAGATTGAAACAGGGTCAATCTCGGTCGACCAAACTCCTCGACCGAGACACTCTCGGTCGACAAACTTCTCGACCGAGAATGACCCAAGTAGCCGTTAGACACAGCTGACAAGGTAGTTGGCAGTTGCAAATGAACGTTGATCCAGAGAGCCTGTCGGTCGACAAAACTTCCACCGAGTAGGTATCTCGGTCGACAAATTGTCGACCGAGATGGTCTCTGACAGCAACTGCAGAATAAAGCAACTAGCTGTTACTAACGCACCTAACATATACCTAACGGCTAGTTAAGCACTTAGAAACCCCTAGAAGTTGTCTAGAACGTCCTTAAGCATCCATAGGCCATTCCTATAAATAGGACATGCCTTAGGACACCAAAATACACCTAAGATATACTTGTTACACTTGAGAATACACTTGAGCATACTTGAGCAATCTATTGCAAGCAATTTGAGCACTGTGATCATTAGTCTACATTCTCCTTAGCTCAATATCGTGTCCTATAGGCTAGATTCTCCTACCCACAGCAATCACAAGTTCACACACTTGGCTAGGAGATCTATACGCTTGATCTAGGCATATCAAGCCTTGGGCTTAAAGGATAAGTTGTAATTTCCTTTTTCTTTCTTGTTCCTTTTTATCTTTTGTACTCTCCTTGCTACTCCTAGGGTTGGAGGCTGCGGATTGGAGAGGGTTGACTTCTCAGGTGGAGAAGGGGACTTCAAGCTACTTCAAGAAGGCTATCGCCAGGGAAGCTACTTCAGAAGGCTGGTGCAACGGGAGTTGGTGCATCTACTTCAAGGGAAGGCTGCTTCAAGGTTGGGCGATTACTTCTAGGTGAAGGCTGCTTGAAGGGTTTGGGAAAAGAAATTGTATTTTATGTAAAGTCCTTGCGAGGTAATAAAATAAATTTCTTTTCAAATCCCGGTTGGGTAAGCAACCGGGTAGTGGACTGACGGCTATAGTATTTGCTATAGTTGGAACCACTCTAAACCTTGTGTCTCCTTGTCCAATATCTTCATCGTGGTTGTTTGAGTTTAAATTATTATTAAAATCTTTATAAAACTCTATTCACCCCCCTCTAGTAGTTTTTAGTTTGGAGATAGCTTCAATTTTGCTTAGATCCACTTCGATACCCTTCTTGGAAAATTTATGTCCTAAGACAATACCGCTCTGGACCATAAAGTAGCACTTTTCCAAATTTAGGACTAAGTGTTTCTCATCACATCTCTGTAGTACTAAGGATAAGTTTCTTAGGCATGCATCAAAATCCATCGCATATATTGAAAAATCATCCATAAATACCTCAACAATATCTTCTAAAAAGTCAGAAAACATAGAAATCATGCACCGTTGGAAAGTCGATGATGCATTGCATAGCCCAAAAGGCATTCTTATAAACGCATACATGCCATAGATGCACATAAATGTCATCTTCTCTTGATCATCAGGGTGGATTAGAACTTGATAAAACCCAGAATATCCATCCAAGAAACATAAGTAGTTGTGGTGGGCAAGTCTTTCCAAGACTTGGTCAATGAATGGTAGGGGAAAATGGTCTTTTTTCGTGGTTAAATTTAGTTTTCTATAATCTATGCACATCCTCCAGCCCATAACAGTTCTTGTAGAGACTTCATCACCATTATTTCCCTTTACCACAGTCATCCCCCCTTTCTTAGGCACTACATGAATGGGGCTTACCCAGTTGCTGTCGCTTATCAGGTATATAATCCATGCATCCTGTAGTTTTAAAATTTCTTTCTTGACTACTTGTTTTAGCATCTAGTTCAATTTTCTCTGGGGCTGAACCAGTGGTTTTGCAGATTCTTCTAAATTTATCTGGTGCATACAAAGGGCTGGGTTAAGCCCCTTGATGTCTTTGATAGAGTATCCGATTGTCTTTTTGTGTTCCCCCAACCCTTTTAGGAGTCTTTCCATCGATTCTTCCGTTAGAGTTGCGTTAACAATGACGGGATTCCTTTCCTTGTTATCTAGTAATTCATATTTTAGTTCTTTAGGGAGTGGTTTTAGTTCTGGTTTTAGCTTGGGCGTCTCTTACTCTTTGCTCGACTATTCCAGAGAAGCATATTTTACAGTCTCAATTACTTCTTTGTCCTCACTGAGATCTTCTCTGCCTTGGTTAAGATAATCCAAAATTTCAACCACTTCTGGGTCTTCTACAAGAGGATTTGGGTTGTTCATGGCCCTCATTAGGGGATCTACTATGGCCTTTTCCTCTTGAATCTCCTCACAGTATTGGTTGTAGTTGTCCATGAAGTAAACCAATTTGAAAAGAGATGGTCCCTTCATGCCGTCCTTCACCTTGAAGTCTATGTGATCATTTCCAACCGGGAGAGTTATGATGCCTTCAACAACATCTATCAAAGCCCTACCAATTGCCAAAAATGGTCGTCCGAATATCATAGGATACTTCAGGTCTTTGGTAGTGTCTATCACAACAATGTCACAAGGGATGAATAATCGTCCCACACAGATCAGGACATCTTCTACTATACCAACGAATCTCTTGAATGTGTGATCCACCAGTTCAATCCTCATGTTAGTATTGACCATGTCGGTCAATTCCAGTCTTTGAGCTAAACTTAGGGGCATGATGCTAATGCTCGCTTCCAAGTCTGCTGGACCTTTCCTTTCAATGTTGTCCCCAACACAAAAAGGTATGTTAAAGGCTCCGAGATCTTTCTTCTTGGTTGGTAATTCAGCTTGAACAAAAGTGCTAGACATGTTCTCTAGATGTACTATTTCAACAGGGTTTCCCCTTCTTCTCTTTGTAATGAGATCCTTGAAAAACTTTCCATACGTAGGCATTTCCTCCAAGACATCAAGAAATGGAATATCTATGTGCAACTTCTTCACTACTTCCATAATTTTTTTGTATCTTTTCTTGAGATGTGACTTGATAAGATTTTACGGGAATGTGACCTTTGGTGCATATGGATTTTTCTTCGTGAAGATTTCCTCAATAGGATCTGGATCCCTTACTTCTCCACTTTTCTTTTTGCTTTCTTCAACAGACTTTCCTTTATCGGTAGACTTCTCAAGGGTAACTTCTTCCTCAGGTTGTGGTTCCTCATCTTTTCCTTCCTCATTGTCGCTCCCACTTCCAGAGTTATTTAGTGTCCTCCCAGATTAGAGGGTAGCCATTTTAGCAGTCTCCGTGTTCGATGGGATTTTTCCCGAGGGATTCTTCACCAACTCTGCCAACTGTGCAAGTTGTTGGTCAATTTGGCATTGGTGTGTCTGCATATCTTCCATCTGAACTTGCATGATTGTCAGAACTCCAGAATTAGCTAGGGCACTTTGGGCTAGTTGATCATTTACTATGGCTTGCCTCTTAGCAAAATCAAATAATTGGGCGACTAAGTCTTGTTGGCTGATATCCTTTCCTTGTCCTTATCCTTGGCCTTGGATCGGTCCTTGGCTCAGTCACGCTCCTTGACGATTCTAATTCTTACCTTGTCCTGAGTAGTTGTTCTTGTTGGTGTGATAGTTGGTTGTTTGAGTATACTAAGTTTTCTCGCTTCTCTTTTTGAAACGTGGCAGCGGTTTTGGCTGGTTGTTCAGTTGATGTGAATTCTCAGCTGCACCCTTATTTCTGTAATTGAAATCGGGATGGTATGGCCTCTTGAAGTTTGCATAGGATATATTCTCAGCCTCTTCCTCGCTTTCACTATCATCAGATTCCTATGGCCTAGTGTGAATGCAGTTGTCAATTCCGTGCCCTCCCTAGCCGCAGGTAACACACTTCATCACTTTCTCCACATGTTTCTTTCCCTTGAATCTTGACTCCTTTAACTGCTAGACATTAGTAGCTATCTTTTGAATCTGGGTAGTGATCTCCTCCAAAGCCTTAGCTTTGGTAGACCGTCCATCATTGGTCTCCTTCTTCACATATCCTCTGTCGTAGTCCATGCCTGCTTACAGCGCAACCATGTTCTCAATGATCTTATTCATCCTGCTTGGTTTCTCTCCTAGGAAATCACTTCCTGCCATGACATTTAGTGATGTCCTCTCAGCTGGGTTAGCCCGTTATAGAAATTTGTAACTAAGAAACCTTTTCCTAAGTTATGGTGAGGGCAATCCCTTAGATATTCTTGGAATCTCTCCCAAGCCTCATGCAGGTTCTCACCCGGCTTCTGCATGAATGAGGTTATCCTTTGCCTATTCTGAATTGTTTTCTCAGTCAGATAAAACTTTGTGACAAAGGCATCATCAAGATCTCTCCACCCATCTAGAGAGCGATGTTGTAGGCTGAGGTACCAAGACATTGCCTTGTCTTCTAGGGAGAAGATAAATCCCTTGCAATAGATTACCTCTTGGGGAACTCCTCTCATCTTGATAGTATCACAAATGTTTTTGAAGGCATCAAGGTGGTGGTATGGGTTTTCATTTTTGGAACTTCTTTGAAAAGACTTGTTTTGAATCATCGAGATTACAACAGGCTTCAGTTTGAAGTTTGCTGCATCAAAGTGTGGGATTATGATGAGGCATCTGGACTCGTTGGCCCTGGTAGTGGCCAATTCATGGAGAGTTTTGTCTTCTTCATTGTCTTCTTTACCATTCATGTGGTTGCAATATCGTTCGCCATCCCATTCGCGGTCATCATGGTTCCTTATATGTATGCGGTGATGGCAACAATCTTCATGGCGACGATTGTCTTTGCATCGCTCTTCATGTTCTTCCTCGCATTCTTCATGCTCTTCTAGTTCAGGCTCCTCTCTTTCTTCTCCAGAGGGAGGTGGATCATGTGAGATCCTAGCACGTTCTTCACCGGAGTGGTGGTTGTCCCTTCAAGGAGGCATCTTGTCCCATGAGAGGAACATAAGCTAGATTAGATTTTCTTTCTTTGGTTACATAAACAAAATGTACGGTCGAGTAAGAAAAACTAGACACGTAAAATGAACTATAGTAACCGTAAGTTAGCAGGGTTAAAGATTTAATTACAATCAAACTTAATACTAAGCTTGAGGCATGGGAGTATAGAGGAGTGGACTCGTGTTCTTAGAAGTGCCGTTTTGCCTTGTCCCCAGTAATGGCACTAAAAAGTTGATCGGCCTAAATCACACGTCCAAAAATAGAGTGGTTCTAGAGTGGTCAGACTTTAAAGAAATAATCTGACTCTCAGGCCCCTGCAATGATAAACGTGGTCCGATGTAGAAATTGGGGTCGAACACAGGGACAAAGTTGGTAGTGTTAAGTACACAGAATCTAACACTCTTATAATCCAAGAAAAGAGGGTATTTTAAGGGGTGTTCCCTAAGGAACGATGACTCTCAAAATGAAGCAAGTAAAACAAAGAGAATGAGAACAAATGAAAATGAAAATAAGATGAAACAAGAATATGGAAGGAAAACTCAGATCGGGTTTCACTTACTAGGACGTCTCTCCAACACGTGACATTGTCTCTCTCTCTCTCTCTCTCTTATATACTCTCATCAAGATTACAGGAAACCATCTATAGTGTCTATTCCACTCTCTCTCGAGATGAGGATATATCTAAGTCTAAGGGTGGCCTCTCTCTCGAGATGAACACACGTAAACCACAAAGCATAACATATGATTTCAAACTTTAGCATTCCAACACTCTCATTCTTTCATACTACTCCATAACACGTGATAAAAGTGATATTACTCTCTCGAAATATCAACTATCAAACATTACAAGATGGTAGCCTCTCATCACAAGATGGGAGAGCCTTAGTGGCTACTCCCCACCCAAGTTAAGGTGTTAGCCACTCATGCTTGCGGACAATATAACTACATTATAGAAAGATAGATACATGAAGACCCACAGAGTGAATAGGGAAGTACAACATAATGGAATGATAGATCTAGACAAAAAGAGAGTGAACGTGATAAGAAACAGTACTTCTTCAGATCTAGATCTAGCATGTCGATGGCACAAATGATCTTCTTCTCTTAAAGAAGGAGTCTTCAGTCTTCTCTCTCCTCAACATCCACCTTTGGAGATCCAAGACTGGTGGATGGGATGGAATGGAATGAATCTGGGATGCAACACTTCATGGCCTTCTAGATCTGATCTATGATCTGTGGGTAGCCTATTTATAGGCACACTCCACTGACTTAAGCCTAGACCGTAGTCACAGTCTGGGTTGGGCAGGTGTGAGACCACATTCGCGGTCTGCTCTTTATTCCTTCTTTCATCACGGTCAAACTTGGTCGTGATCTGGATGTGTCTTCATGGGCGGTGAACGCGGTTGAGGTCTCCCAACTTGGTCGTGGTCTGCATGTGGCTCGCGGTCTATCAAGGATCGTGGTCTGCTTGAGACTCACAATCTCCAAGTTAATTGCAACCTCTGTTATGATCGTAAGCTTAGCAATTATCATGGCCTCTAAGCTGGTTGCGATCTGGCTTGATTGTGGCATCCTAGCTGGTCGTGGTCTGACTTGATCACGACCTCCTAGCTGGTTGTGGTCTGGCTTGATCACGACCTCCTAGCTGGTCACGGTCTGGCTTGATCGCGAGGCGACCGTGAGCTTAAGGTAGTTGAAGACCTTGACCGTGGTGATATGGTCCTTGTTGCATGAATGGGTTGCGGTCAAGGTGATGATCGCGACTTGGGATATATATTTACCTGAAACCAAAGAAAGATGTATGAGTGAGGTTTTAGGCTAAAAGATGGTAACATTTTGGAGAAAGCTAGTAAAAGGTATAATAAAATAGGTGTAAAATATATACAAAAAGTACGTAAAAGGAAGTGTTATCAGATGTCTATATTAAAGTTCTCTAATAAGTAAGAGACAATCATCGAGGGTCTACATAGATATGCAGTTTGCAATCTACCACTAGGTTTATGTACATCCAAAAAGGGATCAACTAAGGTGTGAGCTATTAGGAATAAAACCCAAATTATTCTCTCAAAGGGAAGGGATCTTGAAAGTATGTAAACTACATGAAGTTGAATATAAGACCCTAATGTCTAAAAGTATAATTATACCTAACATGGTCACACCAGAATTGATTATGCAAGAGCATCCATATGGTTGTCTACAAATAGAAAAATTGTACAAGGGAGTCTGACGTGTCAACTGTGATGGCTCTAATAACAATTTGTAAAGATGGGGTTTTTGGGGTCCTCGAATTAAGTATATGCAATAAAACACTAGAATCCCACTATTTCTTTTTCAATTATTTAGTTTATTTAGGGGATTGATTTGATTGTATTAATAATTTGATCCTAAGGGACTCACAAAATTATGAAGTGGAAGGATAAATGAGGTATCATAACAAGACATCAATTTTCATAGATGAGATTTGGAAACATCGATATATGATCTATCAAATACACGTTATTTACAATTCATAATTACACCAATATCAAAAACTTGAAAAGGACAACACCTGACTGCCTCATTTAAGTGCCAAGACAAGAGTTTATAATATTCTATCTTTGGGTCCAAGTAGCGCATATATAGTCCTCGAAGTAATCCTAAAATGGGTATAAGAATATACCCAAAGTAAATAAGAAATAGAGATACATCAACAAATGTTGGTATGTGCTAAAAAGATTATTTGGGCATAATGGAATATAATTGAGGAAGGAACAAGACGAAAACAATATATTTAATGAGAAAATAAAGAATGAAATTATGAAGTATAAATCAAGATACAAGTAATATTTTATTAAGAAGAATTTCTAGAGAAATTGAACTAGTCAATCATTTTAAATTGAAATAAATAAAATTGCAATAATGTATAAATATAGAACAAGCAACATAAATGTGAGATACTAAACTAGTAATGTCTAGCAAGATGTAAAGTGGTAGTCGCACCACCACATACTACCTACTTAGAGACTGAAACCAAAGCAGAACATGCAACCATGGCCATATACCCTAGATTTTGACGTGGTTTATTATCACACTAACAAATTCACTCGGGGTTAGGTCCCCGAGCTTTTACCAAAACCAAAGTGTAATAATACCACCCGCAAGCAGATGAGTCTTATCGCAGTATAGTTAAGGATCCAACCCTAAGGACAACATTTTTAATAATCCTTGTCAATCTAATCTAGTTTGAGTTAAGACTAATATTTAGAAGGATTGGTTGATTTGAGGTTAATTAAACTAATTATAAGAAAGTAAAAGCTGAATTAAAGTTGAATTTAGATCAATGATATGGAATCACTGGGATGGTATCAGGTTTCACCACTGCTACACATGCAAACACATTCAATCGCAAATCATCTAGGCAAGATATAAAATCCAAATAGAGCTGCTTCAAACTCCCCATACGGGCTTTAGGTTCGCATAAGCATCACCTTAGGCATCAGATGTCTCATCACTATCCGAATCACTTACTTATGGCTCTGAAGATACAAAAATCCAACGAAGGTTGTAGCCCCCCTGTACAGGCGTTAGGCACACAGAAGCGTCCCCGAAGGCTAGATGGCTCGTTCCCTCGCGGATCATGCACTTACGACCTCGAAGAAATCCCATTCTATTTCTAGTTTGGGAGTCAACCACATTAATTGATAAGCAAGCAGGTGATAGATCTACAAACTAACATCGACGATAAATAAGATGATACAAAATTCAACTAAGGTTGTGGTCCTCCCTGAGGGATGTTTAGACTACAGAAGCATCACCGTAGGCTAGATGTCTCGTCCCCTCACGGATCATACACTTACGACCTTAAGGAATCCTATCAGAAGTTCTCGTCAAGGAGTCGAACTTGTAAACCGTCATTCCATCCCATATATAGAAGGTTTCACAATAAAGGAAAGAACAAGATGAAAGCAAGTAGATAATCAACTACAAACGTACCAACTAACAAAAAAATGGAAAGTTATACACATTGTCATGGAATGCTTAATAAAAGAACGTGCTTGCATGGGAAGCGGGGCTAGTCCCCACACCCCAGCAAAAAGGTACTACTCGCTCACGATGCGAGAAACAAGAAGAATAAGAAAGAGAGAGAAATCCACCATGAACTCAGTGTAGAAGGTAGTCACAGCTCAATGAAGAAGATACAGCCTTCTACGTCATGTCAGAGAAGATCTGGACGTGAACGGGAGATGCCAAGACAGACCAGATAGTCTCCCTCGCCCCGTCTTCCTTCTCTCCTCAGCCTTCTTGGTTGCACCACAGGCAGTAGGTGGAATGAAACTGGTGTTGACGACACTAGATTTGGATCGGACCTCTGTACAGGTAGCCTGTTGGCGTCCTAGAACCGATGCCTCTAAAGGGGACCCTACTGGTCCTATTTATAGGCACATGACTGGACTTCATGTTTTTGGTGTGTTTCCAGTCTAAACGGTTTGGGGGATATTTTTGCTCAAACGGTCTTATAAAATCTGATCAAACGATCTTGGTTCTTAAACGGTCTAGGGACTTTTGCCCAAACGGTCTTGAGAAATAAAGGAGAAAATGGTTTTGGATTGTTAAGTCCAAATAGTCTCACAGACCATTTACTTTCCTCCAAATGATCTTGTACAAAAAGGGCAAACGGTCTTCGGGCATCAGTCATTGTTCTGAAAAACGGTAATCAGTGTACGGGCAGAGAGGGTACTGAATAGAGTATATACGGTATGCGGGAGTATAAGCGGGAGAATATTTGGTTTTAATCGATTTTGATTTTTTTTTTAATATCAACCATAAAGATATGTAAATTATATATTGATCATATAATAATGACAATGATAAGTAATTAGAAACATTTATAAGTAATAGACTAATATTGCATTCATAAGTAGTTAGAAACATTGATGAAATTAGAGAAGAAAACTTTGATAAGTAATTACAAACATTGATAAGTCATAGACTAATATCACATTAATAAGTAATTAGAAACGTTGATAAGTAATAGACTAATATTGCATTAATAAGTAATTAGAAACATTGATAAGCCATAGACTAATATTGCATTAATAAGTAATTAGAAACATTGATAAGTGATAAGACTAATACTGCATTAATAAGTAACTTGAAACATTGATGAATTAGGGAAAAAAAACATTGATAAGTAATTAGAAACATTGATAAGTCATAGACTAATATTTCATTAAGAAGTAATTAGAAACATTGATGAAATTAAAGAAGAAAACATCAACAGTAAGGATCAGTTTAATAAACACTAACTATAAACTTATAGAGAAAACACGAGGAGAAGACCAAATATGTAAATTGGAAGAAGAGAATGTAATTGTAATGACCAATAGTAGTATTAGAAAAAATAATGTAAAAAAAAGTATTACTAGCATTTGATTTTGAAAATCGCCGATTATTCCCCCGATTGGCCGATTAATCGGTCCTGGACCGATTATAGGCCGATTATTCATAATCGGAGCGGTAGACCCCCAAAAAGGAATATTCGGCCAATTATTCGGCCTAAGCGACCAATTTTCTGAACAGTGGCAGTAGTATCAAATGGTCTTCACATTTGCCAAATAGTTTGTAAACCGTTATTAAACAAATGGTCTTGGTGTTCATTCGGTCCCTATGCAAAGCAGCAAACAGTTTGAGCAAACGATCAACTCTTATCAAACGGTCTTCACATGTTGGTAGGCAAACAGTCTGTAAACCGTTTAAAGATCAAACGATCTTCAGCTCATCCAAACTCAATCGGTCAGTGATATCTTCCTCAAACAATCTCGAGGTGTTATCCATTCGGTCTTGTGCTCCATTCGATCTTCATGCAGCTAGCAAGAGGCCAAACGGTCTTGGCTACTTGTTTGATTTGTAGCTGAGATCTCCATTTGGTATGCGGCTGTGCTTCCATGCAATCGGTTTGTAGCTGAGTGCCATGACAGGGGTTGTTGCTGGGCAGAGGCAGAGATGCTACGGAGTAGGTTGCTGGCGGTTGTAATGGGAAGAAGAAGGGAGGGAGGATTTGCAGGTTGCTGGAGGTAGAAGACGATGCGCTACGACCGTGTTGAGACGCCACGGTCATGGTGAGGCTGCTGCCACACGGCTATGCTACCTCACACGGTCATGGCAGGTGAAGATTTAGGTGTTGAGGATGGCCCACCATGGCCGTGGCCTGACCACACAGTCATGGAGAAGATAATAGAACACGGCCGTGGTGGTTCAAAACGGCCATGGCAAGGACTCTGGTTCAGGGTTTTGAATTCATGCACTGCTCGATCCCTCGTGGCTGGGTTATGCCTCCAATCGGTCTCTGCTCGTGTATCGGTCTTGAGACCGTTTGGGCTCATACGATCTTGAGACCGAATGGGGTCAAACGGTCTTGAGACTGAATGGGCTCAAACGGTCTTGAGACCGAATGAGGTCAAACGGTCTTGAGACCGTTTGAGCTCAACTGGTCTTGAGACCGTATGGGCTAAGTCCGAATGGATGAAATCACTTGGTTAGATCTATTGGTCAGAACCAAGGGTGAGTGGAGGTGGGCCCCAACTGATTGTTCTACTTTATCAAGACCTGCATTAAATCAACATAAATTTGGTTAAAACCTTGATAATCGAATCAATTAAGTAATTTTGCACATTATGATGCATTTGGATATTTAATGAGTGTGATTTGATGTGTTGAGTCAAAATGAGCCCAAGATGGTAATTGAATTCCATGATAAATATGCATTCATCAAAATACCCTGAACTTAAACGTTGCTCATCCTCGAGTAACACAAAATCTGAAACGGTCACCAATTGAATACTTTCAACTTGTGTGATTGCTTCATCTTCACATCACGATTGTTTCCTTTCTGCTTAGAATGACTCAACATCTCAACTTCCTGAGATCACTGAACACATCTTATCATGTCTTCGTTCCTGAGTTTATTTTCCAACATCACTTCCTCCTCACTTTTTCCAAAAAGAAGCATGTCAAAGAGTTTTGTAAGAGTCCAGAGATACCCACAGAACAACAAGTGTGCATCTGATCTGACACTGGTATTTTTCAGGATAGTGGGGGCATGCATTGTGCCATTAGGTAGAAAATGGAGTGAATGGTGGCATGGAAGGAAGAAGTAAATCTCTCCTCTATTCGACTCGAGATTTTTATTTCTTTTTGTGTGCGCTTTGACATCTTTTTGTTTGCAAATCTCTCCTCTATTCGACTCAAGATTGCATTTTTTTGTGGTACACCCCTATTAATTTGCAAGGGGTATAGAAGAAGAGGATATAGAGGGAAGTGGCGTGCCACCCCGAACTTAGGGTTTGGAGCATACTCTAAATCCAAGATGGAGAGGAAAGTTCATGCTATTTGGACCACTAGATGTGGTTGCGTTCCAATCAGTGTGTTTCCTCCATATGAAAATCTCAAACAAAAAGATCATTCAGAACTCAAAGTGGCATCTCGCGATGCAATTTTTTATTTAGTGCAAAATTCTAAAATTTAAAAACAGAATTGAGTAAAATTTCTAATTCAAAGTTAAAATGAATTTTATTTATCGGGTTGCCTCCTGACAAGCGCCTTTGTTTTACGTCGATGGCCCGACTTCATATCTTCAACTTTATGGTGGTTCCTTTGGATTGGAAAGATCTATTGTTGCTTTGGTGCTTATGTCGGTTGTGGTGAAATATCTTTTCAAACGTTGACCATTTTCCACGAATTCACCCAACGTTTCGCTCCATAAAAAGAAAGCACCATGTGGGGAGATGCTTTTGACAATGTACGGTCCAGACCAGCGGGAGCATAGTTTCCCTGGGAATAACTTCAATATTGAGTTAAACAACAGAACTTGGTCTCCCACTTGTATGTCTTTTATTTTTAAATGACCATCATGCCAAAGTTTGGTGTTTTCTTTGTAGATTCGTGCATTCTCATAAGCTGTCATCCTGAGTTCGTCCAACTCTTGGAGTTGCAGAATCCTGGCTTGGCCAGCTTTTTTCATATCAAAATTCAGTTGTTTTATTGCCCACCTTGCCTTGTGTTCCAGTTCTACTGGCAGGTGGAAAGCCTTTCCATATATTAATAAAAAAGGTGTAGTCCCAATGGGAGTTTTATAAGCAGTTCGATAGGCCCATAAAGCGTCGTTGATTTTCACCGACCAATCCTTTTGATTGTGGCCTACAGTTTTTTCCAGAATAGCCTTTAGTTGATGGTTAGAAACATCTATCTGTCCACTTGTTTGTGGATGGTAGGGTGAGGCTACCTTATGTGTTACACCATATTTTCTCAGTAAAGCTTCAAAGCTTCTTTCAAGGAAGTGAGACCCTCCGTCAGATATCACGGTTCATGGCACTCCAAAATGGGGGAAAATAATATCTTTGAATAATTTGATGATGGGTTTGGAATTTCTAGTGACAGTTGGAATGGCTTCAACCCATTTCGAGACATAATCAACCGTGACTAGGATATAGGAAAATCCATAAGAATATGGGAATGGACCCATGTAGTCCACACCCCAAACATCAAATATCTCAATTTCTTGCCATAACTTAAGTGGAATCTCATCTCTCTTCGTAATGTTACCCTTTCTTTGACATTTGTCACATGATAGAACGTACTTGTAGGAATCTTTGGATATGGTTGGCCAAAAGAATCCACATTGCAAAACCTTTATCGCAGTTTTCTTAGAACTCATATGGCCCCCAACTGGGCCAGAGTGACAATGTTCTAGAATGAGTTTGGTTTCTTCCTCAGCAATACATCATCTGTAAAGACCATCAGCACATAGCTTGAAGAGATATGACTCATCCCAGTGATATTGCTTCCCATCATGCATGAATTTCTTCAGTGCATTTCCTGTGCATTCAGGGTGGATAATACTAGTAGCGAGGTAGTTTATATAGTCTGAATACCAGGGAGTAAGTTCTACAACTTTCATCAGTTGATCATCCGGAAGGGAATCATTAATCGGGATTTTCTCAGTATCCAAAGTGTGGATTCGACTGAGATGGTCTGCCACAACATTTTCTGTACCCTTTTTATCTCGTATTTCTAGGTCAAATTCTTATAGTAGGAGAATCCATCTAATTAATATGGGTTTTGCATCTTTCTTCGCCAAGAGGTAACGTATTGCAGCGTGATCAGTGTAGATAATGACTTTCGAACAAATTAGGTAGGATCTGAATTTATCAAAGGCATACATGACTGTAAGAACTTCTTTCTCAGTAGTTGCATAATTTCTCTAAGCTTCATCGAGGGTTTTCAATGCATAGTGGATCACATGATGTTTCTTCTCTATACATTGTCCAAGAACAACACCCACAACATAATCACTGGCATCACACATAATTTCAAATGGGTGATCCCAGTCGGGAGCTCTAATGATGGGTGTGGTTGTAAGAGCATGCTTCAAGTTATTTAAAATTTTCACACATTCTTAGTTAAAATGGAAATCAATATCCTTTAGTAGTAGATTCATCATTGGATTCGTTATCTTCGAGAAATATTTTATGAATCGTTTGTAGAAGCTTGCATGACCTAGGAATGCACAGATTTATTTTACATTTGTTGGAATAGCAAGTTTGGAAATCACTTCAATTTTAGCCCTGTCGACTTCAATTCCTCTATTGCTGACTCTATGACCAAGGACTATGCCTTCTTTCACCATAAAGTAACACTTCTCCCAATTCAGCACGAGATGTGCTTCTTCACATCGTTTGAGAACAAGGGAGAGATGTTTTAGACATGAATCAAATGAATCTCCGTATATAGAAAAATCATCCATGAAAACTTCCATGATGGTTTCGGTGAGACCAGTGAATATGACAGCCATGCAAAGCTGGAAGGTTGCAGGTGCATTGCATAGGTCGAACGACATTCTTCTAAATGCGAATGTTCCGAATGGGTAGGTAAAAGTAGTTTTCTCTTGATCATCTAGATGTATGGGTATTTGATAGAATCTAGAGTAACCATCAAGATAACAGAAATATTCTTGGTGAGCCAACCTTTCTAAGACTTGATCAAGGAAAGGCATTGGAAAATGATCTTTTTGAGTTGCCTTGTTCAATTTTCTATAATCTATGCACATCCTCCACCCTGTGACTGTTCGAGTGGGGATGAGTTCATTGTTTTAATTTTGTGTAACAGTTGTTCCACCTTTCTTCGGGACTACATGCACTGGGCTCACCCATGGAGAATCTGATATCAGGTAGATTATTCCAGCTGTGAGCAGTTTGATGACCTCGTGATGGACTACTTCCTTCATATTTGGATTCAATTTCCATTGATGCTCAATAGTTGGCATGTGATCTTCCATCATAGGGATCTTGTGCATACACATCGCTTGACTAACCCCAGTTAGGTCATTCATTTTGTAGCCAATCTCTTTCTTCCTTTCCTTCAATTCATTCAGGAGTTTATCTTCTTGTTCGGTTGTAAGATTGGAATTTATTATTATAGGACAAACCTTGAGATCATCCAAAAACACATACTTTAGTCCGTCAGGCAGGGGCTTCATTTCGGGGGCCTCTGGTTTTTCACATGTTTCTTCAGTAGTTCCCACAGCCTTGAGTCCTTCAAACATAGCTTCAAGATCTTCTTCAGTAGTGTCAAGGTCAAGAACACACTCTTGAACTTGTTCACTGATGGAATTATCAGTAGAGGGGTTTGTTAGAGTCACTTCTAAAGGATCGTCTTGTTCATATCCCTCTTGTGTGAGGAGTGATATTTGTTCAATGTAGTCAATCAGATAAACTTCTTCTTGCATACTTGGTCTTCTCATGCTTTCGAAAACCTTGAATTCGAGAGTTTCTTTGCCAAGTCTGAGTAGTAAGGTACCAGCTTCAACATCAATTAGAACTCTTGTAGTGGTGAGGAACGGACGCCCAAAGATGAGAGGATATCTGGCGTCCTCTTTTATGTCCATGATGACAAAGTCACACGGAACATAAGAATCTTTCCCTACCTTGACAAGTACATCCTCAATAATTCCTAACGGGCATTTTATCGAATTGTCTACGAGTTGTATGGTCATGTCGGTTGGAAGAAGTTCAGAAAAGGCTGAGTGGCATGATGGAGATGCTAGCACCAAGATATTCTAGTCCTTTCTTGCATGAAGAATTGTCGATATGGCAGGAAATCCCAAAAGATCTTGGGTCTTTCTGTTTCTTTGGCATCTTACTCTGGATGATATCCGAAGTGGTTTTATCTAACTTGACTGTCTCATATTCTTCAGTTATATATTTCCTAGTGAGGAGTGACTTTAAGCACTTTGTCCAAGCTGGTATCTCAGCAAGCGCATCCAAAAAGGATATATTAACATGAAGTTTCTTCATAGCTTCTTTAAACTTATTGAACTGAGTATCCATCTTTGTTTGCCTTAAATGAGAAGGGAACACTATACGAGGCTTGTATATAGGAATATTAGGTTCTGGTGTTTTAGTTTCTTCATCAATAGGTTTCTCAAGACTTTCCTTATCTATCTTATTAGCAATTACCGGTTCTTCTGGTTGAGACTCCAGTGTTGTTGAGTCTTGAATGATCACAGGCTCATCCTCATTAGTAACAACCACAGGTGTCTGGATAGGAGGATCGGAATAGTCTTTTCCTGACCTGGTGGTTACTACCTTCGGTTGTTTTGGGTGCTTTGGGTTGTTCTCGGGTTGGCCAACAAAAACCCCAGCTGGTGGCTTAATGCTAGCTGCAAGTTGAGCTAGTTGAAATTCAATAGCCTTCTGCTGAGCTTGTTGGTTAGCTATCATAGTTTACTGAGTTTGCAACATCTTTTCAATGGTTGATAGTTTGTCATCAGGAGAAACTGGACCTGCTTGTTGTCCTTGTTGTTGATAAGGAACTTGGTTAAGACTCGGGTACTGGGAGTTGTTTTGATAGTTATGGAAGTTTCTATTCTGAAAGTTTCCCTTGAAATTTCCTTGATTTCCAAAATTCTGTTGTTGATTGTACTAGAATCCTGGTGGCCCTCATCGCTGGTTGTTCAAACCAAATTGATGTGAGTTTACTGCTCCAGAGGGGTTTCCATATTGAAATCCCGGATGATTCCTATTCTGATTCGGATTGTAGTAACTTTGACCAGGGATGGTATTAACAACATTAAGATTTTCCATTTGACCATTATCTCCTTGTACACATACGTTGCTTAGAACAACATCGTAAAGAACATTGCATGCTAATGTGGAATGATCAGTACTTTTACATGCCTCACAGACTAATGAAGTTGACTTGATGTATTCTTTTTGTCGAGTGGGAGATCGTCCTCTTTCGGTAGTAGCAAGAGATGATTCAATATGGTCTTGCTTGGCAACTAAGAGTTTCAAGGTTTCAACGATAGAATTGTACTCGGGAGTAGCCTCGGCCATAGCTACTTTCAATACTCCTTTACCTACAGATCTACCCCAATTGGCTTGATTTTCCTCTCCAAGGGTGACGACTCTCCATGCGTTGTCATAACTTTGACGCATGAAGTTTCCTCCAGATGAGGAATCTAAGAACCTCTTTGTCACACCCCGATCTCCCATTAACCTCAAAATCACGAGATTAGGGCGCGACGGAGGGATTACACACAAACCAAACCATTCATAACTTTTTTTAAAACATTTTTAAAGACATTAAAAGGATAATCCGATTTATGCTGTAAACTAAATCTAAACAAACTGCGGAAGCATTTTTATTAAACTGACTAGCAATATACAGAAAGTCTACATCATATTACATTGTTCGAGATAAAATAAAGCATAACAGTTAATTTACATCTTTATACACATTCTCTCTCACCCACACCTTGTCCCAAAGATCGAGGGGAAAGGACTAAGAGACCACTAACTACTAACTACGTATACCTTCTACAGACTAAGTATTAGGATGAAAGGATCCTTCAGATTTCCTGCTGCTGATGATGACCTGAAAATGTTTTGAGTAGAGGTATGAGCCTACTCGCTCAGTGAATAGCATTTCACTTAGCTATCACTAAACAACTCATCAGGTTTACAAATTGAAATAAAACATAAGTACAGTACTAAGCAGGGCAGTTCTAATAACATAACATATTTGCAGAATATAATCACATTTCCATGCAATAACAGATAATTTGAACAGATAAACAGATATAAAGAAATAGCACAAAAGTTCGAATACTTTAATTTACTGTGATCCTATATGAGTACCAATTACATTATTATTATGCCCTAATCATATGCAGTGTACCCTGCATATAAAGATCCGTAGCGAACTACGATCCCACCGTACAAGACTTAGCGACACACCCGGGAAATGCTAAGTCTGACGCCAGCCCTGCTCTGCCACAGGACCCCAGGCTCTCCGGCCTGACTCATAGGCTCTACGGCCTCAAGGCACTACTCTGAGTGCTCTAGACTCCTCCTCTAACCTGAGTACACAGGCGGAGAGTCTCACGGGGTTACCTCCATGACACAAGCACGGATAATGTTGCAATAACCCCCATTTTTTTCTCCAGTGCCACCGTGACACAAGCACGCGTTGTTGTTGGACACTGACTCTCTATCCTCGTGTCTCTATGACACAAGCACGGATAATGTTGCAACACGAGTTTCACCCCTAAGAAGCAGATCTGTCAAAGGGGTTCTACGGTGTTAGGGCACCTAAGTCTATTAACTGATTAACATATAAATACTTAAATAGGGATATCACATTTCATACTTATTTCACATTCTGAACATCACTTGAAAGCACATATAAATATCATTTGTCATCTTTAAATATGACTCAATATCACTTGTCCAATTTCAATGCTAAACAACCGTCTTTAATCAGCGTATACATTACTACTGTAATACCGGAAAATCTATCATACACTATTGTATGTGCTACACTATTTAGGAGTTATATCAACTGATACTGAAGCAATATATACAATGAATTCGAGTTCGATAGTGATAAATAAATGAAATACTACTCACCCACTTCGGTGTGTTCGTATACACCAAAAACATCCACAAACACGCCTAATTCTGCTTTTCTGCAACTTTGCACCCCGTGCAATCTGGGCAGAAACACTTCTGTTCTATTTTTCTGCAACTTTGCACCCCGTGCAACTGATCTA
Source organism: Alisma plantago-aquatica (assembly GCA_963693085.1). Classification (NCBI taxonomy): domain Eukaryota; kingdom Viridiplantae; phylum Streptophyta; class Magnoliopsida; order Alismatales; family Alismataceae; genus Alisma; species Alisma plantago-aquatica. The sequence continues at coordinate 66,033,246 of OY856412.1, forward strand.
CACCCCGTGCAACTGATTTGCACGCCGTGCAAACCTGTGCAGAAACAGAAATCAGCTTTCTATAACTTTGCACGCCGTGCAACCTACACAGAAACGGAAATCCCCGAGGAAAAAGGTGGATTCGGGGTCGATTCGCGGGAAATCTCTGCACAAAATACCTTGGGAACTTCAAGACGACCTAGCAGCAACCCGTAGACGTTGCTTTTCACGTCTTTGGCCGCTCCTAGCACCTCCTTGGCCGGCTCCTATCTTGGCCGGGAAGCAGGAACGGGGAAGAAGAAAAGGGAAGGGGAAGAAGGTGAAGTGGCTAGCTGATTTGGCTGGAGAAGATGAGGAATCGAAGAAGAACGGAGAAGGAGGGGCTTGATTGCCCAGCTTCCTCCTCTAGCTCGCTCTCTCCCTCTCCCTTTCTCTGTTTTTCTCAAGCGGCAACTGAAGGAATGAACGTATCGTTCATTCAAGGTCGGCTAACAAAGCTAATAAAGGAAAAACTAAAGAAGGGATAAGGAAGGGCGCCCAGGGGCCGGATGCAAATTACCCAAGAACTTTCAGAAATTACATATAGGTCCCTGCTCGCTAAAAAGCTCATATATTTTTACTCTTAGGTCAGTTTCGTGTGATTTCTCTGGAAACGGATCAAGCACAAACTTGTCCTCAACCTCAGGATAAGAGAACAAGCTAATGATACATTAACACTAGCTCAAAGTTCAAAACACTATTAACAAAAGCAAGTACTCATCTCAACATAACTAGTTCAATTATGCACTAACCAAGGTACTTACTGGTAAAACGAAATGTGGGTCATAACACTCTTGATATCATCATCCACACCCCTATAGAAAATTTCGATGAGTTGATTCTTAGGAATTCCATGATGTGGACACTTGCGTAGTAGCTCTTTGTATCTATCCCATGCTTCAACAAGAGTTTCTCCAGAGACTTGAGTGAAATTTGTTATTCACCCTCTAATTTCATAGGTGAGAGATGGAGGGTATAAATTTTCTAGAAACACATTTTGGAGTTGTTCCCAGGTGGTGATGGGTATTTCACTTTGTAGTGAATTGTACCAACTTATAGCTCTATCAACAAGGGAATACTTGAAGAGACAGAGTCGAATGGCATCGTTTGTGACTCCATTTTATTTTGTCATAGCACACAGATCAATAAATCTCAGAAGATGTTCTTGACTATCTTCACCTTGTTTTTCATAGAATGGGTTGTTCTGAAGCAGGGTGATCCAATGCGCCCTTATCTCGAAATTAGGAGTGTTGATGGGAGGAGTTTGTATTGGATGATTAGCATTCGTAGCTTTGGGGATCGAGAATTCTCTAAGGTCCTTTTGTAGTTCTGCTATTTGTACCACTGCTTGTGCTGCTTGAATTTCTTCTTGAACCACAACTCTAGCTTCTTGCATGAATCTTTCTCTCTGTGCATTAAGGGCTTGAGCCACCCTTTGAGCTATCTCCTCTTCTTGAGCCATTCTTGCTTGGTTCTCTCTGTTTTGACGGTGGAAGTTTCTGTCGATCTCCGGATCAAAGCTGGCAGTGAGTCTGGAGCTGTTCAAGCGGCACATGCACTAATCCTCCCGAAGTACCTGAAAATAGAAGGATTTTGAAAGTGAGATCCACAAAGTAGAATCAAAGTCCATTAGATGATCGATTTTATCAAAAGAAAAACAAAATCCTAGATTAGCCTTAAAAGAACTGGATTTGACCAACTGATTCCGTTGTCCCCGACAACGACGCTAGAATTTGATATGGTTTATTATCGCACTAACAAATTCACTCGGGGTTGGGATCCATGAGCTTTTACCATGACCAAAGTGCAATGATACCACCCGTAAGTGGACGAGTCTTATCGCAGTATAGTTAAGGATCGAACCCAAAGGACAACATTTTAAGAATCCTTTTCAGTCTAATCTAGTTCGAGTTAAGACTAATATTTAGAACGATTGGTTGATTTGAGGTTAATTAAACTAATTGCAAGAAAGTAAAAGCTGAATTAAAGTTGAATTTAGATCAATGATATAGAATCACTGGGATGGTATCGAGTTTCACTACCGCTACACACACAAACACATTCAATCATAAACAATCCATGCAAGATATAAAAATCCAAATAGAGCTGCTGCAAGACCCCCCATATGGGCGTTAGGTTCGTGTAAGCATCACCTTAGGCATCAGATGTCTCGTCACCATCCGGATCACTTACTTATGGGTCTGAAGATACAGAAATCCAACTAAGGTTGTGGGCCCCATGTACAAACGTTAGACACACAGAAGCGTCACTGAAGGCTAGATGGTTGTCCCCTCACGGATCATGCACTTACGACCTCGAAGAAATCCCATTCTATTTCTAGTTTGAGAGTCAACCGCATTAATTGATAAGCAAGTAGGTGATATATCTAAAAACTAACATCGACGATAAACAAGATGATACAAAATCCAACTAAGGCTTTGGTCCTCCGTGAGGGATGTTTAGACCATAGAAGAATCACCGTAGGCTAGATGTCTCGTCCCCTCATAGATCATACACTTACGACCTCAAGGAATCCTATCAAAAGTTCTCGTCAAGGAGTCAAACTTGTAAACCGCTATTCCGTCCCATATATAGAAGATTTAGCAATAAAGGAAAGAACAAGATGAAAGCAAGTAGATAATCAACTAAAAATGTACCAACTAATAACGAAATGGAAAGTTATACACATTACCATGGAATGCTTAACAAAAGAACGTGCTTGCATGGGCAGCGGGGCTAGTCCCCGCACCCCAGTGAAAAGATACTACTCACTCATGATGCGAGAAACAAGAAAAATAAGAAAGCGAGAGAAATCTGCCATGAACTCGGTTTAGAAGGTAGTCACAGCTCGGTGAAGAAGATACGACCTTCTACGTCATGTCGGAGAAGATCTGGACGCGAACGGGAGATGCCAAGATAGACTGGACAGTATCCCTCGCTCCATCTTCCTTCTCTCCTCAACCTCCTTGGTTGCATCACGGGTAGTAGGTCGAATAAAATTGGCGTGGACGACACTGGATTTGGATCGGACCTGTGTATAGGCAGCCTGTCGATGTCCCAGAACCGATGCCTCCAAAGGGGACCCTACTGTCCTATTTATAGGCACAGGACTGGCCTTCACGTTTTTGGTGTATTTCCATTTTAAACGGTTTGCGGGATATTTTTGCTCAAACAGTCTTGTAAAATCTGATCAAACGGTCTTGGTGCTTAAACGGTCTGGGGACTTTTACTCAAACAGTCTTTAGAAATAGAGGAGCAAACGGTTTTGGATTGTTAAGTCCAAACAGTCTCACAGACCATTTGCTTTCCTCCAAATGATCTTGTACACAAAGGGCAAACGGTCTTCACGTAGCAGTATCAAACGGTCTTCACATTTGCCAAACGGTTTGTAAACCATTAATAACCAGTCGGTCTTGGTGTTCATTCAGTCCCTATGCAAAGCAACAAACGATTTGAGCAAACAGTCAACTCTTATCAAACGGTCTTCACATGCTGGCAGGCAAACAGTCTGTAAACTGTTTAAAGATCAAACGATCTTAAGCTCATCCAAACTCAATCGGTCAGTGATATCTTCCTCAAACGGTCTCGAGGTGCCAACCATTCGGTCTTGTGCTCCATTTGATCTTCACACAGCTAGCAAGAGGCCAAACGGTCTTGGCCGCTTGTTTGATTTGTAGCTGAGATCTCCATTCGGTTTGCAGTTGTGCTTCCATGCAATCAGTTTGTAGCTGAGTGCCATGATAGGGGCTATTGCTGGGCGGAGGCAGAGATGCTATGGAGCAGGTTGCTGGCGGTTGTAATGGGAAGAAGAAGAAGGGAGGGTGGATTTGCAGGTTGCTGGAGGTAGAAGACGACACACCACGACTGTGTTGAGGCACCACTATTGTGGTTAGGCTACCGCCACATGGCTGTACTGCCTCGCACGGTCATGGCGGGTGAAGATTTAGGTGCTGAGGATGGTCCACCACGGTCGTGGCCTGACCACAAGGTCATGGTGAAGACAATAGGACAGCCGTGGTGGTTCTAAACGGCCGGGGCAAGGACTCTGGTTTAGGGTTTTGAATTTATGCACTGCTCAATCCCTCATGGTTGGGTTAAGCCTCCAATCGGTCTCTGCTGGTCTATTGGTCTTGAGACTATTTGGGCTCATACGGTCTTGAGACTGAGTGGGGTTAAACGGTCTTGAGACCAAATGGGCTCAAACGATCTTGAGACCAAATGGGGTCAAACGGTCTTGAGACCGTTCGAGCTCAACTAGTCTTAAGACCGTATGGGCTAAGACCGAATGCATGAAATCATTTGGTTAGATCTATTGGTCAGAACCAAGGGTGAGTGCAGGTGGGCCCAGCTAATTGTTCAACTTCATCAAGGCCTTCATTAAATCAACATAAATTTGGTTAAAACCTTGATAATAGAACCAATTAAGTAATTTTGCACATTATGATGCATTTTGATATTTAATGAGTGTGATTTGATGTGTTGAGTCAAAATGAGCCCAAGATGGTAATTGAATTCTATGATAAATATGCATTCATCAGATTTAGAGACCATGCTCAAGGTGTGTGAGGAGCTAATGCCATACACCCCCAGATTTAGGGACTAAGCCCAAAGATCCTATGCAAATAAGTCCATACATCCCTCTCACAAGCTACACTATACTAGGTAAGAGTCACTATTTCTTATATAATGGAGTTGGGAAAGTAGTAAATAAATCATAATGTGGGTGAGGGTTCAACAAAATAAAGAATGATTGATATGAACATGCAAGGATATTTTCAAAAAAACTATTTGATATAGAGAAATTAAAATATTATGCCTCATTCAATATGATACAAAAGAAAAGGGTATAAGGAGATGAAACTAAAACATCTCTAGTGAGAAACACATAGCCGTTGTCTTGACTAGTTCCATTACTATTTCTAAATCTTCTAAAACATTATTTCTCCCTATATTAAATGTTTTAGAAAAATGGTCAAGACACACAAGTAGATGTACATATAACCCTTATTATAGTTGCATTTGATTCCAAAAACTCATGTTGGTTTCCTAAATATGAATTTGAGTCATATCCTATATAGTACAAACTCAAGATTATGATATGAATCCTTGTTAAACTATTTGATATATCTGATATAATGTAGTATAATTGTTGTGTTAAAACTTACTTGTACATTCACTCCTATCGAAACAAGTGTCTACTCCAGGTCTGTGGACTAGTTGCCATAGTGAACATGAATAGGGAGGAAGGAAGATTGAGTTTTTATGGGTGAGGGGGACATGTTGGTACAAAACTGTCACCATACCTGAGTTTTGCAAGATGTGGCAGCATTGTAAGAGTATTAGGAGGCTTTGTGGTGTCTTGCCATCCTGATTTGATGGATTTTAGGTGATAGTAGTGGTGTGGCCTTCTGGGAGGGTGGTATAGGGTTACAAGGTGGATAAAGGTGGTGGTTTTCTGGTAGAAGGTGGCCACTGGACCTGGCACAGAGCATTTGCAGTAGATGACAATAGCTCTACCTGCCATTGTGGTTGGCTGCAAGGAAGAAGGATGAGTGGAGTAAAGGATGACAGAGCATGGAAGATAAATGATAAGAAGAATAAGAAGAAAGGAAGAGGTGGCTAGGGAATTACAAGGGCGTAGGAAGGAGAAGAAAAGAAAGATGAAGGAGAAGAAGAGGAGGTAGAGGGGAAACTAGTCATTGGAGGTGCTTGTGCTCAATGCAAGAAACTGATCGGGACAGGGAGAAGGAAATAATTATGTTACTTGGAGTTGGGAATGGACTGATTAAATGTACCATCAATGGAAAATTAATGTAAATAGAGTGAACTTTAGCTATAATTTAAAACTATTAAATAAATAGGTAAATAAAGCACGTTTAGGACCAAAATTTAGAGTATGGTAGATTATACCTAGGAGTACTCAAACAAATTATTATCTTATTATATTGGTTTAGTGTAGACCATTAATTACTCTAGGGCATTTAAGGCATTTTATGATTCTAAAGGAGTATAAAAGTCCAAACACTCTCTTATATGACACCAAAAATTACAATATATTATATACTAATTATATTGCTAGGTGAAAATTTTGTAAAGCACTCTAATTTTTGAACTACAGATCTTACTTATGTATAATAAAATATATTTTACAAAACTGCATTTGTAGAAGCATGGGCAACAAATTGGACTGCCAGTCCTTTCTGTATGGCAAAGCTTATAGATCTAAAAACAAAATTAGGATGTAGAAAATGGGGTAACATAAGGTTCGTGTTGATGATGTGTTGAAAATGGTGCAAAAGAGTGGTCACATCATCAACAAGTACTCCAAAGTTATTAAAAGAAAAAGGAAAAAGTAATGGTGATTTTCCATACAAACTGCATCATGCTTTTGTACTTTTTGTGCATCGAAAGCACCAACTACATGACCTACTTTAAAGTTACTTGAAAGAAACTTGACATAGGAGAGACTCCAGTGAGGACAACGCATATGTGTTTTCCATCTGTCCAATAATATAACTAGATCTTGGCAGGACATTGAGAGTGGATACCATCAGGTCATGTGCCAAGAAAGGCCACATTACCCTCTTTTAGGATCTTTGACTTAGCCTGAGAGGTAAGGTCAAAACGAGTATCTTAAACTAAGTAATGTCAAAACGTATATCTAGATCTTCTCAGGTAATGAACAACATGACCACCGAAGGTGTCAATGTTTGCAGTGTTGTAAAGCGGGCAACATTTGTCACTAGGGTACAAGGAAATCATGAGTCGATAATGAAGGATAGATTGATACCCAATAGGTGACATGGACTAACCAAGAACATCAATGGGAATGGAAAGTAGGAAGCGTTGTGCATGGTCAACTTCAAGAGAAGGGAGGATAGCTAGTTGTCACTGAGCGAGGAATAATAATATTTAATATTTTGAGAAAGTTTAAAGACTAAAGTAGATTATATGCTATGATTTTTTGAAAGGTACAATTAAGTTATTTCTTACATTATTAGTTATTAAAATATTTTGATCAATGAAATTAAGAAGAGAGAATATTAAACATTATATCAACTAATAAATCAGAAAGTTGGATTTTAGGACAATTAAGACAATTTCTTACATTAAGTGTACAGAATCAATGTAGACAATTGAATTGATGTATGACTCATATATTAAACTATATATAAAACATTGAATAATTTGCTAAACATTAAGTTGTCACTTTATTTGGATCTTATTTAGACAAAGAAATATTTTATATGATTTACCATTTAGGACCTAATAATAGTGTCTATGTTAGAATTCAATATGTTATAGTTTGATTTGACTATCAAACATTTTCCTTTTTGAAGAAAGAAAGAAAAGTTAGAGGTGTTTGAATAGGATGTTTGGATTGAGTTTTGTTAGCTGATGGCAAACAAGTTTGGAAATATGACTTATTGGAGCAATTGTTATGCCATTAATAGTCTTCGTTTTCAATCTAACACATAGTCACGATGACATTTAGATCAAAAGAAATTTGTGAGCAATGCTTTGACTAACTTGAAATACCAGTTTAATAATTGTTAGTTTTGAATGATGATTTATGGCTTTACTATAATTAGTTTATCAAGGTCGGATAAACCGAAATTGTCTCCATTTTAAGGACATGGTTTGACTGTAAAATAAGGGAGAGATGGCATCTTATTCCCAATCCCATATCTGGAAGCTCTTTGACCCTCTATCTGTTGCTAAATATGATGGGTAATTGCCCTTTTAGTAGTAGAGGTCAATGGAGATTCCCTATACATTGGGACGGCACATACTCCTCGCAAAGAGACTTGTACCCCATCTCCCCACCGTCTAACATCCCTAGCAGCATGCGTCCAAGGTGAGGTGCCAAAAGGGCATGCACAACAACAAGGACATGGCTCTATCACTTTGTCCAGCTCTTCAGAGGCTTTGGCCACAACAACCTAACTAGAGAACCATCCTCTGTGCTATCCTATTTCCCCCAAAATTATGGGAGAGTGGATGCACTGTCGCACAATCGATGAGCAGGACGTGTGAGCCTCGTAATGCGAGAGTCTAGGGGTCGACCCAATTGGTTTGGGTTGTGGATCTGCGCAGCCTCGATGGCAGGTGGTTTGGACGCTGCTAAGTCTGAGAAAGACTAGGGAGCATCATGTAGCCATTTTGACATATTGCTAACCCTGGATTACACACGTCGCCATCTAGGCTCCAAACCACCAAAATAACAGTTCAAATTTCCTGAACTAAGGTTAATCTTATTAAATACATATTTCTAGGATGATCAGATTTATGCAAATCATGAATGTTTTTTAATCATAAAAACATATGGAATCCAATAAAAATATTTACAGAGGCTATTTAGAATTCAGTTACTTGAATCACTCTAACATCCACCTTTGGACTAAAGTAGCCTAATTAATGACCTAATCGTCCTTATGATTATCTGAAAACTCTAATTCATATCTATCTTTGATTCCTTTCTTTCTCATATTGACACTGGAAAGCTTGAAGTATGATGAAATATGCACTGCAACAAACATTGGCAATACCAACACCCTATCCCGAGACCATGTATTTTTTTACTGGTATTAGTTATATTTACGGACAGATATAATTCCTTTGGTATTAACTATATTTTTTTACTGGTATTAGTTATATTTATGGACATATATAGTTCCTCTGGTATTAACTATCTTTTCCTACCCGCCCCCGTTATAGAAACCTTAATTTATATCTCCTTCCCATTTTTTTTATTTGCCCTTCCCTAACAAAAACTGATGCTCTAGCGGCTACAAAATCCCCTTCCGCACGAGCCCCCAACTCCCCTTCTGGCCTTCTGTAAATTTCTTGGCACATGCCCTAGACTGTGATCAAAGCATCAATCGCCTAAACGAGTATGTTTTCTATCATTCATCCTCCGTTCCCATCCTTTATCCTTCACTTTTTTTTTGAGGAAAGGTAATGTTATATATTAAAATCACATCAAGCAAGAAAAACATGCTTATGTGGAACACCTACAGAAAGTTTGAAAAAGAAACTGCAGCGGGAAGAAAAAGCTGAAAAAAAAGCAAAAGAAAAAGCATAAGAAAGCATTGTTCAGCTAACTTGGGGGAGGCACCCCTTAAAACAAGCCCCTTGCGAAGTAAAAAGTTTTGCATCCTAGAGATTTTCCTGATTTGAGCTGCCCTTGATTCAGAATGGTAAGTCACAGTAGTTGCTGCACTAAGCTGACTCCTACCTCATCGTCCACCATAGCTTTAAGATCACAGAGAAAAGCGGCTTTAGATTCTCCTTCCTTTGATTCATCCAACCTCCCTTCTGCTAATTTTCCTGCAGTTTAGTAAGGATGTGAAGATCGGCCTCTGTTTGAGTTATAACATTTCTTGCCAAATTTTTGTTGTTGTTGAAAGTTCTATTGTTCCTTTCTTTCCAAAGGTTCCAGCAGATTGTGGTGAAGAGATCACTGGTTTTGAAATGCCTGTATTGTCTTAAAGGTGTTATTTGGATGGGGAAAGTAGCTTCCTGGAGATTAGGAAGGTGATTTCTCATGAAGTGTGAAAAGATTGTTTGAGAGAAAGAGCATTTAAAGAGGATGTAGTTGACCGAATCACTATTATTTTCGCAGAGGGCACATCTAAATGGGCCAATGAAACCCTTTTTCGTGATGTTATCACCTGTAAGAAGTTTATTTTGTAAAAGAAGCCATAAGAAAGTTTTATACTTTTGTGGCCATTTTTGTTTCCAAATCTTTGATGATGAAGGGGAGATACCTCTGAAAGAGAGAAAATTGTAAGCAAGTTTGACCGAATACTCTTTCCCCCATTTCCAAGTGATGTTATTTGAGGTGTTGTTTTCCATAGAACTTGAGAGATGTCTGAATTCGTTTTGACTTACCTGGGAAAGGATACATCTTTTAAGTGCATTTGATCTGTTACTAGTGATAAGCGAAAGGGCTTTATCAATCCTTAGGTTGAGGAGATTTTTTGGAATAGACCATGATGGTTTGAGATTTAAAACTGAGCTGTTTTCATACCACGGATCAGACCAGAAGGAGATGTTTTTGTGAGAATGGGGAGGAGTATTTTACGATTTGTGAAATTGTTTGTATATTTTTATTGATGAATTTCCAAAGTGGGGAGGCTGTTTTTCGATGGATTTGGTTCCAAGGAGGTGAGTTTTGGTAATATTTGTTTTTGATGAGATTTGTCCAGAGTTTCTTTTTATTTTGGATAAGACAGTCAATGATTTTGGCAATGAGGCAGAGTGAGTGTGTTTCAATGTTTATTATTCCCCAGCCTCCTTGATCAAGAGGAGCAAAAATCATTTTCCAATTAACTAGATGGTAATGTTTCCCAGGTTTATCTATTTTTTGGAAATTGTTCCAAAGGAAATTTCTTCAGATTTTATCTAGAATGGATTTAGTTTTTGATGGTAGGGGGATGCAACTCAAGAAGTGGGTTGTTATAGGTGTGATGACACTATTTAGCAGGGTGAGCCTCCCCGAGAGGTTTAGGAAGTTGTTTGCCCAACTGGTGAGTTTAAAGTTTATTTTAGAAATGATGGGGTTCCAAATAGCATTTGTTATGTTATAAGGGGTGATGGGGAGACCCAAGTATTTGATTGGGAATTCTTCAGTTTTGCATTTTAGAAAGTCCTTGAGGTTTTCCAACGATGATTGATGAATGTTTACCCCAAAGATGGAGGATTTTTGCATGTTTACTTTTAGCCCAGAGATATAGGAGAAGATACCTATGATCCTACAAATATTCTGAACAGGGGAAATTTTAGGAGAGGAGAAGATGATGGTGTCATCAGTGAATTGAATAATGTTCTCCTTGCAGACATCAGGAGCCGAGAAGATCCCATTTTGATTTCCCATTTGAATCATGAGAGAGAGAGAATAGTGGTTAAAATGATGAAGAGGTAAGGAGAGAGAGGGTCCCCTTGTCTAAGTCCATTTGAATTATGGAAATAACCAAAAGGAACACCATTGATGATTGTGGAGAAATGATTTGTAGAAATACATGCATGGATCCAAGAGATCCATTTGTCAGGAAAATCAAAACCCTTGAGAGTCTGCAATAGGCATTTCCAGTTAACAAAGTCAAAAGCTTTTTTGAAGTCCAATTTAATGGCTAGAAGAGGGATTTTTTTTTGTGGCAGAGATGGATAGTTTCATTGACCATTAAAAAGGCATATTGTATGCTTCTGTTCTTTAGAAAGGCGGATTGGTTAAGAGGAATGATGTCATCCATGAGAGGTTTGATCCTGTTTGCTAAAGTTTTAGCGATGATTTTGTAAGAGGTGTTTATGAGGCTGATAGGTCGGAAGTGTGAGATTAATTCAGGCTGACTATTTTTTTTATCAGAGTGATGAAGGTTTTATTGATGTATTTGATGATGTTTTGTGGGTTAGAACTGGCATGGAAGGCGGAAAGAAAAGCAAGAAAGTCATGTTTATAATGGTTCCAGTTAGCCAAATAGAATTCCGCATTTAGACCATCAGGTCCAGGAGATTTATTTTTGCCAAGGTCAGAGATAGCAGTTTGTAATTCATCAAGTGTGAAAGATTTGATGAGATCTTGAGGGTTTTTTAATTTATTTTGACAAATTGTATGCCATTGAAGGTTATTTAGACAAGATGGGTTGTGATTATTATTGAAGATTTTTTTGAAATGGTTTTTTATATGTGTTATGATGGATTGTTTATGAGAAGAGAGTCTTCCATTTATCATAAGATGAGTTAAGGCATTATTTCTAAATTTTTGGTTACATATTTTATGGAAGTATTTTGTATTTTTGTCACCTTCTTTGTCCCATGTGATCTTAGCCCTTTCCATCTTGTATCAATTCTATTGTTTATGTGATCACGATCAACTTTTATTGAAAGGACCAAAGCAGGATCAGCTGATGGGTCTTTTTCAACAAAGAGAAGCTGGTCTTCGAGATCTTTTTGAGTTTCACTTAAGGTCGAGGGATTTTGAACCTTCTATTTTTTATGTGATTTTTGATGTGTTTTGTGTTGTTTAAGATGTGAAGACCCAAGTTTATTGTTTGTGGGTTAGCAAGCATCCAGACTTCAAGACAAGATTTGGAGAAATTTTCCAAGGAGAGCCAGTTGTTTTCAAATTTGAAGGGACGAGACCCCCAAGAGCAAGAAGCAGTTTCGAGAATTAAGGGAAAGTGGTCAGAAATAGTTCTGTGGGAGATGTTGACAGAAGAGAGTGGATTCTTGTCTTCCCAAAGGTTTGAACAAATGAAATGATCAAGTCGAGCAAAGGACTGATTTCTTGACCACATATATAAGGCATTTGAGGGAACAAGGTCAATAAGAGAATGGTTTGTTAGCATCTAGATGAACTTTTTATCTGCAACAGACATGGAAGAAGAGGAAGGATTTGAGTTGTGCCTATCAGAGATCTGGGCGATAAGATTAAAATCGCCACCAAGGACCCAGGGTGACAGATGATAATTTGTGAAGAGGTAATTTAGCTCCTTTAGGAATAGGGATTTGTCGTAGCCTGGTTCCCCATAGATACCAGAGAAAGACCAAAGATAATCATCAGCAAGATTTTTAAAGTCAATAGTTATTGAAAAGTTTAGAATAGAGGAGTTTTGCAAAATAAGAGCTTGGTTGTTAAAACCCACAATGATACCACCTTTGAAGCCCTTGGGGGGTAGCTAAATCCAGTCTGTGATTCTGTTACCACCTATAGATTTGAGAGCGAAAGGGGTGAGAAAAGTTTTTGTTTCTTGGATGGAAATTAGATCTATATTGTTTTTATAAATGTGAGATCGTATTTTTTTTCTTCTTTGTAAATTTGTATCACCACAAATATTCCAAGTTGAGATTTTCATGAAAAAGGTTAAGAAAAAGCAAAAATAGAAAGACACAGATATAGTGCTAGCCTTTTAACACCTTCTCTTTGACCAACCCATGAAGGATTCTAGGTTGTTTAGAACATTGTGTGCTTCATCATCCTTTTCAAAGTGAATGCCTATCTTATTTGCAAAGGATGTGAAACTTTTTGTGTTTGACCACGAAGCTAAATCATCTATAGTATCGAACTTTTTATTTGCTTTTTTTTTATATGATCGTGTTGTAGAAAATGTTGACGCAGAGGAAACATAACTGAAAGAGCAAGGTGGGGTGTCACCTTTCTTAGGCCTATTTATGATGCTGGATCCTTTGGTGCCTGATTGATGTGGCTGTAGGATTTTTTGAAGGTAGCTTGAGTTTGGCTTCTGCAATGGGCTCTCCTATTCCGAACTCTGCAGAGAGTTTTCATTTTTTTGCTGAGATGAGTCTTGAAACACAGTAGTTTGGTTGTTTTTGTTTGGTGAATGCCAACTTTCCTTTGTAGAAGAAGGTGATGGGCAAGTTTTACTACTCGGTTTGATATTGATAGTAGGGAGGGGGGCTCTGGAGATCTGGTTCTTTTCTTATTTGGGAGGAGATGGGAGTTTTCTGTATGGTTTGAGGTTTTCCTGATCCAGATGTGGTTTCTGATAGATGGAACTCTGGTATGCGAGATAGGGTTTTTTTCCTTTGTTTGGGCTGAACCAGGATGGTGGATGAGAGGTAAGATCAGAGAAAGCAGTGTTGTTTATAGTGGGGTGTTCAGCAGCAAGCTTAAGATGATAGATGGATTCACCAATCCTAATGTTGATGGATGGTGGAAGGGAGATGGCATCTTTGACAGAGAAGAGGCAATAAGCTTTGATGTATTGGGTGGGATGGAGCATTTCTGGGCTAATGTATTGGAGCGTAGCCCCAATAGAATGGGCAATGCCTCTAAAAATCTCAAGCTCCCACAGATGGGGAGGAAGATTTGAAATGGCTACCCAGTCTGAGCCACCTGCTGGGGCAGGGAATGAACCAGAGTCAGCCGACCATTTAGATAGTCTAGCCGTGATAAAGTTGGAACCACAAGGAATGGTGAGCACTTGGTTGAATATATGATTTATCTTCGTTCCTTCAGGAACAGTGTAAATGAGTTGGGTGGGCGAGAAGATTTTGGGTTTGAGGATGGTATGGCCCGGAAGAAGAAGAGCCAAAGCTCTAGTGATGTCGAGAACGTTGGTAGGGTTATTGTCCAAGTTATTTTCTATTGAAACTAGGATGCTTCTGAGAGAGAAGACTTTGAGTAAGCGCATGGAGTTTGTGGGGAGATCCAAGGCAATAGTATATTCTAGGTGATCAGGTACCTTCATGGTTGGTAAGGAGGGTGGATGGTATTCACTGGGGGTTTTGGCGGATGGGGTCTTTGAAGGAGGGTTTTTTTGCTGTGTGTAGAGCTTGGAAGGGTTTCTAGGCAAGTGATAGGGTTTTGAAATAGGAGGTATCCTTGAGATTGAGTTTGAGCGACTAAGGTTTGTTGCTTCTACATGTACGGGCGGGAAATCAGCGAAACATGCAAAAGGGTTTTTTTGAAAGGTAATGATGATGGGTGGGCGCAGCGTTTAGCCTGGAGACAGGAGAAAGCCTTTTTGGGACCGCAGAACTACTTTGGAAAGGGGGGATTTGAGTCGAACGAGAGTGCATGTAGGAGTGAAGGAGTTTTGGCTGGTATATTTTCCTGTTAGGGTGAGGACATGCCAAACAGAACCTTTTTATGTGCCCTAGGCGACCACATCCGAAGCAAGAGCGTCGAGAGTAGCATCTGGAAGTAGAGTGGTTGTTGCCATGGCAGAGGGAGCAGAAAAGGGCTCGAAAAGGTTTTTTTGGGGAGACCGCAGTCCAGATTTGGGTGGTGGGTTTTTTTTCTAAAGTGTCATTTATGAGAAAGGAAGATTTAGCTTTGCCCAGGACGGGAAAAGAGAGGTTTAGGCGAAAAAAAGTCCTTAGGGATGATGTCCCCTAGCGGGGGAGATTTAAGAAGGAGGGTTTTGTATAAGGACGATAGATTTGGTTTGTAATTTTTATCTTTAAAGGATGGAGTAGGAAAAAGCTTATACCTTTCAGTGATGGAACTGTGTTGTTGAACCAGGGGAGATGTGGCATCGTCATCTTCATCATCTGACCCTGAAGAGATGGAGATGGGCCAGGATTTTGCACCCATAGGGGGTTGATGATCTGCTCTGACAAAGAGTTGGTCCGCTGAGTTGGAGGATGATGAACTGTCGAGACCATGTCTTTTGTAGAGGTAGGCCAGAGCTGGGGGAGTTTTGTGGATGAAATCCCGAACCCACGCATGGAAGGTGCTATCTTCGAAAGGTTGAAGGAACATCGACCACTCAGGTTGAAGATTCAGTTCCTTGCACATCTCGCTCCATCCTTCTGAGATGAGGAGGAAGGGGGCTTTTTTACCCCAGGTTGTTTCCGAAGGGGTAGACCATGAAATCTTGACCTGGAAAGAGCGATGCCCGATGTTAATCATACTGATGCCAGGAGAAACGTCGTATTTGTGGTAGATCCATGCTCTTGGCAGAGGGATGGTTGTTGAGAAAGTAGGGTTGGAGAGATGGATTTCGATGAAGGGAAAGCGCGAGTTCATGTTGTTTGGGGAAGTTGGGGTTTCTGTGATGTTGCTGGGCACCAGGGGTTTATGCTTCTGCAAGGCACGGAGGAAAGTAGAGATTTTGCCTGATTTGTGCATGCACGGTGCTTTTATGCATGAGGCGAGGGTGAGGACGCCTCCTATTCTCATATTGTAATCCGATCGTTTGGTGGGGCTTTAATAACAGAAAACTGGGACAAAGTAAAGCTGATGTCATTCTGGTATCCAGCAAAATCTAGGGAAGGGTTTGTAGCTGACAGAGAGAATGGAAAGGGGTAACCAATGAGATGTTTTCTGCATGCTATTAAGACCGTTTGGGAAACACGAAGTGAGGTGTAACAGTTGTGGATATTCTCGAAATTTATTGCACACTGGTTTTGAAGGGGTCAGAAGATGGAGATGAGTTCCACCACGAAGAGTAAGAGGCGGTCGAGGGAGATGGAATTTGATCAGTGAAGCCTGGGAGCTTAAGACCGATAAGGGCTGAGACGTTGATGCTGCTTAATTCAGATGTTGCATGTTCAATTTTTAACAAAAAAAACGCTGGAGCCAATTAAGGAGATGGTACCTTCAACCTGCAAAGAGAAGAAGAAGGGGGGGAATTTTTACATGGGAAGGGAAGAACTCTTGTGACCCTGGAGAGGGAGAAGCTGATTCCCGAAGAGTGGAAGAATGGGTTATGCTGCCATTATCGCAAGAGAGAAGGGGACAGCGGGACCTCGTCGGGAGAGAAGGGTGAAGGTTGTGTAACCTAATTTTGGTAGATGCAGATACCCGAGCAAGCAGAGGAAAGGCAATTCCGTCACTAAGAAGGTGGAGCAATCGGCGGGAGGAGCTCGCCAGGGAGGGCGCAACTGACCTAGGAAGATGGCGAACCGAATGGAGAATTCTAGAGAGAAGTTGGAGCTTTCTCCCTCTAACTTACCGTTTTCTTACCGCTTCTTTTTATGATGGTCTTATTTCTGTTAACAACAACCACAAGATCGCCCTTATATACCTGACACAATCGCTTTTTTCTTGGGTTGGACGATTGTAGAAATAAGTCATTGTTATGCTCTCTAGAAAACGATATCCAACGACAATTTAAAGATTCCTTCCGTGTGACGGGCAAAACATTATATCTCAATAGGGATCTCTTTGCTTTCCTCACTTCCTAGTCCCTATTCGTTGGTTAGCATTTTATGCTACTCCATTTTAATGGAAACATGTATGTTTTCTTGCGATTTGTTTTGCTCGTTCTATTATAATCTTTTTTTAATAATGGTAATGTAATATATTCATAAAAGCTCATTACAAACCACAATGAGCTAAAACGGTCATATATTTAAGCTGTACGACGTAACATGGCTTAAAGTTGAATGAAGGGTGGAATCACCAAAGGTGTACAGCCATCATCATAGACCCATAAGCGAGAAACCTTATATCATTACACGCTCGTTTTGTTTCACTTGGACTGTGTTTGGTACATTGTGAAAAAAATAATGATGATGGGAAGGGGACGGTGATGCGGAAGGGGACAGTGATAGTGATAGAGAAATTGTTAAAATGTTTGTTTGGTAGCATACACGTATATGGTGATAGAAATAGAGATGGAGAATAACTTAAAAAATGTTGTTTGTTACATGGTTATAGGAAAGGGGAGGGGACAACTCTTATAAAAAATACCCTGCAAGTAAAAATCATATTTATTAGAATGTTTATTTTGCATATGTGTCTAAATAAGTAGTAGAATCTTAAAAGAAATTTCTTTTACCATGATTCACCATATTTTTTTATGAGGACAAAAACAAACCAAAGTTCATCATAGATTTACCATGATTTACTATCACCATTGCAAACAAAAGATATTTTTCGTTTCACCATCGTTCTCCTCCCCATGATTCACCACATAACAAGCACAACCTTATACTGCTAACTATTGAGTGTGATTTTCCAAGTAAGACGTACTAGTTCCTGCTTTGGATAAAGTCAAACGGTGGGCCATGTAAGACGTATTGGTTTTTGCTTTATATAAAGTCAAATAAATCTTTTTTTCCAATTACATCCTTTGTCTTTAGTATGTGCAACCGTGAACAAGGAATCTTTGGCTGTAATAGTAGCGCAAGGTCTATAGCATATTGTTTTGTTTTGGTAATATATCTCATCTTCCATCATATGAATATAACATAAGAGTATCTACAATATTTGTTATTTGTCAGTTCTCTTTTGGAGACAAACATCACACACAATGGTGTGAGAAGAAATATTGTAGTGATCATATTACCATTGCTCCCGGATTCGCATGCTATATTGAGACCGAAATCTAATACCAAGGGAGTTATGACGTTGCCGGATTTCTAAGATCTATCTTGTTTCGTTTTGTTTCATACTCCCATGTGTGCTTGTACACCCATGAAAACTAATTGTACTCAAAACTATCATTTGATACAGGGCATGGAAGCAGAAGTTAAAGAATAAGCCAGAGTTCCTATGTTGTTTTATATCACGTTGGCAGTTAAAATCAAGTGCTTACTCATTTAAGAATTCCAATGCTCAAGCTGCATATCCATGGAAGTCCATGGCCTAATATTAGCCTTTACATGCACACAAGCTGAATATAACTTCTGTTTTAACTTGGAGGCAGCATATAAAGTTTTAAGAATGTAGGTATTCTTAGAGTAAAACAATCATGGTATTGAGTTTACAATTATGTTGAAATGACCCAATGCTTCAGGCAGTATTATACATGTAATGGTGCTGCATTCAAATACGAATATGCTACATAAAATTTAATATTATTTAACTGATTATTTTATACACTGTTAACATCATATTTGAGCCATTTGTTGACATAATCTGAGCTAAATCTCTTGCATTATATTTTCGACTCGTTTCTGAAGCATGTCATATGCATTCTTCATTAAAAATTACTACTGTTTACTAGATTATTTGACACAATGTTAGCATGATTGCCTTTAGCTATTTGTTGACATTGTCGGAGCTAAATCTCCTATTGTAATATTGTAACTCATTTTTAAAGCATGAAAGTTTCTGTTCAGTTTCTTTGCCAATAAGATCATATAAATTTCGTAGTGGACTATAACTTTATTATGACGAAAGTGACTCTTTTAAACAATAAAGTAAATATGATCAACTTAGACACATGATCCAACACACTATCAAAACAAAACAAACTTGTTGTTGTTATATTAAAACAAAAATTAGTAAATGCAAAACATTCAATTTAGGCTTAGGTTGTTATTCTATATATCCAACTGAGGAGAGGAACATGGTTGATGTGGAACATTTTTATAATGATAATACACTTTTACTCTATCTCTTTTATGTTTTAATGAATTGTATCCAAACATTGTGTAATATGTCTATAATGCTTATCTTGGACTATGCTCAGATGGACTAAATCCATACAAATATTATTTTGATTATGTTATTTGATTCCAAAACACATGTCAAATGTATATTTGATTACCAACCACTACAAGTTGAATGTAAGGAGTGGCACCCGAGAGGGAATCCACTCACTTAATATGGAATAATTGAAAACCATCCAATGCCAAATTTGATAATAACTTTTCACAAAGGATGATATGCTATAATTTAAGTATGTAATGTATCAAATACTAAAAGTATAACAATGAAAGATAAAAATCTAACTATTATAATATATTTATCTATCATTGTTCATCACAACACAAGGTGCAAATAAAAGAAAACTCTAGGAAATAAGCCACAGAGGGTAAATCAACTACTTCAACCTACCTCCCAAGAATGATCAGCTAACTCTTGTATGAGTCATGGTCAGCTTTGTAGTCAAATCCTCCTTACTCTCTACCTAAGAGGTTGGAAGCATACCCCACAAGAGAAGACAAAGTAGATGTTGTCAACATAAAATGTAAGTATGTATATATTAGTAGTGATTGAGCAATGATATGGGAATAAAATGTCTATAACATGGCCTCCCAAACAATGAGAAAAGTACCATCCAAGTGGATATCAAAAAGAAACATTCCAATAAGATGAAAATAAATAAATGTACTTTTATGAAATAAAATGAAGTATACCTCAAAGGTATACATAGAGAAATTAAGGTACATGATCCACCAAAAAGAATGAATAATCAACATACAAGTGAGATAAGCATAGTACTGGTGAACTATAATAAAACACTAACACCTAGAGCGCATAACTCTAAACTTGATAGAGAACAACACATGAGAAAACTCCCACATATATAACAACGAGAATGAAACCCGGGTATGGGACACATGGCCTCCATCTCAAAACATAAATGGCATATAACCCAAAAACTAAAGCATATTATAAAATCATAGTACTACTAAATCAACAAGCATGTAATATAGGGGAAAGTAAGGTTTAGTCATGGTATCAAATAAGATTGTCTAACTAAAGTGGGACATTGGATCATAAAAAAATCATTATGAGAAAATTAGGATTTTAGTGCACAAATAACACAATATAGAGTAATTTCACCAATTAGGGTTCAACTAAAGAGAGCATGAACAAGAATACAAATTTTAGATTCCAATGTACTATATCTATTGAGTATTGCTAATATATATTGATTTCAACATCAAGAACTCAAAAGAATTCAAATAGATCTCAAATAAGAGATTTCCCATATATCCTTCAAATTAGGTCAAAAGAGAGAGAAAGTAGAACAACTATTCAATATAAACTCTGAGGGATGCAACATACCTCAATCATGCATGAACAAGTTAGGGTTCAAACCCTTTATTTAGATTTTTCTCTCTCACCTAATCACATGATAGGTATATAAGCCATTAATTAAGGTGTATATTATAAACCCTAAAATATCTACTTTTACTACGAATTGATTTAATCTTAGGTATGCAAGTCATTAATTAAGATGCAAATTACACAATTGGATATATCTTATTGTTCTTATTATATATATGTGTATATACATGTTTTTGACTTACAAATGGATTACTACAACTTTTCTAAGAATATTCAAATTACTGATTTATTTTAAAAAAACCCAATATGCCAGCAGTGTGACCCACACTAAGGTGGCCCAATCACCACTGTACAAGGTCACGATGACATGGCTAAAGACCAACAAAGGAGTTCCCATAAAACCATGGAGAAAGGGCAAACTTTACCATAGTAAGCGTGAATAAATCAAAATAAAACCAAGGATGGCACTATAAAACACCACTAGGTCATGTTCTTCCTTGATGCAGCAATGAAGTCAAGTTGTTGTAGTCTCAACTCAAACTTTCATCTCGCCATAGGAAGCAACCCGAGGTTAGGTGATGACTCAGTCATTTGTTATACAGAACGACCAATCAGTTGAACCCCATATATGGTTGAGTGATGATAGGAAGCTCTAGAGGAGCCCTTTGCCATGACCCCAACAAGGAGAGGAAACCCAAAAACCAAGAAAACAAGACATCCAACAAAAATCAACACTCCCAATAGCTTCATCATCATAGAACCAAGTTAAAGACCATTGAAACTACAAGAAATGATGTCAAAACCCCTAAATTGATTCCTTGGTGCTACAACTAGAAAGAGATATGAAAAGAGGGGAAACTGAACAGGCCTTCTATCCTTTGTTTTCTTCATCTAAAGATCCCCTTCGGGGTCCATATAAGTGAACTGGAAGATTGCACAATCGTCACAAGGTCTGTGGGGTGCCATAGACACCAAAGTGGCGCGGGAAGGCAATTGGAGACATGAGAGCAATGGTCAAGGTCGTTGAGAGTAAATAGTGGTTTTTAGGGGTTTATTGA
The DNA here is from genome assembly GCA_963693085.1 of Alisma plantago-aquatica. Taxonomy (NCBI): domain Eukaryota; kingdom Viridiplantae; phylum Streptophyta; class Magnoliopsida; order Alismatales; family Alismataceae; genus Alisma; species Alisma plantago-aquatica. The sequence continues at coordinate 66,054,540 of OY856412.1, forward strand.
TGGCCTCATAGATGTTTTAAGATAGTTATATAGAGGTCCAAGGTCATGCATAGATGAGGAAACCCGATGGAGAATGGATACAGGCACAAGGAGAACTTACTCGTTGATTGGGATGGTAGGAAGTGAGATCCTAGTTGAGTCAGGATTCTACCTCTTCGTCTAGCCATGAGAATTGTGAAAAGGAAACCAGAAGAGGTATGGAGGAGAGTAGAGAGAGAAAGAGACTAATAAAGGATAGGAGGGGTTCTGTGAGACTGTAGAGTTTAGGAAGTAGCAGGCTCAGGGTAGAAGAAAGATCCATCACCATTGGATCATTGTTACAAAATTTATTTGAAGGTCATAATAGAAGTCAACGATCCAAAAGATGTATGAAACTAGAACCATAAGAAACCAAAAAAATAAAAGTGTGAAATAAAATCCATGAATAAATAGATTAAAACCTAAGTCCTCTTAAACCAGGAATAACATTTAGACATTATCTTGTTGGATTAAATTAGGATAACAAACCTTACTCAATTAAGTTGAAACTTTGCACCTAGACTAACTAGGACCTAAAGAATCCAATTCTAGACTTAGATTTAGGTTTTGAGATTATCTAGTATGAGGTTAGAATAATTAGTATTTAAATAAATTATAACATTATCTCATATTATATATTACTATATACTCAATATTTAAGATTTAATGTCCTATTATCATTATCTTACTACAAATCAAGTTTCATGATGTTGTCTTGCATGAGATACATTATTTTACTTGATTTTTCATTAAGTCCATTAATGTCACATTTAACTTAAATGATGACTCATTAATAATGTCGTTTTACACTAAATTTCTAGTTATTATTCCATTACACATATTAAGCACACTAGATACCATCACAACCATTTATGCATGTTTATACAGATCCATTCCTTATTAGTCACATTTATGTTATTATTTGTGTATTAGTGGAGACATATATTTTATATATTCATTCATATCTTAGGTCCTGATTCAGTTATTAGGTAGATATGAGTGTATCATTCTATTTGATATCATTGCCTAACCTAAAGTCACTTAATGTATCATGAATATCATCAAAGACACACACATATTAGGGTTAGCCATTAACAATGAATTAGGATACAACATGTGAATTTTTCATCATTTGCACTTTATATGTCCATCAGGGTACGAACATATGTATTAAGGTATAACTCTATTCTTGTTTGGTAAAATCTAAATATCAAGCATACCAATCTCCTATTCTAGGAATTAGTGTTCTAAAATCAAGGATAGCCAAAATTTGGTATGTTACGTTGAGATTCCTAGGAAAGAGGAAAATGTGTCTAAAAATTAAGTCTAGTCTTAATTTTAGCCTAAAAATAGATCTATTGCTATTAAATTTTGTATTTGATTTCATATTTCATATATATGTTTTATATATTCACTATTATTCTTGCATTCACCACTAGCATTAATCTTCCTTAAGAAATTGATGATACTGAACTTTAAGTCAAGGATGGATATCATGGTGTTGAACTCTTTTTATCCATTGGACAAAATTTTATTGAATTTTCTTTTGAATTATGCATCATATTTACTATATATTCATATACATACTTTCCATTTCTCTCTCTCTCTTTCTCTTACATATGTGCAAGTAGGAAGTATTTTGTGTGCGTAAAGGTGATATCACTATTGTAACATGCCATATCTTGGACCCTACCCTAGAACTTTGACCTTTTGGGTTTGATTAAATAGAGTTGAGGTTAGATGATCCTAATAATATCATGCATGAATAATGTAATCTAATTCATTTGGTGATAATAAGATGATAAAGAACTTAATTGAATAAGTAATAAAGAGAATGGGCCAATAGTGGGCCAAGTGACATATCTCATATAAAGAAGTCCCAAAAGTAAAAACTAAGTTTAAAATCGTGTTCATTGGGTCCCAATTTCCGTGGGAGTCAAGTTTCACATTATTCACGTAATAATAATTTATTTAATTCAAATTGGAAAAGAAGATGTGAAGTTTTCCCCCAAAATATCAAATAAAATAATAAATGACTCCAAAAGAGGAAAATAATCTTAGAGTTTGTAGTCTACATAATAAATATAGCCTATGGGTGAATTTTCATCCAATTTGGAAAAAGTTTGCTTAAAAGGTGAAATCAGGAGAGAGGAAGTATGTAGAACCCTCAAAATATTAAATAAATATACAAACAACTCTGAAATGTAAAATTGATGCCAAATTCGTATCCAACACATTAAATATGACTTGTGGGTGAAGTTTCATCAAATTTGGATAATCCTAATGTCATTAATGCATGAGGAATGAGAAAATAGAATTCTATTTGTTTAACATATAATAAAAGTTCCCAAAAGGAAAATCTAATTGGAGAATCAGAATCTACATGCTTTAATTAGCGTCTGTGCAAAATTTCACCTAATTTGGTTAATGTGTGAACCCCTAATTGGAATAGGAATGAAAAGACATAATCATATAGTTACACATTAGCCTAATTCATTTTAGATTAAGATTTATGATTCATGTGTCACAATGCTTTCCTTTATAAAGTCAGAGTCGACGTAAGTCGTTTGATTGTTTTTGGACGAATTAGATTGTGTCTTCCTCCTCTTCTTCTTTCTTTCTCTCACAGTATGTGTCAGCTCTATCCCCCGGTTCTTTCTCTCTGATTTCTCCTTCTCCTTCCTTCCTTTTCAGATGCTCTACTCTTCTCCACTTTCCTTTCTTCTCCCTAAACCCATTTGTCCTATAAAAGCTAGGACACCAGCTTTACAACCCTAACCCATGTGGCGCCCCCCTACTATGTTCCTTCTCTGCTTCTCCCCTGCCGCCCTCTTTTTCTCATCTGCCAAGACACCACAAGCCATCAGACCTCTAGGGTATAGAACCCTGACCTCTATTGGGATCCCAGGTCCTCATTGCCCATCTTCATTCGGCTTCTTCAAACTCTAGGTATGGCTCATGTACTCCATCCCTCTCTGGTGGCTATATTGAATTCATGGTGATGTCTCCGACCTCCGGGAGCGATGTTGAGGACTCAATATGCCTCTGTTTTCCCCCACAAAGCTTCTGCCTTGTTCGATTTTGTCACCGTGGCAGGTATGACTTTCCCCCTTTCTTTCCTTCTATTATTGGAACATGTGTCGGCAGAGGGTGGTTCTTCAGCCGACAACCTTCGCTCTCGCACTTCCAGGGCTCTTTGATTTCAGTTTGGTATGGGGAATCCAGTGAGATCGTTTCCCGTTAAGGTGATGCCCTCGATCGCAAGTTTTCTACTCATATATAAGTTTAGTTTTATTGGCTTTCTATTGTATCAAAGGTATAAGATGAATTGTGTTCAAAAGTCGGTTGTACCCTCCGTTTTGGTCCTTGCTTCTTTGTTTTTTGCATAGGGGCAAAACCGTCTTTGCACCCTTAACTTGGTTTCATTTCCGCTTATGCAAAGTTGCTTCATGGTTAGTGGCCCCAGCAGAGTTGCCCGCTTTTGATTGGGCCAACTCAATGGATTTGACCCCTGACTGGGCTTTTCTATGCTTACATGGCTTTTTGGTGTTTTCTGATTGGCTAGAATTCCAAATAATAATAACTAATTACCTACACATCAGAAAATTACAAATAAATACTCATTGGAATCAGAAAAATAAGGTCTATATAATAATATAAGTTTTGATGACTAATCTAATTATTAATAACATGTGTTTTCAATGGATCTAATTAAATATGTATTAATTTATTAAAATCATAACTCAATATTTATAAGTCAAAAAATTATAATAAAATATGTTTTGGACTCAGAATAATGTGAACTAAAATGAGGCATGGTTTTGATAACCTAAATCACAAATAAGGAAAAAGTTGATTTTTAGGGTTTGAATAATGAATGCGATATTAACTCAAAATCTACCTATATGCTTAATAGGTTCTTTGGATTCCTAGGCTTGGACCTAGAAGTAACTTTGGACTTTGGACTCTAAAGTTGAGGTATATTGTATCCCCTATTCCTCAATATTGAGCAATTCACCTATCTTATCATTCTTTTGACTATGTGCTACACATATGACTATTTTCTTGATATCATGGTTCATGTGAACTATCTTGCTTATTGTGGTCTTGGATATTCTCTTGAAATCTTATCTTATTTCCTTGGTGCATGATTGCATTTTTTATGTTATATGCCCACTGTGATGTGGATGTTTACTTCATGATATATGCCCACTATGATGTGGATGTTTATGTGATATCTTTTTCCTACTTGTAAGGTGGATGTATCTGTTGGTCACTTATGTGGTGACTACTTTGGTAAAATCAGACTATACTTTCTACTTGCCTCTACATTAAACATGCTATGTGACTCAATAGCACTAGAGTAGTGTAATTACATTGGTTTTGTCTCGTTGCGATTCATGGCAACATTGTGATATTTTGGATGGTGGATGTGTGATTCCTCATGCCAGGGTAGGATGTATGATTCCTGGACCATGTTATATATATTTGGGTGGTGCCATTCTCTTATATGGGAAGCTTCTTATTATTTGATGTCCTTATTTCCTATTTCTCAATTTCATTTTTAGTATGCACATACTAGCCTTTGTTGTTGTCTTCTATTTTCTCTTCTTGCTGGGGTATGCTTCCAACCCTAGGTGGAGGACTTGGATGACAAGGCATGTTGACTTGGACTTAGGTTGAGAAGTTAAAGCTTGGAGACAATCTTTAGGTGGTTTAGATTTTCCTCTACATGTATCCTTATGATGTAAGTTTGAGATGTTCCCTTGTTTTATAATTGAATATAGTCATGTTTTTATTTCGCTACTACACCTTGGTTGTTTTGAATACCATATATAAGATTTGAAAATTTTACACCCACTCCAAGCATACCTTTGAAGTGTGTTTGGACTGGAGGTTCTGTTGTTCAAATTTTTAGTATAGAGGTGGTTTTTCTTCTTTACAACATGGTATCAGAGCCCATGATAGTCGGAATCTGACTATTTCAATTTTGTCTCCCCATTAGAACCCTTGACTTTGCTAAGTTACCTCTAAGTGAGATGTTGATCCAGTTTTTGATCTATGATGATCTTTTCATTCAATAAGGTTTGATTTGAGGATGAAATTAGGTTATGAGGAGGTAATAGATTATGAAGACCTTCATTTGGAAAATTATGGCTTGGTTTCGCCTTGATTTTGGGCCCTGAATTTCAATTTTCAATCATAAAAGTTTTCACAACCAATTATTTTCCTTATATACTATATGTAAAAAAAAATTCTCTGGTTCCCCAAAGTTTTATTGAATAAGTCAAAATGAAGAGAAACTCTAGTTTGAGTAGAATCTAACCCTAGTTTTGACTTTAGAGTTGTGACTAGGTTTGATGTAAAGGATAGTTGACATACCCTATGACTTGTGAATGCTTAGATAGGGTTGATAGGTTAGAGACACAAGGACCTTAAACTCAACCCTAAGTTGGTGCTGACTTTTATATGGATACATGGATAACATAAATCTCTAAAACTTTTACAACTAAGAGATGTGGGTAGCTCTAAAAAGTTTTTTAGTTTGACTTGTTAGGTTGAACCCTTTAAGGGGTGGAGAGTAGTTGGTTGTTGATGTTTGGATCCATAGATTTCGAGGATGAAATCCTTTTAAGGGGTGGAGTGTTGTAATATACTAGATATTGGACCCTACCTTAGAACTTTGACCTTTTGGGTTTGACCAAACAGAGTTGAGGTTAGATGATCCTAATAATCTAATGCATGAATAATGTAATCTAATTCATTTGGTGATAATAAGATGATAAAGAACTTAATTGAATAAGTAATAAAGATAATGGGCCAATAGCGGGCCAAGTGACATATCTCATAAAAAGAAGTCCCAAAAGTAAAAACTAAGTTTAAAATTGTGTTCCTTGGGTCTCAATTTCCTTGGGAGTCAAGTTTCACATTATTCACATAAAAATAATTCTTTTTTTTTTGAAAAAACACGTAGAGATTAGTTATTATTCATGCCACTCTCTACTGTGGCTATTAAATGTGGGATTGAAACATGGGTATCCAACTTCATCCAGGGAGGTTTGTCTCCAGAGAAGAAGTGAGGAAGAAAGGAGTACAATGTGTGTTTTGCAATATGATCGGCTACTTGGTTCATCGTTTGTGGTATAAAGGAGATATGTACTTGAGGGAAGGTAGACAGGAAGGAAGGAAGTTGTTGTCTTCCTTAGAGGCTCAAGCTTGTTGGCTTCACATTGTTTGCAGATTAGAGATGCGATAGCTATGGTGGAGTCTGAGTAGATGGTTGCATTCCACCATTCATTAGCCTTACACAGTTCAAGTGCCTTCAGAATGCCCTTCATCTCTGCTTCTTTTGCCGAGGTGGCGAAGCCGAGATCGCCAGTGCCCTGGATACAATGTCCTTGCCCATTCAGGACATGGATGACGTAGCCCACTTTGAGACAGTGTGCTTGAAATGCCGCATCAACAAAGATGATATGAGTAGAACCTCCCAGGGAAAAGGGTGAGGGTCTAATAACCATGTGTTTTGTATGGCTCTGAGCGTGGGTGAGTTGCTGGATTGCTGCAGTTCGTTGCTTGATGAAAGTTTCTTGGGAGGCAGGTGGTTGGTGACCTCCATTATGAATTGCTTCATTGCATGCACGCCAAAGTGCCCAAGCTCCAACACTTTGAATAAGATTTTCTTCTAGGCTCCCAGCACCGGTGGTAATGAGGCTCGTCCATTCATCGTCAGGCAAAGTGAAGAAGGATGGTGCTACTCCTAAGTGAGTCCAGACCTGTTTACTGATTGGACAATCCCTGAGGCAATGTACCACTGTCTCGATGGCATTGTGGCAACGTGGGAAAGAACTATCAGTGGAGATATGCCTCCTTACTTTCTCTGTGTTGGTGAGGATGGACCTGTGTTTAAGAAGCCATAGAAAGGTCCTTATCTTCAGGGGCGCTTGCAGGGACCAAACGGCTTTCCAGTTCGTAGGAGTTGTGTGTTGGATATCTGAGCATAGCCATTTATAGGCTGAGCTAGCCAAGAGCTCACCATTTGGTTCAAATGGCCAGGACCATGCATCAGTGCCATCACTTGTTGTTGGGGCCATGGTATTTTTGATAATCATCCATGTGGCTGGTGGCAAGAAGGAGTGGATGAAGTCCCAATCCTAGGTACCATCCTCAAGGGACATACTGCTGACCTTGAGGTCCACGAGTTCATCTGGGATTAAAGTGGATGGGGCGAGGTCCATCACAGATTTTCCAAGTAACCATTTATCATGCCAAACGCTGGTGGATTTCCCGGAGATGATAATTTTGTGACAGAGGCTCTCCAGCTTGGGAAGGTAAGATTTAATAAAGGACCAGGCCACAGAACTAGGTTTCTTAAGGATGGAACCGTTCCTGGTGTATTTCCCACACATCACTCATACCCAAAGGCACGAAGGTTGGTTCATAATTTTCCATACGTTCTTTAACATCAACGATTCATTATGCAATCATGCATCCTTGAGGCCTAGGCCTCCCAGCTCCTTACTGCAAGTGATTTTTGTCCAAGACACCTTGGAGAGGCTGTGTTGTCTACTACGTCCAGACCAGATGAAGTCCTTGATAGGATGGAATCATTTGGAGCATGATTTTAGCTAGTGTCACTCGGCCAGCCATGGAAAGGTGGCGTGCAGACCAACTGTTCATCCTGGATCTGATGGAATGCAAGATGGAGGCGTGGGTGTGCTTATTAAGCTGATGGTGCAGGAGGGGAATGCCTAGGTAACGCCCAAGGTCATTCATACTAGGGATACCCAGTCTTTGGAAGAAACTATTCTTCTCCCTGACAGTGGAGTTAGGCGAGAAGAAACAGTGAGATTTCTCACTTGAAATAACTTGCCCAGAAAGCCTTGCGAACTTGTGGATAACAGACTTGATGTTCATAGCTTGTTTGTCAGATACTTCACACATGAGAAGGAGATCATCCGCGAACATAACATGTGTAAGGGGAACTCCATCCTTCGAGAGGGTGATCGGTTTCCAATTACCATTCATTGCAGATTCAGTGATGGCTTGGCTAAGATGCTCCATGCAGAGCACAAAGACGTAGGGGCTCAGTGGGTCACCCTGTCGGACACCTTGGCAGGCATTGAAGGGTTCTAAAGGCTTTCCCTCCCAAAGCAGTGAGGTGTTTCCTGAGGAAATAATGTTCATAATGAGGTGTATGAGGGCACTGGGAAGTTCAGTTTTGATAAGCGTGTCTTCGATAAATGTCCGATTCATGTGGTCAAAGGCTTTGGATAGATCAAGTTTTATGGCTACCCACTTCTGATTGCCTCGCATAGATTTCGTGGAGTGGATAACTTCTTGGACCAGAAGGATATTGTCACTAATACGCCTTCCTGGAACAAAGCTAGACTGATTCTCTGAGATCCAATCATTGAGAAAGGGTTTGATGCATTCTACTATCACTTTTGAGATTAGTTTGAAGCAACAGTTGTTCAGGGCAATCGGTCTGAGATCAGAGCATCTCTGTGGACTAGAGATCTTCAGGATAAGTACCATTAGTGAATTAGCGAGCTGAGGATTGAAGCTGCCTGTGAGAAAGGCCTCTCGAACTATGGAGATAAAAGAATTGCCCACATGTGCCTAATTTGTTTGGACAAACTCGTTATGGATGTCGTTGGGGCATGGGGCCTTGGCAGGGGCCATAAGGAAAAGAACTCTCTTGACCTCCTCTACCTCCGGTGCATGGTTGAGGGAGGGGTAGTCATTGGGAATGCCCAGAAAAACACCAATGTACTCTGTGATGGCAGTGCGCCGAGGTTGTGGGGAGTTATGGGTACACAATAGGTTCAGGAAGAAAGAGCAGACCATCTCTTTAAGGGCAGTTGGGTCTTCAACCCAAGAACCCCTGTCATCGCGAAGTCTCGAGATTTTGTTGTGGTGGCGTCGAGCTTTGACATAGGATTGGAAGAAGCTATTGTTTTCGTCACCATACTGGAGCCAATTGATATTTTCTTTTTGTTGCCAGTCTGCCTCCTCCCGAAGAAATATGGAATTGTATTCCTCTTACAGATCAATGGAAAGTAACCGCTTAGTAACACTAGTAGAATGGACAGATACCTGGCACGCCTCCAGTTGTCTGAGAATGTCATTTTTCTATTTGTGTTGTTGGTGAATCCGCTTGGACTCCCATTTGATTGCAGCCGATTGGAATGCTTGGATGGCCTCTGGGACAAGTAAGGAGCTATCCCAAGCAGGAAGGAGGTCTGCCTTGAAGCTAGGGATCTAACTCCATCTCATTTTTGTTCTGAAGTGAGGCATTTGGAGTGCGGAAGAGTGTTTCCCGGAGATAAGAATAGGGTTGTGGTCACTATGAATAAGTGGGAGGACACTGACTGTCATCCCATTTTCGATGGACAACCAGTCGATGTTAGCCACGACTCTATCAAGCTTCTCTAGGAGCATCCCCTTCCTGTAGGTAAAGCGATTGTCGGAGGATCTGATGTCCGAGAGCCCTGCGAGCTGCAGGAAGGTGTGGAACTTGATACTAGAGTGGCGATCGAAGCTTGTACCTCCTTGTTTCTCTATAGGGTCCAACATAGTGTTGAAGTCGCCTATGAGTGCCCAAGCCCCGTTAGTTGAGGAAGAAAGTGACGTGAGGCATTGCCAAAGAAGGTCATGCTTGGTCGGGTTGGGGTTTCCATAGACGATCGTGAGGTACCACGAGTTGTTAACATAATAATAATTCATTTAATTCAAATTGGAAAAGAAGATGTGAAGTTTTTCCCCAAAATATCAAATAAAATAATAAATGACTCCAAAAGAGGAAAATAATTTTAGAGTTCATAATCTACATAATAAATATATCCTTTGGGTGAATTTTCATCCAATTTGGAGAAAGTTTGCTTAAAAGGTGAAATCAGGAGAGAGAAAGTGTGTAGAACCTTTAAAATATTAAATAAATATACAAACAACTCTGAAATGTAAACTTGATGGCAAATTCGTATCCAATACATTAAATATGAATTGTGGGTGAAGTTTCATCAAATTTGGATAATACTAATGTCATTAATGCATGAGGAAAGAGAAAATAGAATTCTATTTGTTTAACATAATAAATGTTCCCAAAAGGAAAATCTAATTGGAGAATCGGAATCTACATGCTTTAATTAGCCTTTGTGTAAAATTTAACCTAATTTGGTTAATGTGTGAACCCCTAATTGGAATAGGAATGAAAAGACATAATTATATAGTTACACATCAGCCTAATTCATTTTGGATTAAGATTTCTGATTCATGTGTCACACTGCTTTCCTTTATAAACTCAGATTCGATGTAGGCCGTTGGATTGTTTTTGGACGGATCAAATTTTCTCTTCCTCCTCCACTTCTTTCTTTCTCTTGCAACATGTGTCTGCTCTTTCCCCCGATTCTTTGTCTCCGATTTCTCCTTCTCCTTCCTGCATTTTTTTTTGCTCTACTCTCCTCCACTTTCCTTGCTTCTCCCCGAACCCATTGGTCCTATAAAAGCTAGGAAACCAGCTTTACAACCTGAACCTACATGGCATAGCCCCCCTACTCTATTCCTTCTCCGCTTCTCCCATGCCGCCCTCTTCTTCTCATCTGCCAAACCACCACAAGCCATCGGACCTCCAGGGAATAGATCCCTGACCTCCGTTGGGATCTAAGGTCCTCATTTCCCATCTTGGTTCAACTTCTTTAGACTCTGGGTATGGCTCCTGCACTCCATCCCTCTTCGGCGGCTATATTGGATTCATGGTGATGTCTTCGACCTCCGCGAGCGATGTTGAGGACTCAATATGCCTCCCTTTTTTCCCGCGAAGCTTCTTCCTTGGTCGATTTGGTCACCATGGCAGGTATGCCATTTCCCCCTTTCTTTCCCTTCTTCTCCTGGAACTTATGTCGGTAGATTCTTCGGCCGACAACCTTCTCTCTCGCACTTCCAGGGCTCTTTTAGTTCAGTTTTGTATGGGGAATCCAGTGAGATCATTTCTCATTGAGGTGATGCCCTCGATCGCAAGTTTGCTACTCAGATTTAAGTTTAGTTTTACTGTCTTTCTACTATATCTAAGGTATAAGATGAATTGTGTTTAAAAGTCTGTTGTACCCTCCATTTTGGTCCTTGCTTCTTTGTTTTTCACATAGGGGCAAAACCCGTCTTTGCACCCTTAACTTGGCTTCTTTTCCGCTTATGCAAAGTTGCTTCACTGTCAGTGGCCCCAGCTAGGTTGCCCACTTTTGATTGGGCCAACTCAGTGGATTTGACCGCTGACTTGGCTTTTCGATGCTTACATGGGGTTTTGGTATTTTCTGATTGGCTAGAATTTCAAATAATCATACCTAATTACCTACACATCAGAAAATTACAAATAAATACTCGTTGGAATAAAAAAAATAAGGGTTATATAATAATATAAGTTTTGATGACTAATCTAATGTTTAATAACATGTGTTTTAATGGATCTAATTAAATAAGTATTAATTTATAAAATCATAACTAAATATTTATAAGTCAGAAAAATATAATAAAATATGTTTTGGACTCAGAATAATGTGAACTAAAATGTGCATTGGTTTTGATAACCTAAATCACAAATAATGAAAAAGGTGATTTTTAGGGTTTGAGTAATGAATGTGATATTAACTCAAAATCTACCTATATGCTTAATAGGTTCTTTGGATGCCTAGGCTTGGACCTAGAAGTAACTTTGGACTTTGGACTCTAAATTTGAGGTATGTTGTATCCCCTATTCCTCAATATTGAGCAATTCACATATCTTATCATTCTTTTGACTATGGCCTACACATATGACTATTTTCTTGATATCATGGTTAATGTGAACTATCTTACTTATTATGGTCTTGGATATACTCTTGAAATCTTATCTTGTTGCCTTAGTGCATGATTGGATTTTTGATGTTATATGCCCACTGTGATGTGGATGTTTACTTGGTGATATATGTCCACTATGATGTGGATGTTTATGTGATATCTTTTTTGCAGTTGTAAGGTAGATGTATATGTTGGTCACTTATGTGGTGACTACTTTGGTATAATCTGACTATACTTTCTACTTGCATCTACATTAAACATGCTATGTGATTCAGTAGCACTAGAGTAGTGTAATTGCATTAGTTTTGTCTCATTGTGATTTATGGCAACATTGTGATATTTTGGGTGGTGGATGTGTGATTCCCCATGCCAGGGTAGGATGTGTGATTCCTGTACCATGTTATATATATTTGGGTGGTGGATGTATGATTCCCCATGCCAGGGCAGGATGTGTGATTCCTGTACCATGTTATATATATTTTGGTGGTGGATGTGTGATTCCCCATGCCAGGGCAGGATGTGTGATTCCTAGCCCATGTACCATCAGAGCAAGATGTGTGATTCTTGGCCCATGTCCCACCAGGTTCAAGATGTGTGATTTGTGGCCACCTTTGTCTTTATATTGTTCTAGGGTTATGCTTATCTCACATGCATGTAGGTCAATGATGATATGTGCTTTGTTTCCCACCATGGCAGTGGATGTATACTTATTGATAACACATTGTTTATATTTGTTGGTTATGGCAAGTATCTTCTTATTGAGATCTTTTCTCTTGATACCCATTTGGGTGGTACCATTCTCTTCTATGGTAAGATTCTTATTATTTGATGTCCTTATTTCCATATATTGCTCAATTTCATTTTTAGTATGTACATACCAGCATTTGCTGATGTCTTCTATTTTCTCTTCTTGCTGGGGTATGCTTCCAACCCTAGGTGGAGGACTTGGATGACAAGGCATGTTGACTTGGACTTAGGTTGAAATAAAAACTTGGAGACAATCTTGAGGTGGTTTAGATTTTCCTCTACATGGATCCTTATTTTTATTTTTGAGGAAAGGTAATATTTATATTAAAAGAGCACATCAAGCAAGCGAAGACCTACTTATGTGAAGTATCTACATAAAGTTTTTGAAGGGGGCAACTGGAAATAAACGGAGAGATGCAGAAAAAGAAACTGGAAACATAAGCATATGAAGCAAAGTTTGGCTAGCTGGGGGGAGGCTCCCCTTAAGACATCCTCCTAAAATGTTTTTTCATCCAAAAAATGATAAATTGATTTGAATCATCATTTGAATTTGATTGAGTCACAGAAGTTGCTGAACTAAGCTGACCCCAACCTCATCATCCACCATAGCTTTCATATCGCAGAGGAAAGCAGCTTCGTATTCACCTTCATCTGAATCGTCCTTCTTTCCATCTGTTAGTTTTCCTGTAGTTTAGTGAGGATGTGAAGATCGGCATCAATTTGAGAGATGATAATTTTTGCCAATTTTTTGACGTTGTTGAAAGTTCTATTGTTTCTTTATTTCCATAGGTTCCAGCAAATTGTGATGAAGATATCATTACTTTTGAAATTTTTGTAGCTTCTTAAAGGGGTTATATTAATAGGGAAAATGTCTTCCTGGAGATCGGGAAGACTTTTTCACATGAAGTGTGAAGAAATGTTTTGTGAGAAAGTGCATTTGAAGAAGATGTGGCTGACTGAATCATTGTTGTTTTCACAGAGGACGCATCTGAAAGGTCCAATGAAACCCTTTTTTGAGATGTTTTCACCTGTTAGGAGTTTATTGTGGAGAAGAAGCCATAAGAATGTTTTGTATTTTTGTGGCCATTTTTGTTTCCAAAGCTTTGTTGATGATGGAGTGATACCTCTGTTGCTGAGAAAATTATAAGTAAGCTTGACTGAATATTCTTTCCCCCATTTCCAGGTGATGTTGTTTGAGATGTTGTTTTCCAAAGTACTAGCTAGATTTTTAAAATCATTTTGGCTGACCTGGAAAAGGATACATCTTTTTAAAGAGTTTGATCTATTACTGGTAATGAGAGAAAGGGCTTTGTCAATTTTTAAGTTGAGAAGTTTTTTTGGAATTGTCCAAGATGTTTTAAGATTTACGACAGAGTTTTTATCAAACCATGGGTCATACCAGAAGGAAATATTTTTATGGGAGTGTGGAGGAGTGTTTATGATTTGAGAAAGCATGTTTATATTTTTATTTATAAATTTCCAGAGAGGGGAAGCAGATTTACGCTGGATATGACGCCAAGGAGGTGAGTGCTGGTAGTATTTTTTGTGATGAGTTGTGTCCAGATCTTCTTTTTGTTTTGAATAAGACAATCTATGACTTTGGCAATGAGGCAGAGAGAGTGTGTTTCAATATTTATAATACCTCAACCACCTTGATCAATAGGAGCTGAAATAGTTTTCCAATTAACTAGATGATAGTGTTTTCCTTGTTTGTTTTGCTTTTGGACATTATTCCACAGGAAATTTCTCCGGATTTTGTTGAGAATGGATTTTGTTTTTGAGGGAAGGGGTATACAGCTTAAGAAGTGGGTAGTGATAGGAGTAATGACACTGTTCAGTAGAGTGAGCCTTCCCGAGAGATTTAGGAAGTTGTTTTCCCAACAGGTGAGTTTTGTGTTTATTTTTGAAATAATAGGTTTCCAAATGGCATTTGAAATGTTATATGGTGTGATAGGAAGACCTAGATATTTGATCGGAAATGTTTCAGTTCTACACTTTAGAAAGTCTTTTAGGTTCTCTAACGAGGATTTTTGAATGTTTACCCCAAAAATGGAGGATTTTTGAATGTTGACTTTCAATCCAGAGATATAGGAGAAAAGACCTATGATCTTAAAGATGTTCCGGACAGAGGAGATATCTGGAGAGGAGAAGATGATAGTATCATCTGCAAATTGAATAATGTTCTCCATGCAATCATCTGGAGACAGAATGAGACCATTTTGCTTTCCAAGGTGGATCATGCGAGAGAGAATGGTGGTTGAAATGATGAAAAGGTATGGAGAGAGAGGGTCTCCTTGTCTAAGTCCATTTGAATTATGGAAATAGCCAAAAGGAACACCATTGATGATTGTGGAGAAGTGATTTGTAGATATACATGCATGGATCCAAGAGATCCATTTATCAGGGAAAGCAAAACCTTTAAGAGCCTGAAGAAGACAGTTCCAGTTGACAAAGTCAAATGCTTTCTCAAAATTCAATTTAATGGCAAGGAGGGTTTTTTTTTATATGACAAAGATGAATGGTTTCATTGACCATTAAGAAAGCATCTTGGATGCTTCTGCTTTTTAGAAAGGCAGATTGGTGTAGAGGGATGATTTCATCCATGAGAAGTTTGATCCTATTTGCTAATGTTTTTGCAATAATTTTGTAGGAGGTGTTTATAAGACTGATGGGACGAAAGTGTGAAATAAGTTCAGGTTTACTATTTTTTTATCAATGTAATGAATGTTTTATTTATGTATTTAATAATGTTATGAGGGTTTGAACTTGCTTGGAAGGCAAAAAGAAAGGCAAGGAAGTCATGTTTATAATGATTCCAGTTTGCCAAGTAGAATTCTGCATTTAGGCCATCTGGTCCAGGCAATTTATTTTTTCCTAGGTCAGAGATAGCAGATTGTAATTCCTCAAGAGTGAAAGGTTTAATGAGGTCATGAGGATTTTTTATTTTATTTGCACAAAAAGAAAGCCAAAGCAAGTTGTTTAGGCCAGATGGGTTATGATTATTGTTGTAGATTTTTTTAAAATGGTTTTTTATATGGGTTATGATGGATTGTTTATGGGAAGAGAGTCTTCCATTTATCATAAGGTGAGTTATGGTATTATTTCTAAAATTTTGGTTGCAGATTTTATGAAAAAATTTAGTATTTTTTTCACCTTCTTTTGCCCATGTAATTTTGGCCCTTTGTCTCCATTTAGTATCGATTTTATTATTTATGTGTTCTAGATCAGCTTTAATGGAGAGGATCAAGGCTGGATCAGTTGAAGGGTCTTTTTCAACATGTAGAAGTTGGTCTTCGAGGTCTTTCTGAGATTCAGTTAAGGTTGAGGGGTTTTGAAGCATCCATTTTTTTATATGATTTTTGATGAGTTTTGTATTATTTAAAATGTGGAGACCTATATTTGTTGATTGAGAGTTAGCTAGAGTCCAGTTATCAAGACAAGATTTGGAAAAGTCTTTGTTGAGAAGCCAGTTGTTTTCAAATCTAAATGGACATGATCCCCACGAGTTTGAGGCAGTTTCTAGGATTAGGGGAAAGTGGTCAGATATTGTGCGATGGGAGATATAAACAGACGAGAGTGGATGTTTGTCTTCCCAAAGGTTTGAACAGATGAAGTGATCGAGTCTGGCAAAGGACCGATTTCTAGACCACGTAAATAAGGCATTTGTGGGCATAAGATCAATGAGAGAATGGTTTTAAATCATCTGTTTAAATTTTTTGTCAGTAGCTGTCATGGAAGAGGGAGATGGATTTGTGTTACACCTATCAGATATCTAGGTAACCAAGTTAAAATCACCTCCAAGGAGCCAGGGTGTCTGGTGATAATTTGAGAAGAGACAGCGCAACTCATCGAGGAAGGATGTTTTGTCATATCCTGGTTCCCCATAAATATCAGTGAAGGACCAAAGGTAATCATATGCAAGATTTTTAAAATCAATTGTTATCGAGAAGTTTTGAATCGAGGAGTTTAGCAACTCAAGGATCTGATTATTATATCCCACAAGGATACCACCTTTAAAACCCTTGGGTGGAAGATGAATCCAGTTTGTGATTCTATTTCCACTGATGGTTTTGAGGGCGAAGGGGGTGAGAAAGGATTTTGTTTCTTGGATGGTGATTAAATCTATTTTGTTTTTATAAATGTGGGATCGTAAGTTTTTTCTTCTTTGTAAGTTTGCTGCTCCACAGATATTCCAAGAAGATATTTTCATGAGTAAGGAAAAAGAAAATAAAAAAAATGAGAAAATATAAAACAGATAGAAAGGAAATCTGTTAACAGCGTTTCTTTGACCAACCCATGAATGATTCTAAGTTATGTAACATGTACTGTGCGTCATCATTTTTATCAAAGCAAAAGCCAATCTTGTTAACAAATGATGTAAAACTTTTAGTGCTGGACCAAGAAGCAACATCATCTATTGTGATAGACTTATTTTTTATTTTATGTGATAGCGATGAAGATAGAGTTGACGCAGGAGAATCATAACTGATAGAGCAGGGAGAGGTGTTACCTCTTTTTGGCCTGTTAATGATGCAGGTTCCTTTGATGTTGGCTTGTTCAGGTTGCTGGATCTTATGCAAGTAGCTTGAGTTTGTCCTTTGCATAGGGCTCTCCTGCTCCAAACTCTACAGAGAGGTGTCCTTGTTTTGTAAAGATGAGTCTTGAAAACCAGTAGTTTTTTTTTCCTTGATTGGGGAGTGCCAACTTTCCTTCGTGGATGAAGTAGATTGGCATGAGTTTTTGCTAGGTTTGATATTTGAAGCAGGAAGGGAGGGGTCAGGAGATCTATTTCTTTTTTTGCTTTGTAGAGGATATGAACTTTCCGAGGGATTTGTAGGTTTCCTAATCCAGACTTGGCTTCTGGAAGGAGGAGCTCTGGCATGGGGGATAGGGTTTTTCCCTTTGTTTGGGCTAAACCATGAAGGAGGGTGAGATGAAAGTTCGGAGAAAGATGTGCTGTCAATAGTGGGGTGTTCAGCAGCAAGCTTCAGATGGTAGATTGATTCACCTATCCTAATATTGATAGAAGGAGGAAGTGAGATGGCAGCTTTGATGGAGAAAAGGCAATAGGCTTTGATGAATTGGGTGGGATGGAGCATCTCAGGACTGATGTATTGAAGAGTAGCTCCAATAGAATGAGTTATGCCTCTGAAGATTTCAAGCTCCCATAGATGTGGAGGAAGGTTTGAGATGGAAACCCAGTCGGAACCACCAGCAGGAGCTGGGAAGGAGCCAGTATCAGCTGACCATTTGGAGAGACGCGCCATGATAAAACTAGATCCACAAGGTATGGTAAGCATCTGGTTGAAGATATGGTTTATCTGTGTCCCTTCAGGAACGGTGTAAATGAGTTGGGTGGGTGAGAAAACTTTTGGTTTGAGGATGGTTTGGCCAGGGAGAAGAAGAGCTAAAGCTCTAGCAATATCGAGAACATTGATAGGATTATTGTCTAAGTTGTTTTCTATTGTAACAAGAATGCTTCTGAGGGAAAAAACCTTGAGTAGTCGCATAGAGTTTGCTGGGAGATCCATGGCGATCGCGTATTCAAGGTAGTCAGGTGTCTTCATGGTTGGGATGGAGGAAGTAAGGTTTACACTGTGGGCTTTGACAGAAGAGGTTTTAGCTGGAGGTATATATTGTTGTGTGTGATGCTTAGAAGGGATTTTAGGCGAGGGGTAGGGTTTTGAAATAGGAGGTTTCCAGGAGTTTGAGTTTACGAGACACATATTTGTTTTTTTTGCATGTTCGGGCGGGAGATTTGCTAGACATGCAAAGGAATTTTTGAATGGTAATGATTGAGAGGTGGTACAACATTTGTCCAGTAGTCGGAGGAAGATTGTTTTGGGACCACTGAACTATTTTGGAAAGGGGGGTTTTGCGTCGAACGAGAGTGCATGACAGATCGGTGGGGATATGGCTGTTGTGAAAACCTATTGGGTATGGGTCGGGCCAAACAGAACCTTTTTATGTGCCCAAGGCTTCCACAGTTGAAGCAAGTGCGTTGTGAGAAACACCTGGAAGAGGAGTGTCTATTACTGTGGCAGAGGGAGCAGGAAAGGGCACGAAAAGGTTTTTTGGGGGGGGACTGATTTCCAGATTTGGGTGGTGGGATTATGTTCTAGAGAGTCTTTTATAAGAATGGAAGACTTTTCTTGTCCCAGAATAGAAAAGGCAAGATTTAAATGATAAATGTCCTTAGGGATGATATCCCTAGGTAAAACAGACTTTGGACGGAGGGTCTTGTATAAGGACGATAGTTTTGGTCTATAATCATTTTCTTTAATAGATGGAGAGGGGAAAAGTTTATACCTTTCTGTGATGGAGCTCTGCTGTTGAACCATGGGAGATGTGATCTCATCTTCTTCATCTACTGATCCGGAGGAGATGGAGATGGGCCAAGATTTTGCGCCCCTAGGAGGTTGATGTTCTGTCCTAACGAAGAGTTGATCCACAGAGTTTGAGGATGAAGAACAGTCTTGATCGTGTCTTTTGTAGAGATAGGCGAGAGATGGAGGAGTTTCATGTATGAAATCGTGAACCCAAGCACGAAAGGTGCGATCTTCATAAGGTTGAATGAACATAGACCATTATGGTTGCAGATTTAGTTCCATGTGCATCTCTTTCCAACCTTCCGAGATGAGAAGGAAGGGGGTATTTTTACCCCAGGTTGCTTCCGAAGGGGTAGACCATGAAAGCGTAACCTGGAATGAGCGATGGCCTATGTTTATCATACAGATGCCTGGGGAGATGTCATATTTGTGGTAAATCCAAGCTCTAGGTAGCGGGATAGTTGTTGCGAAGGTTGGATCGGAGAGATGGATCTCTAGGAAGGGGAAGCGTGAGTTCATGTTGGGAGAGGAAGATGGGATTCTCGAGAGGTTGCTGGACTTTTGTGTTTTGTGCTTCTGGAGGGCACGGAAGAAAGATTTGATCTTGCCCGATTTATGCATGCATTGCGCTTTTATGCATGTGGCAAGGATGAGGGAACCCCCAGTTCTCATATTGATTGTCCGATAGTTTGGTGGAGCTTTTATTGCGGCTCACCTTAATGAGAGTTGAGTTGATGTGATCCTTGAATCCCACAAAAACTGGGGAAAGAGAAATGTGTCCGACAAAGAGAATGAAGATGGGTAATCAATGTGATGTTGCTTGCATGTTTCTAGGCCAAAATGGAGACATGAGGAATGGAGTAATCTGGGGCTTTCACAGAAATAAATTGAAAGCTATATCCGATCAGACTGAAGCGAAGGTGCTGGAAAAAAAATTGTTGTTGCAACAAAATTTTTTTTTACCGGCACAAGGGTTTACCAAGGGAACCCTTAGCCTACTGATGCGGTGGAACCCTTATCCTGCAAGATCGGAAGGAGAGCAGGAGGAGAGTTACCTAGGGAACATGGGTTTTGAAACCCTCAGCGGAATCCAAAGAGTTGATGATGGAACTTTTCTGCCGTTTTAACTAGGAAGAAGATATAAATGAACTCTTGAAGATGCTGAGACCCAAGCTCGTCGATGAGGTGTATCCCCGTCGATATGGGGGAGCGGCGAGAGGCGAGGGAAGATCACCTGAGAAGGGGCAACCGACCTGGGAGAAGACAGACCGACAGACGAATCCTAGAGAGAAGTTGGAGCTTTCTCCCTCTAACATACCGTTTTTTCTACATGGATCCTTATGATGTAAGTTTAATATGTTCCCTTGTTTTATAATTGAATATAGTCATGTTTTTATTCTGCTGCTACACTTTGGTTGTTTTGAATACCATATATAAGATTTGAAAATTTTACACCCACTCCAAGCATACCTTTGAAGTGTGTTTGGACTGGAGGTTATATTGTTCAAATTTTTAGTAGAGATGTGGTTTCACTTCTTTACAACTATGCTTGTCATGGAACTACAAAAGGTGGATGCCACATTTGTAAAAAATTTAGATTGTATTTGTGTATTATTACATGGTCCCTTTATTGGTAAATTTCTCCAAACTTATACTCAATATATTCTTTATTTTATTTTATGATGTTTGAATTATGTCTTGTTCAACATTTTGATGTAGTTGGGTGGGGGTTTTCATGCTATAACAAGGGTTGCATTTATTTTACAAGGGACTTGAAGAGATGTTTTACTTTGATAGGATGATGTTTTGTATATAATTTACATAATCACATCCTAAGTACTCATCATTAGTTTGAGATATATGTTTCTCTACTAGGGGCAAGGCTAATGTTCTCCCTATATAACTCATGTTCAATATTATATACTTCCAATTTTGTCTGATAATGTTTTTTATTCAAATGATATCAATTTTAAGAATCAAATAGATTTCTTATGGTATATGGAATGATTTAGTTAGTTGCAGCTAAACTTAAGCTAATGCGTCTCTAGTTATTTACGCTATCAATACAAAAATCCTTCATATGCTAGGATATATTGTACTAATTGATGTCAAACTACTTGGTTTTATAATGACTGTATGTTGGTGTATCTTTTCTAGCATGACACAAAATAACTATATGCTAGTGGTTATAATATCTATACCAACATCTTTTCAGTGCTGGTATATAAGTTGCACGTTGGTTATTGTTGGTATGTCTGCCCTAAGAGCCAATCATGAGATGATTGGTGGGATACATTAAGATTGATTTGATAAACATCAAAGGCAAGCTTCCAATTCTTTCTAGTTCAGTCATATGAGATAGTGATAGAATAGATTGAATGTCTAGAGAATGACAGTACTCAATGACGTATGCTTTCAGGTTGAGGACCTGAACAATGAGATCATACAGATGTTAAGAGTTTGTACATTCTTGTTATGTCCCTAGTCGGATGTAATTGTGGAAGGTAGATAGACAACAATGACACACAAGACTAGATTGTTGTGTTGGTTGATGAAAGAATCTCATTAGTCATGATATAGAGATATCAAACCAAACACATATGTACTTTTTAGAGAACAAGTGTACCAGAAAGACCCACGGTGAGGTTGACACATGAAACCATGACATGGTAGTCACAGTCAGTACTCACAGTGATGGTGGTGAGTGTGATTCTTAGACCTGAAATCACTACACTCAACACATGTCGTTGGGCAAACTTTGACATCATCAAACGCAGTCCTGAAACATGGGTTGTTATAAAGGTGATGATTGGGTGGCTTTGACACATGGGGCTTTTGAGGGGTGAGTGATAGATATGGGATTTGTCCCTCCTAAGGGAGTTTGATATCCAAGGCCACTTGATGAGTAGGATTGAAATAGGTGTGCGCACACATGTGTGAATTAGTATGTGATATTGATGTCATACATATCTCTTCCAATATACTTTGAGATCAAGAAAGTGAATGAACGTTGACAGGATGACTGTTCCATGCCTTGAGTTCATTCGGGATATCAGTGATAAAGGAATTATACATTCGCTGTAACACCATTCACGGATTGTAGGATTGAAAGTTGTTCTCCAACTTTCTACTTTCACTTGGGTAGCAATGATGTGTGACTAGGCACCACTCTTTTCTTGTGAAGTCATAAGTGTTATGGACTTTCACTGCCAACGTGAAATGGACCTGCAGGGTCACACACATAGGATTTAACCTGGAAGAGGGGTTTTGTCCACAAGAAATGTTTAGATTGATTACTAAAGGAGTTTAGTAGTTCAATTAAACACTCAGTCAATTGATAGCTCAATATCATAATGTTCAAGGTGTTGGACACATTGATTGGAGTATCAGATTGATTGAAATCGCAATTGACTGATTCTACACAACCTGTACTCCCAATCGATCGGTTCATGTGATGAACCAGTTGGCTGAGCTTGGTGAACCGGTTGGCTCAAGTGTTGAGCCGATCGGCTCAAGTCCAGGGTGAACCAATTGCTTCAAGTGTTGAAACGATCAATTCAACTGGTGCAACAAGTCCAGGGTGAACCGAATGCTTCAAGTGTTGAAACGATCAATTCAACTGGTGCAACCGAGCAACTTGGGAAAATAGGATTGGTGAGAATTTTCCTTTCGTTTCAATTGCCCAATTTGATTGGGAAATAGGATTGGTATTCGATACCAATTAGAAACAAAAGAAGGAAAGTCAATCGGGAACCGACCAGGACCACCAACCGACCAGTTCACTTGTGAACCAACCGGTTGAGGTGTCCCAACTGATCGGTTGAGGTGTCAACCGACTGGTTCAGGTCCCCAACCGACCGTTTCACTTGTGAAACGATCGGTTCAGGTTGTGAGTTGGTTGTTTTTGTGGAAAATCTCAAACCCTTCTACTCCTGCTTTTAGTCCCGCATTGCCCGGGATGGAGAACCCTGTCCCATGACCCTCCTATATATAGGGGTATTGGAGGCTTCTCCAAGTACAACTCAGTGCAACCAGTTGCTCTGCAAAGTTGTCCTTCTCTCTAGTTTTGGTAACCGAGAGAGAGCCTGAGCAAGTGCTACCCGCAAAGGGAGGTGCAGCAAGGGAAAGACAACTGTAGTTGCAACTGGAGGCAGGAGAGTGTGTTGGCGACTAGTACGACAACAGGAGGGTGCGACTCCTTCCAATTCCTTATGGAACAAGGAGATTGGAGTTCCAGGTGGTCCGTGTGGACCACTTCATAGGTGGGAGGTTTCTTCCGCTCAGGAGGACAACTGTCAATCCCGACAGTCCCGGTGAGAGGAGGAGTCGTGAGTCCCGGTGCGACCAGGAGCTGCACAGACACCGTCCAAGACCGGAAGTGAAGACCGTGCAAGGCGCGAGGTATTGTCGCCGAGCAAGCCTCAAGACAAGGTATGATTCCACAAACCCTCCTTTCCTATTATATAGATGTTGACGCATTTCTTTGTTCCGGGTTTGGGGGAGAAATTTTTTTTTCCGCTACCTTCTCTGCCTCCCCTAAAACCCAACAGTGGTATCAGAGCCACGCCAACTGCTTCTATATTTTAGGAATATCGATATGATCAATTTTGGTTTGTCGCATTTATTTATTGCATACGATGTGAATAATATTGGCTTTATGCATGTCCAATCCTAAATCCACAAATCCCAATTACATATATGATATGTATTATTAATGCACTCGATACGCGTCGCCCTTAAACGAGTTTTGTGGTGGATGTATAGCGTGGTTATGGCCAATAAACCCTATCTGTGTATGGTTGTTTGTGGTTTCTTACATCTAGGTCTGCGCACCGATCTTCCCTCTCCTATTCCTGATGTAACTCGAAATAATTCGAGATTCTTTCCTACCTTTTCTCCCCCCGAATGTAACTCGGGGTTTCCCTTTTAAGCAATGTAAAATTAGGATAGATTTTATTTCCTGTTATGTCAAAGAACGGAGAACATCGAGACGACAACTGATATGATTAGTTCAAGGAGTGAACCGATCGGTTGATGACCGGTTCGAGGAGAGAGACGAGCGGATGGAGGCCATGACGAGATGCACGATGACTTGGTGAACCGATCGGTTGGAGGAGCCAACCAATCAGCTGGTGGCACCCAGACGACCAGACCAGAATGAGCAAGTCAATCATGTGATGAGTTGATCTACTCCAAAGGCAAAGCACAAAGTTCATCTTGTACAGGTTGCATGTGATGTAGACCTAGACGACCATGATTCCTCTTAGCTCGAGGAATCACATTAGGATGGCCATAATCATCGCTTTTATCATTTGTGCATGTTTTCTGTGGGATATAGCATGTATATGATATGTACTATGTATTGTAGTGATTGGATATGTATATGTATATAAAAACCAAATCCCTCATTAAAATATTAAGTTTTAGATGCCTTCCAAATGCGACACACATGAAAAGCTTGATCGACCAAGTGTAGGCACGCCCTATCATGGTGCACCGTCTATCTCGTGGAAGCGTGAAGGATGAATGTGTGGGTCTTCCCTAGCAGGGTGCATATTCATTGTGTTTGCTTTGGGTTGGACTTAACAAGGTGATCTAGATGGGATCTAGTACCTTGAGGCATGGAGATGATCATGGCAAGGAGTTGCATATGACATCTTATCAAGAGTTGCATATGATGCAATTGGCAAAAGTTGCCTACCTGAGAGATCTATGTTGTGGGTGACAGCCCTAGCTGGTCCATGGCTTAGAGGATTTCAGGATCTTTCCCACTAGAAGGTTGTACGCTACAATCTTCCAAATTGATGGTGAGGGCTATCAATTTGAAGTAAAATAGTGGGAGCGATAATTAATTAAAGGCCTAATTTTATCGTCACTTTTCAAATCAATCAAATAAGTCAAAAATGAGTTTTTGGACTAAAATTGCATATTTCCTTTTGTAGTACAAATGACAACAAACAACAATCACTTCTCTTTGAGATCGGTCCTTGAAAAGGAAAGACTAAATGGGACAAACTTCTACGACTGGTATAGGACGGTGAGAATTGTTCTCACTCAAGAGCGAAAGCTCTATGTCCTGGATACTCCAATTCCAGAGGAACCGGCTCCTAATGCACCAAAGACAGAAAGGGATGCTTACAAGAAGCATTCTGATGATGCCATTGATGCAAAGTGCTTGATGTTGTGCTCCATGAACCATGAGTTGCAGAGACAACATGAGAATATGGGTGTCATTGAGATGATTCAGCATCTCAGGAACCTGTATGAAGATCAGGCACGACAAGAGAGATATGATGTCTCAAGGGCACTGTTCAAGTGCGTCATGACAGAAGGAGATCCAGTTGGTCCTCACACACTCAAGATGATTGGGTATGTAGAGAACCTACAAAGACTAGGATTTCCACTGAGCTAAGAGTTGGCTACTGACCTGATACTACAATCGTTGCCAGAATCTTACAGTCAGTTTGTGATGAACTACAACATGAACAACTTTGATAGGCCACTGTCAGAGTTGTTGGGCATGTTGAGGACAGTCGAGACACAGATGAAGAAGGACAAGCCTAAGTTTGTGATGGTGAGCACGAGCAAGAAAGGCAAGTCCAAGCGCAAGGGCAAGGGCAAAGCTAAGAAAGGTTCTGATGCTAGCCAGGAGTCCAAGTCATCTTCAGCTCTCAAGGCCAAGGGAGGCGTGACCAAGAAAGGCAATTGCCACCATTGTCAAAATCCAGGACATTGGAGAAGGAATTGTCCTCTCTATCTGGAAGAACAAAAGAAGAAGGAGGCAACAGACGTTTCTACTTAAAGGTGTCATGAAAGTAAACTTGTAACACTTTTTGAGGTATATGATACCAAGATGTAAAGTGTAAAGCACTCATAACTGGGGCAAGTGTTGCCGCCATAGATAGGAGTACTTTAGTTTATTTTCAGCCTATAAGGCATGTAATACAGTTGAGAACTGCTATTTCATATAGTGCCAATAGATAGAAACAGTTTATTTTGCATATTGTGTGACAATGATGGCAATTAATAAAGTTGATGTTTCAATCTTAAAGATATGATCTTTGTGGAAATGCCTTGTTTATCTTGTGGTATTTGATATGCATAAGATAAAATGATACCTAAAAGTTATAGATAACTCAAACAATCAAATTAGCATAAATCATAAGGAATTCATTTCTAGTTTCCATGTGATGGATAAATCTAGACTCTTTTGGTTAGAAAACCAGTAAGAGACATGAATCTCTTGTACATGATTAATCAATCTTCACTAAAGGTAGTCGGAGAATGATTATCCTATTAGGTATGATACATGTGATGTATTTACATACCTATTGGAACAAATGCTAATACTTCAAATGGTGTTTAGAGAAATACCAATATGAATATCTTGAAGTGTTCAAGATTATCATAGATGAAGTGCAAATTTGGTAAAGTGTTAATTCTTGATGAGATCAATGAATGAAATACTTGGACCAAATGTTTGAGATCCTTATGAGTGATTATGATAGTGTATCATAGTGAACTCATGATTAAGGCATGGTGATGACTAAATCAAGAAGGAATCATACTCTAAGGAGTTAGAGAATGATTATCAAATAACTGAATTATTCTTAATAAAAGAATACCCCTCACTAATAAAAGAAATTAAGAATCACAAGGGTTGTGAGTTCTTATATCTTTAACAGATACAACTCAATTATCTATGTGATAAGTTGTTCATGTGATGAGTCAACTATCTAGATGAATATGAGGAATCGAATTCTGAATTATGGTCTATGACCATTACATCTTAAATGATATTCATGCGAACCATAAGGTATGACCTTGATGGTAGCACTCATTGGATGAAATCCATAAGTGCAAATGAGTCTTAAGTGTTAAGACACATGGATAACATTTTGAGAAGGATGATGCTTGTTGATTGCAACTTAATGACTAAGACATTTAGCATATGGATACTAAAACCGCATTCCTATGAGGAATAAAACAAGGATGTGTACGTGACACAACCTATAAGATTTATGAATCCACTAATGCAAATGAAGTCTGTAAGTTACAATGGACTAATCAATGTGATTGATTGAGTACAAGCAACTCAGAATTGGATCTTTACTTTGATGATATAGTCAAAGGGTTTGACTGATATGTCAAAGATAAAGAAGGGATCTATGATTTAGTGGGAGTGTGTTCACATTCCACATGTTGATGTGAAATGGAATTGTTCTAGAATGGAAATCCAAAGTTGGAAATTATCTTTAAGGAAGATATAGATGTTTCCTATGTGATAGGAATAGAGATCTATAGAGATAGTTCTCGAAAACCTCTTGACCTGAAAAGAGAAAGCATACATTGGAAATCTGTATTGAAGGGTTCAGTACTCACAAATTCAGTGGGAGAAAATTTGTCCATGTTACATGGAGTTAGTATCCAAAGGCCAAGTGTCCAATTCCTATGAAGAATGGGAACACTAAAAATAGATATGGATCTATCATGTATGTAATCATCCCATTATCTTGCATGTATGGACATGGCAAGAATAAAATGCATTCATCATCTTGTATGTAGGACATGACAATATGATGTGCTCATCCTAATAACTCGTATGTGGGACATGACGAGTGGATGTTTGTCTACTTCCAGTAAGGGTTACTGGAATACCATGAGAACTTGATAAGTACTTGAGAAGTGTTGGTTCTATGGAGATAAGGAAGAGTTCAATGTAAAGAGTTACATTGATGCGAACTTCTGAAAGGACAGAAAATTAATCACAAAATATATATAGGATATATAAAAGTGAAAGTTTGTTGATAATTGGAAGTGTTCCAATAAAGCCGTTTAAAAGGAAATGCTGAGTATCTATGTGTTAGAAAACAACAGTGGATACTATATGGATCTGGAAGTTCATGAGATGAACTTATATTCTTCTCATTGATGACAAGTATGGAATCCTTGATCATGTAATGTGGCTAAAGGTTAGCAAAGGAATACTAGATCGCATATTACGGCACCTCCATCTCATACATGTGACGTACATCGAAGAGATGAGAGACATGCAATTTATACTGACTTTGGCAAGGTGTTGCCATAACTCACTATGTTGGCACTAAGAGTACAGTAACATGTGGGACATGTTTGAAGATCACTATGAATATGATTCAAGTGTGATTGGCTCGCAGTGCAAGTGGGAGTCTATTGGTATGTATGCCCAGAGAGCCAATCATGAGATGATTGGTGGGATACATTAAGATTGATTTGATAAACATCAAAGGCAAGGTTCCAATTCTTTCTGGTTCAGTCATATGAGATAGTGATAGAATAGATTGAATGTCTAGAGAATGATAGTACTCAATGACGTATGCTTTCAGGTTGAGGACCTGAACGATGAGATCATACGGATGTTAAGAGTTTGTACATTCTTGTTATGTCCCTAGTCGGATGTCATTGTGGAAGGTAGATAGACAACAATGACACACAAGACTAGATTGTGGTGTTGGTTGATGACAGAATCTCATTAGTCGTGATATAGAGATATCAAACCAAACACATAGGTACTTGTTAGAGAATAAGTTTACCGGACAAACCCACCGTGAGGTTGACACATGGAACCATGACATGGTAGTCACAGTTAGTACTCACAGTGATGGTGGTGAGTGTGATTCTTAGTCCTGAAATCACTACACTCAACACATGTCGTTGGGCACACTTTGACATCATCAAACACAGTCCTGAAACATGGGTTGTTATAAAGGTGATGATTGGGTGGCTTTGACACATGGGGCTTTTGTGGGGTGAGTGATAGATATAGGATTTGTCCCTCCTAAGGGAGTTTGATATCCAAGGCCACTTGATGAGTAGGATTGAAATAGGCGTGCGCACGCATGTGTGAATCAGTATGTGATATTGATGTCATACATATCTCTTCCAATCTACTCTGAGATCAAGAAAGTGAATGAACGTTGACAGGATGACTGTTCCATGCCTTGAGTTCATTCGGGATATCAGTGACAAAGGAATTATACATTCGTTGTAACACCATTCACAGATTTTAGGATTGAAAGTTGTTCTCCATCTTTCTACTTTCACTTAGGTAGCAATGATGTGTGACTAGGCACCGCTCTTTGCTTGTGAAGTCATAAGTGTTATGGACTTTCACTGCCAACGTGAAATGGACCTGCAGGGTCACACACATAGGATTTAACCTGGAAGAGGAATTTTGTCCACAAGCAATGTTTAGATTGATTACTAAAGGAGTTTAGTAGTTCAATTAAACACTCAGTCAATTGATAGCTCAATATCATAATGTTCAAGGTGTTGGACACATTGATTGGAGTATCAGATTGATTGAAATCGCAATTGACTGATTCTGCACAACCTGTACTCCCAACCGATCGGTTCATGTGATGAACCGGTCGACTGAGCTTGGTGAACCGGTCGGCTCAAGTGTTGAGCCGATCGGCTCAAGTCCAGGGTGAATCGATTGCTTCAAGTGTTGAAACGATCAATTCAACTGGTGCAACCGAGCAACTTGGGAAAATAGGATTGGTGAGAATTTTCATTTCATTTCAATTGCCCAATTTGATTGGGAAATAGGATTGGTATTCGATACCAATTAGAAACAAAAGAAGGAAAGTCAACCGGGAACCGACCAGGACCACCAACCAATCGGTTCACTTGTGAACCGACCGGTTGAGGTGTCCCAACCGATCGGCTGAGGTGTCAACCGACCGGTTCAGGTCCTCAACCAACCATTTCACTTGTGAAATGATCGTTTCAGGTTGCGAGTTGGTTGTTTTTGTGGAAAATCTCAAACCCTTCTACTCCTGCTATTAGTCCCGCATTGTCTGGGATGGAGAACCTTGTCCCATGACCCTCCTATATATAGGGGTATTGGGGGCTTCTCCAAGTACAACTCAGTGCAACCAGTTGCTCTGCAAAGTTGTCCTTCTCTCTGGTTTTGGTAACCGAGAGAGAGCCCGAGAAAGTGCTACCCGCAAAGGGAGGTGCAGCAAGGGAAAGACAACTGCAGTTGCAACTGGAGGCAGGAGAGTGTGTTGGTGACTAGTACGTCAACAGGAGGGTGCGACTCCTTCCAATTCCTTGTGGGACAAGGAGATTGGAGTTCCAGGTGGTCCGTGTGGACTACTTTAGAGGCGGGAGGTTTCTGCCGCTCAGGAGGACAACTGTCAATCCCGACAGTCCCGGTGAGAGGAGGAGTCGTGAGTCCCGGTGCGACCAGGAGCTGCACAGACACCGTCTAAGACCGGAAGTGAAGACCGTGCAAGGCGCGAGGTATTGTCGTCGAGCAAGCCTCGGGACAAGGTATGATTCTACAAACCATCCTTTCCTATTATATAGACATTGACGCATTTCCTTGTTTCGAGTTTGGGGGAGAAATTTTTTTGTTTCCGATGCCTTCTCTGTCTCCCCTAAAACCCAATAGTTATTTGGGCACCAATCCTACATATTCCAACGACAATGAAAGTTGTTTTGGTACCTTATAGTGTTGCCTTACATGGCATAACGACTAATGAGAGATAATAAGTAATACTTATATGAACAACTACATGTACTGGCATAGTTTCAAAAATGTTGTTAAAACTCTTTTTCGTCATCAGTATAAGAAACATTTTTTTTTGCTGGTATAGCCTATACCAACATTTTAGGCCTATAGCAGCATTTATTGGCCTATTGGTATAAAACCATATTGTTTTAATGATGGTTTGATTACCTAATATGAATCATTATGTGTTGAGCCCCACTTTTCACAAATGTTCCTAATAGCCCCTAAGCGTTGGATCTGGTAAGGAAATCAAATATAAGTCCAATTAGGACAACATGAGGATAAATAAAGATATCCTTAATATTAATGTGTTTCTTCTTAATATAAGTAAGAATATTAGTATAACAAGGTGAATGAAGTCTGTTAAGGTTCTATGTGGTGATTAGGGTTTCAAAAAGGCACACCCTCATTGCCCATCCACACCATAGATAAAATAAACCCTAAAACCTAAGATCCTTTCTTAACCTCAAAATCCTGGAGTAGGACTTTTTATAGGTTATTAACAACTTAGTGTTGATTATTGATTTTAATATTGAATTTGGTATGGACATATTTCTTGAGTAGATTGGACATCATCCACCCTCTGTATAACACATATCTTGTTTTATCGGCAATCTTAGAATTAAAGATAACACTAGTGCTAGTTGTGTGTTCATTAATATCTTACATTATTAGCTGGTTGATTTATATTTTATTTTTTCTTTAATATGTTCTTTTTTAGGTCAAAAATATGTGTTGTATATTGAGATTTGAGCTTATGTTAATACATACTATTACCCATGCATGTATGTAGGAGGAGCATTAAAGATACATGATAAAATAATTATAATTATTTATCATTTGATAATTTTATCAAAACTAATATTAAAACTTTAGAGAAAACAATTGTAAATCCAACTAAAAAAGAATGGATGAAATCATAGTTAAAATAAGATAGTTATATAATTTTTAGTAACATGTCTAGAACTATCACTGCTTTGCACTTCCATCAAGCACCAGAATAATGGCACCGGTTGATGACCACATAGACTGATGCCACACAGACTGATGATGCATACGTATGGCTAGGAAAACCGATGACCAAACCAGTGATGTAGATCAATGGCCACACAACTAATAATGCAAAATGATGGCCACACAGACTGATGACACAAACCAATGTAAATGAGAAACAACATCGCACTATAAAGTCAATCTCAAAAAACACCATAACATTCGATATACATAAAAAATTTAACAAGTTTGTTTCTTTGGATTGATATTTTAATTTTCCACTTGACTAAATACCTAAACCACATGTAATACGTAGTAGGGTGAAATTTTTAGAATGATCTCTTGAGGAATGTGAAGAACATGGTAAGAATGGAGGAAAACTAGCTAGATTGATCAAGGTAATCCTATGTAACACCTAAGTCCACCGCCCAACACTCTAGTAGAGTTTCATGAATGATGAATGGACCCACATACCACCACTGGACTAAGTTGTGTGATTTGTCCTCACTTGTGTACATCTCATGATCAAGTTTGGACATGTCATCCTGAATGACCTAAATTACATGTCCAAAAGGAGTGGATTTAGAGTAGTCGGACTTTTAAAGAGATAACCCGACTCTCAGGCCCCCACAACGATAAATGAGGTTTGACGTAGCGATTAGGGTCAAACACAGGGACAAGGTTGGCAGTGTTAAGCTCACAGAATCTAACGCTCTTATACTCCAGATGAAGATGGTCTATTAAAGAGGTGTCTCCTAAGGAATGATGGCACTCAAACCAAGATAGGTCAAGAAAACCAAAGTAACAAAAAAAACAAAAATAAGACGAAACAAGTATATGGAAGGAAACTCGGATTGGGTTTCACCTACTAAGACTACTCTCCAACATGCAACATCATCTCTCTCTCTCTTGTATACTCTCATTAAGACTACAAACAACCATCAAAAGCATCTTTTCCACTCTCTCTCGAGATGAGGATAGATCTAAGTCTAATGGTGGCCTCTCTCTCAATATGACCACATGTAAACTACGTAG
The DNA here is from genome assembly GCA_963693085.1 of Alisma plantago-aquatica. Lineage (NCBI taxonomy): Eukaryota > Viridiplantae > Streptophyta > Magnoliopsida > Alismatales > Alismataceae > Alisma > Alisma plantago-aquatica. Next base: position 66,087,051 of record OY856412.1, read on the forward strand.
CATAACATATGATTTAAATATTTAGCATTCCAACACTCTCGTGCATTCGTACTACTCCATAACACATGATAAAAGCGATATTACTCTCTGGAGATATCAACTATCAAATATCACAAGATGGTAGCTAAGCATACAAGTGAAACATTAAAACAGGTGTATGGAGATAATCTTGACAAGAGTGTACACACACACACACACACACACACACACACACATATATATATATATATATATATATATATATATATTCAACAAAGAGAGACAATATACATGTTGGGAGAGCCTTAGTGGCTACTCCCAACCCAAGTTAAGGTGCTTATCCGCTCATTCTTGCGAACAACATAACGACATTACAGAGAGATGGATACATGAGGTCCCACGAAGAGAGGAGGGAAGTATGGTGAAATGGAATTATATATCTAGAGAGAGAAGAGATGTGATATGACACAGTACTTCTTTAGATCTGGATCTAACACGTCAATGGCACAGACGATCTTCTTCTCTCTCGAAGGAGTCTTCAGTCTTGTCTTCTCTCTCCTCAACTTCTGCCTTTGGAGATCCAAGATTGGTGGATGGGATGGAATGGAATGAGTCTGGGCAGCAGCAACACTTCGTGGTCCTCGGGATCCGATCTATGATCTGATAATTTGACAAGATGAGTGGGTGGCCTATTTATAGGCACATTCCATCGACTTAAACCTATATCAGATCGCAGTCTGGGTTGGGGGAGGTGTGAGACCGCGATCGCGGTTTGCTCTTTATTCCTTCATTCATCGTGGTCAAACTGAGTCACTGTCTGGAAATGATCGTGGTCGAGGTCGATTTGTGTGTTGCGTTGGAGAGGTCGAGGTTGGGGCCTTCTCACTCAATCATGGCCTACAAGGATCGTGAGCTTAGCAATGACCACTGCCTCCACACTGGTCACGGTTCGGCTTGATCGCAATCTATAGGGATCGCAACTCCATATGGATCATGGCCATCTTTGAGTCGCAATCGAACTTGGTGTCCACAGACTCCAAATACACCACGGTCCCTGGTTTGATTGGTGCCTTTGTATTGATCATGACCTTCGTTGTGGTCGTGGTTCAGCAATGATCGCGGCTTCAGTATGGCCATGGTCTGACTTCAATGCATGATGACCTCGATCTTAAAGAGGCTCAGAGACCTCAACTACATTTGTTGAATGAGTGGTTCGCGCTCGAGGTAACGACCACGACTTGGGCTGTAAATGTACCTGAAATCATGTAAGTGAGGTTTTAGTAAAAAAGATGGTAAAATTTTGGGGAAAACTAATAAAAGATATACTAAAAGATGTATGAAATATATACAAAAAAAATGTAAAATAAAGTGTTATCAACTCCCCCAAACTTAGAATCAAGCATGTCCTCAGGCTAAGTGTAGGTTCAAGAAATCAGAGAGAGAAAGAGCAAACTCATGTGACAAAATTATAGAATATAACATGACTGAAATATTTCATTCTTGCATCAAGACTGTTGTGGTATATTTTCTAGCCTTTAGGTCTGATCCCTCCCTCTGAACTAAAGTTGCATAACTTCATTTTATTGCCATTGCCTTCAATTTGTAAAAGGTTCCTCCTTCTCAACTTATCACCCCTTCCCTTAGACAATAACCATACTAATACAAGATCTTTTTCAAGGGGTATATTTCACACCGTTTCTTTATTTTCAGTTGGCCCTATGCTAATGTGTTAGGGTAGGCATAAGGCTTCAAGTGTTTTCCTCTTCCCTTTGAACTCCTCACCCACAACTATCGTAAGGACAGTGTTGCCCTTTTTGGGCTTCTGACTTTAAGTCAGGTGGTTTTGTGAGTTTTCATTCAGGATTGGAGGTGTTTAAGCTTGGATTCAGGATTCCACTTACTGGCATGGCATATCTGCATTCATGAGTGCAGCAATACACCGGCCATGTGGAAACTTTTAGCATCTTTTTGGGCACAACTCTCATTATTTTTTCATTTCTTTTTGGATTTTTACATCTCATTTCAGGCTTGGGTGCGAGGGATTTTTAAGTGGTCTTCTGGGTGGCCAAACCTCTTTTTAGATAAGCTTTGAAAAGGGCAGTTGTTTCCCTCTCTACGGAGATAAGGAATTCCTGGTCAAAAGCATCAGGTGATGGTGGTTGGTTAGGAGTATGGCTAGGTGAAGTTCTCTAGTCTCTGAGGGTTTCATGAGTTAAGGTTGTCACACATACAATGTTTTATTGCAAGAATGAGATAGAGCAGTATTGCTATGTTTCTTGTTTTACTCATATATATACATAGTTTGCTTATTTATTTCTCTATAGGAGGGCGAAAGTACTATGATTTTGAAGATTTAGCAGGAGAGGAGGCTAGATTCTGAGTTCACAAGGTAGCTTTTGCAAAAAAATTGAATTTTTTTAAGAATTTTAGAGAGGTAAAATGATGGTAAATGTACCTCTCTAGCCCGTTTATGACCCCTCCCCCAAACTTATCCTACACCATGTCCCGGGGAATCAAAATTTGAGTGAGACGTATAAACGAGCTTTCTTTATACATTCTTGTTGTTGGTGGAGGCCCACTTGGACTCGAGAAGCATGCTTGTGTATACTCCTTGTAGTGTGTGGTACTATTAGTTCTGCATGCCCTCCACTTTGACGTCTATACTGGCTAGGGTTACCATCTAGGCTAGATAGAAGAAGCCACAGTCATTTGATAGGGGCACCTACTGAGCGCTCCTATGGAAGAACTGCATTTTTTTGAAGTCTTTGCCTGTCGTATGCTTGTACCCTTTGCCATGGATTTTTATCATATCAACAATCGCCTCAGCGCATGTGTTGGCCTTTTCTTCTGTTGGAGTCTTTGTGGTCGTCATGTTAGTCTTTTTATTAAGTCTAAAGGCTGCATCTGAACTGTTGTAGAGGATTATAGTCCTTTTAACGATATTGACAACCAATAGAGTCCAATGATTGTCGTGAAGAATCGGCAGAAAGATGTAGCCTGGAAGGGATGTCGCTAGGCATTGTTTTAGGCGCTCCTTTTCGCCTGATGTTTTGTCTTTCAAGATGTTATCTACTAGTAGGAAGTACGCCATGTGAGAATTCAGCATGTTGTCGCCTAGTAGCGCCTGGTAAGCTGACATTGTGCTTACTGAAAGATATCCTCCTATTTTCAACGTTTCTCGTAGGTCATCTCTTAGCACACAAATTCCATCTCCCTCGAAGATGAACTCTCCTGGAAAATCATCTTCTTTCAAGGACCTCATAATTATATTTAGTTCTTCTAAAGACAGGCTAAGGCAGCTCCATCTGTCAAAGTCCTTGAAAGAAGGTGTAACTTCTCATGCCGGTCTATCTAGTTTTACATCAACTGGGTCTTCTTCTTCAACCTCACCCTCCTCAGGTTGTTCCTTTGAAGGCTATTCTTCTATAATTTCTACTACCATAGGCTACTTAGGTTCGTCATCTAATGTGTGCTTTACAGCTTCTCTAGTGCCTTGACTCCAACCTTCTTTCCAAGACGCATCCCTAGCTGGCTCTGTTGGATCAACCCATATGGTGTTCAGTTGTTCCCCCGGGCCACCTTTTCAAGAAGAGTGATATCTTTCTGAAGACTCTGGGGTATAACTTCTAAAGGCATTGTCGGGTCACTGAATAAGCGACGATCGTAGCTGACCTCCATGGCATGAACACCCCATAGTCCATTCAGGTCTCCATTTTCTAAATCTTCTAGGGGGGATGCCCTTGTTGATGGATTCCATCATTCTTAGCATTATGAAGGCGCATTCCCCTGAACCAACCTCTTCTTGAGGGACTTTCTTATTGATGGAGAAGAACTTCCAGAATCCCTAAAATTTTTCATCTACATCTTTGATTACTCGTTGCAGACATAGTGGTATCTTCAAGGAATATTTGGCATCTTTCCTTTTGTAAATGAGTGAGGTGTTGTCTATTTCAGCTGTGCAGTAGTTGAGCACCGTCATCTTTCGCTCGTACTGGTCCATGACTATTAATTCCCAATATTTTACATTCCTTATGGGCAACACTACATATCTTGTTTCCTTTCTTCAAACTGCTACCTTTAGTTTGGCGACATCTGCTGCATTGTAGTCTTCTTTATATAGGAGGCTAGCTTGATGTGTTGTTCTGTTGAAGACTGGATGCGGCTTGTCTGGGTGTAGAAATTCTTCAAGGAGGATAACGTAGAGTACCTTAAACAACCTTTTTTGTACTCACACCTTTTTCAGGAAGATCCCACAAAAATGATCTCTAGTTACACGTCTACCCTTATTATTATATAGTATGTCTGACCCAGGTAGATCGTCGCTGAGGATGTCTGCCAAGATGTTGATGACTCTGCACATAATCTGTGATACTGCAGACTTATCCATCTCCTTCATTTTGCATGGAAGGGGAGGAGCTACTCTAAGTGTTTCTATTCTAGCTGGCGCACTCCACTCCCTAGTGGGCTCATTCGCAAAGAAGGTTGATAGCCCGCCATCCTGGTCGTCTGATGTTCCTTTGTGTCTCGAAGGTGTCAGAGTTTTGTTAATTATTGACATAGTTGTGGCCACCTGTTCAACTTCTTTGACTGATGGTTGTGTTGTGACCACTTGGTTTGCTACTTCGGAGGATGCTTCTATAGCTACGTTGTCTCTAATATTGCTTTCCTTAGAAGTTTGGCCCAATTTGGCGGCCGCTAGCATCGCTAGAGTTGCCTCCATATTTCCATCATAGAGGTAGTCGTTATGCTTATTGTGCCTTTGGAATAGGAGGAACTCATTGCTCTCTTTGAGACTGATGCTCATCTCATCTAGTATCTTATCGAGCTCTATGACCCCTGTCGCGCTATAGTCTGACATCAATGCGATGCCATCTTCTCGATGAGCTATAGCTTGTTGTTCTTCTAACGTCGGCTTGCTTGTAGGCAGGTTCGTCTGCTATTCTATGACTGTACCACTGCCTTTGTCAGTTTCTTCCTTCCCTTCTTCAGGGCTGCTATTGAGATCGTGTTCCCTTGACAACGTTGTGGTTTTCGTTGCGTGTTTGTCGCTATGGGGGATTGATTGTTGTTGGGGCTCATCTTTCTTTTGGTCAACTGCCAGTGTTGTCTTCACATTGGCACTCTCTTCTTTCAGTGCTTTTTCCCCCATTCTTGTCCCTCCTGCGTTGTCTTCATCATTGTCGTCGTGGCTGGAGGGGCTCGATGAGGAGTGCGTTGGGATTGCTGAGTGCTTTGCCTTCTTTTTCTTCCACCGGTTCTTGATTTCTTTGCATTCCTTTTTGAGATCCCAGCGGTCCTCTTCGAGGCATTGACATTCTTCCTCGAGGCTGGACATCGCTGCATCGTAGCCAAGATGCATATGCTCATTGTCAGATCGGATGGTGTGCCTCTCCTTCTTCAAGTACTCCATTTTGCCTTTCATTTCCTTCAACACTCCCATCATCATCAATCGATTGCTTAAAGCTTCTTGGATGAGGTCAGGGAGTGCTCGAGTTCTTTCATCAAGGACGTGCACCTACGTTGTTAGCGTAGATAAATAAGAAGAAATATTTGTATTTATCATAGTGGTTTGATGGATGTGTTCCCATATGGCATCAAACCTTTTACCTAATACACCCCCGAAGGAGGGTGTATGATGTTGTTGTTGGTGCAGCTAGTGCTCCATGTGTGTTGTTGACATGCTTGGCATGGTTGGTTGCAGAGGCGGTGGTGGTGGACCTTGTTCTTTCTCCTTTTACTTGTCCTGCAGGTCCATGTTGGCTCCACAGACTTTTGGTTCTGGTACAGCTTCGGAGCCTTATCCTTCTAGCTCAGCCTCTGGTTCTACGTTGGGCTCAGGCTAGCCACTGTGGTTTCTTCTTTTTCCACCTCTGGCTCCACTGTAGATGCTTCCTCATGTGGCTCTACTGGGGTGTGTTCTTCATTTTCCACTGTTTCTTCTGGAGGGGAGCCGTGGAGGTTGGTGGTTCTACAACTTTTGTCCTTGTGGTTGGTGAAGTTGTTGTATCTAATGTCTTACTCTTCTTTTGCACTGCTAGTTTCTTTCATTGCTCTGTGCTCTTTTTCTCCTTTATTTCATCTTGGGCACTACTCTCCCCGACTGTATTTGTTGGTTTAGTTTCGGCTCATAGTGCCCATGAGCACATCTTCTCAATGTCATCTTGGGTCGGCCGAAGTTTGTGGGCGTCATAAAATGCCATCTCTGGAAGGGGAGGAGCCTCTTCAAGCCACTCTACTTGAAATACAATTTGTCCCCCTTCTGTTCCAGAATTCTCGTGTTGACGAGGGACTTGATATCTATTCTCAGTTGTCCCTCCATCTCCTTATACTTCAGGACCTCTCCTGCATCCATTAAGTATTCATCGATCTTTGTTATCTGACCGCCCATGCAGTATCCAGAATTCTTTTTTGCTTCCCCTACCGTAGATAAACATTTGATTAATATCTTTCTATTATTTACTGGCTTTCTGTTTATCATCAAACAAATTAGGAAGATCCCCCTTGCTTACTATTCCTGTCTCTGACCTCATGTAAATGGTGCAAGCTGTAATTTTTTGGATCGTGCAAATGAAGCACGAGGTGATCATGGAGGCCTTCAAATTCTTTGAGTTGTGTTCTTCTTCTCGAGTCAGCTCTTCCCAAAGCTGGTGGCTATTGTAGGTGACTGATTCCTTCTCACTTGGGGCGGCGGAGCATGCTTTTGCTTCTTCCTCTGTCTTCATAAATATCTTAGTTAGCATTGCCTCTGTGATCATGTAAGACTCACCTCCTAGCCTTACATGTAGTTTATAATCTCTACCGCCCTCTTTCCTTGTCTCACTACTTGTGGGGACTTTATTTAGCAATGACAAGAACTCTATAGTGAAATTCTTGTAGGACTTCACCTCGGATGTGCATAAGGTGCATAAATTTGCACCTTCTAGGAATTTGACTACCCTATCGTAGATTCCCATCTTCATGAAATCCTCTACGTCTAGGTACCTAGTTGGGCTGAAGTCCTTGTTTTGACACATCCAGTCATAGGTGGACCGGTGTCTAGGATTTCTCAGCATGAATGGGGGTTCTTAGTACTCTGCTTATGTCTCTCCTATGACTTCTTTCTCCTGGTTGTCCTTGTGTACCTCATGTTCCCTTGGTTTCTCAGTAACTAATGGTTTTGCCTTCTTGCTGCCCTTGGTTTCCTTAGGTGCATCTTTCCTTTTCTTCCCCTGTACTTGGGTCTCTGATTCTCCTAGTTGAAACTTGGAGGTCTCTATTTTCTTAGTTTGTTCTGTTTCTTGTGGAAAGTCCTCCAGTGACAGGTAACCCAGGATTCTTTGGTACCGTTCAAGTTATGATGCAATTCAACCCGTTTGGCCACTGGCAGGGAGGTGTTCTTCTTTAGTGTTACTGTCAGGATTTCCACTATCTTCTCTGCTTCCCTCAAGGATGTTGCCTACCTGTAAATGGAGTCGCTAGTCACTAGAGAAGACATTCTATAGAGTTTTCATAATGAATTAATTTATAATTGATTTAATAGTGATTAATCTTCTTGCAATTATCTAGGGAAATTAAGTTCAAGTATGTATATAGGGACCACGACCCACAGTCTTGTTAGTGATTTAAGAGACCCCGCAGTCGCAGTCTCTATAGGAGGTCGCGGTCGCAGCGAATTGAGAAGGAGATTGTGGTCGCGATCTTATTCTGTGTATCGAGCAGGTCGCGGTCGAGGAGACCGTGACTTCAAGCAACGATCTCCAACACCACGACCCATGGTGTGAACTTGAAACTTAATGTGTTGAGTGAGTACTGAGATCAGGTTAAGATCGATGAACACACTGCGGTCACGATTGTAGTTGAAGCAGACCGCAACTTGTAGTCTACCTGGTCCAAACAATTTCACTTCCTTTCTTCGACTATCGATTGGTGGCGGAAGTTGATCGTTCTTGTTGTTAGACGCACTCATCAGTGGGCGGTTGTGTCAGTTATTGTATTTTTAGGTTTTTAATTATTGTTTTGCAAACGCCGCCTTAGGGTGGGTTGGATTTTTGGCTGGCGAGAACAACCGTCAGTGGTGCGATGTATGGCGGGCAATCCAGATGAATCAGAAAATGGATAGGGCATGAGGAGAAACCGGTATTGACACGACGACGATGGAGAGTCAAGGAAAAGGTGGAAAGAAGGGCAAAAAAAGGGTTTGTCTGTTACCTTGTTTGTCAAACGAGACGGCAAAATGGAGAAACTCATCGCGGCGGTGAGTCTGTTGCGGAAACGGATTATCAATCGTGGTTGAGCGATTCTTCATAGATTTAGGGTTTAGCTCGGGCTCCAGAAAGCAAGAAGCAAAAAGAGTTTGAGAAACTGGGGTTTTAGAATATATATAGTAGAATGACTGCGACCCATCGATCATAGGAAGAGTGACCATAACCGTGATGTGCTAAAAGCATGGTCGCGATCCGCAGTATCTTCTTCTAAGGGAAACATCATGTCACGGTCGAGGTCATCAAATGTCGGCACCATGGGTCATGATCTGTCAGAAGCAAGGATACACCACGGCTATGGTTTAGACCACGGTCAGAGGACTTGACCAAAATAAAGCTTGTTTCTTCAGTCCATTCAACTTTTTAAAGGGAAATAAATATGTACAAAACTTAAAAGGGGAAGGAAACTTAATCAAACTAAAAGGTAGAGAAAACAAAAGCTTTAAAGAAACAATAAAAACTTGGGTTGCCTCCCAAGAAGTGCTTGTTTTAAAGTCTTTAGATCGAGTTCATAATCATTCATTCCTTGGGTTTGTCAACTAGATGTGGCAACTCCTCACTCCTTTCCTCTGATGACTGATTTGGTTCCTACAAACTGATTTCATATCTTCATACAAAAGCTTCATCTTCATAAAATTTTTTTACTCTGTGGCCATTAACTTTGAAAGTTCTTATTTTCTCCCCTTGAATCTCCATCATTCCTGATGGCTATATCTTCACCACAGAAAAGGAGCCCTACCATCTTGTTCTGAGTTTTCTAGGAAAAAACATGATGCTTGAATTAAAGAGAAGCACTTTATCACCTTCACAGACATCTTTGTTCTTTAGGTGGGCATCATGCCACACCTTAGTCCTTTGTTTGTAAATCTTTGCATTCTGGTAAGCGTGCAATCTCAGCTCTTCAAGTTCTTACAGTTGTAAGAATCTTTTCTGGCCAGCTTTCTCTAGACCCATGTTCAAGAACTTGATCACCCAAAGGGCTTTATGCTTGAGCTTGAGTGGTAGATGGTAGGATTTTCCATTGATCAATCTATACAGTGTTGTTCCTATTGGTGTCTTGTAAGAAGTCCTATAAGCCGAGAGAGCGTCGTCTAGTTTCATAGACCAGTCTTTCCTAGTACGGCTGGCCGTCTTTTCTAAAATTTGTTTTATCTGCCTATTGGACACCTCCACTTGTCCCAAGGTTTGAGGATGATAGGGTGTAGCGACCTTGTTCCTCACCCCATACTTCTTTAATAGCGCCTCGAATTTTTTTTCTCCAAAGTGTGATCCTCCATCGCTTGTGACAGTGTGAGGCACTCCAAAGCATGGGAAAATGGTCTTCTCAAATAGCTTGATCACCGATTTAGAATCATAAGTCTGAGTTGCTACTTCCTCGACCCACATGGACACATAGTTAACTGCTACTAGGATGTACTGGTATCCTTTTGATGACGGGAAATGACCCATATAGTCAATTCCCCAAACATCAATGATCTCTACTTCTACCCATTCAGCCATAGGCATTTCACTTCTTTTACTGATATTTCCAGTGAGTTGGCATTCCTTACATGCCTTGACAAAAGATGTCGCATCCTTGAATAAGGTGGACCAGTAAAACCCAGATTCTTTCAAGATTGGAGTACTTTCACAGTAGTTCTCTCTCCACTGTGATGTCCTCCATAAGGTGAAGAGTGACATTCGTTCAAGATTGATAAAACTTCTTCCTCGGGTATATACCTTCGATACAAATTATCAGAATACCTTTTAAACTACAACGGATCATCCCAATAATAGTTCTTGATGTCAGAGAAAAGCTTTTTCTTCTAGTTGTACGTTATGTCAGGTGGAAGCTGGCTACAAGACAGATAGTTACAAATATCTGCAAACCATGGTAGTCTCTATTCCTCTGATTGAGCCATTAGCTTCATCAATGTAGTTATCATTGACCGACAATTGATTTTCCTCATCGAAAATGATTCTGGATAAGTGGTCAGCTACCACATATTCCTTTCCTTTCTTGTCTATTATTTTATGATCAAATTCCTATAACAGTAGAGCCCATCTTAGTAGTCTTGGCTTGGTATATTTCTTTTGCATGAGGTAACGTATAGTGCTGTGGTCAATATACACTTTCACTTTGGCCCCTATAAGGTATGACCGGAACTTATCAAACACAAAAATGATCTCCAACATTTCCTTCTCAGTGGTGGTATAGTTCACTTGGGCTTCGTCTAATGTGTGACTGGTGTAATAGATAACATGGTGCTTTTTGTCTTTCTTTTGTCCTAGGACAGCGCCTATGGCATAGTCACTAGCGTCACACGTTATCTCAAATGGAAGCTCCCAATATGGGGCTTGAAGGATAGGTGCAGAAGTGAAAGCCTTTTCAAGGTCTTGAAAGCTTTTAAGCATTTGTCATTGAATTCGAAAACTGCGTCCCTGATTAGCAAATTTGAAAGGGGCTTTAAGATTTTTGAAAATTCCTTGATGAACCTCCTGTAGTATCCAACATGGCCTAGAAAACTTCTTACCCTAGTCACTGACTTTGGTGGCTGGAGTTTAGAGATGGCTTCGATCTTTCTTAGATCCACATCGATGCCCTTCTTGGAAATTTTGTGTCCTAGGACAATACCGCTCTGAACCATAAAGTGGCACTTTTCCCAGTTTAGGACCAAGTGTTTCTCCTCACGTCTTTGTAGTACTAAGGATAAATTTCTTAGGCAGGAATCAAAGTCAGTCCCATATACTGAAAAGTCATCCATAAAAACCTCTACTAGATCCTCTAAGAAATCTAAAAACATAGAGATCATGCATCGTTGGAAAGTTGCTGGTGCATTGCATAGCCTGAAAGGCATTCTTCTAAAAGCATATGTTCCATAGATGCATGTAAATGTCATTTTCTCTTGATCATCAGGGTGGATCGGAACTTGATAAAATCCTGAATATCCGTCCACGAAATAGAAATAGTCATGGTGGGCAAATCTTTCCAAGACTTGGTCAATGAATGGTAGGGGAAAATGGTCTTTCTTCGTAGTTGAATTTAGTTTTCTGTCTATGCACATTCTCCATCCCGTAACAGTTATTGTGGCTACTTAGTCACCATTATCTTCTTTCACTACAGTCCTCCCTCCCTTCTTAGGAACTACATGAATGGGACTTACTCAATTGTTGTCGCTTATCAGGTATATAATCCCTACATCCTGTAGTTTCAATATCTCCTTCTTGACTACTTCTTTTAGCATCTGGTTCAATTTTCTTTGAGGTTGAATAGTGGCTTCACTGATTCTTCTAAATTTATACTGTGCATGCAAAGGGCTGGGTTAAGTCCCTTAATGTCTTCAATAGAGTATCTGATTGCCTTTTTGTGTTCCCTCAGCTCTTCCAGGAGTCTTTCCCACTGTTCCTTCGTTAGGTTTGCATTAACGATGACAGGATCTCTTGCTTCATTGTCCAGGAATTCGTATTTCAGTCCTTCAGGGAGTGGTTTGAATTCTGGCTTTGGATTGGGAGCCTCTTTCTCTTCACTTGACTGTTCCAAAGAAGCATATTTTACAGTCTCAATTACTTGTTCATCCTCACTGAGATCTTCTTCACCTTGGTTAAGATAATCCAAAATTTCAACCACTTCTAGGTCTTCCACCATAGGATCTGGGTTGTTCAGGGCCCTCATCAGGGGGGTCTACTATGGCCTTTTCCTCTTGAACCTCCTCACAGTATTGGTTATAGCTGTCCATGAAGTAGACTGATTCAAAAAGAGATGGTTCCTTCATGGATTCCTTCACCATGAAGTCTATGTGATCGTTTCCCACCCCAGAGTTATGATGCCTTTGGCAACATCTATCAAAGCTCTTCCAGTTGCCAAAAATGGATGTCCAAATATCATGGGACACTTCGGGTCCTCGACAGCGTCTATCACAACAATGTCGTAAGGGATGAAACATTGTCCCACACAGATAGGGAAATCTTCTACTATACCGACGGGTCTCTTGAACGTGTGATCTACCAATTCAATCCTCATATTTGTCTTGACCATGTTGGTCAGTCCCAACCTTTAAGGTAAACTTAGGGGCATGAGGCTAATGCTTGCTCCCAAGTCTACTAGACCCTTCCTTTCAAGGTTGTCCCCAATACAAAAAGGGATATTAAAAGCTCTGGGATCTTTCTTTTTAGTCAGAAATTCAACTTGTACAAAGGCACTAGACATGTTTGCCATTTGTACTGTTTCAACACGGTTTCCTCTCCTTCTCTTTGTGATGAGATCTTTGAAAAACTTTGCATACGTGGGCATTTCCAGTAAGACATATAGAAATGGAACATCTATGTGCAATTTCTTCACTACTTCCATAAATTGTTCATATCTTTTCTTTAGGTGTGACTTGATGAGTTTGTACGAGAATGGGACCCTTGGTGCATATGGATTTTTCTTTGTGAAGATTTCCTCAACAAGATCTAGATCCCTAACTCCTCCACTTTTCTTTTTTCTCTCCTCGACAGTCTTTCCCTTATCAACAGACTTCAAAGAAGTAACTTCTTTTTCAGGTTATGGTTCCTCATCTTTTTCCTCCTCATAGTCGTTCCTTGTTCCAAAATTGTTTAATGTCCCCCCAGATCGGAGGGTAGCCATTTTTGCAGTCTCTATATTTGATGGAATTTTTCCTGAGGGATTCTTTACTAACTCTACCAACTGTGCGAGCTGTTGGTCAATTTGGCATTGGTTGTCTGCATGTCTGCCATCTGAACTTGCATGGTTGTCAAGACGCCAGAATTAGCTAGAGCACTTTGGGCTAGTTGATCGTTCACTGTTGCTTGCCTCTTAGCAAAATTGAATATTTGGGCGACTAAATCTTATTGGTTGTTATCCTTTCCTTGTCCTGATCCTTGGCCTTGGCTCGGTCCTTGGCTCGGTCCTACTCCTTAATGATTTCTATTCTTGCCTTATCCTTAGTAGTTGTTCTTGTTGGTTTGATAGTTGTTTGTCTGAGTATACTAAGTTTTTCTGCTTCTCTTTTCAAAACCCAGCGGTGGTTTTTGTGAGTTTCTCAGTTGATGTGAATTCTCAGCCACATCCTTATTTCCGTAGCTGAAACCAAGGTGGCCTGGCCTCTTGAAGTTGGCATAGGAAACATTCTATGTCTCTTCTTCACTTTCACTTTCATCACTTTCCTCTGGCTTGGTGTAGATACATTTATCAACCCCATGCCCTCCTTCTCCATAGGTGACACACTTCATGACCTTCTCGATGTGCTTCTTGCCTTTAATTCCAATATCTTTCAGCTATTTTACATCAGTTGCTATTTTTTGAATTTGGGCTGTTATGGTTTCTAAATCCTTGGCTTCCATAGATGGACCTTCAACCCCTACTTTCCTCGTTGTGCCTCTGTCATTCCTATCATAATCTATGACTGCTTGCAGCATAGCCATGTTTTCTATTATCTTCATGGTTCTGCTTGGCTTCTTCCTGAGGAAATCACTGCCAGCAGCTGCATTTAGTGAAGTCCTTTCTGTATGAGTTAGACCATTATAGAAAGTGGTCACTAAGAACCCCTTGTGATAATTATGGTGTGGGAAATCCCTAAGGTACTCCTGGAAATGTTCCCATGCTTCATGCAAGTTCTCTCCCGGCTTCTGTGCAAAAGAGGTAATCTTCTACATGTTGTGGATTTTCCTTTCTGTAGGATAAATTTAGTAACAAAAGCATCCTCCAGGGGTCTCCACCCATCTATAGATTGATGGGGGAGATTGAGGTACCAAGATAGAGCCTTGTCTTCCAAATAGAAGTTGAAGCCTTTGTAGTATATCACCTCTTGTGGTACCCCCCCCATCTTGATAGTATCACAAATATTTTTAAAAGCATTGAGATGATGGTACGGGTTTTCTCTTGAGTTCCCACAAAAAGGTTTGTTCTAGATCATAAATATGACAGCTGGTTTTAGCTCAAAATTTGTTGCATTGAAGTTTGGTATGATGATTGGACATCTAGACTCATTGGCCCTTGTTACTGCCAACTCCCAAAGAGTCTTCCCTTCTTTGTCATCCTCATTGTCACTGTCCCCACCATCACACTCCCATTCATTGTCATGATGGTTATCGTGTTGTCTTCTTCAATGTATGTGGCGTCATTCTTTGTTGCGCTGGTCTTCTTCATGAGGATCATCTTCACAACGATCCTCATTTCTATGGTCTTCTTCATGATGAAGATCGTCATTATAGCGACCATCCCTGTCTTCATTCAAGCCTGATGGTGGTGGGTTGCATTGATTCCTCGCATCCCGTTCGTCCCCAGAGAGATTAATGTCCATGCGAGGTGGCATGGTAACTCAAGTTTAAGGAGCAAAGTTGGATGAGTCTGCTTCTTCCTAGGTGCATGAATGGACCACACACTCAAGTTAGTAAATTGGACGTGTAAAAACAAACTAATATACACAAACTCAGGGTAGCAGACTTAAAGTAACTGTGTTGTCAAGCTTAATGTTAAGCTTGAGGCATGGGAGTATAGTGAGTGGACTCAAGTTCTTAACCGTGTTGTTTTGCCTTGTCCCCAACAACAATGCCAAAAAGTTGAACGGCCTAAATCACATGTCCAAAACGAGCGGATTCATAGTAGTCAGACTTTTAAAGCGATAGAATGACTCTTAGGCCCCCGTAACGATAAATGGGGTCCAATGTAGTGATCGAGGTCGAACATAGGGAGAAGGTTGGCAATGTTAAGCTCATAGAATCTAACGCTCTTATACTCTAGATGAAGATGGTCTATTAAAAAGGTGTCCCCTAATGAACGATGGCACTCGAGCCAAGATAGGGCAAGAAAACCAAAGTAACAAAAAAAACAAATGAAAATGAAAATAAGGCAAAACAAGTATATGGAAGGAAACTCAGTTTGGGTTTCACCTACTAAGACTTCTCTCCAACATGCAACATCATCTCTCTCTCTCATATACTCTCATCAAGACTACAAGCAACCATCGAAAGCATCTTTCCCACTCTCTCACAAGATGAGGATAGATCTAAGCTTAAGGGTGGCCTCTCTCTCGAGATGACCACACTTAAACTACGTAGCATAACAAATGATTTAAAGATTTAGCATTCCAACACTGTCGTGCATTCGTACTACTCTATAACACATGATAAAAGTGATATTACTCTTTCGAGATATCAACTATCAAATATCATAAGATGGTATCTAAGCATACAAGTGAAGCATTAAAATAGGTGTATGGAGATAATCTTGACAAGAGTATATATATATTTGATAACCTCCTATTTTAGTTGATTATCTTAGTCTTTTTCTTTAGTTTTCCATACTCTTTTTTACGTTTAAACTATACATTATCCTAATTTTACCCCTTTTTGTAAATACACCATCAGACTAACTTTTTCCTTTTATATATGCAGAAAAAGCACAAAAAAATCATAAAAGAATAACCCAGCCTCAAGACCGAGTGGATTCAAACGGTCCCAAGACCGCATGAAGCCAACCGGTCCCGAGACCGCATGGAGTCAAACGGTCTCAAGACCGCATGAATCCAACCGGTCCCGAGACCGCATGGAGTTCAAACGGTCTCAAGACCGCATGAAGCCAACCAGTCCCGAGACCGCATGGAGTCAAACGGTCTCAAGACCGCATGAAGTCAACCGGTCCCGAGACCGCATGGAGTTCAAACGGTCTCAAGACCGCATGAAGCCAACCGTTCCCGAGACCACATGGAGTTCAAATGGTCTCAAGACCGCATGAAGCCAACCGGTCCCGAGACCGCATGGAGTTCAAACGGTCTCAAGACCGCATGAAGCCAACCGGTCCCGAGACCGCATGGAGTCAAACGGTCTCAAGACCGCATGAAGCCAACCGGTCCCGAGACCGCATGGAGTTCAAACGGTCTCAAGACCGCATGAAGCCAACCGGTCCCGAGACCGCATGGAGTTCAAACGGTCTCAAGACTGCATGAAGCCAACCGGTCCCGAGACCGCATGGAGTTCAAACGGTCTCAAGACTGCATGAAGCCAACCGGTCCCGAGACCGCATGGAGTTCAAACGGTCTCAAGACCGCATGAAGCCAACCGGTCCCGAGACCGCATGGAGTTCATACGGTCTCAAGACCGTTTGAAGCCAAACGGTCTCACAGTCCAAACGGTCTTGAGGCCCCAAATGGTCTTGAGGTCCAAACGGTCTCCAAACCGTTTGGACTTCATTCAAAGCCTATAAATAAGACCCCAAGGGTCCTCCAAAAGGGATCTCAGACGTCCAAAGGTTGCCCCAATCGTTCCAGAGCTCTTGCCACTTCCATCCTCCGCCCTGGGGCTGTCGGTCTGAGGTCCATACTCCATCCTGAAGCTGCTTTCTCTTTCTTCGTCAAGAAGGTCGGAAGGGGAGACCTCCTCATCGTGCAACCTACGAAGACTGGTGGATCATTGCTCTCTCTCTCCAAGGGGTTGACCTTCTTCCATCCTTGTGGGGATGATGCTCTCTCTCTCTCTTCTCGCCTCCTTCTTGGTCTTAGTCATGAGGGAGTAGTCTTCTTCACTAGGGTGCGGGGAGTAGCCCCGCTACCCATACTTTCATATCATGTAAAATGTAATCCTTAGGTTGTAATGTAGAGTTCTTATCTTTGTCGGTTCAACATCAAACGATTAATGAATACTTGTTGCTTGATCTCCAACTTGTGTTATCTTTTATCTTTTAGTATGAATTGTCTACGTTTGTACTATTAGATTCGAAACTCGTTTGCATGTTGGTTCTTGATGCATGTATCCACCATGTATCTGTTTCGGTATCTATAAGTGTATCTCAAGAAGTGGAGTAAACTCACTATCATCCGTTGCACTTTCATACTATGAAATGGAATCAGTTGACGTATGGAAGTGCAACCTTGGTAAGTCGAGGAACACACTTTGTGAGGGGAATGATGTAAAGTAATGTGACCATTTGATCGGGAATGGCTGGCGTTGCAACATCCCCGCACTTCTCATAGCTAGGTTATCCGAAAGGAGACTAGGTCTATAAGGATACTAACTGACCGAACTCTTTTTGCAGGTTCAGTTTTGCTTTACATGTGTTGATCGATGTGTAGTGGCGGTGAAAAACCGATCACACCCTAGTGATCTTTATCATAGTTTAACTCTTAGATTTACTTGCTTTCTTTACTTTCCATGTTTTAGTTTAAAACCATCAAAATCCAACTTTTCGATATAAGTGCCAACTAGTGAGTAGCTAAGTGAAGTTCTATACGTTTTTCATCTTGTTGCTTGCAACAAGACCGTTGTCTTTTGGGTTCGATCCTAAATCTGTACTATGATAAGGCTTCCATACTCTTATGGGGTTGGAGTTGTTATCTAAGCACCAGTTCTAGGTAAACCTAGAGAGAACATCAACTCCCTAGGGTTTTGGTGCATCTTTGGGACTCCCATTGGAAGAGTGATCTTTTAGTGTAAGTCCCAGCTCCATCAATATTCAACAAAGAGAGACAATATACATGTTGGGAGAGCCTTAGTGGCAACTCCCAACCCAAGTTAAGGTGCTTAGCTGCTCATGCTTGCAGACAACATAACGACATTACAGAGAGATGGATACATGAAGTCCCATGAAGAGAGGAGGGAGTACGGCAAAATGGAATGATAGATCTAGAGAGAGAAGAGACATGATACGAAATGGTAGTTCTTCAGATCTGGATCTAACACATCGATGGCACAAAAAATCTTCTTCTCTCAAAGGAGTCTTCAGTCTTGTCTTCTCTCTCCTCAACTTCTACCTTTGGAGATCCAAGACTGATGGATGGGATGGAATGGAATGAGTCTGGGTAGTAGCAACACTTCTTGGTCCTTGGGATCTGATCTATGATGCGATGATTTGACAAGATGGGTGGGTGGACTATTTATAGGCACATTCCACCGACTTAAGCCTAGACTGTAGTCGTGGTCTGGATTGGGGGAGTTGTGAGACCGTGGTCACGGTCTGGTCTTTATTCCTTCTTTCATCGTGGTCGAACTGAGTCGTGGTTTGTCAATTATCACAGACGACATCGATTTGTGTGTTGTGTTGGAGAGGTCGAGGTTGAGGCCTTCTCACTCGTTTGTAGCCTGCAAGGATCGTAGGCTTAGCAATGACTGTGGCCTCCATACTGGTTGCGATCAGGCTTGATCGCGGTCTATAGAGATCATGACCCCATATGGATCACGACCTTCTTTGAGTCACAATAAAACTTGGTGGTAGCGGTCTCCATATACACCATGGTCCCTGGTTTGATTGGTGCCTTTGTACTGATTGCGACATCCGTTGTGGTCACAGTTTAGCAGTGATTGCGACTTCAGTATGACCGCGGTCTGACTTCAATGCATGATGACCTCGATCTTAAAGCAACTCAGAGACCTCGACCATGTTTTTTGAATGAGTGGGTCATGGTCGAGGTAACGATCGTGACTTGGGATGTAAATGTACCTGAAATCATGTAAGTGGGGCTTTAGTAAAAAAGATGGTAAAATTTAGGGGAAAGATAATAAAATATATACTTAAAGAGGTATGAAATATATATAAAAATCACATAAAATAAATTGTTATCACATTCATCCTAATACTACTCTAGGCTGAGTGCACTCAACCACACAATTCTTAGAAATGAGCTCCTAGAAAAGAAGGTGCACCTTCATGATATGAGTAGTCCAATCATTCCTTTCTAGATCATTTTATCTAAGTCCTCAAACCCTAGGTTGTTACAATATCCCCCACTTAGACTTTTTATGTCCTCATCAAGGCTCAACTATAAGGCCTCATAAAAAGTTCCTTATTTTAGTGCATACCTAGAATGGCCCATGCACACGTAGCTCCTATCCACAAATACTAGCACAAGGGTGGCTCCATATCAACTTAGTGGATAGCCCTTTCCACATGACTGCACTACACGAATAAATAATTTGGTGCCACATGTCCATGTGGGCCCACCTACCAGAGGGGAACTGGCTCTGGTACCATCATAACGCCTAAGTTCACCACCCAAGTCTCTAATAGAGTTCCAAGATTAATGGCTAGCCCCAAAAATTACCATTGGGTTTGACTGCATACTTTGTCCACACTTGTGTACAAAGTGGGATCAACTTCTGAATAGGCCACCCATCCTAGTACTAACTATGGTCCAAGCACTCTTAACCAGAGAGTTCTCAGAGATCAACTTTTGAAAAGGAGGTGCACCTTGGTGATATGGATAGTCCGATCATTCTTTTTAATATCATTTTATCCAAGGCCTCTAATTATAGGATGTTACATCCTTAATTAGTTGTTACTCTTCAATTCCCTTCTATTTCATAGTAGAAGCTTAAGGTGGAGATAATCAAGGGATTCATTCTTCTATTCCCTCTTCATCTTCTCCCTCTAGTGACCTCCCACGAGCATTTTCTACAAGAAGAAGTGTATAGGAGGTGGTCTTTGGTATTTTCAACCTCAATATAGACTTGGTTAGATACGATTAGGCTAGTGCAATCCTAGATTTGATATCAGTAAACAAAAAATAGACAGTGGTCAGTGGAAAAATCATCCCCTATCCTTGATTTTATAGAAATTAAGACAAAAAATCATAAAGAACATGTCGTATATGTTGATTATTGATTTAGTTTGTAGAGATAAAACATGAGATTTAAATTGAGTGATTGATTGTTTTAGTGTATATGTGATAACTTACAGATGCATTCAACTACAAAATATTTCATCAATGAATTGTCATATACCTTAACGGTATAACTAGAGGCACCAAAGCCCCGTGTTTGCTCTACTTTCTACAATACTGAGTGTTATCATGAATCTATGATTTAATAAATGTTTGCTACTATTTCTTTACTTATTAATTCCAAGAGTAGTTCATTCTAGAATTATCCAATATGCTCAATTTATCCATTCAAGACTTCAAGTAGTTTACTTTATTTATGCTAGTGATTCAGATTGAGTTCAATGTTTAGAAAATGAAAATAAAAGTCTTAAGTATAGAGATAGGCTAATAAACATGTGAAGTTGTAAACCTATAAGTGAATGAAAAAACCAAGTAGACATTACATTTCCTAAGCAACATAGAATCCATCATGACATTCTTCATGGAGGAGGTAACATTATTTCATATTGGTAGAGTCCAATTTGATTAAGTCTAGTGAGGACAATCTTCTAAAAAGAGTGAGGTACCAAAGATTAAAGGATATTCCAATGGTATCCAATACAATTCAATTAGTTCAATATTACTCATTAAGACAAGCTTGTGGAACCACTGATGCAGGTAGTGAACCCAAGTGCTTTGACTCTCCTATTGAGTACCCCAGTTTAGAGGAGAGGTTTAGTTTATGTGTCTAGCTATTTAGCTACTGAGGATAAAAGAGGCAAGACCTATTCAAGGTCTGGGATCTAGTTTAGCACACTTGATGTCCATGCTCTTCTCCAAGTCTTTTATAGTGAGATCATAGCTTTCTACAATACTTCTGCATGTTGTAGTACACTTCTTGTGGGTCTAGGGCATATAAAAAGAAATAAAAAATTAAGGATGGATTTAGTTGAATTACTTATTACAATTATTATTAGAAATCCTTCCATCTTGGATAGTCTTCAAATGTTGAATAGCATGATCATATACTTATGTATTTAGTTCAACTAATTATATATATCTAAATGATCATGTCTTCTTAGTGACTTTCCACGCACTAAGTAGTAGCTCACATACTTTATTGAAACATTTTTTAGGTATTGGTGCAACTCAGCAAGAGGAGACAAGCTAGTTTTCATGAGGAGTAGATCAACTAAAGTCTTGAGAGGAACAACTAATTTTGATTTTTTATTCTCTTATCCTTCTTTTAGTCCTTCAAATGTGAGAGTGATGATCCAAAGAAATTTTCAATAAATTTTACTTGATGCGTATTAAAGCTAGAAATATTTTTTTTAGGTTGTTATGTCATAAAAGTCAAACTTAGATACAAACTTGTAATGTTTATAGTTTAATCAGATGTTACCTATTGATCTTGCAAAACATTTCATTATTTTTGTATATCAGTAAAGGAAAATTTAAGGTTGATTTTCTATTTAGTGATTTATATTGATGGCTAGTCAAATCTGATCTGGATGAGACAAACCCACAACCTTGGTTTGTGGGTTTGTCTCGTGTCAACCTTGGTAGATAGACTATGTGTTGGAAGAGGTGGTAAGGTACTATTAGGATTAGGATGTTTTTCTCTTTGAGTTGTGAATATCTAACACACATATATTTTGTGAATATGAAAATTTTAGGAAGACTATGTGGTCATGGTGAAGAACTTACTAAGAGTCATTATGGACTTGATCCCTATGAATGGATGAAGGTGAAGAAGATAAAGATGAGGCAGATAGGATGTACTTATCTTTTGGATACAAATGAGAAATATAAGATGAAAAAGATGTCTTCGTCTTCTAGAAAGGACCTAATGACATCCTTTGAGCTGGTAAAGAAGCTTGGTGAGGAGTTTTCTGGGACAACAGACCTAATTGTTGCAGATGTGTGACATTGATAGTTGGTAAATGTTTTCTGTCTAATGATGTTATTAGAGCATAAGCATATTAACCATGCTATCTATATAATCAAAGGAGATAATGAATTATGATGGAACAAAATAGAATATAAGAGGTGACATAGAATGATGACATGGAAGGACATTATCGATGAGTTCCATGTGAAGTCTTTCCTCCATACCTTCATGAGTGGCAAGATTAGACAAGTGGAGAGCATTTGACGTGGTAGTATGATAGTTGGTGAGTATGAGACATATTATACCAAGTTGGTTAAAATATATCAGCAACTTGTACTAGATGACATCGAAAAATGTAGTATGTTTAAATCATGTCTAGATCCATACACTAGTAATGCTATCTCAGTGGTTAGCCACAGGGATAGATAGAACTTTGGAGCATTTTTGGATGCAGTGGTACATATTGATGAGTCTGTTAGTGCTTCTAACATTCTGAGACTAGAAAAATATCTCGATATTTTTCTAGAGGAGGATAGAGAAATTAGTGGACACAAAAGATGTAGTGGATCTTTTACATGATAGGACATGGTCTTGCTTATTTGGAAAGGCAAGGATCTAGTTCAAGCGATGTTGTATATTCTCATAGTAGAGGAAGATCTAGTCCTATATGGAATGCACCACCTAGGTGGGCACCTTCAAAAACATGTTCAGGGTCATCAGAAAAGTTTGTAGAGATAGGATATTGTTGTATGTGACACTTGTGGCAAAGGAAACTTATGTCATGTTGATGAATTGATTTTTAAGGATATCATTATTGTGCACAGATGGGACATTTCAAATGAAATAATACTAAGATTCATAACACATCAACACAAAGTTCAGGGTTAAACTTTCAGACACCACAAAGGTAGGCTCCTATTATAGGAGCAAGTTCTTCAATGTCTTTAGACTCTAGAGGGGGAGTACTAGTAGAATAAATGGATAACGAGGACATTGTGAGAGAGTGAAATCTATAAGATGTTTCTTATCTATGCTTTAACTAGAAGGAGTAGTCTCACCTAGAGTTGTTATAGGTGAGATTCTTATCTTTAATAACATTTCTATTTCGATTTGATAGATCTTGGTGTGACACATTCTTTTTATATAGATAACATTATTTAGAGGGGATTAAATCTTTTATCTCAAGATTTATCTTGTGATTTGTAGATAAGAGTACTATTAGGTGAGCCGACATTTTTGATAGAAGTGTGTCCCGGATGTCTCTTGAGTTTTAGTGGGTATACCACAATAGGACATTAATTTTTCAAATAATTTTGGGTATGATTTCCTTGAGATATACAATGTCCAATTGTCTTTTCAGAAGAAAGAGGCTATCTTTCAGCAAGGTGGTTTTTCCCATGTATTCACTAGAGAGTGAAAATTCTTAACTGTGTGCACAATATCAGTTGTTTTAGTTGATAGAAGGATGAGAAAAGGGTGTGAGGACTTTTTAGCACATGTGGTAGACATTAAGACAGAAAAGAACAATCAATATAGAGGACGTCTTGGTAGTATGTGAGTCCCAAATCTCTTTCCCAATTAGTTTTTAAGTTTACCTCTTGAGAGAAATGTTGAGTTTTACATACATGTTTACATGGTAGTCATCCAATAGCACTACCTTCCTATAGAATGGCACATGTAGAGTTAAAGGAATTAATACAAGATTTACTAGATAAGGATTTCATTCAACCTAGTACATCACCTTGGGGTGCTCCACTTCTTTTTGTGAAAGAGAAGGATGTAACTATGTGGTTGTGCATATGCTATAGGCAATTGAATATGATAAACGTCAAGAACAAATATCCTTTTCCTAAGATTGATTGTCTGTTTGATCAATTTCACAAAACAACAATTTTTTCAAAGATATCTCAAGTCAGGTTATCATCATCAAGGATTAAGGCATCACATGTACCTAAGTTGACATTCAGAACATGATATGTCCATTATGCGTTTGTAGTCATGTCTTTTGGACTAATAAATGCCCCTGAAGCTTTTATGGACATAATGATTTGAGTTTTTTTTACAATAATTAGATCATTTATAATAGAGTTTGAAGGTGATATTCTTATATACTCCATAGATATTGAACAACATTAGAAATATCTTATGATAGCCTTATAGTTGTTGAGAGAACATCATATTTATGCTAATTTCAACAAATGTGAGTTCTAGTGGCTGCATTTTTCTTTCTTGGACATGTCATATTGAGAGAAATCAGTGTAGACTGCATGGAGGCACCAAAATTTGATGTGTTAAGATTATGACACATTCAAATTTATCCAGGGATGAGTCCCTAGATTTTTACCTACATACAATAATCACCATCCACAGTGTGTGGATATTATTGTAGTATAGCTCAAGATCAAACCCATAAGACAACATTTTGAAGCTTTATCTGATCAAATTGACTTCAAGAGAACTAGTATATAACTCAAAAGGTTGATTATTTATTATACTAAGGGGTAAATGAGAAAGTGTTGGATTAAACTCTAGAATTCGCAATGGATGGAAACACTAAGATGGAATGGTTTCACCACCATTACCTATCATTCACTCTCTCACTACATCATATTAAGCATGGAAATACATATGTTGGGGCTAGGAAAATCCCCATCTTGGTGTTAGGATTAAAACCTAAACAAATATCACTATAAGATCGCCATCACATTACCTAGAGATCATGCATCTCTTGCCTAATAAAACACCTATATGAAATTCTCATGAATGATTTAATATGAATCAATCAATATCCTAAATCCTAGAGTAAAAGTTATGTACATCCAAGATCTAATAAACATGTAGACTTGATGACTAGACAAGAATACAAGCATAAAAATAATTGATTGAAAATATATAATTTTCCGTACAATAGCAGATGTAGTAAAGAGAACAAATCAAGTAGCGGGGCTACTCCCTACATTCTAGCAAGTGGACTACTCTCTCATGGCAACTAACACAAATAGAACAGAGAAACAAAGTGAAGAATCCATCATCACAGTAGAAATGAAGGGGAAGGTGTGGTTCTCATATGCTTGTCTTTGAGGTCAACGATGATGATGGTTGACACAACCAAACATTACTACTCAAATGTTCATGGGGGAGGGACTGGAGATCGTCAATCTTCCTTCCTTACATACCCCATTTTTTACTATGAGCAAATCAAGTGGAGGATAATGGGGGTTAATGGCAGAGGATATCCTTTGTTTCAACTTCCTTTAAAGTTAGAGTCTTGGCGAGGTTGGGATCTTTTTGATCAATAGATCGATGAAGGTATTCGATGGAAGGGGTCAACAGAGGCTGGAGGTAGATGCTATGGAATGAATTTGGTGGACTGGAATCATTGTTTGTGGATCACTTTCATGGCGGTAGTGGACATCTATTTATAGGCGGGTGCTAGATTTTGGAACCCTTCCCACCCACCTTTCATTGACTCTTAGCCACCATGGAAATGAAGAGTCGCCTGTGGGAGGCAAACAAAGAGTTTCTGGACTATTAAAATTCCCATCAAAGGAGGCAAGTAGAAGTTTCATTTGAGGTCAAGTGGTATTTCCATAAGCATTTGAGTAGAGTTATCATTAGGGCTCAGGATGCTTGTTGGAGAACAAAGCAAATATGGCCTTAAAGCTTAATTATTCTTGGTCATTAGAGTGAAGAGGTATAAACTCCATCAATGGATTGTGTGCAATATGTCCATTCGATATCAATGTTGATTTACCATCGAGGCTTAACATTCTCATTGGGGAATTGAAGTGGATATACCATTAGAGCTCAAGTCTTCCTAGAAATCAAAGGTCACCATAACCTAGGAATCAAATAGAATTTCCATCGATCATCAATGCCTAGAGTCTTCATTGGAGGCTATCCATCGATGCCTGATGCTAGGCCGGTCATCGGGCAAGATCCTCGATGAGGGTCGACTAATGGGATTTCAGGAGGATCATCAGTATGTTTACACACCCTTTATTTAGAGGGTCTGTATCAATGCTTGACACGAAGTCAAGCATCAAGCTAGCTTCTACCGGATTGAAGAGATTGTTGAGAGATGTAGACCCATGGGGAGGGCTATTGGTGTAGGTCATCTGGGCTGCGGTGATGGAGCTCATGTCAATGAGATGTAGCTTGATAATGTGGCTTGATGATGGCTCAAACCACCACCTCCTATACTCCTACCATGCAATAAGGTTCAAGCCTACCATGAAAGCCAAGAATTTGGATCAAAACCTTATAAAGTAAAATAAAACTAAGAAAACCTATATGCAAGATAATTCTGAGATGAATTGAAGAAAAATAGTGCAAAATTAGACTAAGAATGCAACTAAAACTAGGATGAATATGTATTCATCAAATATATTCTTTCATGGGAGCAAACCACAAATACTACTAAGATCAGAAGTTTCCTAGGGTTGGATATTACAAGATATTTATAAAGACCTTTAATGTAATACCGCTGACCTGGGTTATGGCTTAACCCTAGGAGTTTTGGCTTAAGTAAGATACCTACAAGATAATTCTAATATTTTGAAAAGTAATTAAGACTTCTGGTGAAGTTTGTTTTCAAGTTTGAGCTTAATTGCAAACTATTTGTGCAATATATGAAAGTCTGAGTGAAAAAGTGCAATTTACCCAAGATGAGGGGTTATATTGCAAAATGACACATGTGGAATGTGTTTTAAGTGTTTTAATATCTCAAGAAAGATAATTATGATAAGTGGTGTCTTGTGGAAAGCCTAAATCCCAAGTTACAACTCATTTAAACAATGATAGTACCTTGTACACCAATTTTGGTACAATTTGTAATTTACCCAATATGTGGGGTTAAAATGTAAATTACCACCTCTAGAGTGTCCCTACTCCCTCTAAGTATCTTTTAGAGGAAATAGAAAGAAGGGGTGATATGTTTGAATCACCATTGAGTGATGATACTCTTGGTAATGAAAGACAAAGAATGAGTTGAAGGCAAGACCCTTATATGTGTTGTATCGAGTTATAGACTTAATATAAGGAGCCTATCGGCCAAGGAGCCAAATTGGGAGCCTTCTATAAGTTTGTTGAGCCTTGGAAAAGTCCATGAGGGGCATATCCCCTCAAGGAGGTGGCCCATGATGGGTTGCAAAGCTCCTCATAAAAAGTGTATCAGGTTGCTTATTTAATGAGATAAAGATGATATAACTTGCCCAACAAGATAAGTAAGGGACAAGATATTGTTTCTAGGTTATCCCAAAGACATTTGCATGGCAAGATATACATATGTGCATGCATGGCCATGTGTCAACCATGCATGGACACGTGTCATCTAGTAGCTTAAGGTGAATGTACCTCTTATATGCTTTATCTCATGAATCCAAGTATATATACTTCACCATTCACCAACTTATGAACGTTTACGATCCTCATAACCACTCCCCTTGGAGATATCGTGCAAAGACCCTTAGGTATTGTTCAAATCAGCTAAAGGATCTAGGAGATCTTGAGCACCAAGCTTTAGGTAAGGCTTTGGTCACCTTCAACCTTGGTTGAAGTAGGATATCGGGTTATGGATATTCTTTTCTTTACTTCTTCACCAAGTGCTTAACTATGGTGATCTCTTGTCCATGGAGGAATTGTGAACGAGCCCTGGACCTTGGAGAAGTTCTTATTCAACCTTAGGACGTGAAGCTTTGGATCTTGGAGCCGTGAAGTTGATCACAAGGTGGGTTATACAACTTGAACCCTATCATGTTATTATTCATCATCTAAATTGCTATGGATATTCTTTTCTTTCCTTCTTCACCAAGTGCTTAACTATGGTGATCTCTTGTAAATGGAGGAATTGTGAACAATCCCTGGACCTTAGAGAAGTTCTTCTTCAACCTTAGGACGTGAAGATTTGGATCTTAGAGCCTTGAAGTTTATCACAAGGCGGGTTATATAACTTGAACCCTATCATGTTATTATTCATCATCTAAATTGCTATGCTTAAACGAATTACTTTTAATTCTGAAATATTCTGAAATAATTAATGAAATTATGAGTTCTAGAAGTTACCTAGACCTGTTGCCATGAACTTTAACTGTTAGAACGGAGGTCTAGAGCTTGAAGAAGATGGTATCACTTTATAAAGTGATATCGGGTTCAAGCTTACACACAAGTAGCTCTAACCTAATATGGGTATGTGTAGACTTTCCTTTCCCAATATGTTTACATGATATGCTTGCATGATATGCTTGCATGATATGGAGTCAAGAATAGACTCTTTGCACGAAATACGGTCTAAAGTATACTTGAAAGCTGGTATGAAACCATAATTTGGGTAACCCAATATGAGTAAAGAACAACAAGTGCTCTTGCACAATATGATCATGTAATGTATCTTTGGTACCTACTACCTTGAAGTACACACATCTAATGCACAATATGAATACTTAAGTAAACCCTAATGTACGATACAAGGTATGGATTCAAGAACAAAATGTAAACCGATATGGTTGGAATACATCCACCTGATATGAAACCCTAGATAGGATTAACCTCATATGAAGATGGATGCTAGCTCATACACAATATGAGTCATGCTTGTTGCATGATATAAGAGGTACCCCACTTATCCTTATGCACAATACAAGTCTATACTACACCTCTTACATGATATAGAGGTAATGAACACTCTAATCAACATAGAGTTGGAAACCCAAGATGATGGGTAATCCTAGATGAGTGGTGGATGATACCACATGTATGAGATGAATGATATCTCTAGATTGATAAAGAATAGCACCTAATTTTACCTTGTGAATGATATGAAGTTCAAATTCATACTTCATGCACAATATGGCATGATTTAACCAATTTAGTGGAAAACCCTATATGAGGGATTGGAATCTGATATACCCCATTTTGAGTAATGAATGGTGATATGAGAATTTAATAAGACCATTATCTTGTCAAGTAATTATATGATAAGGATGATCCTTGAAGGAATGAAGGGGATATGAGTTTCAGGGTCTACCTAAAATGGTAACCCGATATGCTACCTAAGATGGATGCCCGATATAGATGCCCGATATGATACCCGATTTGGATGCCCGATATGGGGCATATCTTGTGCACGATATGTCACTAAACATAAAGCTTATATCCGATATGGGGTCAAGCATCTAGCTCATACCCGATACAAAATTAATCTGAAGTAATAAGATCTAAGTGATACTCCATCTGATGTGAGTACATAATATGTTGATTAGGGTTTACACCCTCAAAACATGACATGGTGATGTGGTTATACCACATGCCCGATATGAATATATGACATAAAGTAAAGGATGTGGTTTAAAGTATAAGATGATAACACATACATCTTGATACCAATATGGAAGTGACACTTCAATCATGTGTGATTGATTGAGTGACACATGTTGAACATGGTGTTAAATGAAAGATAATGTTAATTGTTAATGACGGACTAATATTCCTCAAAGAAGAGGATTGAATCAAAATTATGATGTATTCAATATCCTAGTAAGAATGAGAGAGAAACACATGCTTGTGTTGTTAGTCATTTAATGATAAATGATGAGAAAATATACAAGCATGATTGAATACTTATGATATCAATGTATGCTCCTAAATGTGTGGAGCAATGAATTAGGGTTTGGATTAATAATATGAACATGAAACCCTATTCATCTATAAAGGGAAACCCTAACCCTAATGATGGGAAGGTTGTATTTCTCTTATTACATGAGCCTTGTGAGGCATGTTAAATACTTGTATAACAAGTATAATGATTAATGGCTTTGTGAGCCATATGAATAAGTTGTCGCCTAGTGAGAGGTGACAAGATGTGTAATGGCCTTGCGAGCCATATGAATAAGTTGTCGCCTAGTGAGAGGTGACAAGATGTGTAATGGCCTTGTGAGCCAGATGAATAAGTTGTCACCTAGTGAGAGGTGACAAGATGTGTAATGGCCTTGTGCTCCATATGAATAAGTTGTTGCCTAGTGAGAGGTGACAAAATGTGTAATGGACTTGTGAGCCATATGAATAAGTTGTTGCCTAGTGAGAGGTGACAAGATGTGGAATGCCCTTATGAGCCATATGGAATACTTGTACAACAAGTAAAATGAATACCTAGGTCTGAGGACCTAGAGGTAATAATTATCTGTTATAGAAATAACAATGTTGTGTGACGATCCAAGGGTTTGAATATCTAGATCCAATAACCATGATAATGATGATGTGAAGGGATGAGAATTCCCAGTAATGTGATAAGGGACTGAGATCCCAAGTATTATGTGTTTTAAAGAGTTGAAAAGTACATGATAAATGTATTACACCTTTCTTTGTAGCATTTGTTGTAATTAATAATGATAACTTATTTGATGCTAAAAGAATGTTGTAATACATGTAATACATCATTAGGAACTATAAAATGTTGCCCTGACCATAGATCCATCAGCATCAGAATTTGCTGAATGGTGAAACGGGTTCCCCGTGGCATAACTCGGAACGTGTATTTTTTAATATGTGGAGCATGGAGCCTAAGTGTCCATGACTCAATAATGTCATAAGAATGTCTCATTAATAGTATGGTGAACTAACATGTGGCTCAGAGCATGGTTCCCTTGTGACCATGGCTCAAGAGCATGGTGCCTATGTGACCATGGCTCAGAGTATGGTGCCTATGTGACCATAACTCAATAACTGGGGACGGTTGTTGTAGATGTTCCCCTAAGAGAGAACAATTGACATTGTAGCTCTAAGCAAAGAGGCCTAGTACCCTAAAAAGCTCCTTTGCAGTGACATAAGATGTCCTGCTGAATCCTGTGTGGTCTCTTACTGACCGAGACAGCTAAGGTCTTGGCAACCGGCACTCCCATTGACCTTGTATGGTACCGACTTGGGAGAAGTTTTTGGTCGGTTGGAGATGAATGGGGTATACTTCATCTCCTCGGGGCATAAGTGTGATTGTAAAATATGTTCAGTCGTGTAACATATCTGCTTGAGCATAGATTATTGAAAACATTTATTGATGCACAACTCAGTTATATAATTTAGTTGATAGATGTTATTTATGATTCTTTACATTCCTTGCAAAGTAGATAGATGATTTATAACTCTACCATGGGTAAATGCAGTGTTCTCCTTGAGAAAGGATATCATCTTATCCTATTCATACAATGATTAATCCTGCCTGTTAACATAAAAGAAGCCCTGCTCAATTTTTATAATGTTTATCATCAATAATAATAATATGGTCAGCAGAGAGCTATATCTCTCGTTGGGATAATTGTCTCACCCCGTGGGATCCACAATTTATAGGTGGACATGCACGAGGCAGTGGAGACCTTTCTACAGAGGAGGAACAACAACTGGGGCAACGGTAACAACTTAGGTTGAGTGTACTGTCTGTCGTGTATTGTAGATAGAAGTCCTATGTGTCGTCTCTGTACTCTCTGGTCCTTGGAGTTGAATTGTACTGGTTTCATGAATGATATGAGATTTTGGCTTGAATGCCTCGAGGTTTTATGTTGCTTTAGTAAGTGTCTTCATAGAGCAACTGTTATATGTTGTCCTCGAGATGAGATGAAATAATGGTGTACAATGTAAATCATGATTTGTATGAGTTTTGGATCTTTCAATAAAAGTATTTTGGACGAGGATCTCCTTGCAAAATGGTTTTAAATTTTAATGATTTTTGTTAATTCGCTATTTATGTTTATTCCACTTAATTAGTAATGATTTTTTTGTCAGTTTGATGACTGTCATTACAAGTTTGGTATCAGAGCTTAAGGTTCACTGAGTCTACAGAGACATAGGACTAAGGTGTTGAGTTTGTGTTAGTGTCCTCCAGTATGCCCTATAGTGACTTCTGCTTATGTAGAAGGAAGGGTGATGTTTAAAAATGACTAGAGAACATGAGGGACACATTGCTGAGGGCAATGTTGTTGCACCAGAAAAGGGTACAAGGGAATCGGCAAGAAAAGAATGAGTTCCTGAGCAAACCCATCTTGACCCAATAAAGATAGAGAATCCTACTTTTTATGCTCTTGAGAGGCAAGTAGGGACAACAATGATGCATATAGTAGATTGGATACTAGTATTACAACCGTGGTTACCAGTCCTCAATATAGAAACTTTGGGTTTTAAAAAGGTTCCTTAATGACATAGTCATGTTAGAATAGTGGAAAATGTGGGAAGGATTGACATATGGCAAGAAAGTTAGCTCTTCCATAAGTATAGATAGATAGTACATCTATGATGACAGTGCCCAAGGAAGGCACTAAGTTGAGAATGAAGGAAAGGTCTCTACACTTCTAGAGATATTTGCCTAGTTATTCTAAAACCCAAAGATTTTGGTGCCAGCAGTGCAATAAATGCCTAGTGCCCCAGGGCAGTAGTCATTATGTGAGGGAAAAAGTCCTAACTTATCACTTATAAGAACTCCTGACTTAGCATTCACATCGGTAATAAGAACGATAATACCATGGTACGAGGACAAGACATGTTATAGATATGGACATGTTGAGCATACTAAACTCTTTTCTTTAAAAAGAAGGGAAGAAATGACTCAACAACTGAGGAAGACTCGGTAGGGCTTATGAAAGTTATAGTCCAATAATGTACAGAGGCAAATACAATAACACGAAACAACAAGATTCTATGTGTTGAGTCAACCTAAAGTGGTAGATGACTGCGTGGGGTAACAGTCAGATAGAGCTTTTTCATTTTGATATACCTTATCTTGATGCTATCTGATAATCATAAGAGGTTATGGATTTCCCTATTGATTGCCCTATGGGAACATAGGGAAGAAATGATGAGAACTAGAATTTATATTTTGCTCAATATTCTAATAAATGTTCTATATTTTCTCTTATCTATGTGAAAAAGGATAAGGTTTATATGTGATTCCTGGAGAAAATCTAGGAATGCTAAGTCCTATGTTTTTGATGATATGAAAAGTAAGGAACATGATAGTAAACAAAGTGCATACTACCAAATCTTAGTACTTGTATACCCTAGCCAGGTATTCAACTATTGAAGATAAGGTGAGTATGAAACTCTTCGATTGTTATCTTTCTGACTACTCTGATCAAGTAATCATTCTAAGACAATCTAGAGAGTATAATGAAACTAGAAATGTGATATGGACATTTGTATCACATCCTAAGTGTAATAAAGTGGAATCTGAGATGATCTCAAATCAGTATGTGCATATGAGGAAGTAAGGAGCATAATCCTCATGAAATGAGAACAAGGGAAATGAACCATGTTTGATAAAGTCCTTGTGGATAGTAAAGAACTTTTCCCATAATATGGAAATGGAGAATGTGATAAAACCATGAAATGTTCATGTTAGACAACAATAAAGAAATGGATGATGATATGTAATCATCCATATAATTCCTATGTAGATGTCAAGGAACCTGAGATGCAACAAGTATAAATGACTCATTAATGGTGAAATTTCATGCAATAATCCTAGGAGATGATGAGTTCTCCTCTTTGATTAATAACCTTGGGTAATTATTGGGTGATGAAAGGAATATGTTTCTTTGTAAAGTATTAGTTTGACTTGGACTTTGGTTCCAAGATAAATATATGTGTAACATATTATGTCCCAAGATAAAAGAAATAACCTTTTGTATGTTTGACTATGGTATTAACAATAGAGAAATGGATATGATGATAATATGATGTGTTTTTGACACATGTGAAAGATACCAAGGTAAGAAATTCTGGTATCTAAGATGTGTCAGAAGGTATGGGGGAGTGAGAACATGACTCCTGATAAGATGACTAATGTTGGGTTACCTATAAGGGGCAACCTTGTGACAACTCTAGTAGGGAAATCATATGTTAGGGGTTTATGCTCTGCATAAACATAACTTTGATAATTAAAGATATATTAATTGAAGGAATAAATGTAGAATCATTTAAGAAAAAGCTTATCAAAGCTAAAAATGTATGATAAGACCTGTAGTCCCAAGTGGGTGAAACAATGTAACCATAATCTCTCCATGAAAGAGAAATGTTAAAAACTAAGTGGCGTTTGACACCGAAATCATTCAAAGTATGAATAACACTTCTTTGATACAGAAGGTGTTACCTAACACAGTATATATATTGCAAGCCAATAATGAAAAGGCAGTTGAATATATGTCTTGTATGACAGATTCAAATGATAACCCTGAGTGGAAAGAATTTGTACTGGTCAAAGTGCTATGGCATCTCCATGACATCAAGATGTTATGTGGAGACTTGACAATATGATACATGAATAATAATTGTCTTCCTTCATCTGGGATTTTGGGGACGAAATCCTAGTTAGGGGTTTATAATTGTAATACCCCTAACCTGGGTTATGTCTTAACCCTAGGAGTTTTGGTTTAAGTAATATACCTCCAAGATAATTCTAATCTTTTGAAAAGTAATTAAGACTTTTGGTGAAGTTTGTTTTCAAGTTTGAGCTTAATTGCAAACTATTTGTGCAATATATGAAAGTCTGAGTGAAAAAGTGCAATTCACCCAAGATGAGGGGTTATATTGCAAAATGACACATGTGGAATGTGTTTTTAAGTGTTTTAGTATCTCAAGAAAGAGAATGATGATAAGTGGTGGCTTGTGGAAAGCCTAAATCCCAAGTTACAACTCATTTGAACAATGCAAGTACCTTGTACACTAATTTTGGTACAATTTGTAATTTAGCCAATATGTGGGGTTAAAATGTAAATTACCACCTCTATAGTGTCCCTACTCCATCTAAATATCTATTAGAGGAAAGAGAAAGAAGGGGCGCTATTTTTGAATCACCATTGAGTGACGATAATCTTGGTAATGAAAGACCAAGAATGAGTTGAAGGCAAGAGCCTTATATGTGTTGTATCGAGTTGTAGACTTAATATAAGGAGCCTATCGGCCAAGGAGCCAAACTGGGATCCTTCTATCGGTTTTTTGAGCCTTGGAAAAGGCCATGATGGGAAGAGAACCTCAAGGAGGTGGCCCATGACGGGTTGCAAAGCTCGTCACAAAAAGGTATCAGGTTGCTTATTTAATGAGATAAAGATGATATAACTTGCCCAAAAAGATAAGTAAGGGATGAGATATTGTTTCTAGGTTATCCCCAAGACTTTTTCAAGGAAAGATATACATGTTTGCATGCATGGCCATGTGTCAACCATGCATGTCCACGTGTCATCTAGTAGCTTAAGGTGAAGACACCTCTTATATGCTTTATCTCATGAATCTGAGTATATATACTTCACCATTCACCAACTTATGAATGTTTACGATCCTCATAACCACTCCCCTTGGAGATATCAAGAAAAGAACCTTATGTATCGTGCAAAGCAGCTAAAGGAGCTAGGAGAGCTCGAGCACCATGCTTTAGGTAAGGCTTTGGTCACCTTCAACCTTGGTTGAAGTAGGATATCGGGTTATGGATATTCATTTCTTTCCTTCTTCACCAAGTGCTTAACTATGGTGATCTCTTGTCCATGGAGGAATTGTGAACGAGCCCTGGAACTTGGGGAAGTTCTTCTTCAACCTTAGGATGTGAAGCTTCGGATAATGGAGCCTTGAAGTTTATCACAAGGCGGGTTATATAACTTGAACCCTATCATGTTATTATTCATCATATAAATTGCTATGCTTAAAAGAACTACTTTTAATTTTGAAATATTCTAAAATAATTAATGGAATTATGAGTTCTAGAAGTAGCCTAGATCTGTTGCCATGAACTTTAACTATTATAATGGAGGTCTAGATCTTGAAGAAGATGGTATCACTTTATAAAGTGATATCGGGTTCAAGCTTACACATAAGTAGCTCTAACCCGATATGGGTATGTGTAGACTTTCCTTGCCCAATATGTTTACATGATAAGCTTGCATGATATGGAATCAATAATAGACTCTTTGCACGATATAAGGTCTAAAGTATACTTGAAAGCCGATATGAAACCCTAATTTGGGTAACCCGATATGAGTAAAGAATAGCAAGTGCTCTGGCATGATATGATCATCTAATGTATCTTTGGTACCTGATACCTTGAAGTACACACATCTGATGCATAATATGAATACTTAAGTAAACCCTAATGTATGATACAAGGTATGGATTCAAGAACCAAATGTAACCCGATATGGTTGGAATACATCCACCCGATATGAAACCCTAGATAGGGTTAACCCGATATGAACATGGATGCTAGCCTTGTTGCATGATATGAGAGGTACCCCACTTATCCTTATGCACAATACAAGTCTATACTACACCTCTTACATGATATAGAGGTAATGAACACTCTAATCAACATAGAGTTGGAAACCCAAGATGATGGGTAAGCTGAGATGAGTGGTGGATGATACCACATGTATGAGATGAATGATATCTCTAGATTGATAAATAATAGCACCTACTTTTATGTTGTGAACGATATGAAGTTCAAATTCATACTTCATGCACAATATGGCATGATGTAACCAATTTAGTGGGAAACCCTAGATGAGGGATTAGGATCTGATATACCCCCTTTTGAGTAATGAATGGTGATATGAGAATTTAATAAGACCATTATCTTGTCAAGTAATTATATGATAAGGATGATCCTTGAAGGAATGAAGGGGATATGATTTTTAGGGTCTACCTAAAATGGTAACCCGATATGCTACATAAGATGGATGCCCGATATAGATGCTCGATATGATACATGATATGGATGCCCAATATGGGGCATATCTTGTGCACGATATGGCACTAAACACAAAGCTTATATCCGATATGGGGTCAAGCATCTCACTCACACTCGATACAAAATTAATATGAAGTAATAAGATCTAAGTGATAGTCCATTTGATGTGAGTACATAATATGTTGATTAGGGTTTACACCCTAAAAACATGACATGGTGATGTGGTTATACCACATGCCCGATATGAATATATGACATAAAGTAAAGGATGTGGTTTAAAGTATAAGATGATAACACATACATCTTGATACCAATATGGAAGTGACACTTCAATCATGTGTGATTGATTGAGTGACATATGTTGAACATGGTGTTAAATGAAAGATAATGGAAATTGTTAATGATGGACTAATATTCCTCAAAGAGGAGGATTGAATCAAAAGTATGATGTATTTGATATCCTAGTAAGAATGAGAGAGAGGCACATGCTTGTGTTGTTAGTCATTTAATGATAAATGATGAGAAAATATATAAGTATGATTGAATACTTATGATATCAATGTATACTCCTAAATGTGTGGAGTAATGAATTAGGGTTTTGATTAATAATATGAACATGAAATCCTATTCAAATATAAAGGGAAACCTTAACCCTAATGATGGGAAGGTTGTATTTCTCTTATTACATGAGCCTTGTGAGGCATGTTAAATACTTGTATAACAAGTATAATGATTAATGGCCTTGTGAGCCTATGAATAAGTTGTCGCGTCGTGAGAGGTGACAGGATGTGTAATGGCCTTGCAAGCCATATGAATAAGTTGTTGCCTAGTGAGAGGTGAAAAGATGTGTAATGGCCTAGTGAGCTAGATGAATAAGTTGTCATCTAGTGAGAGGTGACAAGATGTGTAATGGCATTGTGCAAAATATGAATAAGGTTTTGCCTAGTGAGAGGTGACAAAATGTGTAATGGCCTTGTGAGCCATATGAATAAGTTGTTGCCTAGTGAGAGGTGACAAGATGTGTAATGGCCTTGTGAGCCATATGGAATACTTGTACAACAAGTAAAATGAATACCTGGGTCCGAGGACCTAGAGGTGATAATTATCTGTTATAGAAATAACAATGTTGTGTGATGATCCAAGGGTTTGAATACCCAGATCCAGTAACCATGATAATGATGATGTGAAGGGATGATAATTCCCAATAATGTGATAAGGGACTGAGATCCCAAGTATCATGTGTGTTAAAGAGTTGAAAATTACGTGATAAATGTATTACACCTTTCTTTGTAGCATTTGTTGTGATTAATAATGATAACTTGTTTGATGCTAAAGGAATGTTGTAATACATGTAATACATCATTAGGAACTATAAAATGTTGCCCTGACCATAGATCCATCAGCGTCAGAATTCGTTGAATGGTGAAACGGGTTCCCCACGGCATAACTCAGAACGCATATTTTTTAATATGTGGAGCATGAAGACTAAGTGTACATGACTCAATAATGTCATAAGAATGTCTCATTAAGAGCACAGTGAACTGACCAATGGCTCAGAGCATGGTTCCCTTGTGACCATGGCTCAAGAGCATGGTGCATATGTGACCATGGCTCAGAGTATGGTGCTTGTGTGACCATAACTCAATAACTGGGGACGGTTGTTGTAGATGTTCCCCTAAGAGAGCACAGTTGACATTGTAGCTCTTAGCAAAGAGGCCTAGTACCCTGGCAAGCTATTTTGTAGCAACACAAGATGTCCTATTGAATCCTGTGTGGTCTCATACTGACTGAGACAGCTGAGGTCATGGCAACCGGCTCTCCCATTGACCTTGTATGGTACCAACTTGTGAGATGTTTGTGGTCAGTTGGATATGAATGGGGTATACTTCATCTCCTCAAGGCATAGTGTGATTGTAAAATATGTCCAGCCGTGTAGCATATCTGCTTAAGCATCGATTATGGAAAACATTGATTGATGCACAATTCAGTTATATATTTTAGTTGATAGATGTTATTTATGATTCTTTACATTCCTTGCAAAGTAGATAGATGATTTATAACTCTACCATGGGTAAATGTAGTGTTCTCCTTGAGAAAGGAGATTATCTTATTCTGTTCATACAATGGTTAATCCTTCCTGTTAACATTAAAGAACCCCTGCTCAGTTTTTATAATGTTTATCATCAATAATAATATGGTCGACAGAGAGTTATATCTCTCGTTGGGATAATTGTCTCACCCCGTGGGATCCATAATTTTTAGGTGGATGTGCATGAGGCGGTGGAGACCTTTCTGCAGAGGAGGAACAACAACTGGGGAAACAGTAACAACTCAGGTTGAGTGTACTGTCTGTCGTGTCTTGTAGATAGAAGTCCTATGTGTCATCTCTGTACTCTCAGGTCCTTGGAATTGAATTGTACTAGTTTCATGAATGATCTAAGATTTTGGCTTAAACGCCTCTAGGTTTTATGTTGCTCCAGTATGTGTCTTCATAGAGAAATTGTTATATGTTGTCCTCGAGATGAGATGAAACATTGTTGTACAATGTAAATCATGATTTGTATGAGTTTTGGATCTTTCAGTAAAAGTATTCTGGATGAGGATCTCCTTGCAAAATGGTTTTAAATATTAGTAATTTTTGTTAATCTGTTATTTATGTTTATTTCGCTTAATTAGTAATGATTTGTTTGTCAGTTTGATGACTGTCGTTACAAGTTTGGTATCAGAGATTAAGGTTCACTGAGTCTATAGAGACATAGGACTAAGGTGTTGAGTTTGTGTTAATGTCCTCCAGTATGCCCTATAGTGACTTCTACTTATGCAGAAGGAAGGGTGAAGTTTAAAAATGACTAGAGAACACGAGGGACACATTGCTGAGGGCAATGTTGTTGCACCAGGAAAGGGTGCAAGGGAACATGCAAGAAAAGAATGAGTGCCTGAGCATTCCCGTCTTGACCCAATCATGATAGAGAATCATGCTTTTTATGCTCTTGAGAGGCAACTAGGGACAACAATGATGCATATAGTAGAGTGGATACTAGCATTACAACTGAGGTTACCAGTCCTCAATATAGAAACTTTAGGTTTTGAAAAGGTTCCTTAATGACATAGT
Source organism: Alisma plantago-aquatica (assembly GCA_963693085.1). Classification (NCBI taxonomy): domain Eukaryota; kingdom Viridiplantae; phylum Streptophyta; class Magnoliopsida; order Alismatales; family Alismataceae; genus Alisma; species Alisma plantago-aquatica. Next base: position 66,126,532 of record OY856412.1, read on the forward strand.
CATGTTAGAACAGTGGAAAATGTGGGAAGGATTGACATATGGCAAGAAAGTAGGCTCTTCCAAAAGTATAGATAGATAGTACATCTGTGATGAAGTGCCCAAGGAAGGTCACTAAGTTGAGAATGAAGGAAAGGTCTTTACACTTCTAGAGACATTTCCTAGTTGTTCTAAAAGCCAAAAATTTTGGTGCCACCAGTGCAATAAATGCCTAGTGCACCAGGGTAGTAGTCATTATGTGAGGGAAAAAGTCCTAACTTTCCACTTATAAGAACTCTTGACTTAGCATTTACATCAGTAATAATACCGATAAGACCATGGTACGAGGACAAGACATGTTATAGATATGGACATCTTGAGCATACTAAACTCTTTTCTTTAAAAAGAAGGGAAGAAATGACTCAACAACCGAGGCAGACTCGGTAGGGATTATGAAAATTACAGCCCAATAATGTACAGAGGCAAAAGCAATAACATGAAACAACTAGACTCTATGTGTTGAGTCAACCTGAAGCGGTAGATGACAGTGTGGGGTAACAGTCAGATAGAGCTTTTTCATTTTGATATGCCTTATCTTGATGCTATCTGATAATCATAAGAGGTTAGGGATTTCCCTATTGATTGCCCTATGGGAACATAGGGAAGAAATGATGAGAACTAGATTTTATATTATGCTCAATATTCTTTTAAATGTTATATAATTGCTCTTATCTATGTGAAAAAGGATAAGGTTTATATGTGATGCCTGGAGAAAATCCAGGAATGCTAAGTTCTATGTTTTTGATGATATGAAAAGTAAGGAACATGATAGTAAACAAAGTGCATACTACAAAATCTTAGTACTTGTATACCCTGGCTAGGTATTCAACTATTGAAGATAAGGTGAGTATAAAACTCTTAGATTGTTATCTTTCTGATTAGTCTGATCAAGTAATCATTCTGAGACAATCTAGTGAGTATAATGAAACTAGAAATATGGTATGGACATTTGTATCACATCCTAATTGTAATAAAGTTGAATCTGAGATGATCTCAGATCAGTTTGTGCATATAAGGAAGTAAGGAGCATAATCCTCATGAAATGAGAACAAGGGAAATGAACCATGTTCGATAAAGTCCTTGTGGATAGTAAAGAACTTTTCCCATAATATGGAAATGGGGAATGTGATAAAACCATGAAATGTTCATGTTAGAAAACAATAAGGAAAAGGATGATGATACGTAATCATCCATATAATTCCTATGTAGATGGCAAGGAACCTGAGATGCAACAAGTATAAATGACTCATGAACGGTGAAAGTTCATGCAATAATCCTAGGAGATGATGAGGTCTCCTCTTTGATGAATAACCATGGGTAATGATGGGGTGATGAAAGGAATATGTTTCTTTGTAAAGTATCAGTTTGACTTGGACTTTGGTTCCAAGATAAAGATATGTGTAAAATATTATGTCCCAAGATAAAAGAAATATCCTTTTGTATGTTTGACTATGGTATTAACAATAGAGAAATGGATAGGATGAGAATATGATGTGTTTTTTACACATGTGAAGGATACCAAGGTAAGAAATTCTGGTATCCAGGATGTGTCAGGAGGTATGGGGGAGTGATAACATGACTCCTGATAAGATGAATAATGTTGGGTTACCTATAAGGGGAAACCTTGTGACAACTCTAGTAGGGAAATCATATGCTATGGGTTTATGCTTTGCATAAACATAACTTTGATTAAGATATATTAATTGAAGGAATAAATGTAGAATCATTTGAGAAAAAGCTTATAAAAGCTAAAAATGTATGATAAGACCTGTAGTCCCAAGTGGGTGATAAAATGTAACCATAATCTCTCCATTAAATAGAAATGTTAAAAACTAAGTGGGGTTTCACACCTGAATCACTCAAAGTATGAATAACACTTATTTGATACAGAAGGTGTTACCTGACACAGTATATATATTGCAAGTGAATGATGAAAAGGTAATTGAATATATGTCTTGTATGACAGATTCAAATGATAACCCTGAGTGGAAGAACTTTGTACTGGTCAAAGTTCTATGGAATCTCCATGACATCAAGATGTTATGTGGAGACTTCACAATATGATACATGAATAATAATTGTCTTCATCTGGGATTTCGGGGATGAAATCCTTGTTAGGGGTTTATAATTGTAATACCCCTGACCTGGGTTATGGCTTAACCCTAGGAGTTTTGGCTTAAGTAAGATACCTACAAGCTAATTCTAATCTTTTGAAAAGTAATTAAGACTTTTGGTGAAGTTTGTTTTCAAGTTTGAGCTTAATTGCAAACTATTTGTCCAATATATGAAAGTCTGAGTGAAAAAGTGCAATTTACCCAAGATGAGGGGTTAAATTGCAAAATGACACATGTGAAATGTGTTTTTAGTGTTTTAGTATCTCAAGAAAGAGAATTATGATAAGTGGTGGCTTGTGGAAAGCCTAAATCCCAAGTTACAACTCGTTTGAACAATGATAGTACCGTGTACACCAATTTTGGTACAATTTGTAATTTACCCAATATGTGGGGTTAAAATGTAAATTACCACCTCTAGAGTGTCCCTACTCCCTCTAAGTATCTTTTAGAGGAAAGAGAAAGAAGGGGGCACTATGTTTGAATCACCATTGAGTGATGATACTCTTGGTAATGAAAGACCAAGAATGAGTTGAAGGCAAGAGCCTTATATGTGTTGTATCGAGTTGTAGACTTAATATAAGGAGCCTATCAACCAAGGAGCCAAAGTGGGAGCCTTCTATCAGTTTGTTGAGCCTTGGAAAAGGCCGTGATAGGCAAAGAACCTTAAGGAGGTGGCCCATGATGGGTTGCAAAGATCCTCACAAAAAGTGTATCGGGTTGCTTATTTAATGAGATAAAGATGATATAACTTGCCCAACAAGATAAGTAAGGGCTGGGATATTGTTTCTAGGTTATCCCCAAGAATTTTGCATGGCGATATATACATGTGTGCATGCATTTCCGCGTGTCAACCATGCATGGCCACGTGCCATCTAGTAGCTTAAGGTGAAGACACCTCTGATATGCTTTATCTCATGAATCCAAGTATATATACTTCACCATTCACCAACTTATGAATGTTTATGATCATCATAACCACTCCCCTTGGATATATCGTGCAAAGAACCTTCTGAAATAATTAATGAAATTATAATTTCTAAAAGTTTCCTAGACCTGTTGCCATGAACTTTAACTATTAGAATGGAGGTCTAGAGCTTGAAGAATATGGTATCACATTATAAAGTGATATCGGGTTCAAGCTTACACACAAGTAGCTCTAACCCAAAATGGGTATGTGCATACTTTCCTTGCCCGATTTGTTTACATGATATGCTTGCATGATATTCTTGCATGATATGCTTTCACAATATTCTTGCACGATATGGAGTCAAGAATAGACTCTTTGCACGATATAAGGTCTAAAGTATACTTGAGAGCCGATATGAAACCCTAATTTGGGTAACTCGATATGAGTAAAGAATAGCAAGTGCTCTTGCACAATATGATCATGTAATGTATCTTTGGTACCTGACACCTTGAAGTACACACATCTGATGCACAATAAGAATACTTACGTAAACCCTAATGTACGTTACAAGGTATGGATTCAAGAACAAAATCTAACTCGATATGGTTGGAATACATCCACCCGATATGAAACCCTAGATAGGGTTAACCTGATATGAAGATGGATGCTAGCTCATACATGATATGATTCATGCTTGTTGCATGATATGAGAGATACCACACTTATCCTTATGCACGATACAAGTCTAGACTACACCTCTTACACGATATAGAGGTAACGAACACTCTAATCAACATAGAGTTGGAATCCCAAGATGATGGGTAAGCCGAGATGAGTGGTGGATGATACCAGATGTATGAGATGAATGATATCTCTAGATTGATAAAGAATAGCACCTACTTTTATCATGTGAACGATATGAAGTTCAAATTCATACTTCATGCACAATGTGGCATGATTTAACCAATTTACTGGAAAACCCTAGATGAAGGATTGGAATCCGATATACCCTGTTTTGATTAACGAATGGTGATATGATAATTTAATAAGGCCATTAGCTTGTAAAGTAATTATATGATAAGGATGATCCTTGAAGGAATGAAGGGGATATGAGTTTCAGGGTCTACCTAAAATGGTAATCCGATATGCTACCTATGATGGATTCCTGATATAGATGCCCGATATGATACCCGATATGGATGCCCGATATGGGGCATATCGTGTGCACGATATGACACAAAACACAAAGCTTATATCCGATATGGGTTCAAGCATCTAGCTCATACCTGATACAAAATTAATCTGAAGTAATCAGATCTAAGTGATAGTCCATCTGATGTGAGTACATAATATGGTGATTGGGGTTTACACCCTCAAAACATGACATGGTGATGTGGTTATACCACATGCCCAATATGAATATATGACATAAAGTAAAGGATGTGGTTTAAAGTATAAGATGATAACACATACATCTTGATACCAATATGGAAGTGACACTTCAATCATGTGTGATTGATTGAGTGACATATGTTTAACATGGTGTTAAATGAAAGATAATGTGAATTTTTAATGATGGACTAATATTCCTCAGAGAGGAGGATTGAATCAAAAGTATGATGTATTCAATATCCTAGTAAGAATGAGAGAGAAATGCATGCTTGTGTTGTTAATCATTTAATGATAAATGATGAGAAAATATATAAGTATGATTGAATACTTATGATATCAATGTATTCTCCTAAATGTGTGGACCAATGAATTAGGGTTTAGATTAATAACATGAACATGAAACCCTATTCGGCTATAAAGGGAAACCCTAACCCTAATGATGGGAAGGTTGTATTTCTCTGATTACATGAGCCTTATGAGGCATGTTAAATACTTGTATAACAAGTATAATGATTAATGGCCTTGTGATCCATATGAATAAGTTGTCGCCTAGTGAGAGGTGACAAGATGTGTAATGGCCATGCGAGCCATATGAATAAGTTTTCGCCTAGTGAGAGGTGACAAGATGTGTAATGGCCTTGTGCGCCATATGAATAAGTTGTTACCTAGTGAGAGGCGACAAGATGTGTAATGCCCTTGTGAGCCATATGAATAAGTTGTTGCCTAGTGAGAGGTGACAAGATGTGTAATGACCTTGTGAGCCATATGGAATACTTGTACAACAAGTAAAATGAATACCTAGGTCTGAGGACCTAGAGGTAATAATTATCTATTATAGAAATAACAATGTTGTGTGATCATACAAGGGTTTGAATACCCAGATCCAGTAACCATGATAATGATGATGTGAAGGGATGAGAATTCCCAATAATGTGATAAGGTACTGAGATCCCAACTATCATGTGTTTTAAAGAGTTGAAAAGTATGTGATAAATGTATTACACCTTTCTTTGTAGCATTTGTTGTGATTAATAATGATAACTTGTTTGATGCTAAAAGAATGTTGTAATACATGTAATACATCATTAGGAACTATAAAACATTGCCCTGACCATAGATCCATCAGCGTCAGAATTTACTGAATGGTGAAATGGGTTCCCCGCGGCATAACTCGAAATGCATATTTTTGAATATGTGGAGCATGGAGCCTAAGTTTCCAGGACTCAATATTGTCATAAGAATGTCTCATTAAGAGCATGGTGAACTGGCCCATGGCTCAGAGCATGGTGCCCTTGTTACCATGGCTCAAGAGCATGGTACCTATGTGACCATGGCTCAGAGTATGGTGCATGTGTGACCATAACTAAATAACTGGGGACGGTTGTTGTAGATGTTCCACTAAGAGAGCACAGTTGACGTTGTAGCTCTGAGCGAAGAGGCCTAGTACCCTGGCAAGCTCTTTTGTAGTGACACAAGATGTCATGTTGAATCCTATGTGGTCTCATACTGACTGAGACAGTTGAGGTCATGGCAACCGGCTCTCCCATTGACCTTGTATGGTACCGACTTGTGAGAAGTTTTCGGTCGGTTGGAGATGAACGGTGTATACTTCATCTCCTCAGGGCATAAGTGTGATTGTAAAATATGTTCAGTCATGTACCATATCTACTTAAGGATTGATTACGGAAAACATTGATTGATGTGCAATTCAGTTATATATTTTAGTTGATAGATGTTATTTATGATTCTTTACATTCCTTGCAAAGCAGATAGATGATTTATAACTCTACCATGGGTAAATGCATTGTTCTCCTTGAGAAATGAGATTATCTTATTATGTTCATACAATGATTAATCTTCCCAGTTAACATAAAAGAACCCCTGCTCTGTTTTTATAATGTTTATCATCAATAATAATATGGTCGGAAGAGATTTATATCTCTCGCTGGGACAATTGTCTCACCCTGTGGGATCCAAAATTTTTAGGTGGACGTGCATGAGGTAGTGGAGACCTTTTAGCAAAGGAGGAACAATAGTTGGGGCAGCAATAACAACTCAGGTTGAGTTTACTATCTATCATGTCTTGTAGATAGAAGTCCTATGTGTCGTCTCTGTACTATCAGGTCCTTGGAGTTGAATTGTACTGGTTTCATGAATGATCTGAGATTTTAGATTGAATTCCTCAAGGTTTTATGTTACTCCAGTATGTGTCTTCATAGAGAAACTATTATATGTTGTCCTCGAGATGAGATGAAACAATGTTGTACAATGTAAATCATGATTTGTATGAGTTCTGGATCTTTCAATAAAAGTATTCTGGACGAGGATCTCCTTGCAAAATGGTTTTAAATTTTAGTGATTTTTTTAATCTACTATTTATGTTTATTCCGCTTAATTAGTAACGATTTGTTTGTCAGTGTAATGACTGTCGTTACATTTAAAGTACTAACATCACCTCTTACTTGTTTAACAAGGAAGGATATACCTTTTGTATGGTTTAAAACATGTGATAGCAGTTTCCAAATGTTAAAGAATAAGTTAACTACGACCTAGATTTTGCTTTTAGAGGATGTGGAAAAGGGGTATGTGGTGTTTTGTGATGCATCTATTAGAGGTTTAAAATGTGATCTTATGAAGGAAATAACTGCGGTAGCCAATGTGTAAGACCCCTGACCTGGTTTTATGCTTCAACGTGTTTGTTTAATTTAATTAAGTGCTTAGTTCCTTGATTAAACAGTAGTTATATTTTAATAGTGGATTGATAAATCCATTTTTCAATTTGGTTCAAATTAGACTTAGTTTGCTTAAGTTTTGCACATTTATACTCCTTGTGGACCTTTATGCAATTTTCCTTTTCTAGGGATCTATCTGTAATTTTAACACATGTATGTTGTACTTCATAAGCACTCTTCTTAATGTGTTTGATGTGGTTGCACCTTTTGATTCTTGGGTGCACCATCATATGTTTGTTTCTTTTTCATTCAAGGTCAGAAACTGATGGTTTCTCACTTGAGGGTCTGAGAACTGATGGTTCTCCTAGTAGCATGAGGATCTGATGGTTTTCCCTTCTAACTTGAGAATCGATGGTCCTCCTTGTTGGTTTGAGAACCGATAGTTCTCCTTGATGGCCTGAGAACTAATGGTTCTCCTTGTAGAGTGGAAACTGATGGTGGTGTTGGGTTTGCAAACTGATGGAAAGAATGGCTTGCAAACCGATGGTCTTCCTAGAGATGCAACTTGATGGTTCCACAAGTGAACAAACCAATGGTTCTCCTAGGAAACAAACCGATGGATGTTCTATTAGTGCATGGAAAATGAGATCTCAATTGTTGACAAATGGCAAGGAAATTGTAAACCTGTTACCACTTTTCTCTCTCATCTTAACTATATATACACCTCCAGTCTCCTTCAAGCAAACCTTTTCAACCCCACTCCTACTCTTACTACTGGAATGATCTGAACCCTTTGGTTGGTGAACTAGGAGATTCTCTAGGACAAATCCTGCTAGATTATGGATATACTTCTAGGACTAATCGGAGCCTTCAAACCTTGGTTCTTGCTTTATACAAGTAAGATCTTCTTCCCTAACCTCATTTCTTGTTGTTTGCTTTCTTCTCTCTTCTTCCATGGGCGGAGCCATGGTGATCTTGATGGAAACTCATGCATGAGGTTGGAGAACCCTCTTTTATTCTCTCTCTTTTTCTCTAGATCTACCCCATTCTTGAAGTTAGGACCTACCTTGAATCATTGAAAGTGTAAAACCAGGGTTTTACCTTCTATTCTTCAAGATATCTTATTGTTTGGACGTTCTTCTTCACCTTTTAGGCGAGTGATATAAATTTAAACCCATTTCATGCTTACTATTAACTTGTTATATGTATATCTTGCTCTAGAAACTTGTTAATATGAAGAAAGATGGTCTTTAGTGCACCATTTGAACATATGTGTGGTAGTTATAGGTGTTGTTAAACTACCCTCACATATTATGAACGTTCCTTCCTCTATAATGTGATATCTTGGACTTTCATGGTTAGAACCGATGGTCTTACTGAGTTTAAGATCAAATGTTTTAACTTATTATAAGAACTGATGGTCTTAAAGTAAGATCCAATGGTTTAACTTGGTGTAAGATTTGATGGTCTTACTGAGTGTAATAAATGATGGTTTAGATTAGTATAAGAACCGATGGTTTTGCTCATGTGTACTATTTTGTTGATACAAATTTGATCAACATCTTTAAATCTTTCCTTATAGTGGTTAGTTGATGATGGTTTTAGTGCTTCTATTTGTTATTGGTGTTGAAATAATAATTGGACAAATTCATAATGCAAAAAGTAACTCTTTTATGATACTCTTGGAAATGTCTAATCCCTATGATAGATGAACACTTATGCTAAGCATGGAAGTAACAAGCGTGTTTTTGACATGTTGAACCTTCTGCAAATTTTTGGGTGATAATTATGTCCCTATAGGAAGTATTGTTGTTTTGGTCTAAATGGATTTTTGGACTTTTTTATTTCTGAATTGGAGGTTTAGACCTCTTTATGGATAACAATGGGCAAGTATATGGTGATGAAGAAGTATGGAACATGTCTCATAAGTTTTATATATCTTCTAGAGTTGTCATGTAAAACTAATTTATAAGAACAATTTAGTAGTTTGTATGTAACTTGGTTGATGCATTCTAAAACACTCAATTGGCTTAATTAATCAAGTGAAACACTAATCATGTAGTTCCCCATGAGTGTAGAACTATTACAATGTCAAAAATTGCTGGATAGTGAAATGAGTAATCCCAAGAGGAACTCAAAGTTGCATATTGTTGAGTATATGTAGGTGCAGGGAGGGTATATCTCTGCCATCCAGATCTCAAAGTTTTGGAGAATGGTCAAGGTTGTGTCTCAGATTTGATATGTGTTGAGAGAGACTGCGGTATTTTGAACGTTTGTACCTTGGTTTCTAGTGTTGTGGCCTATGTACCTTGGGTGGATTAGATTGCTTTTAGTAGTTGGGCTGATGTGCCACTATGGTTGTTACTCAAATTGGTCGAGGGGAAGAGATATTAGGATTTTGAACACCCTAGATCTCATACAGGGATGATTGCAACTTCGTGGTGGTCAACTAGTAGTTTGAGTGGTATGCCTCAAACTACCCATGGATTAATAAAATATGTTAACTGGCCGTGTAGATATTTGTTAGGGTTACTTGGTAAATCACATTGGATGATGATACTTGCTTTGTTTCTTTTAATCTATAGATAATTTATAATGCGATAAGAGAAATCAATTGCACTATGGCTACATCTATGCTTGTTCTTATGAGTAAGTTATATATTCTTTCAACTCTATAATATTATATGTTTAAAATTTTAAAGTACATAATCCTTCTATAAGAAACAAATGTTTTTAGAAGTTATATCTCTCGCCGGGACATGTGTCTCACTTCATAGGTCACAACATCCTTTTTAGGTGATTGTCAGTAGCACCGTTAGACCCATGGTAGAAAGGATGAGCAGTTTGGAGATCTATAGAGGAAGAAGGTTGGTGGGTTGTTTTAGTGAGTCCTAGAGTCATCCCTATACTCTTAGGTCTAGGTGAGGAAGTTTTTTAGATGATGTACATCAACTTGAGATTTTGGTAGTGTACTTGTGTTTGTACATATTGTAAATATGACTAATTTGTGTTTGCTTGACGTTTTTGTTTTTGATAATCTCATTTGTCATGGCAGGTCACCATATTTGGTGGTATCAGAGCTTAGGGTTTGTTGAGTCTACATGGACATAGGACTTAGGTTGATGTGTCTATTCTTACATGATACAAAATATCTAACCATGGTCTATGGTTATGTAGATATGTTTAGAGAATGTGAAGAGGATGCAGAGAGTAGCTTTGTGGCACTAGGAGGCAGAGGTAGGAGGTCAGGAGATGGAGGAAGAGAACTTGAGATTGGGCCAGAACAACCCATACTGACTCCATTTGACCCTTAAACATTGGTTTATCCAACTTTTCAATCTATGTTTGAATAGCTTATAACAACGGTTATGCATTTGGTGGATAGGGCGCCTGCACCTCAACCAAGTGCACCTATTCCCAATGTGTAATCTCAGGGTCTAGGGAATACCTTTGAGAGGTTGAAATGGGTAGGATCCACAGAGTATGAGGCCATATATGACCCATTCAATGCAGATATGTGGCTAATAGAGTTGGAGAAGACATTCATGATTATGAACATCTCAGAGGAGGACAAGGTTAAGCACGCAGTTTACCTTCTGAAGGGTAGTGTTAGACATTGGTGGGCCATTAAGGAGGATTAGAGACCTAGAGAGACGATCGGTTGGGAGGAGTTTAGGGGGAGTTTGTTAGCCATTACTTCCTAGAGACGTATCTGGAGGAGAAGATGGCTCAATTTGAACAGATGTTCCATGTAATGTGGTCTATTAATGACTACAAGGCAAACTTTATGGAGTTGTTGAGGTTTTATCCTCACATGGAAACTATGGAGAAGGAGAGGATCAAGAGGTTTGAGAAAGGCTTGAATGCTGAGTTGGCAACAATGACATCTTCTTTGGAGATTTGAGAAAGTTTTTCACCTTAGTGGAGTCTGTGAGGAGGATAGAGAGGACAATTATAGAGAAGCAAGAAGCCAATGCAAGGAAGAGATCTGCCCAGTTCCAAGAGAAATCATCTGGTACCTTCAAGAAGTTGAGGTTCTCTTCATTGCAATACTAGCTGTCACCACATAGATCAATAGTTTCTGGGCTAAGGGCACAAGTGTAGTTGTGGTGGTCCCCGATTAAAGGGAGAGGTCACAATTTTCTGCTAGTAGGGGCAAACAGTTTAGGTTCAATGTCTATGATAGGTGTGAGAACCTGTTACACTAAATGAGATTACTCAAAACATAAAACACAATCAATCACTAATTAATCACATACTCAAAAATATGGGTATATTAAAACCGATTTCAGCGTCAGCACCCGCTCATAAACATTTGCATAAGATCCCAAAATCTTTCTTATATCCATATTATGCCAAGAATTTGATACAAATTGATCTATCGCCTTTGCCACAACATATATACATAGGAGAACAATATTCATATATGTCACACAAACAAGCATTAACATGCTAACAAAATCCTAATTCATTTGAAACACCATATACAAACTTCATCTGCCCGGACCTGAGAGTACAAGGACGACTCTAAGAATCACTAGACATCTAATCAACTTTCTCAAAGATTCATTACTATAGCTCCTCTTTGCTGCCACATGTTTGTTTTCGTCACTTCTGATTACCTAAAAAAATGTGGCGAACCATAAGGGTGAGACCCATGTCCCAGTAAGAGATATAACCTCCAACAATGTTTATTGATTACAACATTTTTAAGTAATTAAACAGTTAAGCAAATTTATCAGATATAACAAATAAGCTCAACAACACTAATGATTATCAAAATACACAAGGGAGCAGATAATAACTATCATCATTAGCCAGACTATAATCCTTTATCTTGTTGATAACATAAGCAATTCAGTAGCATATCATTATCTAGCATCATGATCAAGTCTAGTAACATAGAATCTCTGTCATTATGAATAAGTCTAGCAACATAAGCATAGATAACAACATTAGCATGTCTAATAGGTTGAACATATAAGCACCATAAGCAGAGCTAAAACCATAAGCACAACTATCTGGATAAGCATGATCAGCAGTATATGCATATCTAGTTACAAAGGCATGGCTATCATGCTAAACATAACTAACAACATGAGATAGCTAGCATGATGATTATAATCAGCAGTAGAAGTATAGTTATCAACATAATCATGGCTATTGTATGTACGCATCTACAATCTTAAGCATATCCAAAACATAAGTATATCTATTATATCTTAATTGCACTAAGCATCATCTTTGTGTAAAGAGAACAAACAAGTGTTATCATCCAATGTGAAGCGTCATGTATAACCCTAAACAAATATGCTATATGGATGTATTACATCTTTTATTATGCCCTGAGGAATTTTAGGATACCACTCAAAATCCAACTGACCACTGCTAACTCGAAATTGGTGCCATACAAGATATAAGAAGAGTTGGACTCCTAAGATCTTCTCCGCCCCTGGTCAGTAAGGGTCTGCCACAACGACACATAAGGTCAAGATGCTAACAACCTAGTCTGTCCTTGGTATAGGTCACGACACTAGTGAAAGGAGGTGGATACGCATACCCTACCATCTGAGGTACAACCGTAGTTGTCCTCCAATCTTGTCACATATATAATCACTGAGACACGACCGCAGCCATTCTCAATCACATCAGATGTATGAGGCATGACCATAGCCAACCTCCACAATCTACATTGTGGATGACAAGGATATATCCTCAACTTGCCACCCCCACATACTCAACAGTATGCACTTCGAGTTCCCCTTAGGAATACTCATTTCACCATCTGAAAAATTCTGACACTCAGATGGATCTATGGTATAGGGCACTACATGATTAGAGTTTCGCTTGATTAGTTATGCCAATTGGGTGAATTAAGGTTGCATCAAACAAGTGCACATACAAACCCTAATTCACTTCTAGCAAGCATATAAATATCACAACTTTGAAAAGATATAAAACGTGTGAAACATAATTTCTCATCTCATCATCACATGGTACTATTCACTTTCCATTCATGAGACCACACTAGTCATCATTCTATCACAAGATAATAATCTTTTTCACAATATCACAAGGTATCAACCCCTATCAACATAAGAGGATTACAGCTCATTCAGGGCTCAACCATGCCCAAAGGTCATTAAGAGCATCATACTATCGCAAGATATAAATCCTTTTCACAATATCACAAGGTATTAACCCTAATCAACACAAGAGGATTACACCTCATTCAGGTCTCAACCATGCCCAAAGGTCATTAAGACCATCATATTATTCCCTCCAAGATCATCATTATCGTTGCATGCCTTATAACAAGGCTCAACAACATCACTTATATATAATACACCAGATCAGCAGAATATTACATTAATGAACTAGGTTATATTCATAAACAATCATAGCAGGGTTATATTAACATTAAGCACATTCCTTTATTACATCTACATGCAATGAATCTAGATATGATTAACTCTCATCATATTCATAATGCACATGTTTAGCATAAGTAAGTATCAACCATGTGGCTATGATAACCATAAATTAACATACCAAGGTTATGATCATGTTAAGGAGGTTATTTCACCATCATTCCATCATATAAGAATGTTAAACATGAATACTCATCTTTATCTATTTTCATTAGAGTTAGGTTCAACATGATAAATTATATCAATGTTACTAAATAACACTCATACCCAAACCCTAAATATCAATGTTACTAAATAACACTTATACCCAAACCCTAACTCACAACATCCCCATAGGATCATGGATGAATAAGGTGAAGCATCATCATCACATTCCATACCATTCTCAAGTATCAACCCACATATAAATCAAGGTATAACAATTGGGTTATAGCATACTAGGGTTTCAACAATAGTAATAGAGTACTTCATGATTGCATTAGTCATTTAAGGACTATTCATACCCAATTACCATCATTTAGTTATATTAAAGCTAGGTATAACAAGATATACCTCATTAGGGTTACATATCAACACAATATGGTTATCATCCCTTCTATTCATATGAGTGAATAGGTAAGACTAACTTATTAAGGGTAGCCCTCCATTTCTTCCATCATCATTCAACCCGTATCACCATACCACAATGTCACCAGAACCATTGGATGTTTAGAAGGTAAGACCTTTGGTTGTTTACATAAGTAAACACCTTAGATAAACCACCTATGAAGTCCTCAATTTGTTCTCTAGAAAGAGTCACCATCTAACCCTAGACATCGCTTGATTAACAACACAAAAAGTTCCATTGAGAGTAGGCTAAAACCCACAATTGACTGTGTAGTCAAACAAGCCATCCATTGTCAACAAGTAAGCTCCTTAAGTTTATCATATAAAGGAAACCATATAAATTCCATTATTAGGACCAACATATTACATTATCCATAATTCCACTTTATTGGAGGAATAAACATTAGATCTTGACCATTGGGTCAAGTTCATATATTAAAACAATCAATTACAGTATATGTTCGACCATTGCATCAAGTGACCTAAGAAACCATTGGTCTAAGGCTTAATTGATGCTAAAACTATATGATTGACTCACCATAGATTGTAGATACCTGATCCACCATCATTAGTGATCATTGAATCACTATAGGTTGTTATATCAACACTATATTCATTAATCAACATTAAATATTAAGTTGATGTCATCATTGATTGATAACATCAGTAGGGTACTTAATGGTTGATCATTATACTTCTAATTTATCCAATAACTGACATAAGGGGGTGAACATAGGTTTTCACCATCATTTGACACCCTTTATCACGACCATGAGTTGTTATGAAGACAACACCATAGGGTTGTTGCAATGGTACCATCATCGGGTCATGGTTTAGAGAAGAAATCAGTTTTAAATCCTAAAATTGACCATTGTTTGATAGGTTCTTAGCACCATAGGTTGTCAAAACAACCTGATCCAAGTCATATAATACCTTATGAATAATGTACACATGATCATAGGTTCATATATAACTGAAATCAGAACATGAAACATTATAAAAATCGAAATCCTAGTCATCATTTTCAAGAAAGAACATGATCTAGAAAGCTTATGGTAAGCAATAAACGTGGATCAAATTATAAAACTTGCCTATAATGAGAAGATGAAACCCCAAAAAGAATAAATCTCTAGAATGTAGGGTAGAAAATCCAAGAATAATCTATGAATTTGTCCATCTAGCACCTTTCTTCATCAAATGAATAAACCCTAAACATAAGGAGCAAGAAAGGTAGGGTTTTAGAGCTTTAGAGATAATTCTACCATATAACAGCAAGGTTCCGACCTAGAGGAAGGTATAAGGAAGGAGAAGAGCAATAAAAATGAATAAGTAAGGAAGAAAACAACTTACTTGGTCGAATTCCCTAGAAGATGACCTTGGAAACCCTAGGTAGGGCTAGATGGAGCCCTAGGAGACCTTCTTCTCCAAAAAGGGGTTGTCTTCTACTTTAGAGCAGTTGGTTCCGCAGAAAAATAGAGTGAATTCGTTTCTCTAGGTTAGAGGAAACAAAAAGCAATCATAGTTTCGTATTTGGGAAAGGAAGAGGCAAATATAGCCCATGGATAAGGATAGAAGCAAGCATGAGGTGTAAAGTAGCTTCCCCATGTGTTTATGGCCTTAAACTATTGAGAATATACAAGCACACACTCAAGCAACTCCACACCATCCCTATTAACCTTCTTAGATTTACTTTGTCAAAATTTCAAGCCAATCACATAATTCATTAGTTGATAGCTACTAAAGGTAGCTCATCCGTGAAGGGGAAAACTCTAAATTACCCTTGGAGAAAACACCTTCAAACCAAGGTTTAAATAGGCACCCCATGTCTCAAAAAGCTAAATAATAATTATATAATATCCAAGGAACATAATGCACGTCATAAATTGAAAAGAAAACTTTTCAATTGGGTAAATTGCAGAAAATTCCAAAATGTGCATAAAATTGCATAACTTGCTCAAACAGTGTCCAAATTGGACCAAATTTGAAATTTTAGCTTGTATTATGATTTCAAATCATATCAAAAGGTTATATTAGGGTTATTAGAATTCAATTATGATAATTAAACTCATTCAACTCATTAAGTAAGTTTAGGGGCCTTACAACTATAAACCCCTAACAGGGATTTCGCCCCCAAAATCCAAGGTAAATAAAGATGGGTACTTCCTCTACACCTCATCCTATTACCTTCAAATGTTTACTTGCATATCATGGTGATGTCACATCATTCATACATATCTCATCTTGGGTCAATACAAAAAACCCCACATAAGAAGACATTTGCAAATATGGAACATAGAAACTTGTTGTGCCACCTGTACAAATCTAATAGTAACTTTCAACTTTGGGACTCGATTGTCATCTTGAACTATTATATATGTTGTATCACACATCACTCATTGGCCACACACACTGGATCTTACCAAGCATAAAACATTAGGTATCTATTATCATATGCAACTTTACAAGGTGTTATCTCTATGCTCCCTTAATGGTTGTTGTAATCAACAACTCAATCAACCATGTAGGCACCCCCTAGTTTTCAAGAAATTATGAGGAATATGTTTTTAGAGGATTCTACAATCATATCAATGGTGTACTAACCATCTATTTGGTTGAAGAATCATACACTTGTATATAACGGTTAGCATATAACTTCCTGATTGACCTTGTTAGGGGTGGAGCAATGACATTGTCTTCATCTTATCAGGACTCACATAACATACTTAATAGAGGTATCATAACTCTTAGAGGATACCCAAGTCAACCCCCAACTCACTCTTGTTCAACTTGTCTCATAGCTATTGCTACTTCGGCAACCCTAAGGTTTTTGAAGAAATATTGATCATATTTTTTACCATATTTGAAATACTTTGACATGTCATCATTCAAAGCTTGATATAACTTGTATGGCATGACTGGAACACTCTGTTCCTCCTATTTATAAATTCTATTTGTACATTAGTTAGTATAGAGGACATAACTCTAAACTCATCATGGTCATGTGAATTATGTCATCCAATCTAACTCTTATGCATTGATATTTGATCATAGGTTGATCTTAAAGGAACACAGTATCACATATTTATTAACCAACAAACCATCTTTCCTTGATAGTAGTCTTGTCCAGCTATCACTAAACCATACGCAACACTATAGAATCACTTTTGTTTTTCCTTCCTAACAACATTTAAAGGGTCATCATCAACTCTCTTTCTCTCTCTCTAAGGGAGAGGAATACTTGTAATGTTCATTTAATAAACATCTCCAACCTTCACAAAATTCCCATACTATTGACACATCTTGGATACTAGGATTCATTACCTTGCTATCCACCTCATGTGCTATAAGGAACTCACATCCTTATCTCATCTACTTTTACCAACATAATAACTTTCAAAACATATAAGAGGAGTCTCCCAAATTATTGGAAGGCTCAAAAGCAAACTCATCACAAGATTTATGATCTTGGAACCATAGTCCAAGCAACCTTATGCTATAATAAGTGATCCACCTTCATGTTTGCAGTGAATCCACACGTACCAAGTGGCAATGATCCACTTGAAAGTTGTGCCTTAGAAAGGAAAGACATAAAGGGAAACACACTTCCCACATCATAGCAACATTGTTCAAGGTCACTAGCAAAAAGGTAACCAATTCTATTTTCATTGTGTAAGTTACAACTTCTTATGTATCATTTTACCTTTTTCATTTCAGGTTCCTTGACATTAGCATAGGAATCATCATGATTAACATATCTCATTAATCCTTCCTTGATGAAAATTTATCACACTTGGTTATTTTATTATGTTTTTCAACAACTTATCGACAGGTAAATCATCATATTCCACATTTTCTTCATTAAATTGGGATCATCTCCCTTAATTTCTTTCACATGCCATGCTAATTTTTCATTAACACTTTCTTACACACATAGTTTGGTTTGAGATTAACTCAAGTTCCACCTTATTTCTTTGTCATTGTTCCCATTCATCTTCTCATTTTGTACTTGTTATAGGAGTTCTCTCTATCTTATGTGGATTTCATACCTTGATTCACTTTATAAGCATGGACATGTTTGTCTTTTACTTTATTATCTTCTTGAATCACATCTTCAAGAACTCCTCTTTTCCTTATTTGTATTTAGATTTAGATTTCATGGTGTTATATCTTTCTCTTATATTTACCAAACATTCAAGTTTTGATAGATAATGATGCAATTCACATCTTCTTTAAGGTAGGATTGAGATATTCACACCATGATTTCTTATTCGTTATGCTCTTTAGATTGTCACAAAATGACTACTTGATCAGAGTAATTAGAAAGATAACAATCTAAGAGTTCCATAGTTACCTTTTCTTCAATAATTGAATACCTGGCCAGGGCATCCAAGTACTGAGATTAGGCAGTACGCACCATGTTTTTGTGTCACATTCTTAACTTATACATCATCCTAGTATTAAGTCCTAGTGTCCCTATAGACTCAGTGAACCCAAAGCTCTGATACCAACCTGTGAGAACATGTTACACTAAACAAGATTAATCAAAACATAAAACACAATCAATCACTAATTAATCACATACCCAACAATATGGGTAAATTAAAACCGATTTTTGCGTCAGCACCCGCTCATAAACATTTGTATAAGATCCCAAAATCTTTCTTATATCCATACTATGCCAAGAATTTGATACAAATTGATATATCGCCTTAGCCACAACATATATACACAGGAGAACAATATTCATATATGTCACTCAAACAAGCAGTAACATGCTAACAAAATCCCGATTCATTTGAAACACCATATACAAACTTTTCTTGCCCGGACCTGAGAGTACAGGGACGACTCTAGGACACACTAGACATCTAATCAACTTTCTCAAAGATTCATTACTATAGCTCCTCTTTGCTGCCACATGTTTGTTTTCGTCACTTTCGATTACCTAAAAAAATGTGGCAAACCACAAGGGTGAGACCCATGTCCCAGTAAGACATATAACCTCCAACATCATTTATTGATTACAACATTTTTAAGTAATTAAACAGTTAAGCAAATTAATCAGATATGAAAATAAGCTCAACAGCACTGATGATTATCAAAATACACAAGGGATCAGATAATAACTATCATCATTAGCCAGACTATCATCCTTTATCTTGTTGATAACATAAGCAATTCAGTAGCATATCCATATCTAGCATCATGAGCAAGTCTAGTAACATAACATCTCTATCATTATGAATAAGTCTAGTCACATAAGAATAGATAACAACATTAGCATGTCTAATAGGTTGAAGATATCAACATCATAAAAAGATCTAACACCATAAGCACAACTATCTGGATAAGCATGATCAGCATTATATGCATCTCTAGTTACAAAGGCATGTCTAGCATGCTAAACATAACTAACAACATGAGATATCTATCATCATGATTATAATTAGCAGTAGCAATATAGTTATCAACATAATCATGGATATTGTATGTATGCATCTATAATATTAAGCATATCCACAACATAAGTATATCTACTATTTCTTAATTGCACTAAGCATCATCTTTGTGTAAAGAGAACAAACAAGGGTTATCATCCAATGTGAAGCATCATGTATAACCCTAAACATATATGTTATACGGTTGTATTACATCTTTTATTATGCCCTGAGGAATTTGAGGATACCACTCAAAATCCAACTGACCACTGCTAAGTCAAAATCAATGCCATACAAGATCTAGGAAGAGTCGGACTCCTAAGATCTTCTCTGCCCCCGGTCAGTACCGGTCTACCACAGCGACACATAAGGTCAAGTTGCTAACAACCTAGTTTGTCCTTGGTACAGGTTATGACACTAGTGAAAGGAGGTGGGTACGCATACCCTACCATCTGAGGTACAACCACAGTTGTCCTCCAATCTTGTCACATATATAATCACTGAGAATGACCACAACCATTCCCAATCACATCAGATGTATGAGGCATGACCTTAGCCAACCTCCATAATCTACATTGTGGATGACAAGGATATATCCTCAACTTGCCACCTCCACATACTCAACAGTATGCGCTCTGAGTTCCCCTTAGGAACACTTGTTTCACCATCTGGCAAATTCTGACACACATATGGATCTATGGCACAGGGCACTACATGATTAGAGTTTCACTTTATTAGTTATGCCAATTGGGTGAATTAAGGTTGCATCAAGCAAGTGGACATACAAACCCTAATTCACTTCTAGCAAGCATATAAATATCACAACTTTGAAAAGATATAAAACGTGTGAAACATAATTTCTCATGTCATCATCACATGGTACTATTCACTTTCCATTCATGAGACCACACTAGTCATCATACTATCACAAGATAATAATCTTTTTCACAATATCACAGGGTATCAACCCTTATCAACATAAGAGGATTACATCTCATTCAGGGATCAACCATGCCCAAAGGTTATTAAGACCATCATACTATCACAGGATATAAATCCTTCTCACAATGTCACAGGGTATTAACCCTTATCAACACAAGAGGATTACACCTCATTCAGGGCTCAACCATGCCCAAAGGTCATTAAGACCATCATATTATTCCCTACAAGATCATCATTATCTTTGCATGCCTTATTACAAGGCTCAACAACATCACTTATATATAATGCACCAGATCAACACAATATTGCATTAATGAACTAGGTTATATTCATAAACAATCATAGCAGGGTTATATTAACATTAAGAACATTCCTTTATTACATCAACATGCAATGAATCTAGATATGATTAACTCTCATCATATTCATAATGCACATGTTTAGCATAAGAAAGTATCAACCATTTGGCTATGATAACCACCAATAAACATATCAAGGTTATGATCATGTTAAGGAGGTTATTACACCATCATTCCATCATATAAGAATGTTAAACATGAATACTCATCTTTATCTATTTGCATTAGAGTTAGGTTCAACATGATAAATTTTATCAATGTTACTAAATACCACTCATACCCAAACCCTAACTCACAACATCCCCATCGGATCATGGATGCATAAGGTGAAGCATCACCATCACATTCCATACCATTCTCAAGTATGAACCCACACATAAATCAAGGAATAACGATTAGGTTATAGCATACTAGGGTTTCAACAATAGTAACAGAGTACTTCATGATTGCATTAGTCATTCAAGGACTATTCATACCCAATGGCCATCATTTAGTTATATTAAAGCTAGGTATAACAAGCTATACCTCATTAAGGTTACATATCAACACAATATTGTTATCATACCTTCTATTCATATGAGTGAATCGGTAAAACTACCTTATTAAGGGTAACCCTCCATTTGTTCCATCATCATTCAACCTGTATAGCCTTACCATAATGTCACCCAGAACCATTGGATGTTTAAAAGGTAAGACCTTTGGTTGTTTACATACGTAAACACCTTAGATAAACCACCTATGAAGTCCTTGATTTGTGCTCTATAAAGAGTCACCATCTAACCCTAGACATCCCTTTATTTACAACACAAAAAGTTCCATTGAGAGTAGGGTAAAACCCACAATCGACTGTTCAGTTCAAACAAGCCATCCATTGTCAACAAGTAAGCTCCTTAAGTTGATCATATAAAGGAAACCATATAAATCCCATTATTAGGACCAACATATTACATTATCCATAATTCCACTTTATTGGAGGAATAAACATTAGATCTTCACCATTGGGTCAATTTCATATCTTAAAACCATCAATTATAGTATATGTTCGCCCATTGCATCAAGTGACCCAAGAAACCATTGGTCTAAGGCTTAATTGATGCTAAAACTACATGATTAACTCACCATAGATGGTAGATACCTGATACACCATCATTAGTGATCATTAAATCACTATAGGTTGTAACATCAACACTATATTCATTAATCAACATCAAATATTAAGTTGATGTCATCATTGATTGATAACATCAGTAGGGTACTTAATGGTTGATCATTATACTTCTAATTGATCAAAAACCTGGCCTAAGGGGGTGACCATAGGTTTTCAACATCATTTTACACCCTTGATCACGACCATGAGTTGTTATGAAGACAACATCATAGGGTTGTTGCAATGGTACCATCATCGGGTCATGGTTTATAGAAGAAATCAGCTTTAAACCCTAAAATTGACCATTGTTTGATAGGTCCTTAGCACCATAGGCTGTCAAAACAACCTGATCCAAGTCATATAATACCTTAGGAATAATGTACACATGATCACAAGTTCATATATAACTAAAATCAGAATAAGAAACATTATAAAAATCGAAATCCTAGTCAAGCATAGTTTTTTAGTGCATGGATCATCATTTTCAAGCAAGAGCATGATCTAGAAAGCTTATGGTAAGCAATAAACGTAGAGAAAGTTATAAAACTTGCCTATAATGAGAAGATGAAACCCCACACAGAAGAAATCTCGAGTAGGTGGGTAGAAAATCCAAGAATAAGCTATGAATTCATCCATCTAGCACCTTTCTTCATCAAATGAGCAAACCCTAAACATAAGGAGCAAGAAAGGTAGGGTTTTAGAGCTTTAGAGAAAATTCTACCATGGAACAATAAAGTTCCAACCTGGAGGAAGGTCTAAGGAAGGATAAGAGAAAGAAAAACAAAGAAGGAAGGAAGAAAACAACTTGCCTTGGTCGAATTCCCTAGAAGATGACCTTGGAAACCCTAGGTAGGGCTAGATGGAGCCCTAGGAGACCTTCTTCTCCAAAAAGGGGTTGTATTCTAGCTTAGAGCAGTTTATTCCGCAGAAAAACAGAGTGAATTCATTGCTCAAGGTTATAGGAAATAGAAAGAAAGCATAGTTTCATATTTGGGCAAGGAAGAGGCAAATATAGCCCATGGATAAGGATAGAAGCAAGCATGAGGTGTAAAAGTTGCTTCCCCATGTGTTTATGACCTTAAACTATTGAGAATATACAAGAATACACACAAGAATCTCCCCCACCATCCCTATTAACCTGCTTAGATTTCCTTTGTTGAAATTCCCAGCCAATCACATAATTCATTAGTTGATAGCTACTAAAGGTAGCTCATCCGTGAAGGGGAAAACCCTAAATTACCCTTGGAGAAAACACCTTCAAACCAAGGTTTAAATAGGTACCCCATGGCTCAAAAAGCTCAAGAATGATTTTAGAATATCCAAGCAACATCATTCAAGTGATAAATTGCAAAGAAAACCTCTCAATTGGGTAAATCGCTGAAAAGTCCCAAATGTGCATAAAATTGCATAACTTGCTCAAACAGTGTCCAAATTGGACCAAATTTGAAACTTAAGCTTGTATTATGATTTAAAAGCATATCACAAGGTTATATTAGGTTTATAAGAATTCAATTATGATAATTAATCTCATTCAACTCATTAAGTAAGTTTAGGAGCTTTATAATAGGTCTGTCTAGGTTGCAGTATGATACAAGGATGTGCTTCAAGTGCATTCAGGTTGGGCATGTGAGATGTTCTTCCCCCATGAAGAATGAGGAGGTGACACATCAATCAAGGAAGAGCCAAAAAGGCTCACAACAACAATAGTTTAGTAGTGGTGGTGGCACTAGAGGTCGTGGTTAGATGACGCTTTTTTTACTATGCGCTTAAACGCAAGAGAACGCGTCGAAGTAATATAGGCCTTGTGAGGCCCGAGTCGAACACAGGGATACTTGGAATTTTTGGTGACTCCTACTAACTAGTCGCGATCAGCTAAGCCGATTAACAAGTTGAGAGTTGTTGTTAAAATTAAAAGAAGAATAAAAAGAAAACAAAACAAGCAATCGATTAAATGTTGGTTTAATCAATTCAAAAGGGTATCTTTAGGATTGCGGTTTCACCACGGGTTTTCATTGTATTATATTTTATATAATGCCTCAATTTTATCTCTCTATCTGGGTAGTGGCCTGAAAATAGAATTGCCCACTGTCGTGGTGCAATTCACTACCTAGGTCTAGGTCGGTTCCACCGTCGTAGTAACCTATACCCTAGACTAGGTGCATTATGAACGATCTCTCAGTATCCACCATTAATTTTACACCACATTGATCAAGGGATTTATCGATTAATGTAGATTTCGTCTCTTTTCAGCCGTTAATCCTTCTTTCAAAGTGATTAAGGGCATTAGGTTATTATTATGTTGATCAAGCATAACAATATATGGAGAAAACAAAACTATACCACAGATTTAAGAGATAAAATATGAATTACTATTGTAAAATCATCATACAATGAATCCCTGGGCTACTCCCAGTTCTAAAGACAAAGGGGATTAGCCCCTCATGTTCATCTCACACAAGTACATGGTAGAAATAGGGGAAAACATGTGAAAAACGTGGAATGAAAGGGAAAACCCTTGAACGGAGAAGAACCGGTTGATCCTCGGTGTAGAATGCGTGCTCTACCGCCTCTCGGTGGTGGAATCTGTCTCCTTCGGCCTCCGGATCAACAAGTATGAGCTTCTAGCCTCCGTTCTCCTCTCTACCACTCCTCAGTACTCGTGCAATGGCTAATCCGATCCCCCTCCCGTCTGGGCGGCCGTCATCCCGTATATCTCGATCATTAGGTCACTAATTAACCGTAGACGTCCGATTGAGATCATTAGGGAGCCAACTCATATCCTACGGTGTCAATACCATCGACCCACTGTAGTAGCGGCCGACTGAAAACCCTTCCTTTGTCGCGCCCGACATCATCTCGATACCATCGACGTGAGTCGATGGTATCGACTTCCTTTAGGCGTCGGCTTTTGCAAGCTTCCGACACTGTAGGCTCCGAGTGTCGATGGTATCGACTTGGTGTCGATACTATCGACCGATTTCTTGCCAGCAACCTGATGGTATCTCGATACCATCAACATCAAAGTCGAAAGTATCGAATTTTTCCTGCTTCTTTCGGCTGGCAACCTGTGACCAAGTCGATGGTATCGACTTCCGTCGATGGTATCGACGGAAGCAGATACTCATTTTTCCTAAAATTCAAACATGAAACCAAATAAATTCACACAAATTATAATATTTTGACAATTAATGCTCAAAACAATGAATTAAAGGGGATTTGACATAAAATATCAGTAAAGACCAAAGTGGATGAATTATGCGATATTAACCATCAAAATGACTAATTAAAGCATAAAACACATATGAAACAGGTCTACAAATGCGACTCAAAATCGTCGCATCAAACTCCCCTAAGCTTGAACGTTGCTCGCCCTCAAGCAACTAATCCTTAGAATAGAATTGCTAATGTCAACAAAAGAACAAAGCATCACAACATACATGCCATATGACTTCCACCGAACATTCACATACCGGCCCTCTCTAACCACGGAACG
Organism: Alisma plantago-aquatica; assembly: GCA_963693085.1. Taxonomy (NCBI): domain Eukaryota; kingdom Viridiplantae; phylum Streptophyta; class Magnoliopsida; order Alismatales; family Alismataceae; genus Alisma; species Alisma plantago-aquatica. The sequence goes on from OY856412.1 coordinate 66,152,069, forward strand.
GTAATTACCCTGAAGGCGACAATAATCATCCATAAAAGAAATTGACCTCAAAACTGATGAACACTATCACATAAGGCAATTAACATAATAAAACTCGCCGGTTCAGACTTGGTGCATCTTGTGATCGCCTATACTATGTTGCTCGCCCTAACTACCATCTACATGGAAGAAGTTCTCCTGATATTCATTAGTGAGGAGAAATTCACGGTGGCCTACCAATCCGAGCAACGGGTGGATGAACATGGGTGGATCATGGAAGAAAGTGGAAGTATTGTACTGTTTCAACATGCATAATACAAAAATGTCCTACATGATGCAAATGCACATGAAAAATGCCCTAATGCTTAGAATTGAGTGGAATGATGCATGCACTAACCATCCGTCTCAAAATGAGATGGATATCTAGTTAAGCTACATCATGTACTCAATTATCCTAAAATGCAAGTGATATTACGTTCCTTCTCCTTCTTATTCTACTTTCTTCTAATTAACTCTTTTTTTTCATTGTGCAGATTTTTTCAGATTTCTCTTTTTTTTCATTTTCCAGCCCTTATATCCCTAATTGATAAAGAATATTTTATTGGGCTTATTTTTCTTCATACTCAGAAATTTGCACTAATTAGAAGGTATGGAACAATTTAATTCACGATTGGAGGAAAATTGAGATACATGATATACTTTATGCATGAAAATTATGAATGCAACTACATGGCATGCATCTAAGGGTAATGTGCATGTATCACTATTCTAATGTTTTTCTTTCTTTTTATGCAGAACGTATAGAAAATTGCAATGCAAGTCCTATCTAGATGCTATGCAATAAAAAAGAGTTAAAACTATACTCTACTTCCAATTCTTGGGTGGATTATGGAAACAATGAAGTGGAACGATCAAAAGACTAGATGACTGAACCTTAGAAAGATATTATGCGTCCCTCCTTACTGACCTGTGTAGTAGTTTAGGGGTTTCTCTCTCTTACATCCAATTAGAGTCTCATTACCATTTGGTCAGTTTAGGCTCAAACAACCATTTCCGTCCACTTTCATGAATCATTAGGAGTCTAGTTGTGAAATTTTGTTTTAAAGTTGACAAAACCAATCATTTTCATAGGATATGTGCCCAAGGTTAAACAAGACAAGCTTTCCAAACACACAAAAATTTTAAACTTCCCTTGATTTTCCCATGCACTATTGATGAGATGACACAACTTTATGACATCCATGATTACACTAGATAGCATGTGGATCCTACAAAAGCTAAAATTGCAAGAAACAAATAACAAGAACAAAAGCAATACTGCTAAAAACTAAAAACAATAAAAGATAAAGTTGTTCCAACTACCCCCCTAAGCTTGAATTCGACTATGGCCTCATAGTCAAAAACAAACTTAAAGATTGGAACAGTGATACCGGATCACTCCTGTGGTGGTGGAGGCGAGTACTGCGGAGCTGTAGGGTCCCAAGAAGGATACTCCCCCTGGAAGCTTGGATCAAACTGGGCCCTCGGTGGAGGTTGTGGATAGCCTCCAAAATAATTTTGGCTCCAATAGTGGTCATAGAAGGGCTCCTGCTGCATCTCCATCCGATACAACCGATCATGTATCTGATGTTGGTTGTCAAGAAGAAGACACTCATTCTCGAACATCGCCCTTTGGTTGTCCAGTATCCGGTTCGTAGTGTCTTGAATACAGGTATACATCGCCATGTGCTGCTGCTGCGACTGATGTATATTGTGCAGCATAGTGTACATGCCCTGCATGGAATAGACATCCTCGCTTGGCTGCGAGGGCGGTGGTGGTGGCGGAGTAGGCTGAGATGATGAAGATGCACTCGGATGCATCCGAGGACGCTTCCGTGGTGCCACTCGTGCTCAAAGAGGTGTAAATGCCTCCTCTTCCTTCTCAGCCTCGTCATCATTTCCGTCATCGCCGCCTTCTGCATAGGAGTCGGTGATGGCTATGATTGGCCACCGAAAATGTTGCGCACCTTCGATGTTGAAAACGGGATCGGGAAGAGAACATTCTTGATATGCTTGATTTACGTGGCAGTGGGCAAATGCCAAGCCATCTCAGAGAAGTAACAGATTGGACCGGTGTAGATGCTGCAAGTTCACCTTGCTTCTAGTAGAGAGAGGAGTGAGGGTCTGGAAATTCAAGTCGAGGTATGAAGCCAGCTTGGTGATGAGCCCGCCGAAGTGAATCGGCGCTTTCCTTGTACTCCTCTTCACGTCCAATACTCGTTGCAGAAAGAAGGCACCCCAATTGCATTCTTGTTTCTTCAGGAGTTTATACAGAAAGAAAAGATCCAACCCCTGAAATTTGCTGAGGGCCAGATCACCCCGAGCAAAAACTGTGGAACTGAGCATCCGGTGCAAGACCCGGACAAAAGGGTGCTCGAAATCGGCTACCGAAGCATTGTGGTAGCTCACCGACTTTCCTTGCGGCACCATCACCAGCTCGGCGAAGATTGCGTCATAGTCGGTGCGGTTGTCTGGCCGCCGGTAGTCATGTGCTGAGTGGTTCCAGTTGAAGATCGTGTTGAATTGCCAGAGCGTCAGGGTGTAGTCAATGTTGAACAGTCGGAAAGACACCCGGCCCTGGATCCACTCGTGGTTGGTAGCTACAATGTCGTTGGGCACGATGCAGACGTCCAGTGACGCCATGAATTTTGCCACCAATTCCTTGTACGTGGGCCAGTCACCGAAGAACGGTTGGCCATCTTGGTGAAATTCCAGTTCGCCAGGCCTTATTGGTGTGTGACGGGCCTGCCCATTCAGAACATAGGCCAAGTTGGCCTCGAATCCGAGATCTCGGATCATCTCCCGGTCCACATACCGGATGGGCTCTATCTTCCTCCGCATGATCTCCTCGTAGATCTTCCAGACCTCCGAGGAAGGATGAACAAGTCGAGGATGTGAAATCGACGATGGCGGTGGTGGCACGAACTCCAGAATTTCCATTGGATTCATGCACGAGGATGAAGCTCCGGCCACATGCACCATATTGGCGACGAGAAATGGGGATCAGAAGGAGAGCTCGGTGAAGATTGGAGAGTTGAATCTCCTCTCGATGAAGACCTTCGCTCATTGCTGCTCTTCTTAGGGCTTGGACGGCTCGGGGGAGTGCTCGGCGCAAAGGGAGGAGATCGCTCTGAAGGTGTGACGTCAACTGACGTAATGAATCTCCTTAAATAGACTTGGCCGGTGCCACTGTTGACCCGTCGATACCATCGATGCGAGTCGATGGTATCGACACGTTTCGATGCTATCCGCCCCCATCGCGAGTATCGACGATTGTCGATGGCTGGATCTTGAAACCAGGATCGCTGACGTGTCGATACCATCGACATGGGTCGATGGTATCGACGATTCACACGGATCGATGACGTGGAAGCCACGATCGCCGTTGATTCATTTACGCGGATTGGTGACATAGATGGTCGATACCATCACCGCGAGTCGATAGTATCGACTTTTTTGATTAGGGTAAATCCTCACGAGACTGGCCGCCGCCTTTTTTCACTTGAAGGTGTCGATACCATCGACACAACCGTCGATGGTATCGACTTCACTGAGTCGATTTCTTCTGTAAATCTTCAGAGATCTCGATGGTATCGACTGGCATGTCGATACCATCGACCTTGATTTTGCGATCTGCCTGTAGGTCTATCGATACCATCGACGAGGACGTCGATAGTATCGATGCAGTGTGAAATCTGTAGTCATCAACCTGTTCCATGGTCGATACCATCGACCTGTGTGTCGATGGTATCGACTCTACCTCAGCCTGCACAAAGAACAAACCGATCACGGTATCTTTTATATACTAAAAACTAAGTAAAAGCAAATTAAACTATGAATGTAAATGAACTAAACTGAGGTACCAATGGTTGGGTTGCCTCCCAATAAGCGCCCTTATTTAACGTCTTAGGCTAGACGACTTTTGGCATTTTTACCAACTTGGTACCTTGGAGAAGGTGCTCAAAGGATCATGCGGCAACTTGAACTCCACGCGATCTTGACCAATTCCCAATGTGAGCTTACCTCTCCCTATTGCAGTCACTACATCGGTCGTTGCTTGAAATGGCCTCCCTAATAGCATCACACAACTCTCAAGCTACGGCATGTCCATGATTACAAAGTCCACAGGAAAAATGAATTTGTCCACTTTGACAAGAACATTCTCACAAACACCATATGGCCTTACAATAGATCCATCTGCTAATTCAATGGTTGCCGCTGATTTCTTTATGTTGTGTAACCCGAGCTTCTGAAATGTGGGCAACGACATGAGATTTATGCTCGCGCCCGAATCACATTGAGCTCGTGGGAAGTGTTGATCACCTATTGAACATGGAATATAGAAGCTCCCCGGGTCTTTCTTCTTCTCTGGTAAATTCCCAAGGATCATTGAGCTTACCATTTCATTCATCCTACACACATCAGTATCTTTGATCCGCCTCTTTTTATTAATTATTTCTTTAATAAACTTCCCATAGGCGGGGACCTTCTCAATCATCTCCACCAGTAGAATATTGATATGTAGCTTTCTGAATATCTCTAAGAATTTTATATAATGCTTGTGCTCCTTCTTCGGCTTCGATTTGTCCAAATTTGACTCCACTACCGCATTACAACGCTTGTGGGGTGGCACATATGGGCTTTTCGGGGCCAGCTCCCCTAAGCTTGCTTCCATTAATCCCTCTGGCATAGGCTTTGTCAGAACATCATCAACATGTATCATTTGTTGTGGCTCTTCTCTCGCAGTAGATGTATCAACACCCTGACAGGAAGCCTTAACTTGCTCTTCTTGGCTAGGCGGGGACGCAACTATAATGGGTCCTTGGCGGGATTTCCTGAAAAGAGGGTTTCCGCTCGGCAATCCATAATAACTGCGAGGATACGGTATTTCCGGTGTTGCTCTCGTATCAAACCTCATTTTGCTCTGATCTTTTGCTTCTGACACCTGGGATTCCTCCTCATTGCTTACCACAGACATGTACTTCACTTGATGGTGTGTTTGGGCCACATTTGCATTCTCGGCTGGTTTCTGCTGGTTGGCGTGCTTGATGGCCGCCACTTCACTTGAAATCTGAGCCACGGTGGTTTCCAATGCCCGCATCTGTGCTCCATGGCTTTGTAGCGTCTGCCCAAATTTGGTTAAAATATCACCTTGAGATTGCAATTGCTTACCAAACATAGCCATCATTTCCTGATTTTGTTGCACCATTTGACTAAGTAATTCAGTGCTCTTATCCTCAGCTCTGAGTTGTGGCTTTGTCTCCGGGTCTTGTTGGAAATTATTAGGATCCTTCCAGGAGAACTTTTTGTCTCTCCTCCATGCATAGTCATTGTTTCTGTAGCCTTGTTATTGCATGAATTTGACTTGGGCTTCCTCATCCTCAGATGCATCATCCTCCTTTGCTAGCAGTTTCTTTGCGAGAAGATCCATCTTCTCATTCAGATTCTTTATCACTTTTGATTCTCCTGCCAATCGAACCTGCTCCACGGCGCCTCTTTCTCCCCATGATTGTTTCCTAGCCATGTTCTTTAATATCTCCCAACACCTGGTGTCCGTGTTGTTCAAAAAGAATCCTGACCCAGCTGAATCAAGGTTGCTCCTATCGTGCTCGGAGAGAGCAAAATAGAAAATCTTTACTTGTGTTTCTTTATCCAGCCTGTGATGTGGGCACCTCCTCAGCATGACCTGAAATCTCTCCCAGATCTCAGAATATGTCTCACCGACCTGTTGGGTAAAATTATGAATCTTCCGGATCATGTCGTTAATCTTCTTATGAGGGAAGAACCTCTCAAAGAAGACCTCCACCATATGGTCCCAGGACTCCACAAACTCATCATCTAAATTGTGTAGCCATTCTCGTGCGACTCCTGCCAATGAACTCGGGAAAAGCTTAAGATAAAGTGCATCCTGTGGAAACCTGTCGATTTTAACCATGTCACAGTTCTCAACAAACTGACTTATGTGCGCGACAGGGTCCTCATTCTTGAGCCCATGAAAAGCATTCGAGTTCACCAGATTTATCATGCCGGATCAATCTTATATGTAGGTATGTTGATTGCCTGCTTCTTTATAGGCCCTTTGGAAGCTGATGAGGAAGAAGCCTTGATCTTCTCCCATATAGTCTGTGGCTCGGCCATCTCTTCCTGTTCAAGTTCGGAATCTACCTCTTCTTGTTGCTCTTTCTCGTGATAATCCTCGTCCTCAGGTCCCGACAGCGGAACCTCGGGTGCGGGATTCGCGTAGTCAGTACTACGCGTCTGCACCATGCAACGTACCTGAAATAGGAAAATTTAGTTTAGTACAGTGCTTTGACGAGTATAAAAATTAATGAACAATAGAAAGAAAATATTTGAAGTTGTTTCAAAATAAAAAAAATTGTGGCCTAGAGTGGCCGCTCGTAGCACTCAAAGTGCCAACAATTATCCGTATCCCCGGCAACGGCGCCAAAAACTTGACACGCGTATAACGTGTGTGTAATACGCAAGTGTACGTGTCGAAGTAATATGAGATTATGAGTCCCGAGTTATCGAACACGGGGAGTTGTGAGGTTAAAAACTATTACTAATTAGGATTGATCAGCTAAGCCAAAAACAAGAGTTGATTGAAAAAGAAAATAAAAATAAAAGAAAACAAAACAATCGATTAAATGGTTGGTTTAATCAATTCAAAAGGGTATCTTTAGGATTGTGGTTTCACCGAGGGTTTTCATTGTATTAGATTTTATATAATGCCTCAATTTTATCTCTCTATCCGGGTAGTCGCCTGAAAACAGAATTTCCCACTGTCGTGGTGCAATTCACTACCTAGGTCTAGGTCAGTTCCACCGTCGTAGTAACCTATACCCTAGACTAGGTGCATTATGAACGATCTCTCAGTATCCACCATTAATTTTACACCACCTTGGTCAAGGGATTTATCGATTAATGTAGATTTCATCTCTTTTCATCCGTTAATCCTTCTTTCAAAGTGATTAAGGGCATTAGGTTATTATTATGGTGATCAAGCATAACAATATATGGAGAAAACAAAACTATACCACGGATTTAAGAGATAAAATATGAATTACTATTGTAAAATCGTCATACAATGAATCCCCGGGCTACTCCCGGTCCTAAAGACAAAGGGGATTAGCCCTGCATGTTCATCTCACACAAGTATATGGTAGAAATAGGGGAAAACATGTGAAAAACGTGGAATGAAAGGGAAAACCCCTGAACGGAGAAGAACCGGTTGATCCTCGGTGTAGAATGCGTGCTCTACCGCCTCTCGATGGTGGAATCTGTCTCCTTCGGCCTCCGTATCAACAAGTATGAGCTTCTAGCCTCCGTTCTCCTCTCTACCGCTCCTCGGTACTCATGCAATGGCTAATCCGATCCCCCTCCCGTCTGGGCAGCCGGCATCCCGTATATCTCGATCATTAGGTCACTAATTAACCGTAGCTGTCCGATTGAGATCATTAGGGAGCCAACTCATATCCTACGGTGTTGATACCATCGACGCGAGTCGATGTTATCGACCCGCTGTAGTAGCGGCCGGCTGAAAACCCTTCCTTTGTCGCACCCGACATCATCTCGATACCATCGACGCGAGTCGATGGTATCGACTTCCTTTAGGCGTCGGTTTTTGCAAGCTTCCGACACTGTAGCCTCCGAGTGTCGATGGTATCGACTTGGTGTCGATACTATCGACCGATTTCTCGCCAGCAACCTGATGGTATCTCGATACCATCGACATCAAAGTCGATAGTATCGACTTTTTCTTGCTTCTTTCGGCTGGCAACCTGTGACCAAGTCGATGGTATCGACGGAAGCAGATACTCATTTTTCCTGAAATTCAAACATGAAACCAAATAAATTCACACAAATAATAATATTTTGACAATTAATGCTCAAAACAATGAATTAAAGGGGATTTGACATAAAATATCAGCAAAGACCAAAGTGGATGAATTATGCGATATTAACCATCAAAATGACTAATTAAAGCATAAAACACATATGAAACAAGTCTACAAATGTGACTCAAAATCATCGCATCATTAGACATCACATGTAGGGTCTTTAGGAACAACTAGTAAAAATTGAGGATGACAAATGGTGATGGTCAAATTCTACGCTATGATTCAGGCAAAAGGAGTGGTCAACCTACGGGTTGTGACATGTCATATGGAATTTTTCATTCTAACTTATCTTCTTCTATCTTTATATCTATTCTAGTTGGCCCAGGTGTGACACACTCATTTATCACCAGAGAGGTGATAAATAGTTGTAACTTGCTTGTTTTTAGTAGAACTGATAGCCTCTTGTTAGAAACCCCTTTGGTTGATATTTTCATGTCATGGGAGGTGTGTCCTTATTGTGTTATTTCCTTCTTAGGACACATCATCCAAGTAGATCTCATGCCACTTGATATGCATGTATTTGTGGTCCTAGGGATGGATACTTTGGAGAATTATATGGTTGTTTTGGATTGTAGTTCCAACGTTGTGATGTTTTGTGATAGGGGTATCTCCTGGACTTTCCAAGGAGATAGGACGATTATTCCTACCTATCTTGTGTCAACTGTGATAGAAAATATGTTGATGAGATAGGGATGTAAATCTTTCATAGCTCATGTAATGGATACCAAGGTGATGAGTCCTAGTATCCAGGATGTACCTATGGTGCATGAGTTTGAGGATGTTTTCCCGAATGAGTTTCTTGTTGTTCCACCTCTTAGAGAGATTGATTTTGAAATCAATTTAGTTCCTATAACACAACCCATGGCTCAGGCACCCTATAGAATGGCACCAACCTAGATGAAGGAGTTGAAGAAACAGTTGCAGGAGTTGTTGGAGAAAGGTTTTATACAACTGATCACTTCCCCTTGGGGTGCTCTAGTATTGTTTGTGAAGAAGAAGCATGGTTTGATGAGGCTTTGCATTGATTACCAATAGTTGAATAAGGTCACAGTGAAGAACAAGTACCTGTTGCCTGGGATGGATGATCTGTTTGACAACTTGAGAGGTGTTATAAAGTTTTCTAAGATAGATCTAAGATCAGTGTATCATCAGTGGAGGATCAAGGCAGATGACATACCTAAGACTACTTTTAGTACTGGTAGGTATGGTCATTATGAGTTTTTGATTATGTTGTTTTCTCTAACCAATGCACTGGCAACTTTTATGGAACTGTTCAACAGAGTGTTCAAACCATATCTTGATCAGTTTGTGGTGGTGTTCATAGATGGCATCTTGATATACTCCAGGGATAGTCAACCACATGATCAACATCTTTATCAAGCTTGGGGTTGTTGAGGCAGCGTCAGTTGTTGATAAGTTCAGTAAAAGTGAGTTTTGAATGATCGAGGTGTCTTTCCTTGGTCAAGTCATCTCAGAAAATGGTGTTTGTGTAGACCGTAAGATGGTGGAGTCAGTGTTGGGGTGGGAGCAACCCAAGACACCAAATGAGGTTTGAAGCTTCCTAGGTCTAGTTGGTTACTACGGGAGGATCATTAAGAACTTTAGTGTAGTTGCTCTACCTTTGACAAAGTTGACTAGGAAGGGTGTTCCTTTTGTTTGAAATGATAAGTGTCAATGTTCTTTTTATTTGTTAGAGGAGAGTTTGATGAGTTCTCCAGTGTTGGTGTTTCTAGATCATGTGGAAGGCTATATCATTTTCAATGATGCTTCAAAGAATGGATTGGGATGCGTGTTGATGCATGAGAAGAATGTGATTTATTTTGCTTCTCGATAGCTTAAGAAACACGAGGAGTACTATTCAACCCATGACCTAGAGTTAGTTGTTGTGGTTCTTACTTTGAAGATTTATTTGCATGGGAAAAAATTTCAAACCTTCATAGATCACAAGAATATTAAGTATATCTTCTCAAAGAAGGAGTTGAATATGAGGCAGAGGAGATGGATGGAGTTAATCAAGGAGTATGATTATACAATAAACTATCATCCCAGAAAGGTGAATGTAGTTGTTTTTTCTTTGAGTCAAAAGTCATATTCATCATTGTCTATAGATAAAGCGTAGTTACACTCCATGGCATGTCACAAGTGGGACATGTTAGTGTCACTTTGACAGATAAATGTACACTTAGAGTCTCCTTGTTAGAAGGTTTATTGGCACTATTACAGTTAAATCTGACATTGATACAACAAATCAGGGATGCATAGAAGGGTTATAATATGATATAGAACATCATAATGGAATTTGATAGAAGGAATCATGATGGATTTCATGAGTTAGATGATGGGACAGTGTGCTTCCATAATATAATAGTGGTTCCTGATGCTAGCAGTCTGAGGGAGATAGTACTTGAGGAGGCTCATTCCTCGATGTACGCCATGCATCCTAGCAATAAAAAGATGTATCATAATTTGAAGGATTTATACTAGCAGCCAGGTCTAAAGTGTGGTGTGGCAGAGTTTGTGGCCAAGTGTCTAGTTTGAATCAACGACTCAAGGTGGAGCATCTAAAGCTTACAGGGATGTTATAACCTTTTCTAATTTGACAATGAAAATGAGATCACATTGAAAGATCTAGATGGGGGTGAATAGAGATTTTTGGAGTCTTTAAAGTTAATTAAACAATGAAACCTTTGAACAAGAAGTAGGAGGAAACAAGGAAGACACAAGGATGTAGAGTTGTTCCTACCTTAGAAATCTAAGGTAGTCAGTCCACTACCTGATTGTTTCCAATTGGGATTTTTAAAGTGATGAATTTTATTACCTCGCAAGGATGTCACATAAAATACAATCACTTTCCTTACACCCTTGAAGTAGCCTTCACCTGAAGTAGCCTCAATCCCCGTAGAAATAGCCTTCTGAAGTAACTCCAAGCTCACCCTTGAAGTAGCCTTCACCTGAAGTAGCTTCAATCATTGAGGCTGCCTTCTGAAGTAACTCCAATTCACCGGGAGCTGCCTTCACCACCTGAATTAGCTCCACAAACCTCCTTTCAACAGCCTCCAACATAGAAGTAGTCAAGGAGAACAAAATACAATAAAAGGAACAAGATTGGAAGAAAGAAACAATGTTACCAATGAGTATAGCGCTTTGATCCTATATCAAGCGTATTGATCTCCTATCCACTATAGATGAACGTGGTAGTGTGGTGGCTAGGAGATACTAGGTTATAGGACACTAATGTAGAGCTCAAAGAAACATATTGCAAGAGTAGCTCAGCTTTTTGCTCACAAAGAATGAATCTCAAGTGTAATTGTATGCATAAGTAATGTCTTAGGTGTCCTAAGGCCTCTCCTATTTATAGGAATGGGTTACAAGAGCTTAGGGATGTTCTAGACACTTTCTAGGATGTTCTTAGTATCCAACTAGCCGTTATGTGTCCTTAAATTATATTGTAATGGCTAGTTGTTTAGTTCTAAAAAGTGCAGTCCAGAACTTCTCTCAGTCGAGAAGTTTGTCGACCGAGTTTGTCTCGGTCGACCTTTTCTTCGATCGAATGGGAGGTTGAGGTAAATGTGTTGCAACATTCATTTTCAACTCCCAACTACTTTTCAGACTCAGTCTAACGACTATAGAGCTTGCTAGAGGGTCTATTCTCGGTCGAGAATATTGTCGACTGAGGGTGTCTCGATCAAGGACTTGTCGACTGAGAAAGTCCATGTTTCAATGTGTTGAGCCATGTGCGTATCAATGTGTAATTGTTCTTCTATCTTAGGGGAGGATTTATCTGAGTGTTGTGACTGGATAGAGAAGATCTAATGCTTGATATACATGATATCTATGTACTTGTACATTATATACTTGTACAAGTTTTTACACTGAGTACAATCATAAAAATAAAAGCAATCTAAGCATGTTGTTATTCCCATTTGTATTGATCTTCAACTATCCACTTCCTTAATTGTTTATCCCTGAAACACTCAAATAACAAGTTAGATCCATAAGAATGAAATGTTTGTCATCATCAAAACAAAGGGTATAATAATGTCCAATTTAGCCAACACACAACCATGGACTTTGGGGTTGGCCTTCCAAAGACAACCAAAGTTCATGATTCCATTTGGTTGATCGTTGACCGGTTGACGAAATCAGCTCACTTTTTTCCAGTCAAGACCACCTACACGGTAGAGAAATTGGCACAAATCTGCATTGATGAGATAGTTCATGTGCACGACATACTGGTTACCATAGTGTCTGACAGAGGTCTTAAGTTTATGAGTAGGTTCTAGGAATGTATGCATACATTGTTGGGGACACTGTTGAGGTTCAATACAACTTTTCACTCACAGACAGATGGCCAATTAGAAAGGAGAATTCAAATGTTAGAGGATCTATTGAGAGTATGTTCTTCAATTTCTTGGGATTTGGGATATCCACCTGAGTCTGATTGAGTTTACTTACAACAATAGTCATCAAAGGAGGATAGACATGGTACCATATGAGGCTTTGTATGGTATATGATGCATGTCACCTTTTTGTTGGTATGAAGTAGGTGAGTATCAATTTTTTGGGTCATGAGTTAGTTCAACAGACTACAGAGAAGATCAAGGTGATCCAACGACAACTAAAGGCAGATCATGACAGACAGAAATTGTATGTTGATAACCTATGTAGATTGTTAGAGTTTCAAGTTGGAGACCATGTGTATCTCAAGGTATCCCCTTGGAAAGGTGTGTTGAGGTTCGGTATGAAGGGCCAGTTTGCAACTATATTTAGGGGACCTTATCCTATCTTGGCACGAGTTGGAAAGGTGGCGTACAAGCCATAGTTACCTCTAGAGTAGCACAAGTTGCACAATGTTTTCCATATTTCCATGTTGAGAAAGTGTCACCCCGATATAGAGCAGACGATACAGCCAGTGGGAATGGAGTTGAATGAGGATGTTTCTTATATTGAAGGTCCAGTTTTGATCCTAGATAGATGTGTGAAGAAGTTGAGGAAGAAGGAAATGGGCTTAGTGAAGGTGTTGTGGCATCACTGTGGCATTGATGAAGCCACATGGGAGTTAGAGGATGAGATGTGTAGTAAGTACTTATCCTTGTTTCCATCGGATTTAGGGGGCAAAATCCCTATTAGGGGTTTATGGTTGTAAGACCCCTGACTTGTTTTATACATAAACATGCTTGTTTAATTTAATTGAGTGATAAGTTCCTTGATTAAACATTAGTTATGTTTTAATATTGTATTGCTAAATCAATGTTTCAATTTGGTCTAAATTGGACTTAGTTTGCTTACGTTTTGCAAATTTATGCTTCTTGTGGAGCTTTATGCAATTTCCCTTTTCTAGGGATCTATCTATAAATTTAACACAAGTATGTTGTGTTGCATAAGTACTCTTCTTAATCTATTTGATTGCACCTTTTGATGCTTGGGTTCACCATCAGATGTTTGTCTCTTTTTCCTTCAAGGTTAGAAACCAATGATTTCTCAATTGAGGGCCTGAGAACTGATGGTTCTCCTGGTATCTTGAATATCTAATGGCTTTCCCTTGTATCTTAAGAATATATGGTCCTCCTTGTTGGTTTGAGAATCGATGGTTCTAATTTATGGCTTGAGAATGAATGGTTCTCCTTGTAGGGTGGAAACCAATGGTGGTTCTGGGCTTGTGAACTGATGGAAAGACTAGCTTGCAAACTGATGGTCTTCATGGAGATGCAACTCAATGTTTCCACAAGTGCACAAACCGATGGTTATCCTGGGAGACAAACCAATGGATGGTCTATTAGTGAATGGAAAAAGAGATCTTGGTTGTTGATAGATGGCAAGGTAGTTTTTGAGCATTGACCACTTTTGTCTCTCATCCTAGCTATATATAATCCTTTACTCTCCTTCAAACAAACCATTTCACCCCCACAGTTATTTTTCTTGCTGGTGTGGTTTGAACCCATCTATTGGTGAAGTAGGAGCTTCTCAAGGATGTATCTTGGCTAGATCATGGATCTAACCCTTCTAGGACAGATCAAAGCCTTCAAAACTAGGTTCTTGCTTTATACAAGTAAGATCTTCTTCCCTAACCTGATTTCTTGTTGTTCTCTTTCTTCTCTCTTCTTTCATGGATGGATCCATGATTTTCTTGATTGAAACTCATGCATGAGGTTGAAGAACCCTCTTTTCTTTTCTTTCTTTTTCTCTAGATATACCCCATTCTTGAAGATAGGAGCTACCTTGGAGTTTTTGAAGTGTAAAACTAGTGTTTCCCCTTTTTTTCTTTGAGACATCTTGCTACTTGGACCTTATTCACCTTTCAAGTGAGTGATATAAATTTTAACCCATTTCTTATTTACTATCAACTTGTTATATGTAGATCTTTCTCTAGAAACTTGGTAATATGAAGAAAGATGGTCTTTTGTGCACTGTTTGAACATATGTGTGGTAGTTATGGGTGTTGTTAAACTACCCTCAGATCTTATGAATGTTCCTTCCTCTGTAACGAGCTATGTTGGACTTGCAAGGCTAGAAATGATGGCTTTACTTAGTTTCAAAACCTATTGTCTTACCGAGTGTAAGATCTGATGGTTTAACTTAATGTAAGAACTAAAGGTCTTACTGAGTGTAAGATCCAACAGTTTAACTTAGTGTAAGAATCGATGGTCTTATTGAGTGTAAGATCCAATGGTTTAACTTAGTATAAGAATCGATGATTTTGCTAATGTTTACTATTTTGGTGATACAAATTAAAACTACACTTTCAAACCTTTCCTTATAGTGGTTAACTTATGATGGTTTTAGTGCTTCTATCTACTATTGATGCTGAAATAATAATTGGACAAATTCATAATGCTAAAAGTAACTCTTTTATGGTAGTCTTAGAAATGTCATAATCCTATGACTGATGAACACTTATGCTAATCATGGAAGTAACAAGATCATTTATGATATGTTTAACCTTTTACAAAATTTTGGATGATAATGATGTCTCTCTAGGAAGTATTTCTATTTTGGTCTAAATCAATTTTTGGGATGTTTTACGCCCTAATTGGTAGTTTAGCCCTCTTAATGGATAACAATGTACAAGTACATCATGATGAATTAATAAGGAACATGTCTCATATGTTTTATATCTTCTGGAGTTGTCATGTATCGGTAATTTATAAGAACAATTAAGCAGTTTGTATGTAACTTGGTTGATGCAGTATGAAACACTCAATTGGCTTAATTAATTAAGTCAATCCCTAATAATGTAGTGCCCTGTGACTATAGAACTATTCCAATATCAGAACTTGCTGGATAGTGAAATGAGTAATCCCATGAGGAGCTCAGAGTTGTATACTGATGAGTATATGCAGGTGTAGGTAGGATACATCTCTTCCATCCAGATCCCAAAGTTTTGGAGAGCATTTGAGGCCATGTCTCATAGTTGATATGTATTGAGAGCAACTGTGGTCGTAACTCATACTTTAAGGGTTTATACCCTAGTTTCTAGTGGCATCGACTGTGTACCCATGATGGACTAGGGTGTTTTTAGTAATTGGGCTGACGTGCCACTACAATTGTTACTTAAAATAGCCGAGGGGAAGATATCTTATGATCTCAAACATCCTAGATCTTATACGGGGCTAATTGCAACTTTGTAGTGGTCATCCAGTAGGAGGGCCAAGGTTAGGGTTTCCATCCCATCTAGGAGTTGAAGAGACAAATTTTCATGAATTTTCTGGAAGCTACAAATGGTGAAACGGTTGGTTCAACCCTTGAACTTGTCTTCTTATATGCTTTCCTATATCAAACACACTGGCATTCAATATTCCATTAATGCAAAATCATGAAATCAACATCAATCCTTGATCCAATCGAATTGATCATTGAACTGGACAATCCTGATGATAAATCAATCATTTCACTTTTGAAATGGTCGTTTCATATCATGAAATGGTCATTTCATATGTAAAATGGTCGTTTCATATGTGAAATGGTTGTTTCTTTTATCCAACTCAGACAATATTAAGCCAATGTAATTTGAATTGACTTAACACTTGAACCGATTGGTTCAACACTTGAACTGGTCAGTTCATAGTCCAGTAAGTCAATTTTCAACCTCAGTTGTTTAATTGAATACCTAAACACTTTAGTAATCAAGTTAAACATCACTCATGAAAAACTCCTATTCCAATTGTATCCAATGTTTGTGACCCTATAGGTCCCAAGTTACATTAGTAGTGAATGTCCATAACAATTTATGACATCGCAAGCAATGAGCGGTATCTAGAAACACATCATTGCTTCCCAAATAATTTGTAAATTTGGAGAACAACTTCAACCTATAATTTGCAACCAGTGTTACCATGATCGTATAGTTCCTTTGCCTCAGATATTGAGGCATGGAATTGTCATTCTCTCAATGTTCAATCCATGCTCCTTGAACTAGGGTAGGCTGTCTGAGATGCATGTTAGTTCACATATCACATATTGAATCATACAAGTATGGCCATACATTTCTCAATCTCACTTATCAAGTGGCATGGATATCAATCTTTGATGGGAGGGGAACAAATCCCATCTACATCACTCACACTCAATCCTCATGTGTTATAGTTTACCTGAGCATCACATTTATGGAAACCCTTATTCAAGGTCATGTTGGATGATGTTTAAGTACAACAAATGACATGTGATGTTTATAGTGATTTGAGGTATAAGAATCACAATCACCACTATCACTATGAGAGTTGATTCTGACTACCATACAATGGTTTACATGTATCACTTTTAAGGTGGGTCTGTCAGGTACATTGTTCTCTAACAAGTACCTATGCATTTAACTTGATATCACATATTATGACTAATAAGACTCTATCATCAGTCAACACACAGTCTAGTATCATGTGTTACTGTTGTCTATTTTTCTTCCACAACAATATCTGACTAGGGACATAACAAGAATATATGCACTCTTATCATACATATGAACTCATTATTCAGGTCCTCAACCTTAAGACATGTGTAATTGGTTCACATCATTCTTTATACATCTATTATATATGCATCATCATCTCATGATAGATACAAACATAATAGACAAAATTACCTTTATGATGATCAAATAAGGTATCTAATGCCCCAATATAATCATCATATGATTGGCTCTCTAGCATACATACCAACAGACTCCCACTTACACCTACAGACAATCACCCATGAATCTTATTCCAAGTGATCTTAACATGTGCATCATGTTTCTACTATGCAAGTGTTGTTATAATGGGTTATCAACGTTTGCTTCAAGTTGGTATTTTGCAATTTTTCACATCTCCTCTTTGTACGACGTTTCATATGAGATGGAAATGTTGTAGTATGCTATCTAAAATTACTTGTCTATCTAGTAGCTCCATTGTTGTCACAATATGTCTACCATGCCATTAATGGTTAGAACCTCTCATAAGTTCATCTACATGAACTTCTTGATCCATACAATATCCTTCGTAGTGTTCATAACACCTAAGATACTCAACTTCTTTGTATAATTAGCAGCCGTCTCTTGCTCAGAACTTTTTCAACTTACAATTCTATTTTAAGATCAAACACAATTTAGATTATGATCACTAATTTTATTTTTCATGTTGGAAGCTTACATGGATGTAACACTTTACACCCAACTCTTCCTTATTACCATAATCAGGGAACAAATCCTTTATGACTTCTCAAGTGCTTGAGGATGTTATTTATGGTAGTCTAGTGACTCTCACTGGGATCTGACAGATATTCACTCATCATATCCAATACATATGAGATAACAGGATGAGTACATTACATTGCATACATGATAGATCTAATTGCATATGGCATCTTATTCATCTTTACCCATTCTTTACATGAATTGGGACACCAGACTCTTGAGAGACTAATCCCATAGGACATGGATATATTTTCTCTCATTGAGTCCTACATGTTGAACTCTGCAACATCTTGACAATGTGTGTTCTCTTATATAGGTCAAGTCTCTTTATTGATCTATCTTTATAGATCTTGATTCCTATCATGTAGGATACTTTTCCTAAACCCTTCGTAGATAAGGTACTTCCCAATCAGGTTTTAATAT
The DNA here is from genome assembly GCA_963693085.1 of Alisma plantago-aquatica. Taxonomy (NCBI): domain Eukaryota; kingdom Viridiplantae; phylum Streptophyta; class Magnoliopsida; order Alismatales; family Alismataceae; genus Alisma; species Alisma plantago-aquatica. Next base: position 66,170,075 of record OY856412.1, read on the forward strand.
TTATAGGATAAGGATGTTATTCCCCATCATCATGTGGAATATAGACATGCTCCCACTAAACCTTTTCGAATCATAGATTTCATCTTCCTTTTGTCTGAAGTCAAACTCTTCTCATGTCTTTTCAAATCTAAGATCCTAGCTCTAAGATGTTTGCTTCAATCCACAGATTGACCTTTGTAGCTTACAAACTTTATTTGCATTATTGTATTTAAAAAAAATTTAGGTTGTGTCACGCACATATCCTCATAATTATTCAAGTTAAGGAATGCAGTTTTAACATTCATATGTCAAATCTCATAGTCATAACAAGTTGCAATAGCAAGCATGATTCTGATCGATTTAACTATGACAACTGGTGAAAAGACTTCATCATGTTTAACACCTTGAACTTGTTTGAAACTCTTTGAAACCAATCTACCCTTCAATTTTGGTCTTCTTCTTGAAGTCCCAAATGCACCCTATGGGTCTTACCCCTCAAGTTGTTCCACCAAGGTCATACCTTGTTGGTTTACATTGATTGCATCTTGGATCTCATGGTTTCAAGCCATTACTTAGACTCTGGTCCCTCAATAGCTTCTAGGTAGGTTGTTTACTCATCATCTATGATCAACTCATCGCCTTCTTGATTCATAAGATCTCATCATCTCTCAAACTGAAGGCTTGTCCCATCAGATCTATGAGATTTTGTGTTGCATAAGCAACTTGAGATTCCACAACAATTTGTGATTCTCCTTGTTCCTACTGTACCTCCTTTTTTTTTGGAATCAAATAACTACTAAATCAAATACTTGTTACATCGACACTACTATCGACTCTGTCTAAATCTTGTTTGTACAAACTTGAAATTTCCTTGGGCGGCCGTTGGTAGAATCGGCAATGATCCTTATTCTTTAGCTGTAACTTTGCTAGGCTATCAGCTAGCGCGTTACTAGTTCTTCGTCTGAATCGGATTTCAACATTCATCCGATTTTTCTTCCTGATCTTCTCGAGCCAGAGAGCAAATTTAGGCCATGTTCCATCATCTTCTTTGATCATCCTCACTGCCACACTGTAGTCCAATTCTAGAATGACAGCAGTCCAGCTATTCAATTCAGCTTGTTCCAGTGCCAACAGGATTTCGGCAAGCTCAGCTTCAGCAGCAATGGACGTTTCCACCGACATGCCCCATGCCCCAACCCATTCTCCCTTGTTATTCTTAGCAATGGCAGCTGTAGCTGCCCCCCATTTTTTAACTGTTGCATCCACGTTTACCTTAATGGTGCCGCAAGGTGGTGGAGTCCAATCTTCGTCTATGATATGTGTGGTTTCAGTAGATGTGGCCGCCCACACCAATCCATGTAGACGGATGTCCCTCCTTATGCCTGCCCGTATAATTTCCTTGCTTAAATGGTTTCCTTCCATGATGTAGCTATTCCGAGCTTGCCACAGTCCATGGCAGATTACCCAGAAAAGTTCTTTGTGGAGTCCAGTCTCCTTGACAGTGAATTTGCACCATGTCTCAAGATTTCTTGCTGCAAAGAACGGTTGCTGCTGAGACATAGGTATGTGGTCCTGCCACACAAAAGAGGATACACTGCAGTCCCTTAAGGCATGAATAAGAGACTCATCTTCTTCCTCACACCTAGAGCAGGTGCCCACCTCGGTCATGTGCCTGAACTTCCTTCTGACGTTTGTGAGAAGTGCATCTTGTCTAGCAAGCCAAGCAAAGGCCTTAATTCTGCCTGCCATGCGTAATTTCCATGGTGACTCCCACCTTCCCAGCGTCACTACTTCTTTCTGCCTTCTAATCAAATCGTAAGCTGAGCTTGTGGAAAAAACACCATTGCCGGTATGGCTCCAGCAGCTGCGGTCCGCCTTATCATCTGCTAACGGTGCATGGACATTGAGAATTTGTTGTACAATATCATCCTCGAGCCAGTCCTGTAGAAAAGCTATATCCCATCATCCTTCCTCAACTACTAGGGAGTTCACTTTCAGGTCTGTGATGTCCTCTGGAATCGGCCTCTTTGCTACCTCCCTCAGCCTCAGGTACTCATTCACCCATATGTCATCCCAAATGTTCACTGATTTACCGCTCAAAGGGATCATCCTAATGTTGTCCTTCATGAACTGACGCATGGATGCGCAGGCTTTCCCTAGTCTCGAAAGAGCACCTTCTCCCCCTACACTGCATCTGCTAAGGCGATGTCGCATTGCTTAGCACCAGGTAGTCTCCCTGCCTGCAAGAAGGTCCCAAGCGTGTTTGACCAGCAACGCTTGATTCCAATCCCTCATCGTTTTAATCCCCAAGCCTCCCTTGCTTTTAGAACTAGTAACCTTATCCCAAGAGACCAGTGATATGGACCTGCTTCTGCTTCCTCCCCAAATGAACTTATGTATAATGCTATCCATCCGATCGCAGAGCGTGAGGGGTAAGATCGATGTCTGCATAGCATACGTAGGGACTGTAGTTAACGTGGATTTGGCGAGGCACAACCTCCCTGTGAGAGACAAGCTCCTCGCAGCCCAGGCGCTGACTTTACCCTCTACCTTCTCGACGATGTCTGCATAAGTATGCTTTGTCACTCTGGAGTGAATGACTCGTACTCCGAGGTAACGCCCCAGATCACTTGTGACTTAAAATGACAACGCCACTGGATCTGTCTACGAACCGAAATCGGAACACTAGCGGAGAAGAAGATTCGAGACTTTGATGCTGAGATGGATTGTCCTGACGCCTGCTCAAAGATCTTGAAGCACTGCAAAATACACCTCATTTGCTCCTTGGTCGCCTGAGCAAATAGAATCAGGTCGTTCACGAAGCACACATGAGCAACCGAAATGCCCAATCTGCCCAGTTTAATAGGCCTCCATATCCCTCTACAAGTCCTCTCCTGGATCATCTGGCTAAGTCGTTCAATGCAGAGAACAAACAAGTACGGGGAGAGTGGATCTCCCTGACGTAGTCCTCGACTAGTTTTGAAAGGGCGAGAAGACTTTCCGTTCCATATCAGCGAGGTATCTCCGCCTGAGATTGAATTGGTAATATAAGATTTAATGGAATCTGGAATTCCCACCCGGTCCAATGTATCCTTGATAAACTGCCATGACATTTGATCATACGCCTTCGTTAGATCGATCTTAATGGCCATGGTCTTTGCTCCCTTCGGATTCTTCATGCCATGTATAAGTTCCTGGACCAACGCAATGTTGTCAGTGATCTGGCGCCCTGGAACAAAGCTGCTCTGCTCCTCAGAGATCCAGCTTGGGATATGCTTCTTAAGCCTTTCCACCACGATTTTAGAAGCTAACTTCAGCATTATGTTGTTCAAGGAGATAGGGTGCAACTGCTCACACTTCTCAAGATTTGGACACTTAGGGATTAAGATGATAGTGGAATTACAAACCTCGTCTGGGATGGGCTTTCCTTGTAGCATGTCCTGAATCGATTTGGTAACTGAGTGTCCAACAGTATTCCAGTTGTATTTCAAGAACTCCGCATTGACACCATGAGGCCCAGCAGCTTTGTAAGCATGCATATTGTTCAGCACCTTTTGTACTTCCGCAGACATTGGTGTTGCAGCAAGTCTAGCAGCCTCCTCCCCACTTAGCTGCTTAAAACAACCTGGGATACTTGCTTCGGGTCTCTTTCTCCTGGAGTGGTGACTCTCAATTGGTGCAGACAAAACCTTTTCAAAATGGGAAGTTACCAAGCACATGATATCCTTTTCGTCGGTGATCCAACGACCATGTTGGTCTCTAAAAGCCAGAATGGTATTGGTACGCTTCCGCTGCTTTACCCAGGCTTGGTAGAAGCGAGTATTGTTGTCTCCGCTGCGGAGCCAATTAACATGCACTCTTTGCTTCCAGTCCTCCTCTTCCGCATTGATGATCACCTGCAACTCAGCTTGCATATTAGTGCATAAGGAATCAGTGATGGGATCATACCGATCGGCGAGCATCCTTTGGAGCGTGTTGATGTTATGAAACAAACGATTTCTTTCCTTTGTTTTCTTTTTCTTCTTTTCCTTCTCCCAATTGAGGATATGTTGTTTAACCGAATTGAGCGAGGAATAGAAATCCACAATACCTTCCCACTTAGAGCTCAGCATGTTTTTGAAATCCTCCTCCTTGTTCCAACTCACTTTGGTCAGGAAACGATGAGTGCGTCTTTCTTCCTTCTTCATACGAAGCAGGAGCGGGCAATGGTCATATGAGATTATGGCTAAGTGTATCAAGTTGACATTTGGAAATGAGTTCATGAACTCCACATTAGCAGCGGCCCTATCCAATCGTTCTTGTAGCATACTGTGCTTGTAAGTGAATTTTACTCCTGAGAACCCCAAATTGGATAGACCGGCCTCCATCAAAGTTTCTTTGAACACCCTGGCTTCTCTATAATTATACCAGTTGCTCCCGACCTTCTCAGCAGGTGAGAGAGTAGTGTTGAAATCGCCCATAACAACCCAAGGTTCTTTGATGCTTCTGCTCATTGTTATGATATGTTTCCATAGGAGCTGACGAATAGCTAGATGAGGGCTGGCATATATAAACGATACCACCATGCTGTTGTTGAACCTGCAGGTGATGAACTGTCGATGGCAGTATAGAATTTGAACTCTTAGCTGATCATCTTTCCAACACACCCAAATACCTCCAGCGAACCCCCTTGCCTCCACCTGATAAGAGACGTGGAACCCCAGGCGTTTGATAGTTTTTAATGCTTTAGTCTCACTTATCCGCGGTTCAAGAACAGCAACTACATCAGGTTTGTGTTCCCTCATGAAATCCATCAGAGTGGAGCACCTGTCTTTGTTCCCAATACCCCTAACATTCCATCACATAATGTTCATATTGAGTCGAGCTTTGCTGTGTAAACGACTTCTTCTTGGATATAAACGTAGATAACTTCGCTTAGCAGAGATTTGTCTCAGCGGCCTTACCCACATCGCACTGCTCGGTCTACGGCGGCTCCTTTCTTTGGTCCTTCTCACCAGGAACAACCTGCCCGATACCTTCACTCTCATATATGGCTTTAGCTAGGCGAGTGCTACGACGCTTTCATGTCCCGGTATCCGGCGGTTTGCCCCTCCTCTTGGTCGAAATGCCGCTGGTCGGTCCGGCTGTCCTTGGTTGGAGGGCCTTTGTCTTCTCAGTAACTCCCTTCCCAACCTTGGACCTTCTGATCCGAGTCATCATGGATGTCTTCTCTGACTGCGTACGCTCGCTCTCTTCCTTTTCTTTTTCTTCAGTGTCATTGGTGGCCGCAGGTTCGTCGTTCATGTCCTCCATGGTGATGACTTCATCTACTGCTGGATTAACCGCTTTGTGTTTTCCGTCGTTGTCATCGCCTCTCTGCATGGCCTTCTCCTTCATTGATTTGTTCCCCACTGTGTTAGTGATGTCCCCTAACACACTTTTACTCTTGTTGCCAACATTATTCCTATCACCCGTATTCACTGTATTAGTCTTCTTCTTTCTCCATATCTTCGTGGTCTTGTGAGTAACGTTCTGTTGATCTGCTTCATGGACCGTGCCTGTGTCAGTGCTTTGCAAGCCATCTCCTTCATCCTCCTGCAGACCTTTGAATCTATTCACATGAACATCCATGGCCACTTTCTGTATTCTATGATGTCTCTTCCTGCCCCCTTTCGTCCTTTGTGTTTGCCACCCGCCATTATCATTTGAAGCATTTCCGCCTCCACCTGTTGGTCGGACAGGTTCGGATTGTGCTTCTTGTACCTCCTCTTCAGTGCCCTTTAGAGTACAGTTCTTTGAGATATGCCCCTCCTTTCTACACTTGGCACACGCCCATGGGAATCCCTCATACACAACTTCATAGAACCTCCCATTTATAGGGATGGAGCTCGCCAGCTCCTTGTTCGTATTGATTTCTATCGCCAGTCTAGAGAATCGGCTCCTCGATCTGTTCTCAGTATAGCTATCGACCTTGACTAGACTCCCCAATGCCATGCCAATATATTCGAACATAGTTTCTACATACATGTGTAATGGTAGATTTATGACTCGTACCCAAGTCACTATGTAGTCTGGGAAAGCTTCAGTTGGCTGGAACAGAGGGTACCAGGCCCATACGATGACATTGCACCCGAAGAGTTTCCAAGGACCGCCTGTGAGGGCCATTTCGTAGTCGTGTTTACATGACATCTGCATTACGAAGTGCCCATGTTCCAGTTCGAACATATTAAACCTTCCTTTGATCTGCCATAGAAGCTTCAGTTTGTCTCTTAAGGTCATGTACCCGACCTCGGTCCCAAGCATCCGCACGACGACGACATATCTCCAGGGCCGGGCCAGGTCTTCCTCTGCGTCAGGATTGACGTTGATACTAGGGATTCCATCTTCGTCAGTCAGAGTAACCGCCCCCAGCGGCAGGTTCTATTCAAACAAGTTCTCCAAGAAGAACTCCTCTCGATCTGTTGGGTTTGCGCCACCCGTGTTCTTCCTCATGTTCGCGACGTCCGCGAACAAGACGGCTCTGTCCACAGATCTGGCCGCCCGATCTGGGTTCTTATTTCTGCGAGGATGCTCCTCCATTACTCCCTGAAGACTCGCGTCTGGGTTTGGATTATTTTCGCTTAGCGTAGAGGCTCCTCTCATGCCTGCCACCGTGTAACTCATACATATCTCTGGTATGCAGTGGGTTGCTTTGCCCCGTCAAGTTTCCTCTCTACGGAGGATTTCATCCATCGGAACAATGTCCTCGCCTTCTCTCGGGACATAGTCCGGTGAGACATGGGTTCCTTCAGATCTAGTTCCCTGCCATCACTCTTATCTCCCTGGGTTCCACGTCTGCCTCGATCGCCTCCTTCCCCAATCGCCCCTCTCCCCCCACTCGCGCTTCCCAACCCTAGCGCCGCCATCACAATCTTTCACTGTACCTCCTTTGGTTCAATGTTTTTCTTATTGGTTTTGAACTTTTAGAGTTCTAATTTTTTCCCAAGGATTCCTTTGAATTAAATTCCATTAGGAATATAGCTATACTGGAAACAAACTTTTTTGTTGGATTGGGAGGAAATTTGTATTCAACAAAATTGCATTTATGTGATATGTGGACAAATCTTTTCAAGAAACTATTTTCTTATATAAGATTTCAATCCTAATCTTTATAAAAATACATATTGGGACACTTTCCTTGCCATATCTCATATGGTGTCTTTTGAACCATTTTAGACGGTACATTGTTAAGTGTAAAGCATATGCGAAAAGGAATTAGAAGACTGCTAGATTTATTGATGACCACACCATGACTTACAATGTGTGTCTCCTCCTTTTTGATACACTATAATGATACACTATCATTTTGTTTTAGGTAGAGTTCATCATGATACACTATCATTTTCTCCTAGAAGGTCCTCAAACTCTTGGTTTAAAATATTTCAACATCAATCATATAGAAGTGTTAAATATCTATAGCAAGCTGATTATGTACTTCATTCATAATCTCTTTGAACATTTCAAGAGATTTAGACTTGTATTTCATAAAATACAAACTATGATATCTACCAAAATCATCAGTAAATAGAATAAGGTACTAGTAACCACCTCTAGAATTTATTCTAAAAGGTCTATATACATTAGTATGTATGAGCCCTAATAGAATAGTCACTTTCCCACTACATCTAGTGAAGATGCTTTTGTCATATTTCACACTAAACAAGAATTGCATGTTTCTATTGGTTCAATAACCAAAAGAGTCTATATATCCATCATATGGATTACAGAAATGTATTTCTCATTTATGTGCTTTAGATGACAATGTTATAGATATTCATTGTTTGAGTAATTGAGTCATTTAGTATGTATAACTATCTATAGAACTATTAAATATAAACTATGAGACATGGGGCCACTGCCATAAAATATCTTATATTTGAAAGAAAAAATTAGATATATTCGTAATATTCTTGTCCATACAAGATGTATGATGTTTCTATTAATGGCAGGTGCATAATAGGAATTTACTAATTCTATTACATGTTGATTAGGCTGAATGATAGATTCCAACTGTAGTGACAACAAATCTTGCTCCACATAGTTCTAGCTTACTTCTTCTTAGGTCCTAAAGTGCAGATATCTATCTCTTTCTTCTTCCTGAGTTCCTCTATGTAAAAAGGGCAATTCATTTTCTAGTGTCTTGGATGGTGATAGTGGTGGCACTTTCCTTCCTTGTTCACTCCTCCCTTAGATTTCAATGTAGAGGACTTTGTTTTCTTGTTAGCTTTAGAACTCTTCTTAGATTTTCCTTTACCCATGGAATTCCCTCTGCTAATCGTCATCATAGATTCTAGTTTGTCCTTCTTGATCTGCACTTCAGCTTTCCTCAACATGCCAAGTAATTCTGACAACAACTTGTCAAAATCATTTATGTTGTAGTTCATGACAAACTAGTTGTATGATTCTGGCAATGACTGTAGAATCACATTTGTGGTCAACTCTTGGCCCAACGGAAATCCCAGTTTGGCAAGGCTATCCACATACCCAATCAACTTGAGCACATGGGGAGCTACGAGATCTCCTTCATCCATATTGCACTTGAACAATGCCTTATAGACATCACATTTCTCTTCTCTTGCCTGATCTTGGTACATGTTCTTAAGATGTGCTACCATCTCAATAACATCTATATTCTCATGTTGTCTCTACAACTCATAGTTCATTGAGAACAACACCAAGAATTTAACATCCACGACATCTTGACAGTGCTTCCAGTAAGCATCTTTGTTAGCCTTAGGTGCAATGGGAACTGGTTCATCTGGATCTAGTGTATACTAGACATAGAGGTTGTGCTCTTTTATGAGAATGATTCTCAAAGTTTGGAACCGGTCATGGATGTTGTTCCCATTAAACTTGTCCTTATCAAGGATCGATTGTAAAGAAAACATGTTTGTCTTTGCCATTATATTCTACAAAATAAATTCACAACTTTAGTCAAAACACTTTTGATTAATTTGATTTGATAAGTTTGACAATATTAGCTAGGTTTTTAATTAATTGTCACACCCACTATTTTATTCAAATTGATAGCCCTCATTACTAATTCGAAAGATTGCAGTGTACAATCTTATAGTGAGCCAAGACCGAAAACAATTTAATTATTACCTTGCCAATGCCAACGTCCATAAGGTAGGCAACTTTTGCCAAATGCATATCATGCAATTCCTGGATAGATGGAATGCACAACTCTTTTCCATACTCACCTGCATGCTTCTAGGCACTTAATCTCATTAAGGTTACCTAGTTAAGTCTAACCCAAAAGCCAACATGATAGTAATGCACCCCGCTTGATAGGCCCACATGACTACCATCACACTTCCACGAGATATATAGAGCACCACGCTTGGCGTGCCTATGCATAGTCGATCAAGATTTTAATGTGTGTTTCTTATGGAAAGAAAATTTCTAAGGAGTGGGATCCCATAGGGGAACCACTCCCTACTAAAATAAAAAGGCAACATCCCAAAAAACACACCAACAAAAACTTTTTCTTGAAAGGGATGAAACCAAATTTATTTAACATGATTGTATCATAACACAAAGTAAGTGGAATAAAAGATGTATCTAACCATTACAAAGCTTCTTATCATACTAATCTTTCACCACGCAGGGTGACATAAAGGAAAAACTAACTACATAAAGGACTAACTGAGGATGACCTAACAACTTCAAGCAAAGTCTCCCACAAGGTCAGCTACACTTGTTGTGATCCAGGACCACCTTGATTTCCTTCTCCTAGTCCAACACCTGGTGTTGGAAGTTTACCCCACAAAAGGAAAAGTAAAGAGGATATCAACAAAAAGCTGGTATGTGCATGCTTAAAAGAAATTGGACAATATACATTAGTAATAAAGGTACGTCAAGTATAAAAGGATTCCCATGAAAAAGGCAAGAACTACCTAAACAGTTATAAAAGGAAAGAATCACCATCATATGATAAAATAAGTACTTGCCATAAAATCAATAATAAAAGTGGTGCCACAAAAGCACACACAATATTTTTAGGGAACAAAACCCATAACAACCTACACGTAGGTGAGATAAACATACCACTAGAACAACATAAATAAAAAAGGTGGCCAAGCCACATACGCTTGAAACCTAATAGAGATTGGCACATAACCAAACTCCCAATATATAAAATGTGGGACAAACCTCATAAATTTGAAACACAGGTATGGGGCTCATAACCTCCATCCCAAAAACAAATAAGGGCACATAACCCAAAAACCAATGCAAATTATATTACTCCAGGACTACTGAGTCACACAACATGCTTAATAGAGAGGCAAGTAAAAAGTATAGTTAGATTATACAGACTAGTCACCACATAAGTGACCAACATATACATCCACCTCATAAGTGGGAAAAAGACATCACATGTCATCATATGAAGTTCCATCATGAAGCAAGCATAAAATAAGAGTCCAAAAGAATATCCATGATCACCAGATCAGTAACAAAATAAGAAAGTTCACATGAACCATGATTTTCAAAAGAAACGACATTGTGTACAGGCTAATGTCCATAGGACTAAGAGAAAGAAGAAATATAGGTTAATTGCTCAAAAGGAATAATAGGGGATGTAAACATACCTCTCCATAGATTCTAACAGTACAAGACCACTCCTAGATCCAAATCTAGGTTTCCAAAGCACCTATTAGCATGTGTGTGAAATTAGGATTAGAATTACATTGATTGTGCAAACCCCTAAAAATTGCCTTTCTATCATTGGTGAATTAGGTTACAAAAACCATTCCATATTTTAGGTTATAGTTTTCTAAGTTCAAAACATATTTTTTATATTTTTCTAACTTATATATATTTAGTTATGAATTTTACAAGTTATTACTTATTTAGATTAATCCATTAAAGTTACCTCTTTATAACATTATATTCAGGCAACAAAACCAACACCATTAGAAATCTTACATTTTTCTGAATCAAATGAGTATTTATTTATAATTTTAGACAACCAGAGCAAAAGATATGGATTTTATAAAATCGACCAATCATAATTCACTAAAAAGCCAAATAAGAGAAAGAAAATCCATGATAGAGGGAGAGAGAGAGAGAGTGGATCCGGCTGTCATGGCCCAATGGGATACAACCGAGTGGCTTGTCAAGGTTCAGTTGACCTCGCCCAAAACAAAGAAAAACATGGCTAAAAGACCATTATACCTCTCAGCACGAAAACAAAGAAACAAGAAAGAAGAGGGCATAGCGGGGAAAACATAGGGGAGTATCTTCCCCTCCACCTCATAGTGTCATGGCTATGAGCAGCTTGGCTACTACTCGATGGAATTGGGCAAATCCCTAATTCGTAATGGATCAACAAAATAACAACATGGAGATGAAGAAGGGAATGCATCAAACTTACAACAAAGATCAATTGAGATGTCGGTTCCCCTAAAGCCACATGAGCAGCTTCACAAATCCACAATGAGAAACTCGACCATTGACCAACAAAACAAGGATGATCAATGCAATTGGAAGTAAAGAAGAACTAGGTAAAGTGTGGCAAAGATAGGGGTATGGTCCCCTATTTATATGGTGGAGTCCTAGAGTGACACCACCTTGGCCGTGAGACCTTGGGACCATAGCTTTTGGGAATTTCACAAATTCACAATAAAACACCACAAAATAGGGCTCGCTTCATGTGGAAGCTTCTCACAAATTCAATGCAAAAGAAATTGCAGAAAAAGGCTACATATCGACCGAGAAAAGCGGATTTGAAAAAGCAGGCACCCCAGAGGCACTCTAGCAGTTCAACTGTGGGTACGAGACGACCCGAGGATTGTTGGATCAAAAATCCAAAAGATGATAATCACATGCTTGATCAAAATAAAAAAATGTGGCGTGATAGATTAAAATTACATTCCTAATCAAACTTGACTATAGTGTTAACACACTTATTTCCTTTTTCTCTCTCCTCTTTTGAGAGTGTAAATGAATCCAAAATTGGATGAGATTTTGCACATAGGATAATTTCAATATGTAGAATCCAAATATAAAATTAGATTTTCCTTTTGAGAACTTTTAATGTGTTAAAAAAATCAATTACTATTTTCTCTTTCCTCCTTCTTTAATGAATTTAAGATTCTCCAAATTTTATGAAAGTTCACCCACAAGTCATATTTAATGTGTTGAATACAAATTTTCCATAAATTTTACATGTTTGAGTTATTCATTCATTATTAAATATTTTGAAGGTTCTACACACCTAATTTCATCTTTTAATCAAACTTTCTCCAAATTGAGTGAAAATTCACCCGAAGGTATATTTTAATGTGTAGATTATAAATATAATATTGTTTTATACTTTTAGAGTTAGTAAATGTTTTATTTAATATTTTTGAGGAAAAACATCTTTTCTTTTCTAAATAAAATAGATATGGTTATTATTATCCTAAATTGGTGAAACTTGGCCACCAAGCCAAATCAATCCCAAGAAAACAAATATCAGGTTATTCTTATCCAATAAGTTTTCCTTTTAGCCCATTATCCACTATATCTATTATTTCTCTCATTAATAATTCAATATCACATTAACATGTTTTAAGCATTATTATTCATTCCTTTTTCTCTTCCTTGCACCATAAGGCAAAGGAATGATCTAGATGAATCAACTCTATCATTATCTCTCATAAGTTTATTTATTTCATATTTTGTGGAATTATATATTATTATTCTCAATTATGGACCCCTTGTCTTTTTATGCACATTATTACCTCATGTGACATATTTTGTATACCCTTACTCGGTCTTATGATTAATTTGAAGGTATTGGGTAACATTTATTTATATTCAACATTTTAGGGTGATTTATTCATGCATTAAAATATTTAAGGTCACCAAAGAGCATACCCTTATCCTTGTTTGGCTAAACCCCAAAGACTAAGGTTTCTAACCTCTTAACCCTGGATTAAGATTAAGTTCTAGGTTTTGGTATGTTACATCATACCACCCCTTGAAGGGATTTTGTCCTCAAATTCTAAATGTCCACATCAAACAACTATCTACCACCCCTTAAAAAGATTCATCCTAATAAGTCAAGCAAAACTATAGGTACAAAGGCAACTTCTTCATATATATCCACAAGGTACCGTGCAAAAGGAAACATAACTTGAAAGTCTAACTATGGGACTAAGGGTTACCTTCAACTTGATCGTCGTCATAGACTTCTTGGCCATCCAAAGCAAAAACTCTTCTGGCTTGCCTTTCCACAGGTCTTTTACCATTATTGTTATCATTATTCTGATGAGGCACTTGAGGTTGTTGTTGTTGAGTTGGTGCAGGTCCATTTTGAAACTGAGGGAACCATAGGGCGAATATGTCTAGGTTCATTGTAATGATGGCACACAACCTGGATTTCAGGTTGATACTTTGCTTAGTTCTTATCTTGAGAGCACTTTCCTGGAGGATGGTAACCATTTCACTTAGCACACTTGTCTCTTCTCTTCTCATCTCTTGAGGGTTTCCTCTTCTTGTCAAACTCGCTAGGTTGAAACCCTAGGTAAGACTCCACGGCCAAAGCTTTATCAACCATATGTTGAAAGGTCAAGCGAAGTTGTGGAATAAGAGCACGCCCCACATTGTAGTTGAGTCCTTGTAGGAATGGGCCAGCCCTTTGCTCCTCACCCAAACCTACTTCATAACATTCCAATAGCAGAAACTTTTGTACAAAGGCAGAAACAAATAGGGAACCATGTTTCAAGTTGTATAACTTTGCTTCTTTCTTCTTTAGGGAAGCAGTACAGATGTACTTCTCACAAAAAGCACTAAGAACTATTCCCAAATCATGGTAGAGATATCACATGTCCTTCCTATCCAGTTCCACCAAACTCTAGCTGGTCCATCCAAAACATATGAAGCAAATCTAACTTTCTGGTGGGGAGGACAAGCCATACCATCAAAGGTCCTCTCTGCGGCTAGCACCCAATCATCAACTTTGTCGACAATCTCTATTTCACCTTCACCCTTGAAGGAGGGTGTTTGCCTCTTCATGAATTCCATGATGGAATACTCCTTAGGCTTTTCAGGAATAGATGGGTCTTTCATCTTCCCTGTCATGGAAGTAGCAAAAAGTTGTCGAAACATGGCCTACTCTTGCTCTGAAGAGATGACTACACCTGCACTAGAAGAGGTCGGGGTCTCCTGACTTACTGATGGCCCACTTCCATTTGTAGGAGTAACTTGAGTCACCAGTGTGGTAAAGGGTGGATCCATCCTTGGCATCCCAAACCTAGGGTTCTAGGGTGTCTCATAACCATATTGATTGTCAATAGTCGAGTTATCTCCCACCATTAGGGTTTCTGCCTGCACAAGGCAAGGATACTAGGTATAAGCAACCTATGGAAAAAGGTAAACATATTAAGGGAGACAAGTTTGAAATTATAAGATAACTGAGAGCTACAGGCTCTTATACCATGTTATAAGGAGTGGGATCCCATAGGGGAACCACTCCTTACTAAAATAAAAGGCAACATCCTAAACAACACACCAACAAAAACTTTTTCTTGAAAGTGAAGAAACCAAATTTATTTAACATGATTGTATCATAACAAAAAGTAGCAGCAGAATAAAATATGTATCTAACCATTACAAAGCTTCTTATCATACTAATCTTTCACCACATAGGGTGACATAAAGGAAAAACTAACTGCATAAAGGACTAGCTGAGGATGACCTAACAACTTCAAGCAAAGTCTCCCACAAGGTCAGCTACACTTGTTGTGGTCTAGGTCCACCTTGATTTTCTTCTCCTAGTCCAACACCTGGGGTTGGAAGCGTACCCCACAAAAGGAAAAGAAAAGAGGATATCAACAAAAAGTTGGTATGTGCATGCTAAAAAGAAATTGAGCAATATACATTAGGAAAAAAGTACGTCAAGTATAAAAGGATTCCCATGCAAAAGGTAAGAACTACCCAAACAGGCATAAAAGGAAAGAATTGCCATCATATGATAAAAGAAGTACTTTCCATAAAATCAATAATAAAAGCAGAGCCATAAAAGCACACACAATATTTTTAGGGCACAAAACCCATAACAACCTGCATGTAGGTGAGATAAACATAGCATTAGAACAACATAAATAACAAAGGTGGCCAAGCCTTGTAAACTTGAAACCTGATAGAGATTGACACATAACCAAACTCCCAATATATAAAATGTGGGCCAAACCTCATAAATTTGAAACTCGGGTACGAGGCTCATAACCTCCATCCCAAAAATAAATAAGGGTACATAACCCAAAAAACAATGCAACTCAAGGGCTACTGAGTCACACAACATGCTTAATAGAGAGGCAAGTAAAAAGTATAGTTAGATTATACAAACTAGTCACCACATAAGTGATCAACATATACATCCACCTCATAAGTGGGAAAAAGACATCTCATCTCATCATATGAAGTTCCATCATGAAGCAAGCATAAAATAAGAGTCCAAAAGAATAACCAAGATCACAAGATCGGTAAAAAAAGAAGAAAGTTCACATGAACCATGATTTTCAAAAGAAAAGACATTATCTACAAGATAATGTCCATAGGACCAAGAGAAAGAAGAAATATAGGTTAATTTCTCAAAAGGAATAATAGGGGATGCAAACATACCTCTCCATAGATTCTAACAGGACAAGACCACTCCTAGATCCAAATCTAGGTTTCTAAAGCACCTATTATCATGTATGTGAAATTAGGGTTAGAATTACATTAATTATGCAAAACCCTAGAAATTGCCTTTTTATTATTGGTGAATTAGGTTATCAAAACCATGCCATATTGTAGGTTATATTTTTCTAAGTTCAAAACATATTTTATTATATTTTTTTGACTTATATATATTTAGTTATGAATTTTACAAGTTATTGCTTATTTAGATTAATCCATTAAAATAAACTCTTTATAACATTAGATTCAGGAAACAAAACCAATACCTTTAGAAAGCTTACATTTTTCTGAATCCAATGAGTATTTATTAGTATTTTTGGACAATCAGAGCAAAAGATATGAATTTTATAAAATCGACCAATCATAATTGACCAAAAATCCATATAAGAAAAAGGAAATCTGTGAGAGAGGGGGAGAGAGAGTGGGGTTGGAAAATGTGGCCCAATGGGATATGACCTAGTGGCTTGGTCAAGGTCCAGTTGACCTCACCCAAAACAAAGAAAACCATGGCTAAAAGACCATTATACCCGACAACGCGAAAACAAAGAAATGAGAAAGGAGAGGGCATAGCAGGGAAAACACAGGGGAGTATATTCCCCTCCACCTCACATCATAATGGCTACAAGAAGCTTGGCTGCTACTCGATGGAATTGGGCGAATCCCCAATTCGCGATGGATCAACAAAATAATAACATAGAGATGAAGAAGGGAATGCACCGAACTTGCAACAAAGATCAATCGAGATGTCGATTCCCCCAAAGCCACAGGAGCAGAACCACAAGCCCACGATGAGAAACCTGATCACTGACCAATAAAACAAGGATGAGCAATGCAATTGGAAGTAAAGAAGAACTGGGTAAAGTGCGGCGAAGACGAGGGTATGGTCCCCTATTTATATGGTGGAGTCATAGGGCGACACCAGCTTGGCCGTGAGACCTTGGGTCCCAATCTTTTGGGCATTTTCTTAATTCAAAATGAAATGCCACAAAATAGGGCTTGATTCATGCAGAAGCTTCTCACGAATTCAATGCAAAAGAAATCATGAAAAAAGGCTGCATATCGACTGAGAAAAGTGAATTTGAAAAAGATGGAACCCTGCGGCATTGTAGCAGTCCGACCGCGGCTAGGAGATGATCTGAGGACTGTTGGATAAAAAATCCATATGTAAGAAAACTACTTCTACATATGGAAAAGGAGAGAGAGGATTCATATGCAAACCTAGATATAAATATGATAACAACCATCCAATTGAGCACATAAAAATATAGGGGTTTATTGACAATAACCATGCTTACATCCACCATCAAAACCAACTTTTAGGGTGACGCGTGTAAATTACCTATATATATATATACATTAGTTTTTGAAATCATATGTAATATTTAATTGAATATGCATATTAACAAGTTTAATATTTGCATCGTATGTAGTAAATTTGATCATATCAGTTTAAATTCAGATACACCATAAACTAACATTGCTCAAATACCACTGTTGGGAAATTTGAGCATAAATAAGGTAGCAGAAACAAAAATTTAATGCCAGATTCCCTAAGTAGCAGATTGCATCAATAACAATGTATCTAGTAAAGAGGTTAATAAGAGTTATACCTAGTCCTGAGAGTAAGTCCAGTGATAACTCTTGCTACAGTAGTGTGTGTCTTTCTTTAAGTTGTAGTGTGCTTCTTCTTCCGGCAACACTCGAGTAGTTGTCAACAACGGTCTGCTAGTGCAACACCACATATGGTGGTTGACAGTGTCCTCCTAGTGGGGCAAGTGCCTCTTGCCTCTAGAGTAGTCCATGCAGACCACAGGGAACTCCATGTTGTGCTACCAAATCCAACAGGAAGGAGTGTCCCCTTCGAATGTCAACGTGCTAGTGCTGATTTGCTCTCTGACAATTGTCTCTCCCTTTCTATCCCTCCATTTGATGGGTAGTACTTGCTTGGGGCTCTCCGGTTACCAAAACCATAGAGGAAAACAATTGTAAGAGCTTATTATTGTGCCTCGAAAGCCCTCAGTACCCCTCTATTTATAGGAGGGTTAGGGTCAGGTTTTCTAGTCCATCTAGGAGATGAACGGTGAATCGGTCAGTTCACAATTGGACCAGTGGTTTCACATGTGAATCAGTCATTTAAACCCTTGAAACGGTCATCTCATATGCTTTCCGCTTTTCAAACACACTTGCATTTAATATTCCATCAATGCACAATCATGACATCAACATCAATCCTTGATCCAATTAAATTGATCATTGAACCAGACAGTCTTCATGATGAACCTATCATTTCAATCTTGAAATGTTCATTTCATATCATGAAATGGTTGTTTCATATGTAAAATGGTTGTTACACTTGTCCAACTCAGGCAATATTCAACCAAATGTTATTTGAATTGACCTAGCACTTGAATCTATTGGTTCAAAACTTGAATAGGTAGGTTCATAGTCCAGTCAATCAATTATCAACTTAAGTCATTTAATTTAATACCTAAACACTTTATTAATCAAGTTAAACATCATTCATAAATAAAATCCTATTCCAAGTGTATCCTATGAGTGTGACCCTATAGGTCCCCAGTTATGTTGGCAGTGAATGTCGACAACCAATTTATGACATCACAAGCAATGAGGGGTATCTAGAAACACATCATTGCTACCCAAGTAATATGGAAAGTTGGCGAACAAAATCAACCTACAATCCATGTTCAATGTTATCGTGATCGTATAGTTCCTTTGTATATGATATCTATATTGGACTCGAGGCATGAAATTGTCATGCACACAATGTTCAATCCATGTTCCTTGAACTAGAGAAGACTGTCTGAGATGCATGTGAGTTCACATATCACATATTGAATTACATGAGAATGCACATACATTTCTCAATCTCACTTGTCAAGTTGTTTGGGTATCAATCTCCTGTGGGAGGGACAAATCCCATCTACATCACTCACACTCAATCTGCATGTGTTGCAGTGTACCTGAGCATCACCTTTATGGCAATCCTTATAAATGTCATGTTAAATGATATCTAAGTACACCGAACAACATGTGATGAGTGTAGTGATTTTGGGTCTAAGAACCAAAATCACCATTATCACTATGAGAGGTGATTCTGAATACCATACAATGGTTTTTATGCATCACTCTCAAGGTGAGTCTGTCTGGTACACTATTATCCAATAAGTACCTATGTGTTTGACTTGATATCACATATCATGACTAATGAGACTCTATCATCAGTCAACAAACACTCTAGTCTCATGTATAACTATTGTCTATTTTGCTTTCATAGTAATATCCAACTAGGGACATAACAAGCATGTATGCACTCTTATTATACATATGATGTCATTGTTCAGGTCCTCAACTTGAAGACATATGTCATTGAGTCACATTATTCTTTAGACATCTATTATATATGTGTCATCATATCATGATTGATACATACATAATGGATGAAGTTACCTTTATGATTATCAAATTAGGTATCTAATGCCCCAATAAAATCATCATATGATTGGCTCTCTGGGTATACATACCAACAATTACATGTGCAAGGATAGACCTATTTATTACGATGAGGGAGATGTGAACTTGGAACTAAGTCTTTCATACGACGGTGGGTCTGATTGCTTAGATGCATGTTAGACCTACATTTTATGGCCAAATTAAAGGGCTTAATAGAGAGACAATGAATGAAGTAGATGATGCATGATATGACAAAAGGTAAGAGGACATATTTCAAATGTTCAGATGATGAGTTGTTGTATCAGCATGACAAATTGTATGTGTCAGATGATATTTGAGTTAAAGAAGAAAATTCTTGAGGAAGCTCAATACAATGTATCCAGTAAGTTCCAAGATGTATAAAAACCTCAAGGAACTATATTGGTGAATAGATATGAAGAGAGATGTGCCTCAGTATATATCCAAGTGTGGCGTGTGCCTTTAAGTCAAGGCTAAAAACTAGAAGCCAGTGGGTATCCTACAACCACTCTGCATTCCTATGTGGAAGTGGGATCATATTACCATGTATGTTATGGGAGGGTTACCTAAAACATCACATGGTTATGACTTTATATGGGTGGTTGTGGAAATACTAACTAAATATGTGTATTTTATCCATCTTAAATCAACTTGGGATGCAAGAAAACTAGCAAAGATCGACATAGATTAGATAGTTAAAATAAATTAAATATAAGACACTTTGATATCTGACAAGGATCTAAAGTTTTCATCTAGATTCCAGAATCATCTAGATTGTGCCTTGGGAACAAGTTTGAAGTTAAGCATAATATTTAGCACTCAAATAAATGGATATACAAAACATACCATTTAAGACCTAGAGGACATGGTGAGAGCATGTGTATTCACTAGAACATTTTTGACCTATGGCGTCACTTTCCTTAACATCAGTTTTTATAAGAAATTGATGCTACAAGCCTATAGCATAAAGGTTGGTATAACACAAACATCACCACTGGTAAAGTCTTGCCAATTAAGAAAAAGCATGAGTACCACTTTTATTATAACGTCAGTTTCTTTGTGAAGAACCAATGTCTCAGATAGCCCATAAAATTCAATTAAACCCCAAATGACCCACTATATGTAGTTTCTTGACTAGAACCCTAATTTCCTTCACGCTAACAAGTGCTACTTAATCTAGATTCCTTTCTTGTTGCATTAGTCAAATTCCTTATTGACAATGAATTGCTTTATTAGGTTTAGTTTGTTCTTGTTAGTTATTTCTTTTGTTTGATTGGGTAATTAATTTCTTGGTGTATTATCATCCTACCTTGCTTAGTGTTAGTCAAGGTAGGCATTTCTTAGTTATTGTAATTTCCCTCTTGTCTTCCTTCATTTGAACGATTCATGTAGTTTTGATCTAGGTCTATTTCATGTTTCTCTAATTGCATGTTCACTCCTAGTTTAATCAAGAAGCCCCTTTTAAACCCTATAAACCCAAATCTACATAGTAGGAACCTAGTGCAAACAAACTTAGATCTAGTTAACCACTCTCTATACATAATACAACCCTATACTTGCCACTCATATACTACAACCAAAACTTGTGCACTTGAAGATCATTTGTATTAAGAGTGTGCCTCATTTGATACTTTGTTAGACTGGTGTGTCACAGACACATAGAGATTTTTGGCATTGCTTCTAGAGAGAGTGGCACTCGGCCTAGCTAGTTTGTTTTACTTTAACTTTTCCTATTTCCCTCATCATTACTATTATTTATTCTTCATGTTGTTCTTGCATTTGAAATTTCTAACTATTCTTAATTATGAAGTGTGCAGGTGAATGTGCACATTACAAAGGGAAGACATGGCTAATTATAATGGAGGACCACTAAACCCACAATGGAGAAAACCAAGTGTATGGCCAATTCCTTCCTCCAAGACTACTTCTTGTAGGAACATACATATCTTCAATTGTATCTAAGACTGATGTTATGCTAAGACAAAACTTCTCTATGCCTCCATTCCCTGTGCAAATGCTTCCAATTTTTCTTATAATATATTGATGTTTTCTAGAGACGTGCCAAACTTTCCGCACTTCAGCCACAAACAATGATGCCATATGTTTGACTATGTCCCCCTTCTCTTTAAAGGGAAAATCTAGGAGTGGTATTCCTCAAAGATAGAAAAGATAGATATCATGAATTGGGAATATACGAATAATGTCTTGTTGAAGAAATTCTATTCCATTGCAATATTGACACAAATGTGGTGTGTGAATTTCAGCCATATGGACCATGAGAAATTCCATGACACTGGGGAAAGTTTTTAAAAGATGTTGAGTGAATTAAATCATCATGATATTCCTATATGGAATCTTGTGCAATCCTTATACTCTTTTCTATCTCAATTGAGCCAAAAATGTGGTGGATTCATCTTGTGGAGGTTCTTTTATGTACACAACCCTTGAAGCAACATGGCCATTGTTTGATAATTTGCAGAAAATTCAAGGAACTAAGGTTCTACTATGATCAATAGTTGTGAATGCAACATGAATGTGACACCTCTTGCAACCCTTTCATCCACCAATGACCAAACCCTCAATTGGTGAAAATGATAAGCTTAATGAAGAATCAAGAGGCAATTACCTCAAGTAATGATGTGCTAGATGTTTACAATATAGAGGAGTCAAAGGCCCTCCGATATTATAACTACCAAGAATATCAATGACAAGGGAAACCATGACAACATAAAGGTCAAAGATACAACTCAAATTTTGAAAATGAAGTTGTCTCAAAGTTGTAAGGATTCGTTAAAGTCAAGGAAAATATTTCTACCTGATATCAACACATCAACAAACTTGATCAAAGACTATATCAGATGTCCTTGACACTTTCCCTCCAAATGGAAGGGAAAATTCCTTCCCTATACATTGGGGAATCTGAAAAACACTAGTGGGTCGGTGATTACTGCTTGAATCCTTATGTTCTACAATAACTACAAGTACATCTCCTCATCAACACCAAGACCCACATATATATATGCACCCCAACCACCACAACCACCATTCAACTAAAAATATCCTTCTATACAATAACAACTGCCTCGTCAAGGCCAAAACGTCCCTCCACCTCATAAAGGACAAGTGTATGTGAAATAGGACTACTACTTCCAAAACTGACTTCACTACCAACACCAAAGACCACCTCCACCTCATCCATGAAAACAAGAAGATCGCTCTCCACCATGAGATAGTAAATCATGTGAGGTTTCTAAGGAGTGGAAGAGTGCTTGAGCACTTGAGGAGCCAAGTGAGTGTTGATACTATGATTCCATGTGCTATTAATGCTAAAAGTTTGTTGATATTGTGGATCTGAAAAATATGTTACAACATGTTCCAAAGATCCTATAATGCCACATCAATTTGTTGATAGTGTGATATCATAAAATGATGTTTAATCACCTTCTAAAGATCATGTACTACTACATGTTTGACCATCTTCTCCATTTGGGATTGAGTCCACCTTTTGTTCCATTTGTTATTCCTAGTGTACCACCCTGGATGAATGAAAATCATGATGTGATTTCTTAAAGTAAATTGGTTTCTCCTGTGATTCCTTAAGTTGGTCATGTTTAGCTTCCCAAGGAAAATGCAAGTACACCACCTTTCCATGTTGCATTGGATAATCCTTCATCATCCAACAGGAGACAAAAACATTTGTTAAAATTCTTGAGGACATTAAACAAGTCAAGGTGAATATCCCATTGCTTAGGGCAATAAAGAAAACCCCACATATGAAAATTTCTCAACGATATGCGCACCTTTAAGAGAGAGACAAAATGGAGAATTCCCTAGAAAGTGAAGCTAAAAGAGAAATCTAGTTCCACATTGCAACATACTCTTCCCCAGAGAATAACAAGCCTAGAGATCCTCTTATCCCTTGCTACATTGGTGGCCACCTAATTGAGAAATCTTAGAATGATTTGGGATCTAAGACTTATTCCTTATAGTGTTTATCTTAAATTAGGATTGAGAAAGCTAAATCTGATCAATTGTACTCTTCATCTTATCGAATGGTTCATCAAGGTGCCAAGTGGTAGGGTTGATGATGTCTTAGTGATGATGGATAAGGAAAAAATAGTGATCTTCCCAAAGGACTTTATTTTACTTGATATGAAGTCAAAGGACAATAGAGTTCAAATTATATTAGGAAGTCCATTATTATCTGCAACCAATGCCAAAATCCATGTGTGTATGGGAACCATAACACTCTCTTTCATGAGAATGAAGCCAAACATCAATATGTTTTATACCTTTTCCCAAGAAGATCCAGATGAAAATGTTGAGGATTGTCACTTTGAAGATTCATTTGATTACTTAAGAGATGAAAATGATGAAGGTGAACGAATTAAGAACTTATAGGATTAATGGCATGAGGAATAAATGTTGAGTGCAAATGAGAAAGCCCTTTACTTCAAGAAAATGGCCATGAACTTCCTATAGGTTGTATAGGGAAGGAACTCCACACCCAACTTAAGGGGTAAAATTAGCCCTTGTGGGAGGCAACCCACATTGCTCGTGAAATTTTGACTTCACTCCTCACATTTATTTAAATATACTTTTGTTTTTACACTTCCAAGAATACACAAATATCACACTTCATAGGTTTTTGTTTTTGTTTTTGATTCATATTAGAACATTAAATTAGCTATAAGAGTAATCCATGGACTGGCAAAACTATTTGGAGACCCAATGTTAACGTAAGAAGAAAGTTTAACTTAATTGAACATCTAAAAGAAACTACCTACCATCTCTGCTCTCTTCACCAAGACCATGATGAGAGTTGACTAGAATGACCATTCCTCATAGGATGGCTATGGTGACCCTAAAGTCATCCCACTTGAGTAACATGGATCCTTCGACCTTGATGCTTACGCACCACTGATCCATGATCATTACCCTACTATCCTACATTTCATGTTGAGGACAAAATGATTGAAGTGATTGGTGTGATAGGGTGGTAAGCCATTATTTCTTTGTTCCTCCAGGGATGATCAATTGTTTGAGTAACACCCCCCACACTTGTGTAGTTATCCTTATTTTGCATTTTGTATTTTGCATGCTATGTAGTTTTTTTTCATAATTTCTATTTTTTTGCACTATTACTATAACATCCACTGACTTTAAATGGCATATAGCTTTAGTTGATTTCTTTGTGTGTGTTTAGCTAGATTTCCCTTTTTGTGCTTTTATGTTGATTAGTTACATATTGATGTAAATAGGGGCAATTTGGCACCATTTGCCAAATGTGACCATGTTTAAAATAATTTGTCATAAAAGATGTTGTACCCTAATATCTGATTGTTCGGATAGAATTGAAATATCTCTTAATGTATACTCACACTACTACGTAATTATTGCTAAATGAGCCATATTTTGAATCTATACAAGTTTTCACCTCTCTTGAAATGTTGGTCTGTTTGGTTGAAATGTAATTGAAGAAAGCCATGGACATTTATTGTTACTCGAATCTTATGCAAAATGGTGTGGTTTACCATATTTTCTCATTCATCGTTGTTTTTTTATTGGCTTGTAAGAATGTTTACATGCATTAAAAATTATTGCAATAGTTTTCATATTGGACTATTATGAATCTATACAAGTTTTTACCTCTCTTCCAAACTGTTAGAATGTTTAGTTGAAATGAAATTGAAGCAAGCCACAAACATGTAGGGTAACTCAATTCTTATGAAAATATGTGGTTTACCTTAGTTTCTAATTCATCATTGTTTTGTGATTGTATAGTGAAGAATGATTGCAATTGTTTACATGCAATGTGACCCAATAAGGATATCCACACCATGTGATCCATCTCTTTTGATCTACCATTATTCCATCATTCGTTACATGTCTGCCTCATAAAAAGCTATTATAAAGCAAAAAAGAAGTAAACCTTGGCCACCCCCCTCCAAATTCTTTGGGTGGCCAATCCTTCCTACCATATACTTTCCCTTACCACCATAGGCCATAGCTACAAAAACACCAAAAGAAGAAGTAAATGTCAAAAGATAATAAAGGTGCTCCTATGTAATAGCACGTCATTAAATAAAAGAAAAGAGGAGTGCTCCTATGTATTAGCACTCTGACCTCTTTCCACCAACCCCTTCTTCTGCTTGCATACCTATTGTGCTAGGAAACATTACACCTACCCACCTTGCCCCAATAGATAGACAAGTGTTTCATGTGGAGTGATTTGACATAGAAGGTTGAATTCATGTTATATAAACAACATTCCTAATTAGATGACAAAGTCCAAACATAAAACAGTTTTAGGCGGAGCTAAGACAATTCCATATGTCTTGGATGAGTTTTTGATGCTTTATATGTGGAAGTATATGTGCTCTATGATTTTATTAACATTTGGATTATTTTAAAGGAGAGGAGGGAGGTGGATTTCATGTATAGATTCATACTTGAGCTCACTTAGTTAATAACTACATTCTTGAGTGAGTATCTCATTTAATTATTGATTGATTTGGCCAAAGAGATATCTTTGGAGTTTACTTGAGGACAAATGCTTTAAGTTTGTGTGGTGATAAAGCCCTATATTGGATCTCCATCTTGTGTCTTTTTTCCTTATATTACCATCAATATGTTCAAATTGTTGTATTATCATATACATGTATGGATTTGTTTGCATGATTTATAGGTACTTTGGCACTATTAATGGAATGGAGAGAAGGAGGTTGATCTTAGATCTTCCCCAAAAATGGATGAGTCCAAAGTGAATCCAATAGAACTCCCAACCTATTCCAGATGACCAAGCATCAAATTTGAGCAAGTAGCACAATAGATGAACAAGTTCAACATTCAAGTGTCTAGAAAAATCTCCCACAACAGCCATGGTATATGGCCATGGCCATGCTACAAGACCACATGTTACATTGGAATCCTCAAATTTGCAAGGATTATGACACCAGAGGCATCACAAAAATGCTAATAAAAATAGTTGTGTCAAGCTAAAATCACCATGGCTGGTCCAACCAAAATGTCAGTGACAATAACTCCTCAAGATGATCATGGTCAAGAGAATGACCAACTCCTACTCCATCTACCATGGATGTAGTATTCACCATGGTCGTGCTATAATCATTCACCCAATTTCATGCCACTGACCTTCCATGTATTCATTTCCCCTGACCTTCTCCACATCCAATACGACCATTTTTCCTTACCATAACCATTCCTAGAACTATCCACCATGGCAATGGTGACAACCATAGCCGTTATACACACCTAACTCTAATGCTACCGACTACCATCTTTTACACTTTATACCCACTTAATCCTAGGCTTCCTAGGACACTATATGTACATTATTGGTAGTTGGTAGTCAAGGGTTAGCTCCCCCTAGAATTCAAGGCTTCCGCCCATCGCTCACCTACCCCTTTAATCCACTTTACTTCCATCTTCCACCCCGAAACACTAGTTTTCTAGGGTTTCGGCCATTCCTTTCCACAATTTCATCCATTCCCCCTTGGAGGAGAGAGAAGATAGACCTTTTTCCTATTAGAGAATAATAAGGAGACCCCTTAATTGAGCTCAATGACCATTTATATCTCTTTCTTCTCCCTCTTTGCATTTTCTTATACTATGAGAAGCTAAGCCCCGTTGGTGGGCTATTTGGGGGAAAATATATAAGTTTGATACAATGGTTGGAACATTAATGGGAATTACTTTGATTTTATTGGAATGTGATATATTCATGCTTATTATCACTTCCTATGGATATAAAAAACACCTAATGTATTGGGATAAGGATAAATAGAATGCCATAAGAGAAAACATTCTAAATCCCAACTAGTGGATCCTTTGCTAATTTCCCTCCTTTTCTCACCTATCCCTATACTTTAGTAGTCCTAGGTGTGAGAACTAATTATATAGGTATGTTCCTCTATATACACTTAGCAAGAAGCATGTTAAGTGGTTGGAAGGGGTTAATAGGAGGTGCATCTTCCTTCACCTTCACCCAATACCACCTCTTACCACTAAGTGTATTAGGATAATAACTTGTATAAACCTATAACATGGTAGTCTTTATTGGAGATTATCTATTCCCTAGTCAATTGAGATTCCTAAGGTTATATAGGAGGTGATAGGGGATAATTCCCCTATGCACACCCTACATCAGGCATGGACAACTAGCAGAATAGGACCATCCATCCTCATTACCCTTAGTTATTTGGTGCATTCTTTGTTGGATGGGATCACATTGATACGACCCCTAAATGTATTTGATGGAAACCCCAAATGACCCACTATATCTAATTTCTCGATTAGAACACTAATTGCCTTCCTGGTGACTAGTGTTAGTTAATAAGGATTCCTTTCTTGTTGCATTAGTTCAATTGCCTTGTTGATAATGATTGCATTTTTAAGTTAGTTAGTTGTTGCTAGTCATTTCTTATGTTTGATAGGGCTATTATTTCTTAGTGTAGTAAGTTTATTTCCTTGCTTAGTGTTAGTTAGGATTTCCATTGCTTAGTTAGTGTAATTGCGCTCTTTGCTTATTACATTGGACTAATCCATGTAGGGTTGATCTATGTTTTACTCTTGTTTCTGTAATTACATTTTCACTCCTAGTATAACTGAGATACTCCCGTTTAAACCCTCAAAATCTTCATCTCCACAATAGGAACCTAGTAAAAACAAAATGAGTGCCCCCACTCTTTTTGTGGAATACGACCCCATGCTTGCCGCTCCTATACTACATACCGATTCCATGTGCATGCAGACCACTTGTACTAAGAGTGTGCCTCATTTGGGACTTTGTTAGCCCAATATACCATGTTGGTATATATTTCTATAGAGTGAATCTTTTGATGATTGTCTGGGGCATCATGTACTTGCTTTTATAATATTAATAAAGGTAATTTTGTCTGTTGTGTTATCTCAATTATTTTTTTTTAAAGGAAAGAGGGATTTATTTATCTCGTCCCTCTCGTGCAAGCAAAAACTTGGTAGCCATTACAACTTACTAACTCATTTGTTGAAATAAATATGGTAGTACTACCACCATTACAAGATTCTAAGTTGACGATGTCAAGTAGACTATTTGGGGGTACCCTATAAACAAAGGAACCACCCATGGTTTTTTGGTGAAATTTTACAAGGCCATCAGCAACCTTGTTCATCTCTCTGGGGATATTCATACAATTCCAAACATGCTTCCAGCCATCATTTATGCCTGTCAACCACAATGCCAACCTTGGGTAATCATCCATTCTTCCATCCATGGCCTCTTTTTCCCTTTTTGAATCAGTCTCGAAGACGATTTGGTAGCATGAGGGGTGTTGTCCAATATCAACAGCCCAATGAACAACTCTGACTTCTTCTTCAAGGACACTACTGGCATGAATCTTCTTACCCCAACCACCAATCCAATTGTCATTCCAGTCTCTAAACATGATAGAAATCGACGTTGGGGCTA
Source organism: Alisma plantago-aquatica (assembly GCA_963693085.1). NCBI lineage: Eukaryota > Viridiplantae > Streptophyta > Magnoliopsida > Alismatales > Alismataceae > Alisma > Alisma plantago-aquatica. The sequence goes on from OY856412.1 coordinate 66,198,702, forward strand.
AGATTGCAACCACCATCAGTCTGTATTTTAGAATGTACTCTTTCAGAATTCTACAAGTATCATAGTTTCCAATTACCCTCACATTCCAACACAGCATGTCCAACATCATTGGAATTTTAGTACAGAAGAGTCCTGACTTAGGATAGGTTGTGTGGAGCTTGATTTTCCGTATCACCTTCAGCCGTTGTCCTCTGCTTCTCCACTGCCCCTGCTTCTTGAATGTATTCCCCTTCCTTTTCTTGACCAGTTAAATCACTGTTTCGGTTCTGTGGGCTTCTTCTTCGCACCTTCGAAAGGGATTTTGTCCTGTCGCTTCTCTTCATTTTGGTACCACTACCCCTTATGACCCTGTCCATTGATTTCTTGGCTTTTGATTTTTTATTTGTAAATGACATCAATCGTCTATTAGGGGTCTCGAATGGTAGGCTTTGTTCCAACCCTGTGGCCGTGGTTTCCAACTCTGCGTCGTGTTGATCCTCAAGAATTTCTATCACCTCATCTACCCTTAGGTGTACCATAGTGTGCTTCTGTCCTCTTGCCTTGTTGCCCTTTATTTGCGATGTGTCTTTGGATTGGCTTCGATGTGTCGCTCCATTGATTAGTGTTTCTTCCAAGACTTCCCTCTTTTGTTCCGCAGTTTCCAGAGCTACTTTGGTCGCCTTTTTCCTCCATATCTTTGCAGGTCTCAATTGTCCCCTCTCGCTCTTCTTTTGTGTCTCAATGTTACTGGCAGCCTGTTCTTATAGAGTTGTTTCTTCATCATCGTTCGACAGAAAAGCAAATCTGTTGAGTTGTCCCTCATCAGACTGTGGTGGTATTTATCGCGTGTGTCCTTGTTCCCTACTTGCTTTTCCTTTTCCTTTTTGTGTGTGACATCCATTCATGTCTTGGTTAGGCATTTCCATCGTTGTATTTAATTCTGATTTCTTCTACTCCTCGTTATGTGTTGGTGGATCAAGGACTGAATTGTAGTATTTTGACATGTGCCCTTCCTTTCCACACAACTTGCATGCAAATGGGAACCCCTCGTACTCCACCTCATATTCTGCCCCATTGATTAATATAGTAGAGATTAGTGACTTCCTCGTGTTAACTTCGACTGCGAGTCTAGCAAATCGGCTTCTCGTTCTGCTTTCTGTATGAGAGTCCACCTTCATGAGGCCACCGAGTGCTAATCCTATGTATTCGAACATAGTGGGGACGTAGAGATGAAGCGGGAGGTTCAGGATTCTGATCCATGCCACTATGTATTCCGGTAAATCCTCAGATGGTTTAAATGTGTTATCTCAATTATGAGATAATGAAACAAGAGTAATAGATGTATAAATAATGAAGTTAGTCGATGTCATAGGTCATCGGGTTGAGGACCTGAAGAGTGAGATCATATGTATGATGAGAGTGCATACATTTTTTTATGTCCCAGAAGAAAAATAGATGACAATAAAACATGAGACTGGAATATGTGTTGAATGATGATAGAGTCTCATTAGTCATTATATTGGATATCAAGTCAAACATATAGGTAGGTGTTAGAGAACCATGTACCAGACTAACCCTCCTTGAGAGTGATACATGGTAACCATGAAATGGTAGTTAGAATCAACTCTTTAAGTGATAGTGGAGATTGTAGTTCTTAAACATGAAGTCACTACACTTATCTAATTTTGGTTGATGAACTTTGACACCATCCAACATGTTCTTGAATAAGGGTTTCCATAAAGGTGGTGATTGGGTACAACGTGACACATGGGGATTGACTGTAAGTGATGAAGATGGTATTTATGCTCTTATTGAGAGTTTGATATCCCAAGCCCTTGATAAGCAAGACTGAGAAACACATGGCCATGCTCATGTGAGTCAATATATGATATGTGAACTCACTATATCTCAATAGTCCTCACTAGTTAAAGAAACATAGATTGAGTATCAAGAGGATGACAATTACATGTCTTCGATTCAATCTAGATATTAGAGACAAAGGAACTATACAATCATGTCAACACTGATCACGAATTGTAGGTTGATGTTGTTCTCCAACTTTCAAATTACTTAGGTGTCAATGATGTGTTGCTAGATACCACTCATTGCTTATGTAGTCATACTAGTTATGACTTCAATGCAAATGTAATATGGTACCTATAGGGTCACAAGCATAGGATGCACTTGGAATAGGAGTTTTGTGACGTCCCCAAATTTTCTAAAACTTAATCTAATGTGTGACGTCCACAAATTGAAACCCTCACCTCAGTAAGAATCCTAATTTAAACACCCCACACTAGGCTAAGAAGAAGAAAGAAGAGGAAGTCAGAAGGAAACAATAGTATCACATGCACATGAATAATATTAAAACCATACAACACATGTTCACCATTCAACATATAATTACAACATGAATTGTTACAACATTTTATATTACATATTGAACAACAAACTTCTACATATACATGTACTACCACTAAACTACAAGATCTTAAGACAACAGGTCCACTTGTACATCAGCTCGCCACACAACTCTCAACTATGAAGCTCTTCAAGATCACATGTCCACAAACCTAAACAAAAGATTACAATATTCAAGAATATTGTACTGAGTATGCCTACGTGTTGATTGTATACCTCTCATCATATCTTGGCAATAAGATAAAACTAATAGTTGGTAGTTATAAATAAATATAAGAAAAAGCATATACTTGAGCAAAGATGTTTATTATCAAAAGAGAACACATATATTTTAGGTATATTTTCCATTATATCATCCATGCATTTGCCACCTGAGGGAATAATGCATCATCTCATCTATCAAAGAGTTTGAGATGTAAGGCCTTATGATCTACTACGAAAGAGTTAGATCATTGTACAATGTGATCTGCTACCAAAGAGAATGATCACTTTCCAACACTATGCTACCAAAGAGAATTAGTGCTTTCATATAATGGAATATATATATTATGTTTCATTTTTTCATAGCCATAAGTATGGAAAATCAAGCAACATATCATGCAAGAACAATCATTTCATCCAATATAATATGCCAAGTATTTTACTACACATATAACACAAGCGTATTGTATAATAAGCCAAGTAAGAGGTAATGGCGTACCTTGAAAAGAGATATCCTAATCATCACACATGTTCCTGATGTCAACTACATCCTTGGTCACACCCTAGTTAAGACAAGACCATGTATCACCATCAGGTTCTCATCATCTTAACCCTAGTTATATCCATTTTAGATTTTACCTTATCTCTTTAGTATATTTCCATTATTACTTGTATTCTTGTCTTAGTATTATCTTACTGATGTCATTTTCCAGATTATGGTTCATTATCTGAACATTAGGTTCCATATCCTTTTTGTACACATATTAACCCTAGTTTATATACATTATTCAAATTAGGGTTACAACCCATGTATTAAGGGTCATCCTCATATAACGTGGATTTCGTGTAAAAAACTGATATCATATTTACATATTAGCTTCCAATTACAGATATGAGGGTGTTCCATAAATTCCATCAATTGTTGAGCATGTAAGTATTTATTACATTTTATTTAGGGCTATTAGCCCTAATAGACATTCTAACCAAATTACATAAATATGTGTCATAACATGATCATATCTGATGTCACACAGATTCTAAAACATATTTAAGAGTTACTGATGCATTCTCATAATTTTTAGGTCTTCATCTGATATTTATTATTCATGAAATAAGCATTTTACCACTTATATGATTTCACTGAGATTAATGCATTAAAAGCCTGATATTATCATTCTACTATGTTCTACTCATTTTTTCTGAACATTTTGGTACCTTATTTGAATTTTTCTGATAAGCGTGGTAATTTCTGTGAATTATTGAAGATATGCTCATTTACTGAAATTATTTACCTTCTAGCCAATGAGAGCCCGCCACGTGGCTCTACTTTCATCCTAACCTTCACCCAAAGGCAAGGTGTTACTACCTCTACTCTATGTCTGCGTAGAAAATGTCTTCTCCGTCTCCCCAGGCTCATTAGATGGAAAGGGGCGCAAGATGATCCACAATGGCTTGCTCCTTTCTTGCTTTCTGCGTGACATAGGTTATGGGTTCCTGGGTTCATGGTGGAGTCGGGTGGTTCAGGGCGTCTGGACCTGGTTTATCCGCTGGTTGATTGGGAGTCGGACCGGTCCGTTCCCCTTTGCTCGCTTCCGACGCCTACGTGCGAGGGAGGCCCTGTTCTTCCGTGAACAGGAGTCGCCACCACTGGGCTTCTCTCCGGCGAGTGAGAAGCCACACTGGAGTACTCCTCGTCAGCTTTGAAGGCCAGTTTCAGATCTAATGATCTTGGATATACCTTCATGGCCTCACCTATCTATCGATCGCAGCCCAAGCGCCGACGTCCACAAGCTCGTTGCTAAGGCTGCTTCCATGGCAGAGAAAAAATGGGAAAGCCACCCCAGATCCTCCTAAATCCAGGACAGAGACTCAAGAAGCTCCATAAAACCTCCCTAAACTCATGTGTGTCCCTAATCCTCAGCAAGAAGCACTAAACACCAGCCTCTGAGCTTCATCTTCAATCTCCAGCCAACTCGGGTCGGTTGACCAGGGAACCACCATCGCAGGTCGCACAAGTACCTGCACTCGTCTCCTCAGTCTCCAGTCTCCCTTTTCGTCTATGCATCTTCCTCTGATCCCCTCTCTACCTCCATTTCCTACTCTGAGCTACTAACTGCTCACCCCGGTGGAGAGCCATTATGGAACTTTGGCTCGTTCCCACTATTGGAGGGGTCTCACAATCCGTTTAAGGGGTAAGAAGCCAACTTCTCACTCTGACCAATGTCTCAGCCCACGTCTATGATGTGCTATGGTGGGGAGACTGAGGCATCTACCGGATCCACTGCCTTGCAATATTATAAACTAAACACATTAATTCACTTATGTACTGGATATTTAAGAAGGGTTCTAAAAGTCCACTGCATCACAAGTTTACTCATAGATAATATTTAAATTTATTACTAAAAGTGTTTAGGTAATAAAATTAAACAACACTGGATATACCACTCAATTGACTGGATCTTACTAACCCTGGTTGAAAAAACCAACAAGTTGACCGGTCGAAGTGTTTGACCAACTGAGTGAATCGGGTCCTACTGAATGGTCAAAATACTGAGCCGACCTATTGGAATGTCCAGTCGACTGACTGGATGTAAAATGAAAAGTTTGATTGGTTGAAAGGACCAATTTGACTAGGTTAAATGATTAATGATATGTGTAATGATGTGCATTACTCATCACATCAAAAGATAGTGTCATTACACCACTGACCACATGCCAATCGAACGAATGGATTGTCCAGTCGACCGACTGGCTGGCCAATCAACAGCTGATGGGAAGGAGTTAGGTCCTTCTATTGTCGACATGCTAGCATCAATTTCCTTTCCCCTTATTGTATCTCCCTTTCGGGTAAGATTCCTACGCTCTCTCACACGTTATACAACTATAATAAGACAAGTCATTTAGAGGGCCTTGTCCACCCCTCCTCATATTAGGAGTGGATGGGCTAGGGTTTCTAAAACCTAGGGGTAAGAAAGGCCAAATATCATGATGGATCGATTGTGCACAATAACCATTAAATCATGATATCTGGCCTTTCGTACCCCGTGGGTTTTGGAAATCTTAGCCCATCCACTACAATATGAGGAAGGGTGTCCAAGGCTATCTAAAGGATTTGTCTTCTCACAGTTGTGGAAATTTATAAGAGGGCCTAGCAATATTACTTGAAAGGGATATACACCAAGGGTAAAAGAAGTCGACAATAGCATGTTGACAAAAGAAGGACAACAGCTTCTCATCGATTCTTAAAGTGCAACATGGTGTTCCTAGTGGTCCGTGTGGACTATGTAGAGGCATGGAAGTTTTTGTTACCATGCTAGGACAACGCCATCAACCGATGTCTGTGTTTGTTACACCAGGACGATGTGTACAATTTTTGTCTGGGTTCTAGTTGAGAAGGAAGCACATCTCTCTACGAGAATAATCTCTGGACTTGCTCTATGACAAGGCACATCTTGCAACATCTTTCTAATACACTATTCTTGACGCAATATTCTCATTAAGGAAAATATAGATAGAAGATTTTCATTTTCTCCACCTACTCTATCCCCATGGTACATCATCCAACCTCTTTGTATACACTATTGTTGATGCGATCTACTCATTAAGGAAAATATGGGTTGAAGATTTTCATTTCTTCTTCCTACTATATCCCCATATTTCCTTATAGTGGTATCAGAGCCACATCAACTTACAGTGTATTAGTATTTAAATTGATGCAATCAAATTTAGTTTTATTATTAATTTTGTTGCATATAATGAAAAAAATTAAATGGTCAATGTGCATATCTAATTAAATACCACATACACTAGGGAATTTCGTGTAGATCCAACATATATATATATATATATATATATATATATATATATATATTATGTGATCCATATGTGTCACCGTTAAATGGTTTTGATGATGTATGTATGTGTGGTTATGTCTAATACCCCTTGGATGCGTGTGTGGTTGGATGGCTTATTTCCTATTTTATAAATTTAGTTTTCATACCAAGCCTTCCTATTTCTTCTTCAAATGTAATTAATGGTTAACCCCCTATGCTCTCCTCAAATGTAACTTGTGGTATTTTCCTTACACAATGAAATGTATAGATATGATTAACATTAGTTTCGTATTTGGTAAGAAGAAGGCATTCTGACTAGTGAGTCGACCAACTGGAAGTTGAGTCGATTGACCAAAGGACAGCAGGAGCTGGTAGGTCGACTAGAGACCCAACTGACTTACTAGAAGAGTCCAACTAATCGCTTGAGCTAGGATCCAGCAAGCCAACTAACGAAAACTAGTTGACCGATAGGAGGATGAATGGATCAAATGGATGGTCCAGTTGATCGACCAATTTGTTCCCAACAATACAAGTGGATACATATGATGTATGGACTTAGGTGGAAAACAATTCTTTCTGGATCCAAATAATTGTATTAGCATGGCCATAACCATCACTTGCATATTTTTCATTGCATGTTTCATTTGTGGATATAGGATGTATATGATACATGTAATAAGTATGTGCTAATTGGATATGTATATGTATTTATAAACAAAATCCCTCAATAGAAATTAAGTCTTAGATGCTTTTCCATAAGTATCACACATGAAAATCTTGATTGACCAATCCTAGGTTATGTAAAACATGGTGCGCCTTCCATCTCGTGGAAGTGTGATGGCAGATGTAGCTTCTGCCAAAGTAGGGTGCATAATCGATCATGTTGGCTTTTGAGTTAGGCTTAACTAGGTGACCTTAATGGGATTAAGTGGCTAGAAGCATACAGATGGGATATGATAAGGGGTTGTGCATACCATCTATCCAAGAGCTGAATTAGATGCAATTGGCAAAAGTTGCCTACTGAATAGCAATATTGTGGGCGAGTAATATTGTGGGCGATGAGCCAAAGCTGACTCATGACTTGACAAAATACAAATCTTGGCTCACTAGAGGATAGTATGTTGTAATCTTCAGGATTGATGGTGAGGGCCATTAATTTGAACAAAATAGTTGGAGGGACAATTAATTAAATAACTAGTTAATATTGTCAATATTTTGATTAAAAAATTAAAAAAAATTGATAGATGTAAATTTACTATTATAGAAATAAATGGAGACCAATAACACATTCTCATTGCAATCATTTATTGAGAAGGAAAAACTAAATGTGAACAACTTCCATGAATGGTTCAAAACTGTGAGAACCATTCTCACTCGAGAGAATAAGATCTATGTCGTGGAGACACCAAATCTTGAGGAACCCACTCCCACCACACCCAAGGCTGAAAACAATGCTTACAAGAAGCATTTCGAGAATGTCGTAGATGTAAAATGCCTGATGCTATGGTCAACAAACTATGAGTTGCAGGAACAACATGATAACATAAAGGTTATTGAGATGGTTACACATCTCAAGAATAAGTTCTAGGATCAGGAAAGACAAGAGATATATGATATATCAAAGGTGTTGTTTAAGTGCAATCTAGCAAAGTGAGATCCAATAGGGCCCCATGTTCTCAAATTGATTGGGCACATGGAGAACCTGGAGAGATTGGGATTTCCTTTAGGCCAAAAGTTGACCACAAACATGATTCTACAATCATTTCCTTAATCATATAGCCAACTTGTCAGGAACTATAACATGAACAATTTTGCTAAGTTGTTGTCTAAATTGATTGGCATGTTGAGAACTATCGAGACACAAATGAAGAAGGACAATTCTAGATCTGTGATGATGATCAACAGAGGAAAGGGGAAGTCTAAGGGCAAAGGCAAGGCCAAGAAGTGTTCTATCTTTAGCTAGAAACCCAATTATTCTACACTTAAAGCAAAGGGAGGGGTGAATAAGGAAGGGAATTCCTCCAATGTCACCAAGCTGGACATTGGAAAAGGAATTATCCTCTCAACATAGAGGAACTCAAGAAGAAAAAGAAGTCGGGATAGATATCCCCACTTTGGGTATATATGTTTTTTTATGAATATGTCTATTTCATCATCTTAGGTATTGGATACCATATGAGGATCTCATATATATTATTATGTACATGATCTAAGAAGAAGTAAGCAAGATGAGGTGAAATTGGGGTGCGAAGTAAGAGTTTCTTCCACTGTAGTTGGAACCTATCATTTATCTCAGCCCAAGGAGCTTGTAATAGAATTAGTGAATTTCTAGTATGTACTTTCCATTAAACATCATCTCTATATCTTGTTTGTACAAAAGTGGATTTGAATTTCATATAATGAAAGGTTAATTTTTTATTTGAAGGTTGAGATATTTTATGGTAGTGCCCCAATGTCTCATAGTCTATACTCAATAGTTCTCGAGACAAGTGTATATAATGTAAACACTAAAGGCTCGATGACTCAAACAAAACATGCTTATGGCATTGTCGTCTAAGACACATAAATGTGAAACACATCTCTAGATTCCATAAAGATGGTTATCTAGACTCTTTTCATTTTGAACCAATAGAGACATGCAAGTCTTGTTTATTGGGCAAAAAACAAAAAGCACCTTTCAATTGAAATAGTGGAATAGCGAGTGATCTATTGGGATTTATACGTTGTGATGTATGTGAACCTTTTAGGACAAATACTAGAGGTGTTTACCAGTATTAAAGCACTTCGATATGATCGATGTGCAAAATACTTGAACCAAGAGTTTGAGAACCTTCAGTGAGACTATGGTATTGTATTACAATGGAATGCACCTAAAACATAATGTTGCATCAGAAAGAAGAAATCATACCATATGGAACATGGTGTGATCATTGAGTCTAGCTGATTTTCTAACTTCATTTTGGAGGCATGCTCTGGAAATCGGAGATTTTACACTAGATCGTGTACCATCTAAATTGGTTCAAAAGACAGCATATGAGATATGGCATGGAAAGTGTCTCAACATGTCTTTTATAAAGATTCAGGTATGTGAAGCTTATTTGAGAAAGTAGTTTCTTGAAAAGCTAGGTGATACCACTTTTACACTCCATCTAACAACAAGTGTATTTGTTTCCAAGACTGCTATATTCCTCCAAAGGAATTTGATTTCAAAGGAAATTGTGCGAGAGAAGTAGAACTCAAAGAAGTTTGAGATCAAATAAGAAAACATTAAACTTGTAGAGGTACATAGGGAGCAAGGAGAGTCAAAAAATGTTGTGGAATCTCAAGTTCCTCATATAACACATGAATCTCATAGATCTAGTAGGCAGGCCTTGAGCAGAAAAGATTTGGATATCTTGCAACTCAAGAAGGTATTGAGTTTGTCATAGGTGATGAGCCAACAAGCAGCCTACATTATATTGAGGTACCAAAGTCAGAGAAATGGCTTGAGGCAATGGGATCTAAGATGGATTCCATGTACAACAACATGGTATGGACTTTGATGATCCACCTGAAGGGGTAAAACCCAGAGGGAGCAAGTGGTTCTTAAATAAAAAGGTCGACATGGATGACATACATCAGCATCATGCTTTCCATTGCAACTTACCTAGAAAGGTCATAATTTGTATTAAAACAAGCATCTCAGAGTTGGGATCTTAAAATTTGAAAAAGCAGTCAAAGAGTTTGGCTTTAGTAAAAATGAAGATGAAACATGTGTTAACAATGAGGTTAGTGTTAGGAAATTGGGGCAACAAATAAGAAGCATAAATAAAAATTTAGTGCCTGATTCCCTAACTAGAAGATCATGCCAACAAAAATGTATCTAGGAAAGAGGGTATCAAGACATATACCTAGTCCTGGAGAAAATCTCATGACAACTTAGTGTGCTTCTTTCTTCAAGTTTCACACAAACAACTATCGACAACAACCTCCTGGTGTTGCACCACATGAGATAGTTGACAATCATCCTCCTAGCAGGTGGGAAAGGACTCCTCACCTGTAGAGTACTCCAATAGACCAATAGGAACTACACGTTGAGATACGAGAGCCAATGGGAAGGAATTGTCCCTTCAAATGCCAACCTGCTAGGGTTGATTCACTCTTTAAATAGGAATTACATGTTGTTTCTCCCTTTGTGTCCCTCCCTTATATAGGTAGAACTTGCTCAGGCTCTCTAGTTACCATAACCAGAGAGAAAAACAATTGTTAGATCTTATTGTTGTGTCTCTGAAAGCCTAGACTACCCCCCTTTATATAGGATGGCTAGGGTCAAGGTTTCCAGTTCATCTAGGAGTCGAAGAGATGGAAGTTCATGAATTTTCTAGATGCTACAAACAATGAACCAGTTAGTTCACTATTGAACTAATTGGTTCATAGGTGAACTAGTTGGTTCAACCCTTGAACCAGTCATTTCACTAACTTTCCTATTTTCAATCACATTGGCATTCATTATTTGATTAATGCACAACATGACGTCAATGTCAATCCTTGATCCAATCATATTGATCATTGAATCAGGCGACCCAGACAATGAACCGGTCATTTCACTTTTGAAATGGTCAGTTCATTTCATGAAATGCTAATTTTATTCCTTGAAATGATCATTTCACTTGTAAAATGGTCATTTCATTTTCTAGCTCAGCCAATATTTAACCAATGTTGTTTAGATTATATACCTAAACATTTTAGTAATCAAGTTAAGCCTTATTCATGAGTAAACACCTATTATATGTGCATCCTATGCGTGTGAACCTATAAGTCCCAAATTACGTTGACAGTGAATCTCCATAACCAACTTATGACATCACAAGAAATGAGCGTATCTAGCAACACATCATTGCTACCCAAGTAATTAGAATGTTGGATAACAACTTCAACCTACAATCCATGATCAATGTTACTGAGATCATATACTTCCTTTGTCTCTGGTATCCAGTTTGAACTTGAGGCATGGAATCATCATCCTCTCGACGTTCAATCCATGTTCTTTGAACTAGAGCAGAATGTGAGAGATGCATGTGACTTAACATATTACATATTCATTCACATGAGTATCACCATACGTTTCTTAGTCTCGCTTATCAAGTGTCCTGGATATCAGTCTCCTATAGGAGGGACAAATCCCATCTACATCACTCACACTCAATCCCCATGTGTCATAATGCACCTGAACGTCACCTTTATGACAACCCTTATTCAAGGTCACGTTATATGATGAAGAAACACATCAAATGACATGTGATGAGTGTAGTAACTTCAAGTCTAAGAAACACAATCTCCACTATCACTATGAGAGTTAATTCTGACTACCATTCCATGGTCTCCATGCATCACTCTCAAGGTGGGTTTGTCTGATACACTATTTTCTAACAAGTAGCTATGTATTTGGTTTGATATCTCATATCATGACTGGTGAGATTCCGTCATCAACTAATTCAGACTCTAGCCTTATGTATTGTTGTTGTCTATTATACTTCCACAGTAACATCTGACTAGGGACATAACAATAATGTATGTAATCTTATCATACATATGATATCATTCTGTAGGTCATCAATTTGAAGACATATGTCATTGAGTAACATCATTCTTTAGACATTTATTATATTCGTTTCATCATCTCATGATTGTGACAAACATAATAGACAAGTTACCTTTATCATTATCAAATCAAGTATATGATGTCCCATCACAATCATCATATGATTGGCTCTATGGGTATACATACCAACATACTCCCACTTACACTTAGATCCAATCAAACACAAATCTATACAAAGTGATCTTAACATGTCTATCGTGTTTCGACTGTGCAATTTATTTTATTGCAGGCTAGAACATTTGCTTCTAGTCAGTATTTTGCAAGTTTCACAACTCCTCATTGTATAACTTCTGGTAAGAGATGGAAGTGTTACAGTATGCTATTTGAGATTCCTTGCCTAACTAGTAGCTCCATTGTTGTCACAGTATCTCTACTACGCCATTAATGGTTGGAAACACCCACAAGTTCATCTATATGAACTTCTAGATCCACACAACATCCTATACTATTCTCAAAACAACAAGGTACTTGACTTCTATTGTATAATAAAACAACTATTTCTTGCTCGTAACTTTTCCCAACTTACAGTTCTCATTTTAAGGTCAAACACAAATTTAGATTGCAATCATTATTTTTTGTCATTTTTAAGCTTGCATCAGTGTAACCCTTTACACCCAACTCTTCCTTACTCCATAATTAAGGAATATATCCTTTTAATGCTTCTCAAGTACTTAAGGATGTTCTTTATGGTAGTCTAGCGACTTTCACTGGGATCTGAAACATATCCACTTGTTATGTCCAATAATATAAGTCAACAAGATGAGTACATTACATTGCATACATGATAGATTCTATTGCGAATGCATATGGCATCTCACTCATGTTTTCCCATTCTTCACAAGAACTGGGACACTAGGCTCTTGAGAGACTAATCCCATGAAATATGGACATATTTTCTCTCATCAAGTCATGTATGTTTAACCCCTTCAACATCTTGTCAATATATGTTCTTGTTCTTAGGTCAAGAATCCTTCTAGATCTATCTCTATAAATCTTGATTTCTATCACAGAGGATGCTTTGCCTAAATTCTTTATAGATAAGGCACTTTCCTTGCTAGTTTTTAATATTTGTAGTATACGGTTAGTATTCCACATTCTTATGTAGAATAGAAATATACTCTCTCTAAATCTTTCATAATCATAGATTTCATTTTCATCTTGAAGAAAGTCAAACTCTTTGACTATCATGTCAAATCAAAGATTCCAACTTTGAGATGCTTGTTTCAATCCACATATTGACCTTTGTCGCTTACAAACTTTATTTTCATTGATTGATTTATAAAATCTTTCGGCTGTGTCACGTGTACGTCCTCATAAATATTCCCATTAAGGAATGTGCTTTTAACATCCATATGCCAAATCTCATAGTCATAATAAGATACAATGGAAACCATGATCCTGATAGATTTTACCATGGCAACTGGTGAAAATATTTCATCATGTTCAACATCTTAAACTTGTTTGATGTCTTTGCAATCAGTCTTCTCTTATACATTTGTACACTACCATCCATGTCAGTCTTTTCTCAAGAACCCAGTTGCACCCTATGGGTCTTACCCGTTCAGGTGGATCTTCTAAGGTCATACCTTGTTGATTTACACAGACTCCATCTTGGATCTCATGGCCTCAAGCCATTTCTCAAACTCTGGTCCCTCAATATCTTTGAGGTAGGTTGTTGTCTCATCATCTATGACCAACTTACCACCTTCTTGAGTTATAAGATATCATAATCTTTCAAACTCCAGGCTTGTTCTACTAGATCTATTAGGTTTTGTGTTACATAAGGAACTTGAGATTCCACACCAACTTGTGATTCTCGTTGCTCCTATTGTAGCTATTTTGGTTCAATGTTTTCTTTTTGGTCTCGAACTTCTTGAGTTCTACTTTTCTTCCACTGATATCTTTAGAAGTAAATTCCCTTTAGGAATACAGCCATCCTGGAAAAAATATTTGTTATTGGATGAGAATATAAAAGTGGTATTCAACAAAATAACATTTATGTGATTTGTGGACAAATATTTTCAAGAATCTATTTTCTTATATAAGTTTTCATTCATAATTTTTATAAAAGATAGATCGGGACACTTCCCATGCCATATCTCATATGGTGTCTTTAACCAATTTAGAGGGTACATTGTTTTAGTGTAAAGCATGTGCCCAAAAAGAAATTTGAATATCGGCTAGATTTTATTGATAATCACACTATGACAGCAGGGTGTGATTCCTTCTTTATGATACTTCATAATGTTTTAGGTGTGTTCATTGTGATACACGATCACAGTCTCCTATAAGGTTTTCAAACTCTTGGTTTAAAATATTTCAACATCAATCATATCAAAGTGTCTTAATACTTTTACAAAGACAATTATGTACTTCATTGATGTTCTCCTTGAACACTTCAAGAGATTTAGACATGTTTTTCATTAAATACAATCTACCATATCTACTGAGATCATCCCTAAATATAATGATGTACTAGTAACTACCTCCATCATTTATTCTTAAAGGTCTACATACATCAATATGTATGATCCCTATTAGAATACTCATTCTCCCACTACATCTAGTGAGAGGTTCTTTTGTCATATTTCCCAATAAATATGACTTGCATGTCTTTAATGGTTCAATAACTAAAAGATTCTAGAAAACCATCATCATGGATTCTAGAAATGCATTTCTCATTTATGTGCTCTAGATGATAATGCTATAGGTATTCACTGTTTGAGTCATCGAGTCATTCAATATATGTGTTATACATATTTGTCTCTAAGATTATCAAGTATGAGTCATCAAGGAGACTTCCTCTCCCCGACCCCTCATTAACCTGTGGAGGCCCGACACAGGAGGAGTATGGTAAACCAAGTGTGCAACCCATCGATATGGTGTATCAGGAGCAGGTTCCTCTAGCACTGGTGTATCTAGGACATAGAGCCAATTCTCATCATTGAGAACCCTTCTCAAGATCCATAACCAGTCATGGAAGTTTGTCCCATTTAGTTTGTTCTTCTTAAGAATTGATTGCAATGATGATTTGTTTGACATTTGTTTCTACGAAAGAAATTTGCAACCTTGGTCAAAACACTTTTGATTTTATTTGATAATTTTGACGATATTAATAAGGATTTTAATTAATTATTGCTCCCACTATTTTGTTCAAATTGATATCCCTCACTCTCAATTTGGAAGGTTGCAATATACAACCTTCTAGTGAACCAAGATCCAAAATAATTAAGTTAACACCCAACCATTTTTGGCACTTATAACCAATTATTAAGGTAGGCAACATTTTCCAATTGCATTTCATGCAATTCTTGGATAGATGGTATGCACAACTCCTTGCCATAGTCCATTTGCATACTTCTAGGAACTTAATCCTATTAAGGTCACCTAGTTAAGCCTGACCAAAAAGCCAACACGATAGAATATGCACCCTGCTATGATAGACCCACATATCTACCATCACACTTCCATGAGATAAACGATGCACCATGCTAGGACGTTCCCACACTTGGTCAATTAAGCTTTTCATGTTTTCTTCTTATAAAAAACATCTTTGACTAAATATTTATTGAGGAATTTTGTATAAGTACATATACATATCCAATCACCACATACTTATGTATCATATACATGCTATAACCAAAAATGACATACATGCAATCAGAAATATACAAGCGGTGGTTATGGCCAGTCGAATGCAATTTGTTAGAGTCATAAGGAATTTCTACCACCTAAGGTCCACATCATATGTACAACCTATTCTTACAGAAAGTTGTGCCGGAACCAGTCTGGGTTTATTAGTTCAACTCTTGAGCCAATCGATTTGCCTCCTGGTCGGTTGGTTGGTCTCCCAAAATGGTCATCTGGTCTAAGGTTCAAGCGATGTCTGGACTCCTTCAGCCAATCGATTGGTCCAACAGTCGATCAGTTTGTTCTATCATCTGGCCCTCCTTGGTGCTCCAGTCAATCGGTTCGACATCTGAATTTGTCGATTCCTCTTGTGCAGAACACCTTCTCATGACAAAACATTAATTAAAACTATCCTATTCCATATTACATTATAAAAGGGAAAACCTCAAGTTACAATAGAGGGGAATACAGGAAAAGGAGCATTAATTAACATTTGGAAAGGAGAGAGGAGGCTCGGTTTTTAAACTAAATAACAACAAGATATAAACCAAACAACCATGCACACAATCCACATGGGTTTTGGCCATAACCACACATACATCCACCATCAAAACACTTCTAGTGTGACACATATAGATTGCATATATATATATATATATATATATATATATATATATATATATATATAGATAGATAGATAGATAGATAGATTTATATTTGTGGCATCATATGTGGTATCTAACTGGATATGCGCATTAATCATTTTAATATTCACTTCGCATGCAATAAAATAATTTTCATTATATTGATTTGGATCCAGATACACTGTAAATTGACGCGGATTTGATACCATTATTGGGATATTGGGACAACATATAAGGTAGCAGAGATATAAATTTAATGCTTGATACCCTAACTAGCAGATCGCATCAACAACAATGTATCTAGGAAAGAGGGTAGCAAGAGATATACCTGGTCCTAGAGCAAGTCCATCAATAAATCTTGTAGTAGTGTGCTTCTTACTTCAAGTTACACATGGTTGGCTGTCGGTGGCTGGCTCCTAGTGTTGCACTATGGATGATGATTAACAACATCCTCCTAATGGGTGTCAAAGGCCTCCTCTCCTCTAGAGTAGTTCACGCGGACCACCAGGAACTCCATGTTGCGCTACCAAAGCCAACAGGAAGGAGTTGTCCCTTCAAACATCAACCTACTAGGGTCGATTCACTCTCCCATATTGTTTCTTCCTTGTTGTCCCTCCCTTGTACGGGTAGGTCTTTCTCGAGCTCTCTGGTTATAGCACAAATAGAGAGGACAACAATTTTTAGATTTTATTGTTGTTTCTTTGAAAGCCTAGATAGCTAGGGTTAGGGTTTCCATCTCATTTGGGAGTCGAAGAGACAAATGTTTTTAGGGAAATACAGGCATAAAGTAAGGCAATGAAAACAAAACTTCATCTATATGTATTCACCATAACAACAACATCACACCAACTACTATGAAATAGGAAGGATGGTTTATCGAGTTTATACAGGTCCTGGAGCAAGTCCAGTGACTACAACTCGTTGTTGCAAGTGTCTTCTAGTTGCTCTTGGACAGTGCTTGTGCAGCTCCTGGTCTTCATCATGGACATCAGACTTGACGGCTTCTACGACGACTTCTATAGTCCTGACATAGATTGTAGACTGGATCTTTAAGGAGTAGGATCCCATAGGGATTCATTCCCTACTAAAAATAAAAAGGCACATCCTCAAAAAAAATTTCTTGAAAGGGATGAACCAATTTATTTAACATTATTGTATCATAACACAAAGTAGAAGCAGAATTAAACATGTATCTAACCATTACAAAGCTTCTCATAGAACTAAACTTTCACCATGCAGGGTGACATAGAGGAAAAACTAACTACATAATTAGCACTAGCTGAGGATCACCTAACAACTTCAAGCAAAGTCTCCCACGAAGTCAGCTACACTAGTTGTGGTCCATGTCCTCCTAGATCTCCTTCTCCTTATCCAACACCTAGGGTTGGAAGCATACCGCACAAAAGGAAAAGAAAAGAGGATATCAGCAAAAAGCTGGTATGAGCATGCTAAAAAGGAATTGAGCATTATATATTAGGAAAAAGGTACATCAAGTATAGAAGACTTCCCATGCAAAAAGATAAGAACTACCCAAATGGGCATAAAAGGAAAGAATCACAAATGTATGGCAAAATTAATACTTGCCATTAAAACAATAATAAAAGTTGTTCCACAAAAGCACTCATAATGTTTTTAAGGCATAAAACCGATAACAACCTGCATGTAGGTGAGATAAACATAGCACTAGAACAACATAAATAACAAAGGTGGCCAAGCCACATAAACTTGAACCTGATAGAGATTGGCACATAAACAAACTCCCAAATAAATATATAAAGTTGGGCCAAACCTCATAAATTTGAAACTCGTGCATGGGGCACATAACCACCATTCTAAAAGTAAATAATAAGGGCACATAACCCAAAACTAATGCAAATTATATTACTCTAGGGCTACTGAGTCACACAACATGCTTAATAGGGAGGCAAGTAAAAAGATATGGTCAGATTTTACAAATTAATCACCACATAAGTGATCATCATTATTATCTACTTCAAGTAGGCATATAGTAACAAATAAGTCCATCATGCACTAAGGCATGAGGAAATAAGTCAAGAGAATATCCAATATCACCACAAAATGGTAGTTCACAACAACCATGATATCAAAAGATAAGAGCAATGTATAGGCTATTGTCCATAGAACCAAAAGAAAGACAATTTAGGTTTTCGCTCAATAAAGAAGAATATGAGATGCAAACATACCTCTCACAGAGTCTTAATCCAAACAAGATTACTTCAAGATCCAAATCTAGGTTTCCAAAGCACCTAATTTCATATATGTGAAATTAGAGTTAGAACTATATTGATTAATTAAAACCCTAAAAATTGTCTTTTTATTACTAATTAATTAGTTTATCAAAACCACGCTATGTTTTGGGTTATATTTTCTTGAGTTCAAAACATATTTTATTATATTTTTTTGACTTATGAATATTTAGTTATGAATTATGCAAGTTATTATCTTATTTAATTATATATATTAAAATCACCTCTTTAAAATGTTATATTCAGGTGACAAAACGAATACAATTTGAAATCTTATATTTTTTTTAATCCAATGAGTATTTTTCCATATATTTCTGATCAGTAAATAATTTATTATGAATTTTGCAAAATCCAGCAAATCAGAAAATTCCATGTGGCATAAATTTGATAAAAAGGAAAAGAGTGGGAAAGAGTGGGCCCCGCGTCCGATTTGGCCCACTCGCAAGCGGCCAACTCAGCCGGCCCCACAACAGATTGGCAAGCCGTGAGAAAGAAAACAGAGCCGAGTGAAAAGACCAAAACACCCCTGATAAAAAATAATAGTGAAAGAGGAAGATATTACCAAGGAGATCCTTCTCCTTTCTCACCTCCTTCTAAGGCACAAAACAATAAAGCTACTTGCTAGCACCAATGTGGGCGAAACCAAAAGATGTGACTAAATAAGAAACTAGAGAAATTGAAGGCAAGAGCAGGAGAAAATGAACTCACCGAGGCAGGTAATTTGTTCAGAGATTCTGGGGTGGAGAAGAATAGGTCAACGCAAGCTAGGAGGAGAAATCCAATAGTCGACCAAGATAAACATGAGCATGAAGCAATTGAACTGAGAGGATGATTGTTCAGTGGTTAGAGATGTAGTGAGTACCCCTATTTATAGGTGAGGATAGGCGTACAGAAAAAACTCAAACAGACCGGGAACCGTGAAGCCCAAGATTTGGGTGTTTCGCTAAAACTTGGTGATTATGTGAAATATAAGGATCAAAAGATGTGCAATCCTTTTTGGAATAGTTTGGCGAATGAATCAACAAAAAGATGAAAAATTGAGCAAGAAATCCGAGTTGGAAATTTGCACCAGTTTGGACTCTGTCTCTGGCCCGGTGTGAGCTAGAAGATGAATGTGAGCTGTCTGATCTTCCATCAGACGGTCCCCATCACGTGTGAAAAAATAAGGCATGTGATAGATTAAATGACAATCCCAATCAAATTCGACTATAGGGTGAACACATTTATTTCTTTTTTTCTCTCTCCCCTTTTAAGGGTGTAAATAAATCCCAAATTTAATAAAAAATGTCATCCTGACTAATTTTGAGGTGTAGAATCTGAATATGGAATTAGGTTTGCCTTTTGAGAACTTTTAATGGGTTAAATAATTCAAAAGTTATTTTCTCTTTCCTCCTTCATTAATGGTGATAGGATTTCCCAAATTTTATGAAACTTCACCCACAAGTCCTATTTAATGCGTTGGATATGAATTTGCCATCAATTTTATACGTTGGAGTTATTTGTGCACTTATTTAATGTTTGAAGGTTCTACACACTTTCTCTCTCCCGATTTCATCTTTTAATCAAACTTTCTCCAAATTGACTAAAAATTCACCCAAAGGCATATTTTAATATGTAGATTATGAATCTAAGATTATTTCCACTTTTGGAGTCATTAAATATTTTATTTAATACTTTTAAGGAAAACCACCCTTTTCTTTTCTAAATAAAATAGATATGGTTATTTTTTTCCTAAATTGGTGAAACTTGGCCTCCAAGCCAAAGCATATTCAAAGAAAATGAATATGAGGTTATTCTTATCCAATAAGTTTTCCTTTTAGTCCATTATCCATTATTTCTATTATTTCTCTCATTAATAACTCAATATCTCATTATCATGTTTTAAGCATTATTATTGATTCCTTTTTCTCGTCCTTGCACCATAAGGCAAAGGAATGATCTAGAATAAATCTACTCTATCATTATCTCACATAAGTTTATTTATTTCATATTTTGTGGAAATATAACTCATTATTCTCAATTATGTACACCTTGTCCTATTATGCACATTATTACCTCATGTGACATATCTTATGAAACTTTCATTGATTTTATGATTAATTTGAAGGTATTGGGTAATATTAATTTATATTCTACATTTTAATGTGATTTATTCATGCATTAACATATTTAAGGTCACTAAAGAGCATATTCTAATCCTTGTTTGGCTAAACCTCAAAGACTAAGGTTTCTAACTCCTTAACCCTGGATTAAGATTAAGTTCTCGGTTTCGGTATGTTACACCATACCACCCCTTAAGGAGATTTCACCCTCAAAATATAAACAACTATCTACCACCCCTTAAAAGGTTTCATCTTAATAATCCAAGCAAAACTATAGGTACAAAGGTAACTTCTTTATATATATCCACAAGATACCATGCAAAAGGAAACATAACTTGAAAGTCTAACTATGGGACTAGGGGTTACCTTCAACTTGATCATCATCATGGACTTCTTGACCATCCAAATCAAAAACTCATCTGACTCACCATTCCACAAGTCTTTTACCATTATCATTACCATTATTTTGATGAGGCACTTGAGGTTGTTGTTGTTGAGTCGGTACATGTCCATTATGAAGTTGAGGGCACCTACGATGAATATGTCCAGGTTCATTGCAATGATGGAACACAATGCGAAAGTCAGGATGATACTTTTCTTGGTTCTTATCTTGAGAGAACTTTCCCAGAGGATGGTAACCATTGCACTTAGCACACTTGTCTCTTCTCTGCTCATCTCCTGACGGTTTCCTCTTCTTATCAAACTCCCTAGGTTGAAACCCTGGGTATGACTCCACGACCAAAGCTTTATCGACCATCTACTGAAAGGTCAAGGGTAGTTGTTGGATAAGAGCACAACCCACGTTGTAGTTGAGTCCTTGAAGAAATAGGTCAGCCCTACGTTCCTCACCTAAATCTACTTCATAATGTTCCAATAGCAGAAACTTTTGTACAAATGCAGAAATAGATAAGGAACCTTACTTCAAGCTATAGAACTCTACTTCTTTCTTCTTTAGGGCAGCAGTGCATATATACTTCGCACAAAAAAGCACCAAGATTTGCTCCCAGGTCATGGTATAGATATCATGTGTCCTTCCTATCCCGTTCCACCAAACTCGAGCGGGTCCATCCAAAACATATGAAGCAAACCTAACCTTTTGGTGGGGAGGACAAGCCATACCATCAAAGGTCCTCTCCAAGGCTAGCACCCAATCATCAACTTTGTTGACCATCTCTATTTCACCTTCACCCTTAAAGGAAGGTGGTTGCATCTTCATGAACTCCATGATTGAGAACTCCTTAGGCTTCTCAGGTACAGACGAGTCTTTCATCTTCCCCGCCATGGAAGTAGCAAAAGTTGTCGAAACATAGCCAACTCTTACTCTAGAGAGATGACTACACCTGAACTAGCAGAAGCTGGGGTCTCCTAACCAAACCTAGGGTTTTGGGGTGTCTCATAACTGTACTGGTTTTCAACCATCAAGTTATCTCCTGTCATTAGGGTTTTTTCCTGCACAAGGCAAGGATACTAGGTATAAGAAACCTATGGAAAAAGGTAAACATCCTAAGGGAGACAAGTTTGAAATAGTTAGATAACTAAAAGCTACATGCTCTGATACCATGTTGTAAGGAGTGGGATCCCATAGGGATCCACTCCCTACTAAAAATAAAAAGGCACATCCACAAAAACAAATTCTTGAAAGGGATGAACCAAATTTATTTAACAATATTGTATCATAACACAAAGTAGCAGTGGAATAAAATATGTATCTAACCATTACAAAGATTCTCATAGAACTAAACTTTCACCACATAGGGTGACATAGAGGAAAAACTAACTACATAATTAGGACTAGCTAAGGATCACCTAACAACTTCAAGCAAAGTCTCCCACAAAGTCAGCTACACTTGTTGTGGTCCAGATCCTCCTAGATATCCTTCTCCTTGTCCAACACCTGGGGTTGGAAGCATACCCCACAAAAGGAAAAGAAAAGAGGATATCAGCAAAAGGTTGGTATGAGCATGCTAAAAAGGAATTGAGCATTATATATTAGGAAAAAGGTACATCGAGTATAGAAGGCTTCCCATGCAAAAAGATAAGAACTACTCAAACGGGAAAAAAAGGAAAGAATCACAAAGTAATGGTAAAAGGAATACTTGCCATTAAAACAATATTAAAAGTGGTGACACAAAAGCACTCATAATGTTTTAAGGGAACAAAACCCATAACAATCTGCATGTAGGTGAGATAAACATAGCACTAGAACAACATAAATAACAAAGGCGGCCAAGGCAGATAAACTTGAACCTCATAGAGATTGGTACATAACCAAACTCCCAAATAAATATATAAAGTTGGGCCAAACCTCATAAATTTGAAACCCAGGCATGGGGCACATAACCTCCATCCCAAAAGTAAATAATAAGGGCACATAACCCAAAACCAATGCAAATTATATTACTCTAGGGCTACTGAGTCACACAACATGCTTAGTAGGGAGGCAAGTAAAAATATATGGTCAGATTTTACAAATTAATCACCACATAAGTGATCATCATTATAATCCACTTCAAGTAGGCATATAGCAACAAATAAGTCCAACATGAACTAAGGCATGAGGAAAGAAGTCAATAGAATATTCAAAATCACCACAAAAAGGTAGTTCACAAGAACCATTGTCACAGAACTAGAATCCCAGTCCTATGAACCAAACGAATACCAAAGACAACATGTGGAAGTGGGAATCTTAGCATACATGAACAAGTAACGAGATAAAGGCATCGACAATATCTCAACATTCAACAATATTATTAAGCAACATCCTTTTATTACAAGCTTTCACTTATATATTCAAGAGTACAATTTTACAAGATTGTTCATGTATACTAAGGATCCTACAACAAGAACACCTGACATAGCTCACCGAGCCCATTATCTTCTAGCCATCTCTAAAGCTATAAAAATACATGAAACAAGGCGGGTCAAGCACACGAGGTGCCAAGTACAGGGCTAAAAGATACATATAAATAAGCTTTGCATAATTTGAAAAGATTTGCAGAAGTAAACGAGAATAAAATATCATGTTAAGTGCTTAGAAAAATAAGAGCCCATTTTTAATGTCATTTCACTATAATTATACCATCATATCATGTATTCATAAGGCCTATGATCAACTTCCCATTGGAAGGATCCGTAAGGGTGCTCAAGATTAGCTAAGCCTTCTATATGTGAGGGACCTTGAGGCCATTGCCAAGAGCTAACCCTATTTCAACATTGTATAATGGAGTTTCTATATTATGTTTACCAATTATAAAACCACAATACAAGACAAGCATCAAGTACATACTAGAATACTACATGGCAATATTTGAGTAAGTAAACAAGCATACATATGTATCACATTTCAAGCAAGAAAGCCATAATCATATAATTATTTAAATCCTGTACCTGATTTCAGAGATTTCATAACCTAACTCATCCTTGATAATCTAGCCACAAGAAACCACGTAATAAGGCATAATATTACATGCATGTATTAGATTCTCATCATTAACCCTAACTAGCTTCATTTTTAGGGTTTTGGTCAAATTAGGTTCCAAGGTTGGTTAATTACATGCTTGATGATCTTATATTGATTTAGGGTACATTATGAAGGTGTGATTCAAGTTTCAAGTCATTCTGAGGTTCCATTCATTTTATGTGGACATTACATGATTTAGGCCACTTATGCACATTATAGGGTCAAAGACTCATAATAGGGAAACCAACATCAAGTATCATCAAGGAAAAAGATCCAAGCATAAGGGATGGTTCATATCAGTAATATTAGGATACAATAAACAAATTCAAGCTTAGGTGGATGCCCTCAAATCTAGGCATCATAGGATTCTACATAATCAACATGCATTCCCAAAACCAACACATAAGGCCTAGATCATAAGGTACCAATATATGTATAAGATGGTACATTCATACCAAGTGGATTGTAAAGTATTAGAAGAGAAGGCATCATAGAAGGATTCATATAACCATTAAGGCACAAAAACCACAATCCAATCATAAGTGTCACACTAGGTCACCACTAGTAGACTTAGCCACATGCAACATCATAATATGCAAGAGGGATATCATTGATCAATTGAGTCACCACTTATCACCAGAGTAATGTTATTAACAATCTAATAAGCTTTAATGCACAAAAGGGGGTCATAGTCACCACACAATCCAAGATATAACACACATTCTCATAAAAAGGACATAAGCATGAATTAGGTGTCATGTAGAACAAGCATAGTCAAGAGGGCCTTAGGTATGTTCTTAGAGTCATGTATTTCAAGAGGCTACTAATTTTAGGTTATGAGAGGCTAAGATGTCATTTATAAGCATGAAAGCAAAGAGGATCAAAGTTCACCATTTATATTCAATTCAAGTCACATTCATGCAATTAGAAGAACCTAAGATGTAAGAAAGGTGATAAGAAGTCTGAACATGTTCAAAAAGACATAAAAGTTACTTATTTAATGATTAAGGATGCATGAGTACATAAAAGATCTCAACTTTCTCATGATTGAGCCTTAAACATGGTCAAAGTAGTCAATGATCATATCTTTAGAAAAAAATAGAGAACTAGAAGAAGATTCAGGATCTGAAAATATGGTCATTGTGTAGGTCTCATCATTTTATTATTTGATTGAGGTAGACTGTGGATATTTGATCCAATGGTCAGTGCAAGCGCATGCGATTCCTCTCAATCTAGTGGAGGCTGTGTTGCTCATGACCGCCCCACATCGATCGTGGTCACCCGTGTGCGTCATGGTCCCGCTCGCTAATGCTCCAAGCACAGTGAGGGCAGTGGCATTTGGTGCCTATGTGACTCCATCTTGGTTGTTGCCTATGCATTGGACTCTCACGTTGAATCATCTCTTGGCATGCCCAATTCACATGATTCCCCTACTCCATCCTAGGAACAGAGGATGAAAAGAGGACCCCATCCTCCACTCCTCGTCGTCAAAGCACCAACTGTGTTGCTAAGGCCTGGAGATCGGCGACATCTTGTGGCAAGGGCGCATGGATTGGCCACTAGAAACTCCCCCGTGCTCGTCCGAGGTGTGGTATGGTGATGCTTGGTAGTGCCAGCTCAGGCGAAAGGAATGACAGCTGTTAGAGGCACCACAGAACGTCGGGTAGAAGGGGTGGAAGGGAAAAGGAAGGAAGAGGAAGGAGAATAGAAGGAAACAAGGATTTGAAGGAGGGGGCTAATAAACGGAGCAGGAGGGCTAGGGTTTAGATTTGCTCCCTCCATTCCTTCCCTGATTTGGCTGGAGGTCGCAAACACCTCCCCAAGCCCTAGGATTCTTTCTCAAATAGGAAGGGTAAGGGGGGACTAAGCTACTGGGCCTTGACCAATTTGGGGCCACAAAGGCTCATTTGAAACATAAACCAATTAAATCAAGTATAATTTAAGCCAAGGTTTAAAAGATCATAACTTGGGCTAAGAACATCCAACTGAGGTGATTTGTATACAGTTGGAAAGCTAATGGAAAGTTCTACATCATGATATTAATTAGAGAGTAAGGTGATTACCTTTGTAGGTTTAAATTACCTTTCAAGTTGGTGTTAACATCTAGCATCATACTTAATTCAATTTCTCATATTTGAGCTACATAATATGAAATTAGTCATTGAGGTGATGCAATTGGGTCATCAACACACTCAAGTATAGTGATTAAACTTAAAATGGGTGAGGTGGGTATCTTGAAGAGAGAGGATGAGCATAATCTAAGAGAGATAAAATTAGGTCGTCACATCCTTCCCTCCTTTAAAGAAATTGCATCCTCAAAATTCATTAATAATCATGCTCAAGAGTCCAACTCTATATCCCTCAAATCTTGGTATCCCACCCTAAGTGTCAAGGCTTCCCCTATTATGGAGTGTGCACATAGATTGTCATCGTCAAGGGTGTACCCTCCCCATTCATACATGTCACTTCATGTTTTATCGTATTATAACATCATCGTGGCATCAGGGTTTTCCCATCTCTTAATATTCCTACATTAGGGTTTTTGTTCATATCTTCATACAAGACCAAGTTGTATTATCAAGATCCATGTTATCAATTATTAAATGAACATGTTCACAATCATGACTCCCACAAGAGATCACCATTGAACATGTACATTTAATCATTATACTAGATTCATGCATTTCTTAATTTTCTCCTAAAATTCTACCAATTCTGGTCAATTATGTTCATCATTTTTCATTTTTGTATATGGAATTAAGCAATTTATTCTTCATATTTGTACAAGTTATGACCCCAAGAGCATCGTCATATCGAGATCATCATATTTCATTTTGGGTAAGAAATTAAGTATTGTATTCCTGATCATTCAAGCTAACATCTTGAGGCATCATCATATCAACTTCATGATTACAACACTACATCTTTTATACGAGGTATGTTTTCATATTATGCCTAGATTACGATAGCGAGTATCATACATGTATCAAGTTTTAACTTAGGCATATCTCATGTATCAAGCATCATTTGAGAAAAAAATTATCATTGACATTGAGGTTTCAAAATTATCTCACTTAAAGTAGCTCCACAAGCTCGAGCCACTAAAGCTATGACTTATCTATGTCAAGGGTAAATGTGCTAACCACCAACATCTAACCATAACAAACTTTTATCAACATACCAAGCAAGAACAACCACTAGATTTCTTTACATACAACCACTAACCCAAGAATGAGACTTGTCATGGAGATCACATGTCATGTGCATCATCTTAGGGTCTTGGGGAATCTCCCTCACCTATATAGAAAGCATCATGCATTCAATTGCCTCTTTCTCTAGGGTTAGATTTGTTTTCATAGGAAATCTAGGGTTCAACATTTTCAAGGGATGACAAACTAGGTGACTCAACTCACATACTTAGAAGTACTCTAGCTAGGGACTCATCATCATGAATTGCATCGTGCATGTTTTCAACATTTCACATATTTTGGAGTTTAGGTACTCTGACCTTCTCCCCGTGGCAGGTTGACTCATAAAAAGATGTCACCCTTTTTGTGTGTCCCATGCTAGAGGCCCTCCTTTGTAAAGGGATTGAGGCCTGTGTTGGTCTCAAAGCATATGTCACATATCCTATCTCATCATATACAAACTAGCACAAGCAAGCATGTCAACCCACTAGTTACATTTAGCACATCAACCAAGTCACACATATTGTACAAGGTGTCAGGTTTAGCAAGGATTGCATGGTCAAACTCACATCATATCATCAAACATAACTTGAATCATCTTGAAACATCTCTTAATGTCACATCAACATCGTCATCATCATCATCATCATCATCATCATCATCATCATCGACATCATCAACAACAACTTAGGTCATCTAGGTTACTTACTAAACTAACCTTTGTCATGGCTCTAGACAACTCTAGAGACTACATCTATCATCTAAACTCTCTTATCTAGACTTGATGTTTCATCTCTTTTTCCTAGGCTACATGGACACCCACTGCCTCTGCGCGTGGTAACATTTTTCATATGTACATATAATAATACTTGAAATAGGTTTTCTCCAACGTTGAAACATGCGATGAAAAACACCATTCTCCATTCGATTCAAACCAAAACCAAAATGATTTACCACACTCATCAGGTAGTCGAGTACCATGACACCTAGAGAACTAGTAAGAACATGGTGCACACCTGTGTAGCTACCCTAAGCACATGTCACAAACAAATGCCTAGGATTAGGATAAGATATCCCTTTTCTCACCCTCCTAAACCTACATCCCATACTACATGACAGAAAGAGGAGAAGAGGAAGGTTCCATGGATTACACAAGCCTACACCTAGTTCTAGAACATCTAGGTTATAACCTACAAGCTAAGTCAACATAGTCCACAAAGGAAAAATCATCAAGTTTCTAGGGTTGATATGTAAGGTTGTGTTTAGTCTGTATTTCATGTGAATCATGTTTGGTGTAGTTATTGTTCATGCTCTGATACCATCTATCACATAATAGAATCCCAGTCCCATGAACCAAACAAATACCAAAGACAACATGCAGAAGCGGGAAGCTCAGCATACATGAACAAGTAACGAGATAAAGGCATCAACAATATCTCAACATTCAACAGTTTTATTATGCAACATCCTTTTATTACAAGATTTCACTTACATATTCAAGAGTACAGTTTTATAAGATTGTTCATGTATATTAGGGATCCTACAACAAGAACACATGACATAGCTCACCGAGCCCATCATCTTCTAGCCATCTCAAAACCTATAAAAATATGTGAAACAAGGCGAATCAAGCACACGAGGTGTTGAGTACAGGGCTAAAAGATACATATAAATAAGCTTTACATAATTTGAAAAGATTTGCAGAAGTAAACAAGCAAGAAAATATTATGTTAAGTGCTTAGAAAAATGAGATCCCATGTTTTATGTCATTTCACTCCAATTACACAATCATATCATGTATTCATAAGGCCTTTGATCAACTTCCCATTGGAAGGATCCATAAGGGTACTCAAGATTAGCTAACCTTCCTATACCTGAGGGACCTCGAGGCCATTTTCAAGAGAAAACCCTATTTCAACATTGTATAATGGAGTTTCTATATTATGTTTGCCAGTTATAAAACCATGATATGAGACAAACATTGAGTCCATACTAGAATACTACATGGAAATATTTGATCAAGGAAACAAGCATACATGTGTATCACATTTCAAGCAAGAAAGCCATAATCATATAATTATTTAAAGCCCCTACCTGATTTTAGAGATTTCATGACCTAACTCATCCTTGATCATCTAGCCATAAGAAACCACCTGATAAGGCATAACATTACATGCATGTATTAGATTCTCATCATTAACCCTAACTAGCTTCAGTTTTAAGGTTTTAGCCAAATTAGGTTCCAAGGTTGGTTAATTACATGCTTGATGATCTTATATTGATTTAGGGTACGTCATGAAAGTGTGGTTCAAGTTTCAAGTTATTCTGAGGTTCCATTCATTTTATATAGACATTACATGATTTAGGCCACTTATGCACATTATAGGGTCAGAACTCATAATAGGGAAACCAACATCAAGTATCATCAAGGAAAAAGAGCCAAGCATAAGGGATGGTTCATATCAGTAATATTAGGACACAATAAACACATTCAAGATTAGGTCGATGCCCTCAAATCTAGGCATCATAGGATTCTACATAATCAACATGCATTCCCAAAACCAACACATAAGGCCTAGGTCATAAGGTACCAAAATATAGATAAGATGGTACATTCATACCAAGAGGATTGTAAAGTATTAGAAGAGAAGGCATCAAAGAAGGATTCATATAACCATTAAGGCACAAAAATCACAATCCAATCCTAAGTGTCACACTAGGTCACCACTAGTATACCTAGCCACATGTAACATCATAATATGCAAGAGGGAGATCATTGAGCATTATAGTCACCATTCATCACCATATTAATTTTGTTAACAATCTAATAAGCTTTAATGCACAAAAGGGGGTCATAGTCACCACACGATCCAAGGTACAACACACATTCTTATAAAAGGGACATAAGCATGAATTAGATGTCATGTAGAACAAGCACAGTCAAGAGGGCCTTATGTATGGTCTTAGAGTCATGTATTTTAAGAGGCTACTGATTTCAGGTTATGAGAGGCTAAGATGTCATTTATAAGCATGAAAGCAAAGAGGATCAAAGTTCACCATATATTCAATTTAAGTCACATTCTTGCAATTAGAAGCACCTAAGATGTAAGAAAGGTGATATGAAGTCTGAACATGTTCAAAATGACATAAAAGTTACTGATTTAATGATTAAGGATGCATGAGTACATAAACGATCTCAATTTTATCATGATTGTGCCTTAAACATGGTCAAAGTAGTCAATGATCATATCTTTAGCAAAAATAAAGAACTGGAAGAATATTCAGGATCTGAAAATATAGTCATTGTGTAGGGCTCGTCGAGTTAATCAAATTGGTATATTTATTTGCAAAATTTTGCCAAGGGATGAGGGAGTTATGCATTTTTCAAGGATTTACATAAGAACTATATGATTACTTGATAGGGCGTTACCATTTGATTAAGGTAGATTGTGGATCTTTGATCCAACGATCAGTGCAAGTGCATGCGGTTCCTCTCACGCTGGTGGAGGCTGTATTGCTTGTGATCACCCCATGTCGCTCATGGTCGCTCGTGCGTGTCATGGTCCCGCTCACTGCCGCTCCAAGCATAGTGAGGGTAGTGGCGGTTGGTGCCTACGTGACTCCATCTTGGTCGTTGCCTATGCATCAGACTGTCATGTTGAATCGTCTCTTAGTGTGCCTAGTTCACGTGATTCCCCTACTCCATCCTAGTAACAGAGGACGAATAGAGGATCTTGTTCTCCACTCCTCATCGTCAAAGCATCGGTTGCATTGCTGAGGCCTGGAGATCAGCGGCATCCTGTGGCAAGGGTGCATGGACCGGCCGGCCACCAGAAACTCCCCCGTGCTCATCTAAGGTGCGACGTGGTGATGCTTGGTAGCGCCAGCTCAGGAGATAGGAACGAAAGTTGTTGGAGGCACCACAAAATGTCGGGTAGAAGGGGCGGAAGGGAAAAGGAAGGAAGAGGAAGGAGAACATAAGGAAACAAGGATTTGAAGGAGGGGGCTTATAAACGGAGTAGGAGGGCTAGGGTTTAGATTTGCTCCCTCCATTCCTTGCCTGATTTGGATGGAGGTCACGAACACCTCCCCCAACCCCAAGATTCTTTCTCAAAGAGGAAGGGGAAGGGGGGATTAAGCTACTGGGGAAAGGCTCATTTTCAACATAAATCAATTAAATCGAGTGTAATTTGAGCCAAGGTTTAAAAGATTATAACTTGGGCAAAGAACATCCAACTGAGGTGATTTGTATACTATTGGAAATCTAATAGAAAGTTCTACATCATGATATTAATTCAAGAGTAAGGTGATTACATTTGTAGGTTCAAATTACCTTGAAAGTTGGCGTTAACATCTAGCATCATACTTAATTCAATTTCTCAAATTTGAGCTACATAATATGAAATTAGTCATCGAGGTGATGCAATTGGGTCATCAACACACTCAAGTACAATGGTTAAACTTAAAATGAGTGATGTGGGTATCTTGAAGAGAGAGGATGAGCTTAATCCAAGAGAGAGAAAATCAGGTTGTCACATCCTTCCCTCCTTAAAAGAAATTTCATCCTTGAAATTCATCCATAATCGTGCTCAAGAGTACCCCAACTCCATATCCCTCATATCTTGGTATCCCATGCTAAGATTCAAGGATTCCCCTATTATGGAGTGTGCACATAGATTGTAAGCATCAAGGGTGTACCCTCCCCATTCATACATGTCACTTCATGTTTTATCGTATTATAACATCAGCGTTGCATCGGGGTTTTACTGTCTCTTAGTATTCCTACATTAGGGTTTTTGTTCATATCTTCATACAAGATCAAGTTGTATTATCAAGATCTATGTTATCAATTCTTAATGAACATGTTCACAATCATGACTCCCACAAGAGATCACCATTGAACGTGTGCATTTTATCATTATACTAGATTCATGCATGTCTTAATTTTCTCCTAAACGTCTACCAATTCTGGTCAATTATGTTCATCATTTTTCATTTTTGTATATGTGATAACACCCATTTTATGGCTTCTAGAGCTTACATTTTATTATTAAAATAGCCTCCAAACCTATCTTCCTCTTCGTTTTATCTTATTTATTGTGAACAAATTATGCCCACTATGCCCCTGACAATATTTCCCATCTTTTATAGGACTGTTCTTATTTCTTCCATAAAAAGAGCATCAATGGGCCCATCAGGCCTATCAGCAATTAAGTCCCAGTCCTGGCCCATTAGCATGCAAGGAAACACACCCTCTTACCCGTCATGGTCACTGCCTGATACGACAACAACCCGATGCGGACGTGTCAGGCGGGAGCCCTAGCCGCTGTAGCTCTCTACCCGATATGGTGCCTTACTCATCATGGTTCGCCACCCGATGAGGTCGGTTACACGATATGGCTACCCCTCAGTGTAGAATCCCACCAAGCTTCCAACCCACCACAGCTGCATGTGATGCACTTGTTGCTCGACACGATTGATGGCATGACACACATACTGGGAGACAGCCGTATCGACCCCTCCTGAAGCCATGAGAAAAGAGGCACGGATGAAGGACACGTGGTCCAATAAAAGCCACAACTCCCATCAACTTGCTACCTATAAATAGCAGTTACAAGCCTACAATGGGATGGGGCGGACCCTACGAGAGCTAACTCCCAGACGTATAGGAGCTAGTGCGTCGAGTTCCCAAGAGCATGCCGGGCGATACTAGGTGAGCACACCCCCATCCTGAGAGGGATGGGAGGAGTTCACTTAGGAACTGTTCTGATAGAAGCAAGTAGCATGATATGATCCTCATGGCTACTTCCAGCATGTCGAGTTCCTATCTAGGCTTCAACCCGAGACGGCCTACCCACCTATACCCGACACGAAGAACCTGAGAGCCTTAAGATAATGTTTACCCGATATGTATCCTACCCGACACAGTACCCAACCTGATATGGTCCGCACCCATCATGATTGTAGCCCGACACGGCCAGCAGCCTGACACGACCATATCAGGTAGAGGTCCTATCCCAATATGACTCTTACCCGTCACAGTCCACAACCTGACACGGTCAAAGACCCGACACAATCTTATCCCGATAGGTCCCTTACTCGATATTAGGTTAGCATTATATTAGGGGTATGTTGTTGTGTACTTCATTCTCCTAAATCAAGGAGACTGATACTTATCTTCCCTTTACAACATTTACTTTCATTTAATTACAACATTGTAACTAAACATTTATGCCTCTTTATGATTATTGGAATCTGTGGAGTTTATCTCATATCGTTCTATGTATGGCTTTATTTCATTGGATGATTTCTTTCTGAGTTCTAGTTTCTTCTTTCTGATTCATGCTTTTGACTAGCTATCGAATCATGTTTCTTGTTTTGACTCCTTTGAGAGGAGGACGTTGTAAACTTCTTGATCTTGGTTTGATTCAGGTGTACGAGAGTACCCAGAACCAGAGTTGCTCCTGGTTTATCCTTCCGCGCGAGCCCACGCCTGGTACCTTTGAGAGAAGGAACTTAGAGCATGGCTCGTTGGTGTCTTCTTTGAGAGAAGAAGACATTGGATGTAGGCCGCCACCGCTTGTTATGATTAAGATTTCTTTCTTCGTGCTATGCCTAGAAAATAGTTTTATCTCCTTGGTTTCCTATATACAAAAACTACCATAAAAACTACTAAAACCCAAAATACCCAAAGCTTTAATCTTTCTGGTAAATCCCCTTGGAGATAGGTTTTAATGTAATTATTTATGATTCTTTTTCTGCAACAAACCCTTATCCTTCAACTTTTTGACGTGCTTAGACAAGTAAAGCTTGGGTTTCGAAGCACTATTCTTCCAAGTCCCTATGTTCGACCCTGAACTACTTCGACTAAGGTGATTTTTATATAGTTGGAAAGCTAATGGAAAGCTCTACATCATGAGATTAATTAGAGAGTAAGGTGATTACATTTGTAGGTTCAAATTACCTTTCAAGTTGGTGTTAACATCTATCATCATACTTAATTCAATTTCTCAAAATTTGAGCTACATAATATGAAATTAGTCATCGAGGTGATGCAATTGGGTCATCAGCACACTCAAGTACGGTGATTAAACTTAAAATGAGTGAGGTGGGTATCTTGAAGAGATAGGATGAGCATAATATAAGTGAGAGAAAATTAGGTTGTCACAACCATGGTATCAAAAGATAAGAGCAATGTATAGGCTATTGTCCATAGGACCAAAAGAAAGACAATTTAGGTTTTTGCTCAATAAAGAATAATAGGAGATGCAAACATACGTCTCACAGAGACTTAATCTAGACAAGATTACTTATATATCCTAATCTAGGTTTCCAAAGCATCAAAACCATGCCATGTTTTAGGCCATATTTCCCCAAATTCAAAACATATTTTATTATATTTTTCTGACTTATAAATATTTAGTTATGAATTATACAAGTTATTATCTTATTTAATAGATCAATTAAAATCACCTCTTTAAAACATTAGATTCAGGTGACAAAACCAATACCATTAGAAAGCTTATATTTTTCTAAATCCAACGCGTATTTTTCCATATTTTTCTGATCAATAAATAATTTATTATGAATTTTGCAAAATCCAGCAAATCAGAAAATTCCATGTGGCATAAATTTGAGAAAAAGGAAAAGAGAGGGAAAGAGTGGGCCCCATGTCTAAGTTGGCCCACTCGCAAGTGGCCAACTCAGCCGGCCCCACAACAGATTGGCAAGCCATGAGAAAGAAAACAAAGTTGGGTGAAAAGACCAAAACACCCCCGATCGAAAATAACAGGGAAAGAGGAAAGGATGAGGGTATAATCGAGATATAACCAAGGAGATCCTTCTCCTTTCTCGCCTCCTACCATGGTGTAAAGCAGTAAAGCTGCTTTCTAGCTCCGATTTGGGCGAAACCAAAAGATGTGACCAAATAAGAAACTAGAGAAACTGAGGCAAGAGCAGGAGAAAACAAACTCACCGAGGAAGATAATTTGTTTGGAGACACCGAGGTGGAGAAGAATAGGTCACCACAAGCCAGGAGGAGAAATCTAATAGTCAACCAAGATAAATAGAAGCATGAAGCAATTGAACCAAGAGGATGATTTTTTAGTTGTTAGAGATGTGGGAAGTGCCCCTATTTATAGGCAAGGATATGCGTACAGCAAAAACTCAAACGGACTGGGAACTGTGAAGCCCAAGATTTGGGTATTTCATTGAAACTTGATGATTATGCAAAATATAAGGATCAAAAGATGCACAATCCTTTTTGGAATAGTTTGGCGAAAGAATCAATGAAAAAGATGGAAAATTGAGTAAGAAATCTGAGTTGGAAATTTGCACCAGTTCAGACTCTATCTCCCACCCGACGCAAGCTAAAAATGAACGCGCACGCGTGAAAAAAAGGCATGTGACAGATTAAATGACGATCCCAATCAAATTTGACTATAGTATGAGCACATTTATTTCTTTTTTCTCTCTCCTCTTTTGAGAGTACAAACAAATCCCAAATTTAATGAAAATTAACATCCTGACTGATTTTGAGGTGTAGAATCCGAATATGGAATTAGTTGCCTTTGAGAACTTTTAATGGGTATAATAATTCAAAACTTATTTTCTCTTTTCTCCTTCATTAATGGTGATAGGATTGCCCAAATTTTATGAAACTTTACCCACAAGTCCTATTTAATGTGTTGGATACAAATTTGCCATCAATTTTATACGTTAGAGTTATTTGTGGTCATGTTTGATATTTTGATGGTTCTACACACTTTCTCTCTCCTGATTTCATCTTTTAATCAAACTTTCTCTAAATTGAGTGAAAATTCACCCCAAGGCATATTTTAATATGTAGATTACGAATCTAAGGTTATTTTCCACTTTTGGAGTCATTAAGTATTTTATTTAATATTTTAAAGGAAAGTCACCCTTTTCTTTTCTAAATAAATTAGATATGGTTATTTGTATCCTAAATTAGTGAAACATGGCCTCCAAGACAAAGAATATCCAAAGAAACTGAATATGAGGTTATTCTTATCCAATAGGTTTTCCTTTTAGTCCATAATCCATTATTTCTATTATTTCTCTCATTAATAACTCAATATATCATTATCATGTTTTAAGCATTATTATTGATTCATTTTTCTCTTCCTTGCACCATAAGGCAAAGGAATGATCTAGAATGAATCTACTCTATCATTATCTCACATAAGTTTATTTATTTCATATTTTTTAGAATTATAACTCATTATTCTCAATTATGGACACCTTGTCCTATAATTCACATTATTACCTCATGTTACATATCTTATGCACCTTTCATTGATTTTATGATTAATTTGAAGGTATTGGGTAATATTAATTTATATTCTACATTTTAATGTCATTTATTCATGCATTACTATATTTAAGTTCACTAAAGATCATATTCTAATCCTTTTTTGGATAAACCTCAAAGACTAAGGCTTCTAACTCCTTGACCCTGGATTAAGATTAAGTTCTAGGTTTTGGTATGTTACAAGATCAACTTCTATAGTGGCTCCTATGGTCTGGGC
The DNA here is from genome assembly GCA_963693085.1 of Alisma plantago-aquatica. Lineage (NCBI taxonomy): Eukaryota > Viridiplantae > Streptophyta > Magnoliopsida > Alismatales > Alismataceae > Alisma > Alisma plantago-aquatica. The sequence goes on from OY856412.1 coordinate 66,235,616, forward strand.
ACATGCTGCAGTCTAGTTTTTCTCCCCTAGAAGTAGCCAAAGGACTCCTTCCTCTAGAGAAATCCACACTAACCAACTAGAACACCTGTCTTCCTACTAGAACGATTAGGAAGGAGTTGTCCCTTCCATAGGCATACTAGTCACCAACTTTCTCTCTGACAACAATGATCCTCAATTGTTCTCTCTCATCATTATCGCTCCACAGTCGATTAGGACATGCTTGGGCTCTCTTGGTTACCATAACCAGAGAGGAAAACAAATTTTTGGGAAACTGATTCTCAATTGTCTGTGGTTTGCTCTGGGAAGCCCCATGTACCCCTTTATTTATAGGCAGGATTAGGGCCAGGGTTCCCAGTCAGTTTGAGATCTGTGTAGGAGTGGAAGGGAGTAGAAGATCTTGAATTTTGCGAATTGTGACATCTGAAATGATAGTCTGGATAGACGGTCGTCTGGCTATTGAGATGATCATTTCTCTCTGTGAGACGGTTGTCTGGTAGTTTCCCAGTCACAAATGAGTTTGGTAATTCAATTCCAATTAATGCATGAAATGATGTCAATACGAATTCCATGTTGCAATCAAATTTCCATATGAACTGAGCAATCTCGCACATGCAAGACAGATGTCTCACTCACCTAGATGGTCATCTGGTGAGCCAATCTGATCTGGTCGGTTCAAAAATGAACTAGCCGATTCACACTTCAGTTTGGATAAAATTTAGCCAATTTAACTTTTGATCAGCCTGACAACCATACGACCGTCTCAGCACTTGAGACGATCTTCTGGTGCACCAAACGTCCATCTCACCCTTTGATAAGATTAGTTGGGGCACAGTCAACTGATCAATTGTGTGAATTGAGTACCTAAACACTTTAGTAATCAGTCCAGTCATTATTCAAGATTCAACTCCCCTTCTAGATGAGCTCCTTTGTGTGTGACCCAATAAGTCCCATATCATGTTGGAAGTGAATGTTCATAACTAACTTATGACATCACAAGCAGAGAGTGGTGCCTAGTCACACATCAGTACTACCCAAGTGAATGGAGAGTTGGAGAACAACTTCAACTAACAATCCGTGTAAGGTGTTGCAATGATTATATAATTCATTTGTCTCTGATATCAGGAGTGAACTTGAGGTATGGATATCGTCATCTTCTCAACGTTCAACTCATGTTTCTCGAACCAATAGCAGACTATCTGAGATAATGTGACCTCAATATCATATATTGATTCACATGTGCATGCACATGCATTTCTCAATCTCGCTTATCAAGTAGCCAGGATATCATACTCCAATAGGAGGGACAAATCCCATCTCTATCACTCACAGTCTATCCCCATGTCTCAAAGCTACCTAATCATCACCTTTATGGCAACCCGAATTTCAAGATTACATTTAATGATGTCAATGTATACCCAATAACATGTGACGAGTGTAGTGATTTTAGGTCTAAGAACCACAATCACCACCTTCACTATGAGAGATGACTATGACTACCAATGATGGTTTCCATGTGTCACTCAGTAACTATCTCGAATTCTTTGATCTCAAGACATAGAATGCCCAAGAGGAAAAATCCAAAATGTTAAGAATTGTCAAGGGTGATGTGGAAGCATACATACACTTTTATGAACAAACAACCATAATGCATACACCCTAAACAATCTCAAAATTCAACATGTATATTACAAAATGTTTTACTACAACACCGATTTAGATATTGAAAAGAGAAATCTACATAGTATGAACATGTATGCTATCTAGGATCTTACACAATAGATACAACCTTTACAATCACTTAGTTTCTGTCTTTTATCCCATGCTAGCTTTGAACCTAAAACATACATGAAATAATGAATCAACACAATGTGTTGTGTACATGCGTAGAAAGATACATATATTTATGGTTTTCATAATTTGAAAATATTTGCAAAAAGTAAGAAGGAAGATCGTATAAAACAATTCTAGAATAAGAAAAATATGCCAATTTTATACATTTTTCTAGATGAGTTGTGTTATCAAGGTGGACTAGTACCAAAACATACATGTTGGGCCCTATCCCATGTACCAAGTACTCTGAAAACTCCCTGTACAACATGTTCTCTGGAGAGGTGGACTAGTCAAGATTAATCCATTCCCTCATAAGGGTGATAATGAACACCTTCAAAAACTACAAAACATCTAGACATAATTTATGTTTCAAGTGAGAAATCACTGAGTACTTATTTTAATACTACATCCAATAATTGCAAATAAGAAAGAGAGCATACATATCATGATTTCAACCAAGAAAATCATGGTCATATACTTAAATAAAACCCACATACCTGGGTTTAGAGATCCCTAGTGATCCTTATAATATAGATATCTGGTAATCACCTGATTAATAAAAATTAATCATCATTAATAAATGTACATCATTATTCTTGGTAACTTAGGTCCAGTTAGGGTTTTGGTCAAACCTAGGTTCCATTGATCTAAGACATGTGTATTGTATTTTTATAGAGATCTATATGTAATAATCTAGGTCTGGTACAAATTTCATATTTTTCTGATGTTGGATCAATTTTCTATGATTATTGTGAGGATAAAAGTAACTAATTAGTCATTAATAGAAAAAGACCTATAATTTGTGTATATTACTCAGACAAGAGTTCAAAGATGGATTTAAATCATTAGTAGGGTTCTAAGAGAATTTTATGAGAATTAATATCATATGGATACTATTTATTTTATTTAATGAACTCTAAATATGAGTATTCACATCCAAACTAAATATTATCAATACAAATGTCTTAGAAGTCTGATTTGGGGTTTTTACGGTAAAGGGTACATTTTTTTGAGTCCATTGATATTTTTTGGGAATCTATTGGGCAATGGAGCTAATTAAAATATATTTTCTAAGAATATTGGTATTTCTAGGATTTAAAGTTGATATAGCTCGTGTGGTGGATCCCACAGTCTGACATGGCAACCTGTGACTGCATCTGGCTAGCCAATCTCCCCTGGGTGCACCCTTGTTTGGTATGGTCCTAGTTATACTGACCGGTTGTGTGCTAGTCCATACCGGTTCATCAAGACTGGTAGCTAGACGAATCTGCCTTCTTCCTTCTCTCCTTGGCATTCTCAAAATGCATCCTCTTCTTGTAATGGAAGTGCTGCCGACTATCACACAGGGAGGAAGTAGTGTGGAATGCACAATGGCTGGCCCCCGACGTCTAAAAAATGGCTAACTTGGGCTGGGACCCACTAGAGAGGAACACTGGCCACTCCTTTCTCTCTACTCACTTGTGATGCTTCTGTTCACCAGTTCTGACACCTTCTTGTGATCTTCTTTGTGTCATCGCATGATCGCAGACTCTGATGAGAAATCATGCACGACATGACCACTTTCATCCTCATCTGATGGCATCAACGAACCTATGTATAACTATGGCTCGAAGGTAAGTCCCTGCACTCAGTGAGGGGTCTAAGGCTCAATGAGGACTCCATCTTGGAGCCACGGTGGAGAACTTTGACGAGGAAAGGATGTGTCTTAGGGATAGGGGTTCTGGTAATCAGTGATGCCTTGACCTTCTTTGAGACCTGCCACAAGTTTTTAACAGCTTGGATCCTCCTCCAATGTCCCCAATCTCCGTGTCGACAGGTGGTTTGGGGTAGCGGTAGAGCACAACAACAGGAAAGGGGCATCCACGGTGTGAAGTGTTCCCATCTCTACTCTACAAAGCTCGACAACATGGGGCACCATGGGAACTCATGGGAGGCTCGCCATGGTGGCATTTTCTGGGTTTCTTTTCTCAACCCGCAGCTCATCCTGCTGCAACATGGAGATTGCCTAGACACATAGCAGTGTTATTCAAGCATGGTGAAGGTTTCTAAACGCCCAAAGGATCCAAACCAGTAGACCTGTAGCCCATCTAGGATATGCAACAACCATCTTTCATGATTGGATCCATACAGGGCTCATCACCAGTGGTGGTAGGTCTCTCCGAGCATCACCCCGAGCCTCCCCTTCATCAATGACAAGAGATGATCCCAGAAGCCATGGAAGTTGCTTCCCATCATGAAGTGGTCATTAGGATCCCAAAAGTATGGTGGATTCAACTATTTTAGCCAACAATTTCATATCTCTTGTGAGGACTCCCTCCTCTAGATACAAGGAAAATCGCCACCCACTCCTCACTTCTCAGACCTAGGCGACTATGGAATCTCCATCCAATCTCCAACCAATGACAAGATCAGGCCACACTGCCAAGAGGAAGGCCCCACCCATGAAAATGAGCAAGAAGGCTGGCTGGCGTGACATAAAAATGGCATGGCCCCTAGATTATTAACAAAATAATGTCCACACTAATGCATATAACATATATTTCATGAAATTATAACCTCAATAACTCTATGTATGAAAGTGTGTTTATCCTAGATCTTCAGACATAGGTTCAAAACAATTTAGAGTACATTCTCTTCAAGTTTGTAAACTAAAATACCTTACTTGGATAGTTAATTAATACCTCCAAATAGCTTAGTTCTCAGAACACTATGGTCGATGCAGTTACCAACTAGCCTCCAGAAGATCCAATCAACTTACGTTAACTTTGTTTGGCCATACAACACATCAATATCCATAACAAGCCATTCTACCCATGTGTGCCTTCAATGGATGTTTGATCTCATAAATACTCAATTGATTAATAAATGTTATCACCATGATTGAACTCATTCAGGTGTCATCATCATCAAAAATACCTAGAATCATACCTTTAGGTGAAATAATTAAAAATTGAGTAACAAATTCCTCAGTTTGTGTTCAACCATATATAAAACATTTATGGATCAACAATCACTATATTGTGTATTAACTCTAAAAATTGGGGTCATCACATTCACCCCACCTTATATGGAATTTTGTCCTTGAAATTCAACTAATTTTGTACTCAAGATGACATAAAATAGTTTATACCACATTTATATGATGCTTAACGTGATGCCAAAGTGTCCAACTTCGTAAATGTCACCACTTTTGTGTGACAAGGCTATCATAGTTCAGCATGCACCCTAAGTTGTCATCTTAGGATCATCTAGAGTGTATCCACGCCACTTTATGTAGATGGAAGCGTCATTTACATAGTTTGGTCATAACTTGACATTATAGTATTTTAGGATTTACACCACTAATTACCCTAAGAATTAGGGTTTGATCACACATATGGGTTGAGAATATATTATTGGAGGTTTAATCCTTCACCCCACTAACTTGTGCAAGGTGGTAGGAAGATTTCATGTCATTGTACAATAGAGTTAACACACTAAACGTCATTATTTCAGTTTATGATCACATCCTACTAGAATTTCATCATTAGAGAAGCTCTTGATTTTTTGTATTTCCCTATTAGCATTTCACCCTATTGTGTGAGAGTTATGTTCAAATGTAGAAGCATAGATTCAGAAGGATTAATGTTAAGAACTATATTTTGTGATCATGTAAACTATGATCCAAAGATATCTTTTTTTATCTCATGATTGCAACTTATATCTTTCATGCATGATATAGAGGGAAAGAAAATATACTAAGTCAATCATATCATGATTTCAAACTTGGATATTACCTATATTATATAGGAAGGAAATATAGAATAGGTCAATCTTATACAAGTGACTCTTCATACATTAATCATCTATTTAGCTCAGATGAGGTTTCTAGCATCGTATATCAAGAAAGAGATAAGGAACAATAATATTTTTGAGCATATTATGCACAGGAATTTTACTCTTGGAATTAGAGTTTCATGTATCACCTCACTTGCAGCTAATGATGAGCTTCACAAACACATGTCACTCAAGGTAAGACCTAGCTCAATAAAAAAGATTGACTTTTACATCATGGGTTTTTCTACCCATGGAATATTATTTTACCAACCTCTCACATCTAGGATTTAGAGGAACTATAAGAATCATGCATAAGGACTCAACTCAACTACTCAGGAATAACCCAACTTAAGACACATGATTTCACATATATCTCATATTTTTTCCATATATTGTAGAGTAGGTCCTATGACCCTCTCCTTGTGGGTCTCACTCTCTCTGGATTTCACCACGTATCTTATCCTAACACTGGAGGCCCTCCTTTGTAAAAGAGCTTGAGACTCATGCATATTCAACTTAATCTTAACTTATCTCATCTTAAGTAAGGAAAGAGAATGTGCTTTTTTTATCAAGACTTAGCTTAGAATCTTCAAAATTGGATTTGGCTCATATACAACTTATATATATATATATATAAAGATACATATATCACCAGAGATCAAAATTCTATAATATGATACTTTCTTATATCATCTATCAATCTATCATCTACTCTAACAATCAAATATCTGATAAGGATCTAGACATCTACTCTAGATCTACTCTCTCCTTTAGATTGATGTCACTTCTTTTCACTTAGGTTGCATGAACACTAACTACTCTCCTATGTGAGGGACACATTTTCATATTTACATATATATAATTAAATATTATATAGTTTTTCTATGAAAAAGCATACGCTAGAGAAAAATATCGAGGCTTGAGCTGATTGAAAAACAAAATGAAATCAACAAAATCGAGTGTCCCGCCCACAGTAGATAGTCTAGTGCCATGTAACCTACTGAAATGGTGAGAACAAGGTGTAGACTAGTGTAACTACCCAAAACATACAAGCTCTATATGGAAGGGGTTTCACACACTCATCAAACCTAGTTCTTGAACATCTAGGTTTTAACTTAGAGGCTAAGCCAAACCTTATTCTTATAGAAAAACTTACTAAGTTTCTAGGGTTTAAAGTGAAAAGTGAACTTAATTTTTATGTTTCATGTTGAGTAATTGTCAGGAGTAGCTATTGTTCATGATCTGATACCAACTTTCGTCCCCAGATTCTGCCGTCTTGAGACTTATAAGGCCTAAGAAGACAAATCTAAAAATGCTAAGAATTGTATCAAAGTGTGATGCAGAAGCATACATATGCATACATGAACAAACAACCATAATGCATTCCCCATAAACAATATCAACATTCAATGTGTATATTACAAAATGTTTTACTACAACTTACATTTACATATCAAAAAGAGAAATCTACATAGTCTGAACATGTATGGTATCTAGGATCTTACACAATGGGTACAACATGTACAACTTCTCACATTCAGTCTTTTATCCCATACTAGCTCTGAACGTAAAGCATACGTGAAATAATGAATCAACACAATGTGTTGTGTACATGGGTAGAAAGGTACATATATTTATGGTTTTCATAATCTGAAAATATTTGCAAAAGGAAAGAAGGAAGATCATAGAAAATAGTTCTTTAATAAGTGAAATACACCAATTTATTCATTTTTCTAGATGAGTGGCATTATCAAGGTGGACTAGTACCAAAACATACATGTTGGGCCCTAGAAGATGGGAAACTCCCCATACAATGTGTTCTCTAGGGAGGTGTACTAGTAAACACTAATACATTCCCTAATAAGGGGGATAATGAACACCTTCAATGACTACAAAATATCTACACATAATTTATGTTTCAAGTGAGAAATCACTGAGTATATATATTAATACTAATCCCATATTTGGAAATAAGAAAGAGAGCACACATATCATGATTTCAACCAAGAAAACCATAGTCATATACTTAAATAAAACTTATGTACCTGAGTTCATAGATCCCTAACGATCCTTGATAATATAGATATCTAGTCATCACCTGATTAATAAAAATTAATCATCATTAATAAATGTACATCATTATTCTTGGTAACTTAGGTCCAATTAGGGTTTTGGCCAAACCTAGGTTCCATTGATCTAAGACATGTGTATTGTATTTGTATAGAGATCTATATGTCATAATCTAGGTTCAAATTTCATATTTTTGAGATGTTGGATCTATTTTCTATGATTAATGGCAGGATAAAAGTATATAATTAGTCATTAATAGAAAAATACCTATTATTTATGTATATTACTCAAATCAGAGTTCAAAGATGGATTTAAATCATCAGTAGGGTTCTAGGAGAATTTTATGAGAATTAATATCATATAGATACTGTTTATTTTATTTAATGAACCCTAAATAGGAGTATTCACATACAAAATAAATATCACCAATAAGAATGTCACAAAAGTCTGATCAAGGGGTTTTATAATGAAGGGTACATTTTTTTTAGTCCAAGGATATTTTTGAGTAATTTATTGGGCACTGGAGCTAATTATAATATATTTTCTAAGAATATTGGTATTTCTAGGATTTAAAGTTGATTTACCTCGTGTGGCAGGTCCCACAGACTGGCATGGCGGTCTGTGATTAGATCTAGCTGGCCAATCTCCCCTAGGCGCACCCTTGTTTGGTCTGGTCCTAGTTAGATTGGCCGGTTGTGTGATGGCCCATATTGGTTCATCAAGACTGACATCTGGACCAATCTTCCTGCTTCCTTATCTCCTTGGCGTTCTCAGAGCGCATCCTCTTCTCGTGATGAAAGCGTTGCTGGCTTCTTCCGCATAGGGTGGAAGCAATGAGGAATGTGCAAATTCTGACCCCCATCATCTAGAAAATGGCTGACTTGGGTTGGGACCCACCAGGGCGCAACACTGGCTGCTCCTTTCTCTCTGCTCACGCGTGATGCTTCTGTTCACTAGGTCTGACACCCGCTTGTGATTTTCTTTGTGTCTCCACATGAGCTATGAATCTAGAGATAAATCATGCATGTCATGGCCACTTTCATCCTCATCTAATGGTGTTGATGGACATATGTAGGGTTGTGGATCAAAGGCAAGTCCTTGCAATTAGTGAGGGGTCCAAGGCAGAAGGAGGACTCCATCCTGGAGCTGCGACAAAGAACTTTTATGATGAAAGGAAGCATCTTGAGGATAGGGGAATTGGAGATTAGCGAATCCTTGACCTTCTTTGAGACCCACCATGGGTTTCTAACAACTTGGATCCTCCTCCAATGGCCCCGACCTCCGCACAGACTGGTGGTTTGGGGTATCAATAGAGAATAGCAAAAGAATAGGGGCATACATGGTGGGAAGTGTTCCCATCTCTTCTCTACGAAGCACGACAACCTGGGGTACTACAGGAACTCATCAGAGGATCACCATGGTGGCGTTTTCTGGGTTTCTTCTCTTGACCCCCATCTCATCCTTCTGCAACATGGAGATTTCCCAGTCATCGAGCATTGTTTTTCAAGCATGATGAAGTCTTCTAAATGGCCAAAGGATACTACCCAATAAACCCATAGTCCATCTAGGATGTGCAACAACCATCTTCCATGATTGGATCCACAAAGGGCTCATCACCAGTGCTGGTAGATCTCTCCAAGCATTTCCTCGAGCCTCCTCTTCATGAGCGACAAGAGGTGATCTCAGAGACAATGGAAGCTTCTCCCTATCATGTAGTGGTCATTAGGGTCCCAAAAGTATAGGTAATTCAACTATTTTAGCCAATGCTTCCATATCTCTCCCAAGGACTCCCTCCTCTAGATCTAGGGAAAATGGCCACCTTTTCCTCAGTTCTCAGATCTAGATGACTATGCAATCTCCATCCAATCTCCAAGAAGTGGCAAGATCAGGCCATGCTTCAAAGTGGAAGGTCATGCCCACGAAAATGAACAGGCTGGCTAGTGTGACATCAAAATGTCATGGCCCCTAGATTATTAACAAAACCATGTCCACACTCATGCATATAACCTATATTTCATGAGATTGTAACCTCAATACTTTATATATGAAAGTATGTTGACCCTATATTTTTAGACATAGGTTCAAAACAATCTAGAGTACATTCTCTTCAAGTTTGTAAACTAAAATATCTTACTTGGATAGTTAATTAATACCTCCAAATAGCTTAGTCTCGGAACACTATGGTCAATGCAATTACCAACTAGCCTCTAAAAGATCCAATCAACTTAAGTTAACTTTGTTTGACCATACAACACATCAATATCCATAACAAGCCCTTCTACCCATGTGTGGCTTCAATGGATGTTCGAACTCATAAATACTCAATTGATTAATAAATTATATCACCATGATTGAACTTATTTAGGTTTCATCATCATAAACAATACCTAGAATAATACCTTTAGATGAAATAATTAAAAATTGAGTAACAAATTCCTCTGTTTGTGTTCAACCATACATAAAACATCCATGGATCCACAGACACTATATTGTGTATTAACTCTAAAAATCGGGGTCATCACATTCACCCCACCTTATATGGAATTTTGTCCTTGAAATTCAACTAATGTCGTACTCAAGATGACATAAAAAAGTTTATACCACATTTATGTGATGCTTAACGTGATGCCAAAGTGTCCAACTTCATAAAGGTCAACATTTCTACATGACAAGGCTATCATAGTTCAACATTCACCCTAAGTTGTCATATTAGGACCATCTAGAGTGTATCCACCCCACCTTATGCATATGGTAGTGCCATTTACATAGTTTGGTCATAACTTGACATTCTAGTATTTTAGGATTTATACCCCTTATTGCCCTAAGAATTAGGGTTTGATCACACATATGGGTTCAGAAGATATTACAGGAGGTTTAATCTTTCACCCCACTAACTTGTACAAGGTTGTAGGAGGATTTCATGTCATTGTACAATAGACTTAACACACTAAACATCATTATTTTAGTTTATGATCACATCATACTAGAATTTCATCATTAGAGAGCGCTTGATTTTTTGTATTTACCTATTAGGGTTTCACCCTATTGTGTGAGAGTTATGCTCAAACTTAGAAGCATAGATTGAGAAGGATCAATGTTAAGAATTATATTTTGTGATCGTGTAAGCTATGATCCAAAGATATCTTTTTTTAGCTCAGGATTGCAACTTATATCATTCATACAAGATATAGAGGGAAAGAGAATATACTAAGCCAATCTTATTATGATTTTAGACTTGGATATTACTAGTATGATATAGGAAGGGAATATGGAATAAGCAAGCTTGTACAAGTGACTCTTCATACATAAATCATCTACTTAGCTCAGGTGAGGTTTCTAGAATCATATATCAAGAAAGAGATAAGGAAGGAACAACATTTATGAGTATCTCACGCGTAAGAGATTTTACTCTTGGAATCATGTATTTTACACATTCTCAAGGTGAGTCTATCTGATACATTGTTCCCTAACATGTATCTGCATGCTTGGTTTGATATTGCTATATCATGACAAATGAGATTCTATCATCAACCAACCCACACTCTAGTCTTATGTGTTATTGGTGTCTATCTACCTTCCATAGTAACAACCGACTAGGGAAATAATGAGAATGTACATATTCTTGGCATTCATATGATCTCATTATCTAAGTCACATGCTTGAAGACATACATCATTGAGTATTGTCATTCTTTGGACATTCATAAAGTTTCCCCAATATCTCATAACTAAATGAAACAATATGAATTGGAAGCTCACCTTTGTGAGTATTATTCAAATCTTTTATGATACATGCCATGTCAATCATCACATGATTGGCCCTATGGGCATTCCTTACCAATAGACTCCCATTTGCACTTAGAGCCAATCACCTAAGAATTTCATTATTACTGATCTACACATGTCCACCATGTCTCTACTGCACAAGTGCTAATCTAGCGGGTTAGTAACATTTTGCTATTAGTCAGTATATTCCATGTTTATTATATCTTCCATGTGAGATGGAATCGCCATAATATGGTATCTGATATTCCTTACCTAACAAGTAGCTCCATTATTTTTCACAATATCACTACTGAGTCATCAACGGTTGGAACATCTATAAGTTCATCATATGAACTTCTAGATCCATATAGTATCACTCTGTGTTCATGACACACATATATTTGGCTTCTATTGTAGAATAGTATTAATGGCTATTAGATTCAAACCCTTCCAATTAACAACATTTCTCCATTTAAATGAAAAATATTTTATGATCACCCTGTCATTATGAAAGCTTGCATCGGTGTAACTTTTTACACTCAACTCTTCCATTATTGTTATCTATAATTACTAGCAATCTATCCTTAAGAACTTCTGAAGTACTAGTGGATATCTTTAATGACATTCCAATAACCCTTATTGGATTCTAATATCATATTATCATGTCCAATACATACAAGACTATATGGGATAAGTACATTTATAACATTCATGATAGATCCATTGTTACACCCTATTGCATCTTATCATGTCATTTCCATTCTACACAAGAATTGGAACATATGGTTTTGAGAGACTAATCTAGATTCTTTCTCATTGAATCCTTCTGTGTTGAACTCCTTCAACACATTGTTGATATATGTGCTCAATCTTATATTGTGAAACATTCAAGAACTATCTCTATAGGTCTTGATCCTTATCTCATAAGATGTTTCACCTAATCCTTCACTGTTTGAAGGTGTTTTCATGCCATCACTCAATATTCACAATATTGAGATGTTATTCCTCATTATATGTGGAATATTCATATATGCTCACATTAAATCTTTTGTAATCACAAATTTCATCTTTTATCTTCATCCAAGTCAAACTCATTGACTATCTCGTCAAGCCAAAAGATCCCTCCTATGAGATGCTTATTTCAATTCCAGATTGAACTTTGTAGTTTATAGACTTTATTTGCATTCTGGAAGGTATAAAAACCTTTTAGGTTGTGTCACGTACACATCCTTTGATGTATTCCTTTAAGGAATCCGATTTCTATCTTCATATGCTGTATCTCTTAGTCCATTTTAACTTTAACAACAAGCTTGACAATTAATAAAGGAATTTCTATCATGTTCAACAACTTGAACTAATTCGAAAAATTATTCAACCAAGTTGTCCTTTTATGTTATCCATGTATGTCTTTTCCATAAGACCCTATTGCACCCTTTAGGTATTACCCCTTTAGGTGGCAGTAGCAAGGTCTTACCTTGTTAGCTTACATGTATCCCATAATGGCTTTGAGTCATTACTCAGTTTATGGTACTATATAGCTTCTAGTTGATTAGTTGGCCCATCCTATTATGACCAACCTATCTGAATCATTTGATTCACAATCCTCCAATTTTAGATGTGTTCTACTAGAACTATATTATTCTATGTCACATGATGAACTTGAAATTTCTACAACAACTTGTGTTTCTCTTAGTTCTTATTGTACCTCTTTGTTGTCCTTGATCATTTCAAGTTCTACTTTTACTCCCACTGATTCTTTAGGAACTCATTTATCCTTTCGACAAAACACTTTTTTATTGGATTGTGATTAATAGTAACATTCAACAATTATGGTTTGTGGACAAACCTTTTCAAGAAACTACTTTCTCAATGTAGGTTTCAATCCTTTAGACATATTGGAAAATTCCCATATCATATCATATATGATGTCTTATAAACCATTCAGATGGTACATGATTAAGTGATAGGTATATATTTATGAGGATATAAGAAGATTAGATAAATTGATAATTATATCATGAGTCATCATGGTATAGTTCCTTCATTCTAACACATCAACATGTTTAGATGTATTTGACTTGTGATGCAATATCATAGTTCTTTCCTGAATGTTCTCAAGGTATTGATGCAAAGTATTTCAACATTTTATCTCATCAAAGTTTCTTAATACTTTCACTAAAGTCATACTTCTTTTATAATCTCCTTGAACATTTTAAGAGATTTATGTTTCTATTTTACTAAGTACATATCATCATATTACCAGTAAAAGAAATGAGGTATGAATCATTATCTACAACATTTATTCCATAAGATCTTCATGCATCATATGTATGAGGTCTGATGGAAGGCTTATCATCCCACTACATCTAGTGAAGGATGTCATATCATATTCTGTGTAAATAAGGCTTTGCATGTTTCCTTCGATTCGATAAAAAAGGGAATCTAGATTAACATTGATATGTATTCTAGACATACATTTCATATATATACGACCAAGGTGACTATTACTAATGATAGTCTTGAGTTATCAATTACAATCCTTTGGTATTAACGTTGAAAATTTTATCCAAGAATCTTTCAAAGAAAAGATCACTAGATATCTGGGCATTGCCATGCAAGATCATATATTTTGAAACAAAAACCTCACTTTATTGATTCATCAATCTTGTCATACCAGATGCTCAAAGTAAATGTTTCTATTTTCTTGGAATAATGAAATAGAAGTTCAACTAACTCTATTACATGCCCATTGGGATAAGATAAATTTAAATATAGACTAAAGCTCAATCAACCTTTTCCATCCTTGTCCTTCTATGATGGATTTTACTTCTTATCAGATCCAGCACATCAAATATACCAGATCTCTATTTGGTATCATATACCAAAATGAAGAAGTAATCATATTTATCTTACAACATTTATACCTAAAGGGGAGGCCTCAATGCCTTCCTTCTTCTTCTTTAGTTCCTCTAAACAGAGTGGGCAATTTCTTTTCCAATGTCTAGGTTGGTGACAATGGTGACATTTTCCTCTTTTCTTCACTCCTCCATTTGCTTTGAGATCTAAAGATTTGGGCTTTTGGCCAACTTTAGAACTCTTCTTAGTATTTCGTTTGCCCTTAGACTTCCCTTTTGTCTTGTTTATCATCATCATAGACTTGGGTTTGTCTTTCTTCATCTGTTTGTTAGTTGTTCTCAACATGCCCAACAACTTTGTCTATGATTTGTCAAAGTCGTTCATGTTGTGGTTCATGACAAACTGACTGTATGATTCTAGTAGAGACTACAGAATCACATATGTGGCCAACTCTTGACCCAAGGGGAATCCCAGTCTAGCTAGGTTCTCCACATACCCAATGATCTTGACTACATGAGGACCTAATGGGTCTCCTTCTTCCATGTTGAATTCAAACAACGCCTTGGAGACATCATATCTCTCTTATCTCGCCTGATCTTGGAACATGTTCTTAAGTTGTGTAACCAACTCAATAACATCCATGTTCTCATGTTGCCTATGCAACTCATAGTTCATGAAGAATAGCATCATACACTTGACATCCACAACATCTTTAGTATGATTCTTGTAAGCATCCCTGTTAGCTCTAGGTGCAGTTGGAAGGGGTTCATCTGATTCTAACATCTCCAGGACATAGAGCTTGCGCTCTTGTGTGAGAACGATTCTCAATGTCTTGAACAAGTCATGGAGTTGTTCCCATTAAGTTTGTCCTTCTCAAGGACCTATCATAGAGAAAAGTGATTATTGTTTGTTGCCCTTTGATTCTATAAAAGAATTTGCAATTTTGTCAAAAGTCGCTTTGATTTGATTTGATTAAAATTTTGGCAATATTAATTAGGTGTTTAATTAACTATCATTCTCATTATTTAGTTCAAATTGATAACCCTCAAGTATCAATTTGGAAAACTATAATGAAAAAATTTCTAGTGAGAAAGATCCAAAATGATTCGATTATCACCTGACCAACAACGCAATAAATAATCAACCATTAAGGTTGGCAACTTGCCAATTGTATCATATGTAATTCATCATAGATGATATGCACAACTCCTTGCCATAATAATATGTATTTTTATGGACTTAGAGGCTCTAAGAGTCACCAGTTAATCCTGACCCAATAGCCAACACGATAATAATGCACCCCGCGAAGGAGAAACCTACATTACTACCATCACACTTCCACAAGGTAGACGGGGCACCACGTGAAGGCATAACCTGTGCTTAGCTGAACAAGCTTTTCATGTGTGTTTCTAATGGAAAGCATCCCATCCTTAATACATTTTGATTGAGGGATTGATATATATCATATATATACATATATTGTATCCGATTACCACATATATAGTACATATCAAATACATGTTATATCCTGCAATGTAAACATGTAATACAAAACAAAAGGTGATGGTTATGGCCATGTCTACTATAATTCCTTAGAGACACAAGGAATTACTACAACTTGGGTCAATCATCACATCACATGTATGAACTTGTTCTTGGTATGGATTTGTGCTTGCCAAACTGGGTAGATAGGTTCAACCCTTGAATCGGTCATCTCGCCTCTCAGCCGGTCGGTTGGTCCTCCCATCCAACTTATGTTTGGACACCTTACAGATGGTCGATTGGGCCTACCAGGAGGTCTTATGGATCCTTCATTTTGTCTCCATGGTTCTCTAGATGGTCGAGTTGCTTCATGAATTAGTCATCTTGTCTGGCGATGATCATCTTCTTTGTCACTGTAAGAAAGGAAACTATCCTATTGCTACTTTATTACATTGATTATAGAGAAACCTTGTGTTACATTCGAGGGGAGAAAAGGTAGGAAGGAATTAACTTTACATTGGGAATAAGGAGGTTGAGATTCGGTACACAGACTGAGATAAAAAAGAATAAAACCAAACCATCCAACCACACATAGATATTGGGTTTATGCCATAACCATGCTACACATCCACCATCGAAACCTCTTTTAGGGAGACGTGTGTGAATTGCATATATGTCATATCATATATATAAAAGTTTGGGATTATGTGGTCTTTGATCGGATGCTCGTGTGAAACAGTTTAAATATTCACATCATATGCATTAAATAAATGATAAAAATCAAAAATTGGATCATATCGACTATTTTAAAACATAGTGAATTGACGTGGCTCTGATACCACTATAAGGAAATATAGGCACAAAGTAAGGTAGAGGAAACAAAAACTTTTATCTATATGTATTCCCCATAACAGCAAGATCACACCAACTACTATGAAATATGAAGAATGGTTTAATGAGTTTACACACAAAGGAACTCATCTAGAAGAGGAGTTTTATATTGAATAATTTTTAAATTGTTTACTAAGTTGTTTAGGTGCTATAAGAAGGCGGGTTCACCCCCTTACTGGAAAAAAATTTGAAGAATAAAGAATCTTTTCCAAACACACTCAAAGGTATGCTAGAATAGGTGCAAAATTTTCAAACTTCAATAAATGGTATTCAAAGCAACCAAAGTATACCAGCGGAATAAAAATGTTGACTATATTCAATTTATCACAAGGTTACAAAAGAACATCATAATCTCCCACAAAGGGTTTACATGTATCACTCAACATAAGGATCTAGTAGAGGGAAATCTAAATCATAACAACTTTGTCTCCAAGCTTTAACTCCTTAAGCTAGTCCAAAACTTCATGCCTTATCATCCAAGTCCTTCACCTAGGGTTGGAAGCATACCCCAGTAAGAAGAGAAAATAGATGACATTAGCAAAGGCTAGTATGTGCATACTAAATAGGAAATTGAGCAATATATGGAATAAAGGATGACAAATATAAAAGGCTTTCCATAGAAAGGATAAGGACCACCCAAATGGGTATCAAGAGAAAAGGAAATGAAATCATATGATAACAAAATAATACTTGTCATTAATAAAACATAAAGATTGTGCCACACAAGCACATGTAAATAATTAGGGCACACGCCCCATATCATCAACCTGCATGCATGTGAGATAAACATAGCCCTAGAACAATATAAACATAAAGGCGGCCAAGTCTCATAAACTTGAAACCTGATAGAGAAAGGAATACTGCCAATCTCCCAAATATATAAAACATGGGCCAAGAATCACACATCTTGCCATGGGTATGAGGTTCCTTTCCATCCTAAAAGAGAAGGAAATATCACATCTGCTCGGTAGGAAATAACACATCCTCCATAAAAACCAATGCAATTACACTACTCTAGTGCTACTGATTCATGTAGCATGTTAAATGTAGAGGCAAGTAGAAAGTATAGTCATAATATATAAACCAGTTACCATATAAGTGACCAACATATACATCCACCTCATAAGTGGGAAAAAGACATCACATGTCATCTTTTAGAGTTCCATCATAAACAAAGCATAAGATAAGAGTTCAAAAGAATATCCATGATCACATGATCAATATCAAATAAGGTAATTCACGTGAACCATGATTTTCAAAAGAAAAGACATTGTGTATAGGATAATGTCCATAGGACAAAGAGAATGAATAGGCATAGGTGAATTGCTCAACATAGAAGAATAGGAGATACATCATACATTTAGAGTGAAGAATTAGAAATTGCTCAATATAGAAATAATGTGGGATACAATCATACCTCATCTTTAGAGTCTAAACAGTCCAAGGTAGTCCTAGATCCAAGCCTAGGCCTACAAAGAACCTATAGGGAAGGTGGACAGGTCCAATAAGTAAGGTTCCCAAGCTTAGAGAGGCTGGTTTCTCCAACAAAGCTCCTATCTCAAGCAAGAAGCACCTTCTCCACTTTAGAGGTGAAAAACCCTAGCAAAAGAACATGGAGATGAGGTGTTTATGGGTTCTGGGTGGGGTTTCACCATGGAAGGACATGGTTCCAACCTGGAGGAAGGTAGAAGGAAGACTAACAACATGAAAATAGGGAAGTAAAGGAGAAAACTTACTAGTTTTGGTCGAAATAACCAAGGAGGAGCTTTAGAAACCCTAAATAGAGCAAATTTGGAACTGTAGGAGCCTTCTTCACTAAGGTAGGCACCTTCTTTTACCTTGGGATAGAACCTTTGTGGCCAAACAAAGTAGGAGTTATGCTCTAAGTTATAGAAAAGAAAGAGAGCAAGAGTTTTCGAATTTGGAGTTGGGAAGGGGTAGATATGGCTATATAAAGAAAGAGGTCAAGTATGCGGTGTCTATGAGACTTTCCATGTGTCATGTATAAGGGTGTCCATGGATATGCAAGCCTTTATGGATAAGGAATAAGTCAAGCATGAGGTTTCAAGTTACTTTCCATGTATCCAATGCTACGGGTGCCTATGGACATGCAAACCTTTATGGATAAGGAAGAAGTCAAGCATGAGGTGTCCATGGAGCTTTCCATGTGTCCTTAGCCTAGGGATTTCATGGCCATGCAAGAGGACAGCTCATAGAGGCTTCTTGAATATCAAATGTCGGTCCTAAAATCCCACAGAGACTTATAGGCCATCCCAACCATCCTCCAATTAAAGAAATAACCCTATTGGTTGATAGCTTTTAAAGATAAGCTCATTTATAAAGAGGGCAATCCCTATAATGCCCTTGGAGAGAAACACCTTCAAACTAAGGTGCAACCAGGTGCCCCATGGTTAAAAAGCTCAAGAATGGTAAGGTAATATCTAAGTATTATAATACATTTGATAATTTGCAAATGAAACCTCCCAATTGGGTAAATTGCATAAAAGTCCAAAATGTACCTAAAATTACATAACTTGCACAAACAACATCCAAATTGGACCAAACTTCATCCATAAGTTATTTTTGATGTGTTGAATATGAATTTTCCATTATTTATATATTTTGAAGTTATGTAATCACAATAATCATTACTTATGTGTTTTACTCATTTTCTCTCTCCTAAACTTATCCTAATATTTCAAGGTAGTCCAAATTAGATGAAATTTGACATGTAGGCTAATTTTGATATGTAGATTTCGAATTTGAAGTTTTTTTCACTTTTGAGAATTATTTTTATAAGATATGTCATATGTCCCATTAACAACCCATTATCTAAATTATTCATCCAATTAAGTTTCTTATCGTCATATTACCACCAAAATGAGTTATGTGGCATATTTTATCTATCCATTATAAGCCTAAGATTAATGTCAGAACATTAGGCTACATTAAGGTGATATATACATGCATTAGCTCATTGGGGTTATACTAAACATCTATTTAGGTCTAACCTTCAACCTTGTTTGGCTAAGTCCAAAATGTCAACTTCCAGGGTAGGGTTCGAGATCTGGTATGTTACAGGTGCTCAAATCACACAATGGATCATCTAACTGCACCCCAGTCGATCCTCTCATAGGGTGAGACATCCATTTGGTGCACCATATGATCGACTTAAGTATTGAGACGGATGTTTGGGTTGTTAGGTTGATCAGAAGTTGATTTGGCTAAGTTTTGCCCAAACTAAAGTGTAAACTGGCCGGTTCATTTTGTACAAACGACTGGCCCATCTCAGCTCAGTTCACTAGATAGCCGTCTGCGTGAGCAAGATGACCGTATCGCATGCACGAGGTCACTCAGTTCATTGGGAAATTTGATTGGAACAAGGAATTTGTCCTGACGTCATGTCATGTATTAATTAGAATTGAATTGCCAAATTCATATGTGATTGAGAAACTGTTAGATGGCCATCTCACAGAGAGAAACGATTGTCTCGATAGCCAGACGACCATCTGGGCTGTTAGATGACCTTTTCGGATGTCATAGGTTGCAAACATTCAAGATTTTCCGGTCCCTTCCACTCCTGCATAGATCCCGAACAGACTGGGAACCCTGGCCCTAACCCCGCCTATAAATAGAGGGGTTCTATGGGATTCTAAGAGAGCAACACATGCAATTGAGAATCACTTGCTTTGAGAATTATTGTACTCTCTGGTTCTGATAACTAAGAGAGCCCAAGCAAGTATTAACCAAATATAAAGGGATAATGACGGGGGAGAACAACAGAGGATCATTGTTGTGGGAGAGAAAGTTGGTGACTAGTACGCAAACAGGAGGGATAAATCCTTCATGTCCGTTCTAGTAGGACAAAATGAGTTCTAGTTAGTCCATGTGGACTACTCTAGAGGTAGGAGTCCTTTGGCTGTTTCTAGGAGAGAAACGTCATACTGCAGTCTGTGGCAAGACCATAGGAGCCGCTACATAAGCTAATCCAGTATGTAGTCTGTGGCAAGACTGAGAAGTAACTATAGAAACTATCAAGTCTGCTATCCTTGGTGAAGACCAGGAGCTGCACAGACCCCATCCAAGAGAAACTAGAAGATATTTATTACAACAATGAGTTATAGTTGTTGGACTTGATCCAGGACTAGGTATTACCCTATAGGTCCCATATCATGTTGGTAGTGAATATTCATAACTAACTTATGACATCGCAGGAAGAGAGAGGTATGTAGTCGCACATCAGTGACACCCAAGTGAATGGAAAGTTGGAGTACAACTTCAACCTAAAATCGGTGTAAGGTGTTGTTGTGTTTGTATAATTCCTTTATATATGATATCCGGAGTGAACTTGAGGCATGGATATAATCATCCTCTCAGTGTTCAACTCATGTTTCTTGAACCAAGAGCAGGTTGTCTGAGATAATGTGACCTCAATATCATATATTGATTCACATGTGCATGTGCATGCATTTCTCAGTCTCTCTTATCAAGTGGCCATGATAGCATACTCTAGTAGGAGGGACAAATCCCATCTCTATCACTCACAGTCTATCCCCATGTGTCAAAGCTACGCAATCATCACCTTTATGGAAACCCATATTTCAGGATTATGTTTGATGATGTCAAAGTATACCCAATGACATGTGACGAGTGTAGTGATTTTAGGTCTAAGAACCACAATCACAACCTTCACTATGAGAGGTGACTATGACTACAATGATGGTTCCATGTGTCACTCTCAAGGTCGGTTTGTCTGATACAATGCTCCCTAACATGTATCTATGTGCTTGGTTTGATATTTCCTTATCATGAAAAATGAGATTCTATCATCAACCAACCCACACTCCAATTTTATGTGATATCGGTGTCTATCTACCTTCCACGGTAACAACCGACTAGGGTCATAACAAGAATGTACATACTCGTAACATTTGTATGATCTCATTCTCCAAGTCACGTACTTGAAGACATATGTCATTGAGTATTGACATTCTTTAGAAATTCATAATATTTCCTCATTATCTCATAACTGGATGAAACATACTAAATTGGAAGTTTTCCTTTATGAGTATGAATCAAATCTTTATGATATACGTCATGTCAATCAGCACAAGATTGTCTCTATGGGCATACCTCACCAACAAGTTCATTAATTTTCTGGAAGCTACGAATGGTGAACCAATCGGTTCACTATTGAACTGGTTGGTTCAACCCTTTAACCGTTCGGTTCACTAACTTTTCTATTTTCAATCACATTGGGATTTATTATTCTATTAATGTACAACGTGATGTCAGCATCAATCCTTGATCCAATTGTATTTATCATTGAATTGGGTGACCCAAATGAAGAATCGGTCATTTTACTTTTGAAATGGTTGTTTCACTTGTAAAATGGTCATTTTATTTTCTAGCTCATCCAATATATAACCAATGTTGTTTAAATTGAATATCCAAACACTTATGTAATCAATTAAACCTTATTCATGAGTAAACTCTTATTCTAGGTACATCCTATGTATAGGTCCCATATTACGTTGGCAGTGAATGTCCATAACTAACTTATGACATCACAAGTAATGAGTGGTATCTAGCAACACATCATTGCTACACAAGTAATTGGAAAGTTGGAGAACAACTTCAACCTACAATCTGTAATTAGTGTTATTGTGGTTGTGTAGTTCCTTTGTCTTTGATATCCGAATTGAACTTGAGACATGGAATTATCATCCTCTCAACATTGAATCCATTTTCCTTGAACTAGAGAAAAATCTCTGAGATGATTGTGAGCTCACACATCACATATTGATTCACATGAGTGTGGTCGTATGTTTCTCAATATTTCTTATCAAGTGGCCCAGATATCAATCTCATATAGGAGGGACAAATCCCATCTACATCACTCACACTCAATCCCCATGTGTCGCAATGCACGTGAACATCACCTTTATGGCAACCCTTATTCAAGGTCATGTTTGTCGATGTCAAAATACATTGAATGACATGTGATGAGTGTAGTGACTTCAGGTCTAAGAAATACAATCACTAGTATCACTATGAAAGCTGATTTGGACTACCATTCCATGGTCTCCATGTATCACTCTCAAGGTGGGTCTATCTGATACGCTATTCTCTAACAAGTACCTATGTGTTTGGTTTGATATGACATATCATGGCTGATGATATTCTGTCATCAACCAAAAAAAATTTCTAGTCTGATGTATTACTATTATCTATTTTGGTTCCACAATAATATCTGACTAGGGACATAACAAGAATGTATGTACTCTTATCAGACATATGATCTCATTGTTTAGGTCCTCAACATGAAGACATATGTCATCGAGTAACATCATTATTTAGACATCTATTATATCCTTGTCATCATCTCATGATTGAGACAAACATAATAGACAAAATTACCTTTATCATTATCAACTTAAGTATATGATGCCCCATCACTATTATCATATGATTAGCTCTATGGGCATACATACCAATAGTCAGTGGGAGCATAATTGTATCCTTCATATTGATGGAGAATAACATCCCTACCCTACAGATGTAAAGAACTACTTCGTAACTACCTTCTATGTGAAGGATTTTAGTGAAGCATCATAAGGGATAGGAATCAAGATCTATAGAGATATATATAGAAGGCTTCTTGGTGTAAGTATGAGTACATACATTGACAAAGTGTTGAAGGGATTCATCATGCATGACTCAAAGAGATGAAATTTGCCCATGTCCCATGGAATTAATCTCTCTAGAGCCCAATGTCTTAATTGCTGTGAAGAATGGGAGTGCATGAGTAAGATTCCATATGCATCTGCAATTGGATCTATCATGTATGCAATGTTATGCACTCACCTCAATGTCTCATATACGTGGGCATGATGAGTAGATATCACTCATATCCTGATGAAGGTCCGTGGATTTCCAGAATATACATCCTCAAGTAGCACTAAGGATCAAATCCTTGATTATGGTGATGGGGAAGAGCTGGTTGTAAAGGGTTACACCAATGCAAGCTTCCAAACTGACAAAGATGTGGATCATAATTTATGTTTCACCTTAATGATAGAATTGTAAGATGGAAAGATTTTGAGCAAGAGATAGTTGTTGTTGCTTACAATATAAGTTAAGAACACTATAGATTTGGAAACAATAAGGGTATTGTATGGATCAAGAAGTTCATTCATGAACTTGGGGTGGTTTTCACCATTGACGATACAGTAGACATGCTATAGAAAAATGAAGCTATATGATAGGCTAAGGAACCCAGATCACATGATATAATGTTTCCATCTTGTACGAAAGATCTTATAGTGAGGAGATGTGAATATTTGAATGAAGTAGAAGAAAATTTTGTTGACCCACTATCAAAAGTACTTACACAACAAAAACATGATGGTCATGGTGAATCACTTGGAATTGGATTTGTGTGTGATTGGCTCTAAGTGAAAGTGGGAGTCTATTGGTATATATGTCGTAGAGAAAATCATTTGATGATTGTATGGGGCATCATATACTTGATCTAATATTATCAATAAAGGTAATTCCATATGTTATTCCTATCTTAATTATGAGATAATGACACAAGCATAATAGATGTCTAAAGAATGATGTTACTCAATGACATATGTCTTCAGGTTGAAGACTTGAAGAATGAGATCATATGCACGATAAGAATACATACATTCTTGTTATATCACCGCTCAGATATTATTGTGGAAGAAAAATAGTTGACAATAATACATATGATTGGAATGTGCTTTGACTGATGATAGAGTCTCATTAGTCACGATATAGGATATCAAGTCAAACACAAAGGTAAACATTAGAGAATAGTGTACCATACAAACTCACTTTGAGAGTGATACATGAAAACCATGAAATGTTAGTAAAAAAAAGCTCTCAAAGTGATATTTGTGGTTGTAATTCTTAGACCTGAAGTCACTACACTCATCACATATCGTTCAATGAACTTTGACACCACTCAATGTGATCTGGAATAAGGGTTGCCATAAAGGTGGTGATTGGGTACGTTGTGACACATGGTCATTGACTGTGAGTGATGTAGATGGGATTTGTCCCTCCTATTGAGAGTTTTATATCATAGGCCCTTGATAAGTCATATTAAGAAATGCATGGCCATGCTCATTTGAGTGAATATATGATATGTGAACTCACTATATCTCAATAGTCTACTCCAGTTCAAGAAACATAGATTGAGTATTAAGAGGATGATAATTCCATGACTTGTATTCAATTTGGATACTAGAGACAAAGGAAATATACGATCATGTTAACACTAATCACATATTTTAGGTTGAAGTTGTTCTCCAACTTTCCAATTACTTGAGTAGCAATGATATGTTTCTAGATACCACTCATTGCTTATGTAGTCACTTCACTACCAACATAATATGGGACCTATAGGGTCACACACGTAAGATGCGCTTGGAATAGAAGTTTACTCATGGGTAATATTTAACTTGGTTACTAAAAGTGTTTAGGTAATGAAATTAAACAACACTGGTTATGCCACTCAACCGACTGAAGTGTCTAGTCGATCAACTAGTGTGACAGTCGATCAACTAGATCTTACTGACCCTGGCTGATGAAACCAGCAAGTTGACTGGTTAGAGTGTCCAACCTACCGAGTGAATGGAGTTCCTATTAGATGGTCAAAATATTGAATCGACTGACTAGAATGTCCAGTCGATTGATTGGATATGAAACACCCAGTTTGACTAGACCAAATGATTAATGATATGTGTAACGACATGCATTAATCATCACAAGAAAAGATAGTAGTTTTGGGCCACTAACCACAAGATAGTCGATCAAATAGATAATCCATTTGACTGACTGGATAACCTAGTCGACCTACTGGTCACGTGCATCAACTATCAAATCATGACATTTGGCCTTTCATATCCCTTAGGTTTTGAGAACCCTAGCCCATCAACTACTATATAAGGAGGGGGTGGCCAAGGCTCTCTAAAGGACTTGTCTTCTCATAGTTGTGGTAACATGTGAGAGAGCCTAGAAGTATTACTCAAAAGGTAGAGACAAGAAGGGGAAAGGAAATTGATGCTAGCACATTAATAATTAAGGAACAACTCCTTCATTTTGGCTCTAGAAGTGAAACATGGAGTTTTTGGTGGTCCGGGTTGACTACGTAGAGGCTTGGAAGATTTTTTTTCCAAAGGAGGAGGACATTCTCAACTACCATCCATGTGTGCTACATCACGAGGAAACCTACAATTGTCATTCAGGTGCTACTTGAGAAGAAGCACATCTCTCTGCAAGAATAGTCATTGGACTTGCTCCAGGACTGGGTAAGTGTTGCACCCTCTTTCCTAATACACTATTATTGACATTATCTGCTAGTTAAGGAAAATATGCATAGAAAAACCTTTGTTTCCTCTACCTACTATGTCCCCATATTTCCCTAAATGCCATAGCTTCATCACCTTGCTACTCATATGGTCTCATAGGATGCCTAGAATTTCCTATAGACTCTCCAATGAGTTTTTGATTGGAACGACTAGGAACAACAAACTAGAATATTTAAGTGCAGTGGTATACCCATAATGCATCATCCTCGACTCTCTGACAAAAAGAGAAAAAATATTCATGCTTTTAGATACTCTCTAGATTTTTTATATACTCAATTTATTGGGAAATGTGTTAACCATGTTTAGGGTTTTTATGGTTGGAGATCATTTAATTATTTTTGACTTAGCTAGCCAAGTCTCTTTTGTGAATTTTGAGTTTTTTTATTTTAAATTCACTCTAACGTGGAAAGGCATGACGATAGTCAAAGGAAACTATCAAGCTCCATTAGTTTCAAAACACATCATTGCATGTGTGATACCTTAATAAAGATTGTCTTGCTTCTGGCATCCTTATATCAAAATCATAATTGTGGAAACACCACTCACAAATTGATCATATACTAGCTCCACCAAATAGGAACAAACCCTAGGTTTTTCATCCACAACATGAAACAAGTGAGCAAGAGACTCACAATTGTGGGTTTCAACACATAACCTTGATGTCCATTGTCAAAATAATAGGATATGAGGAAATGTGATTAATGAAGATAGAGGTCATGAAAGAACCAACAATCGTAATGTGGTTTAGGAATGAGACAAGCACTAAACACTAGAATTCAATACATTGTAGTCCTAATTTTAGGAACTACAAATTACTCAAGAAAGTTCTACTAAGCAATAAAAGTTAACACTGAGAAGTGGGAAACTATAAGAATAAACATGCATGATAGATAAAATTTGTAATTCTTTTATGCTAAATGTAGAAAGAAGGGAGAAGTATAATGTGTAAATATGAGGGCATGAAGATATTAAGAAGGGAATATAGGAAGGGAGGAAATCACAAGAAATCCAAGCAGAGAGATTTTGTCATCCTTGATCTAACTCTAAACTTGGAATATTTGGGAAGGTGTGCCATTCCTTCCTAATAGACTCTTTAATAATATGCCAAAGTGATAAGTCAGAGAAGGAGAAACTGGGTGGTTGTAACTACTTTAGTGGCTACTAGAATGAGGATTTTTGATATGAATGCTTCTACTCATGAGCTGCTACATAGTATGACCACCGATTATAGTCCAATTTATGTGTGGGGGTATTAATTCAGTACCGCCTTATTGTTGTTGTTATTGAACTTTAACTTGTTGGTAAACAACTCCTAGGAAGTTTCAACTCTTAACCTCAAATAGAAATCCTCAAATATATTTCTTAATACCGTGATGTGGTCCTCAGTAGACAATATGAGCCACATGTTCAACTAATCATTAGTGACTTCCAACAACTGATTAATTATCCAAAAGCATATAATGCAGTTATTCTCCTTTTGTCTTCTTTAGTGGAGTGAAAACCTTAGAGTGAGTCTCATGTATATGTATCAGGTGTGATAGGAAAGGATATGAAGTCCACATGACTTTATAATGCTTTTAACATAGCTCCATAGGCTCAAGGAGGTGAGGGAAGTGGGGATGATGTAACGAGGTATGCAAATTGGCTACTTTGCAACAATATCAACCAGATCGAAAAGGATTGCTTGGGGAGCTAAATCGGGAGTATAACTTGTAACTTCTTGTGTATTTAAGTAATAGATGGATGTCCAGTAGATGAAGAATAGTAGGTTGAAAACAAACAATGTAGGGACATCATTTTATCCACTAAGATGCACTACTACAATGTTGAGGGTTGATCTATTGAGGATGTGTTGTGAAAAATACCTTGAGAAGGGTATGTTCGGTGTACAATGAAATAACCATATATTCAATAGTCCATAAACATGTTTTGGGTCTCCTACATATAGGAGTGTCGGGATGCATGGGTGAACTTATGTGGGTAAATGGATCCTCACTTAAGTGTACTTACATAATAACATGAATTGTAAATACAATGGGCCAAAGCCCATACAACACAAGTAATGACAAATAAAACACTTTTCAAACACTCCCCCTCAAGTTGGAGATTAGACATTTTCTACTCCCAACTTGGCACCCATAAATTGAAAAAGTGATGGAGGAAGTGATTTAATCAAGAGATCAACAATATGATCACTATTACATATGTGAGGGGCCAGAATCTTTGTAACTTTAAGAAGATCATATAAAATTATAATCAACTTCTTGTGTTTTATATGTTCATGGAATAGTAGATTATTGGCAATATTGATAGTATCCTAGTTTTTACAATATAGGAGAGATGGAGTTTGACAAGGGATTCCAAATTCAGTCAAAGTGGATCGAACCCACTGAAGATCACAAAGCCTGGGCCATTATATGGTATTCAACTTCAGTGATAGAGTGAGAAACCACCAATTACTTGTTGGGTCAATGAGTGATCCCCAATCATGAAAGAAAAACTAGAGGTGGACTGGCAGTTTTTGGCATGTCCTGCCCAATCTACATCAACATATCTGTAAATAATATAATCTTCTCTTGAGGCCATTTGTAGAATAATCCTATTCTTGGGGCACTCTTTATATAGCAAATAATATGATGAATGTTTCAGAAATGTTGTTGTAGGGATGAACTCATATGATAACTAAAAACTCCCACAAAATAGGTTTCGTAAGGTCAAGTAATTGTTCGCTAGATCAATTTTGCAACTACTTGATGATACTTTGGTAGATCAATAAATAACTCCCCTCAAGAGGAGCCTTGGTAAGATAATTCATAGGAGTGGAAATAGGTTAAGAATCTTTCATCCCAGTCTCTTGAAGTAGATCTAACACATAACACCTTTTGGATAAGCCAATCCATGAGTATGTGCAAATAACTTGAATCTGAAGGAAATAACACAGATTTCCCATATCTTTGGTATGAACATAGGCTTTTAGAGAGTGTTTTAGTTTGTTGTGATGATAATGTCACTACATGTGATCACAATGTCATCAATGAAAATAAGAAGAAGAATGATCCCCATGGGGATTTTAATAAGAATAGGCAATGATTTGTGGCTGATTGTTGGAAACCTAGTTTTTGAAGTACAATCATAAATTTATTGAACCAGGATCTTGGAGATTGCTTCAGTCCATATGATGATCTTCTGAGGCAATGAAATTTATGAGAAGACTTCCACTTAGCAACAAAACTTGGAGGTTGATGCATATAGACCTTTTTCTAGAATATCCCCATTTAAAAATTCATTCTTGATATTTAACAGAAAGAGTGGCCATTCAAAATATTCTGCTAAGGAAACAAGTATGTTGACTGAAGAAATTTTTACTAAAGGAGAGAAGGTCTCAAAATAATCCACACCAAAGATTTGACTAAACTCCTTTGCAACTAGACAAACCTTTAGTTTCTCAATGGAGCCATCAAAATGATATTTAACAGAGAACACCCAACGAAAACCAATGGTGTTCTTTCCTATAGGAAGGTCAACTAGATCACAAGTATGATTATCATGTAGATCCCACATCTCCTCTACCACAATAGATTTCCACATAAGATGTTTCAAGGCATTAGTGGGACACATGGGAATAAACATGGTTCACAAAAGAGTGGCAAAATCATAAGCCATTGGAGAGAGGTGAGATAAGCAACATGAGTTAGAAATTGGATGTTTAATGATGTAGGAGCATTTAGCTTAGTTGAGAGTGAGTGGTAAATCGGATTAATATGCAAGACATGACGACTGCACGGTTGTTGGCTCAGGACAAACTTCCATGCATTGGTCAGGTTCATAAGGGTGGTGATACTACAATTGGAGGGAAAGGTTTAGGAAGTGAGCCAAAGTCATGTCTGGGTGAAGAGGGTTGATGCAATGAAGAGAAAAATATTTCCTTCTCATGAAGAGTTACATCAGAAAATACATAGATATGTCCAGTTTTGGGATCAAGGAATTTGTAACCCTTTTTTTAAAGATGGGGTATACTAGAAAGGTCGTTATTATGGCACGGGGGGATAGCTTATCATCCTTAGGATCAAAATTGTAAACAAAGGTGACACATCCAAAAACCAGAGTTGGGTAAGAAAATAGTTTTTCATGTGGAGACAAAATGGTAAATCACATTTTCTTTTGGAGAACCAATGATGGCTGTTAGTTGATAAAAAATCAAGATGTGAGATCAAAATCAATCTACATGTTTTTAGGTAGGTTTGCATAAATGGCAAGAGCACATGTAGTATCAAGAAGATGATGATTTTTATGCTCTACAATATTGTTTTGTTGTGTACAATGAGCACAAGAATGTTGGTGGATGGCTTCCATATCCTAAAAAAAGGATGAAACTCTGTGTTGAGTGTATTCAAGAGCTTTATCAATGTTCATGATTTTTATAGGCATAGAAAAGTGAACAATAATCATTTTATGAAAGGCACATATAAGGGTAAAATCCTCATCTCATGTTTTCATAAGATAAATACATGTTATTCAAAAGAAATCATCCACAAACATGAGAAAATATTTGAAGCCATTGTAACTAGTTGTTTGAAAGGGGCTACACACATGACTGTGTATCAAGTCAAAAGGTTTCAATGACTTCTTAACAACACAAGATGGAAAAGATACATGATAATGTTTTACCATTTGACATGCATCACATGAAATAGATGAACAACTAGTAACATATTTATATGAGATCTTAAGCTTTTCTAGAGAAGGTTGGCCAAAATGAAGATGTAGATAGAAAGGTGAGTTTGTAACAAGAGCACTGGTATGAGGTAGACGAGGAGGGGTAACAACTAGTAAAGGTCACCTCAGTGCACCCCCTTGCCAATCATCATCATATTCTGCCAATTTTATAGAACAAAATCATCCAGTCCAAAAGTTACAAAATAACAAAGGAATCAACATGTTTAGCTACATACATCATGTTATATGGAATGTTGGGAACAAAATCAACAACATATAACTTTAGTTTAAAGGAAAGTGGAATAGTTCCACACTTGGTGAACTATTTAACTGAGCCATCTTCCAAGGTGATAGTAGAGTGTGGGATAAGAGAATATGAGGATGTAAGAAGATGTCACATACCGGTCATGTGTTGGGTAGCACCAAAATCTACTATCTAGATAGAATGAGTAGCAATCATAGAGGAACCTAGAATACATTGCTGAGAAGTGAGATGGGTTGAAGGTGTAAAAGTGGGTTATTCACCAATGTGCCACTCAGGGAAGGATGTTTCCATGCCATAGTGAAGGGGAGAGTCACCATACTAGTGTGCATTTCTTTGGAGTCAGGTTAGGATTCACAATAGTTTTTGGATGACCTTGGGCAATGAGTGGTGTGGAATCTTGAGCAACATGCATAGAACCCTTGTCACATCCTTGTAAAAAATGAGTAGCGTAGGCATGTTTTGGATGACAAACATCCTCAACATGGTCCAACTTGCCACAGTAAGTACATTTTGATCATTGTTTG
Organism: Alisma plantago-aquatica; assembly: GCA_963693085.1. Classification (NCBI taxonomy): domain Eukaryota; kingdom Viridiplantae; phylum Streptophyta; class Magnoliopsida; order Alismatales; family Alismataceae; genus Alisma; species Alisma plantago-aquatica. The sequence continues at coordinate 66,267,234 of OY856412.1, forward strand.
GTTATTACCATGACCCAATCCATGACCCCTAGTAGTAGTTTCCATTGGAGTTTGGGCTTCAAGTACTTTGTTGGGAAGGAGTGGAGTAGAAGACGTCTCTGACTGGAATAGATGGGCATAATCCTGATCTATGGACATGATGGTGGTACTGACAAAAAGACGTTGTTGTATGGAAGCATATTAGGCTTGAAGGATGATAAAAAATCACCCATTAATAATGGTATCTATTTCTTTGGTAACTTTGACATATGTGGTGCGTGAGAAGTAAATTAGTTGATTCATGAGATATTTCATGAAGTCATAGTACTTGGACAAGGAACACTCACCTTGACATTCATAAATTTGTTTGTCCATTGCATTATAAAATCATATATGGTTATCCTCCTGTGTGTAACACTGGTTCATTTTGTCCCACATGAGTTTGGTATTTTTATGCCATATGTGTTTAACAATGACATTAAGATCCAAACATCCCCAAAGATAAGAGAACACCTAGCTATTTCCCTTGATCCATGCCTCCTAGGGCTCTTCAGGTGCAACTTCTTTGATGAATATTAATTTTTCACATGAATCCAAAAAAGTTCAAACAACATTCATCCATAGTAGATAGTTATTACCATTCAGTTCAATAATAGTGAGATGTGGCATTTCATTATTGATAATGGTTTTATTTTCCCACATGCTAAAAACAAAAGTGAGGTACCAAATTGAAGGTGTGGTACAAAACTAAGGCACTGCCAGAATAGTAGCATGTAGGAAGAATAGAGGAGAAGTGATACATGAATCATGGAACGATAAAAACAATTAAAAATGATAGCATTAGTGGTATATAGGAATAGTAGAAAAAAGATAAAATCACATGAATAAAGGTGTTGTGATGTGAAAAGTAATAAGAAATACATAATTTAAGCAAAGCCACTCAACCATGGGGGTTAGGAGAACAACATGGAGAGGAAATAAAAGAATAAGGTGCTTCTTTTATTTTTTGGCGCTTCGTAAATTAGCACGAGATCTGTTATCTCATTTTTTTGCATTCTTAGTCTAGATCTTGTGAAAAAGCCACAATAGAAGAATATGAGAGGTAGGAGGGGGGACATGGAATAAACTTGATGGGATAATATTATGGAGGATCAAAAGAGGTTGATGACTACCTAAAATGCATTGGTAGCTGCTACGCCGCCCGCTAGTCTGGCGGCGGCTGACACTAGCTGCACATGGTGGTTGGCTGTCACTAACACAAGGTGCATAAGGAGACTAGTTGTAGGCAAGGGCGGTGGCTAGAAGCTAGGTGGGTGGGTGGTCGGGTGTGATGGTGGGTAGTTGTTTGTTTCTATCCTCAGAGTTGGCAGCCATCATGGAGGGGAAGAAGATAAAGAAAGGATAAGAAGAGGAAGTGTGGGAGAGATTAGGGTTAGGACCATGTATATGATACCATGTATAATTAAATACCCATATATTGAATTGTATATAAACATGTTATGGGTCTCCTATATATGAGAGTCCATTGATACATAGATACACTTAAGTGGGTAAATGAATCCTCAAGTGTAGTTACATAATAATATGAATTATAGATACATTGAGCCTAAGCCCAATTAACAAGTAATAACAAATAAACCACTTATGCTAAGGAAAATGATACATACACCTTCTTCCACCACCCCACATACACCCATTTCTTAGATCAAGATCAGTTGCTAGAAATAGGGATGTCGTGCCAAGTAGCATGAGAAAAGAGGAGGAAAACATAGAAAACATAAAAATAGGAGAGTGAAACTTATTTTCTTTCTAACTTTCAGTCCGCTATGAATCTTTTAACGAAATAAAAACCATAAGATTGCTTAAAAAATTATTCACAACAAAAATAATGTTGATAATTTTGAATAATAATATGGAACATAAATATGTATATTGTATAATGTGCATAGTACTCATTTGTCAAATCACAGACTAACTTTGAAATGAGTATTGGGTGTCATTTTTGTATACAAATACTCAATTTTATGTCATTATATATTATAAATAAGAACTAAAATGAGTGTTGCATTGTATTTTGAGGATGTTATTCATTTTTTGAGTATCACACTAACTCAAAAAATGAGAACGACATGCATTACTTATTTTTCAGTTATTGTTTTATTTTGATAAATGAGGATTATTCTCAAAAATACAATGTAGTAATCAATCTAACACTTGTTTTAAAATACAATACATTAAGAATGATTAATATATCAAAAGAACGATCTCATTTATAATTAGTGTGTGACTTAGAAATGAGCAATATCCACAATATTCATTTTAATATTTCACATTGATTTTTTCAGAAGTATTTGAATATTATTCTTGTTGTAAAAATGAGTATTACATATTGTGTATAGTACTCATTTTGTGAGTTAAGAACTAATGTTAAAATGAGTATTGAACATCGTTCTTTTGATACAAATACTTATTTTTTATTTCATTATATTCTAGATTTAGAATTATAATAAGTATTGCATTATATTGTGGGGATAATACTCATTTTTTAGTAACATGCTAACTCCAAAAATGAGCATTGCATTCTCTTTTTTGGAGATAATACTCATTTTATGAATAAATAGAAAAAATGAGTACATAACCAAAAGAAATACATGTAGTATTCATTTTTCAAATAGTGTGTTATTTTGACAAATGAGTATTGTTCCCAAAAGTACAATGCAAGTACTCATTTTAACATTTATGTTTGAATACAACACATCATAAAATGAGTACTATATCAAAATACTAACATGTAATATTCATTTTAAAGTTACTTTGTGACTCAGAAAAATGAGTATTATACACAATATACAATATTAATTTTTATGTTCTATATTATTTTTTTTCAAAAGTATATCAACATTATTTTTTTGGAAACTACTTTTTAAAGAAATTTGATGTTTTTATTTAGTCATAAAATTCACTACGTATTGAAAGTTACAAAAAAAAAGGTTTCCCTCTTTTATTTTTTATTTTTTCTGCATTTTTCCTCCCTCTTGATTTCTCTTATCACATGGAACGTCCTTCGTATGCTTGAAAACTATTCTGTGATCCAAGAAATGGGTGTATGTTGGGTGGTGGGAGAGGGTGTGTGATATCATGACTCATTATGATAACATATGGTATCCACCAAAGGCCTCCTTGTTCAAGTCTCATTGATGCCACAAAAAATCATATGTAGCGATATAGGAAAGCCTATCATCATAAATGTGGAGGTCTGATGGTTGTACATTTATTTGCGTTAAAGGTCGTGGATCTGTCATGGTATGTGGGGTCCAAGGCATGGGAAAACAAACATTAAGATGGAATACATTGTGAAGACTCCCCAGTTAGGATAAACTTTGCACATTCCAACCTCAAAGATTAGGGTGTGGACTGCCAACCTCAATTATAGGTGTAGAACTTCTAGAAACTTCTAGCATATAACTACCCACGGTGTTTGCACTACTCGCATAAGTGATGTTTGATTCCATTATCATGTGTACACATAAATTCTCCTTATTTACCCCCGCCCATCTGTTCATAGTGCTACTTGGGGTGACAAAGGTTGATGTGCACTGACGATAGGGAGGAGGAGTATGGAACATCCCAAAAATCAACAAACATGGTGGAAAACTGGTTGATTTCAAGTCTATGAAATGGCAGAGATGAACGTGAAAATAGATCGAGTTCATTCAGACTCATATAAGTTCTATCTTATGGGGAGCATCAATATTAGAGGCAAATCAAGTCGAGTTTAGTCATCTCAGCTGGGTCAAGGTCCAATGGAAACTATGGTGATGGTTGGAGGCAGTGATGTAGTGATCTCTCTAAAGAGAGCGTCCATGATGCCAACCAGGAAACTCACATGAGTTTGTGATGGAATCACTCAATTTATCTACTAAGGTATGAATGTGTAAAAAAAAGGTCTACATGGAAGTGGCTTAGCAATGATCAAGTTTGCGTAGTCTGACTCGACACACAATGGAGATAATTGGAGGCTTTGCTTGGAGATGGAAAATTCGTCCACCAGGTTTCATCAATTTGCAAATTCTTCCTCAACTAGTTAAAAAAATGAAATTGGCTAATATTATGACAATACTAGGTAGTATAGATATCATTATCAGTAGGAATTGAACCTACAAATTTGCAATTTTGGAAACTTATTTAATATTCCATAATTATATTATTCAACAATTCATAAATTAATTAATCTTCATTTATGCACCAAAACTCTCTTTTTTAGAGTATTCCACATAATTCCTTATTTAAAACATCAATTGTGATCTGCCTTTAGTAATTTCTTTATTATCGGATTTTCCTCTCTTTCTTTGTCTCAAAATTCATTAATGGTTTATTGAAAATAGTGAACTACACAAAATCCATCCAATATGGAGTATTTACACTTTCAATTCAAAATTTTCAAATGTTTCCTTCATATTATATTCTTTGCAAACACACACATACACATATCGAGAACCATCTTTCCAATGTATCCTTCATATTATATTATTTGCAAACACACACACACAGATATATATATATATATATATATGGGAAAAATCAGGTTATAACATCCTTTCCCTCTTATAGGAATTTTATCCTCAAAATTTGACTAGTCATCCAGAAAGATGGTATGAGACCATTTCCTCACATATATTTTAACGAACATCTCATAATTCCATTAACTTTTATTTATGTTTTAATTCCTTCTCTTTCTTTAACTTGTGCCATAAGCACCCATGCCACAAATATTCTTATTATTATTTCACCAATAATACCATTGGGAAAAAATTATTTATCAAACATACTTTATACTTTTAGTAAATTCAAATTCACCAAATTTAGAATCCTCCTCAAAAGGAATTTTGTCCCCAAAAATTCAAACATATTAAGGTTAAGGTGAACAAAAACTCATCTTAGTATTAAACCTTAGGGTTAGAAACCCTACTTAGATTTTCTTTAATCATTTTTATTGACACGTAAATCCTCACATTGTTACTAAGTTTGGTACTTGGATCCAATTCAAGGTATATCCACATTCTTAGTTTATACATTGTGCCATCGTTTGGTGATTACCTCTGATTTCAATTTCACTTGGTGATTGCCTTTTCACCTAGGTTTCCATCCTATTATTCATTTATGTCAACATCAGAGTGAGGTAACACCTAAATCCATAAATCATGTCATTAATTTTCAACTTAGGTATTCATTCTCATATATCTCTTTTTTTTATCATACATGTATCTATCCAATCTCTCACTCTCATAACAAGATGAAATGAATATTTGGTTGTAGTCCAAATACAATGTTCATACCATTCCAAGGAAAGAGGTGGGGTATTCACACATTATCGTTTAATATCTAGATTTTGGTTGAGTCACTCTCGACAATGACCCCATACCATGAATACCTTTTAGTTTCACAAAACTCTTTTCATTTCATGCATTAACATGGAGTGTAATTCTTTCTTTAAGATTCTTATTCAAATATGATCTTATAACTTCCTGTGTTATTTTCCTCTACATCTCAAGTCTCATTAGCCTCAATCATCCCCTCAAGAACTCTAGGGCATAGGTAATTCTGGAATGATTTCCTCTTGACCCCCAACAGCCTCATGCAGTTAGCACCTAATCACTCATCATCCTCTTATGTACCTTTAATCATCCCATAAGATCTTAGGTTTGACTTGTGGCCCTACCCTTCTCAAGGGTTTTATTGAGATGTCATAACTATTTTATTTCATCACATATTTTGCTTGAGGTTTCATTGATAATATCCAAGAACATTATATCATAATTTTTTTCACCCGAATTTCCTTCATCTCTTAAGGCACCCATAATTTTCTTTATGCCCCTTTATTGGGTTCATGACAACCTACCCATATGGGCCTAGTCCCATTCTATGGGTCACTTCCGTAGTGACTTTTCTTCATGTCCCTTTGAGATGGTCATACATGGGTCCAAAGAATCATACTCAATATATGTGCTTTTGTGCTTTATGCACTTAATCTCTCAAGTTTTAAGTGACTGTTGATCATAGATATCTTTCTAGGCTATTTTGTACTAAAAACATCTGGGCACATTTTTTGAGTTGTACTATTTATCATGTTTTCATCACTTTGGCTTGTAGTTGTTTATGAGGACATTCTCTCTGTGTTGTAATCTTAATCATGTATTACTCTTTGATTTGCTATATCTCATGAGTTTGTGCCATGTTTACCATATTTTGATTATGATTTAGATTGCTTATTTCTCTCGTCTCTGTTTGATGTTTGTTTTGAGATTGCATGTTGTGGGTGTATGCTTGGTTGTGCTTGGAGAACACCTATTTATTTTATCTTCTACCCCTTACTTTTTGATAATGTCAAAAGGGAGAGAGAAGTTCAATGTTTTGAAGCTCAACTATATTGCTTTTATTGTGTATTTGATCCTTTTCTTGTTCATTATATGATTTATCATGTGACTTGCTAAAGGACCATATAGTATCTATATGTCATTTTTCTTTGTGTAGATAGACTAACTATACAAGTAAGAGTAAGCATAGATTGAAGGGGAGCAATTCACATTATTCAAATCATGACCCCCCCCCCCCCCCCGCAATTCATAAGGCAAAGGTATAACTCTGCATATCCTTATCAATATTATTGAGGAATGGTTTGTCATTTTCAAAAAGGGGGAGAATGTTGACTTGAGAGTTATACATTGCCCATATTTTGATAATGAATTAACTATTACATTCCTATGTATCTAATATGTTTATTCAAGATTGATTTCAGGCTTTAGGTACATGAAAAGGATCAAATTACACAAGCCCTAGATTGTTCAAGTTCATGTCAAAAGCAATCCAAGTGTGCATTTTGGGAAATCACTCCAAACAACCTTAGATGATTTTTGTAATCAATTGTATTGATGATATGACTTGTAACTAAGATGAGAAAAAACCAGGGACACTTAATTCCAATTTGATCACTCAAAGGTCAATTTATAAAATTTGTCACATGTTGTTTATCGGTCGAGTTGGAAACTCGACCGATCTAGTGATAGATTTTCTGAAGATGACCAATCGATCGATTTTCACACTCACAAAACTTGACCGATCGATCAACTAAGCAAAACTGATTTTGACTCATCATTCAAGTTTCCCAGAACAAACTCATCCGATATTTTGAAAACTATCTTTGTCCCCTAGTGGATCGGTTGAGTTATCTTTATTGAAACTCGACCGAATGTATTGTACGAAAACTGTAGAAGAAGTAATTATAACCTTTGGAGAGTTGTTTTGAGAAAACATAGATCCATTGTAACTTGGAAAATGACTATATTTTTCCCTTAAGTGATCCCACACTCAAGGGAACACACCCAACTATAAATAGGACCCCTTGGAGTTCATTCCAAGTTTGCTCATTCACGCTATTCTAAGTCCTTGCTATAGTTGAGTGTGTTGCAACTCCTTGAGCCCCTTTCTCTCTCATTTACAAAGCATTTTGTGATTATGAGTGAGTTAGCCAGTTGTAAGAGAGCTAACTTCATGTGCTTGTAAAGCTCTCATTTCATTCCATATTCCCTACCCCCTTTCTCAAAGAAGAAAAGGTTGATGCAAGTTACTCCGAGTGAAGGTGAAGCTATTGTTGTTCTTCTTGAAGGTTGAATAAGAGGTGAAGATCTTCTCCAGGTGAAGGAGAAGGGCAAGGCTAAGATTCAAAAAGAGTGGGTGAATTCCTTCAAGGCCAAAGACTTGATGCAAGTGTGGGTAAGTCCTCCACATCACAAACATTACAGATGCACATAGTTGGGTCTTTACTGGGATTTATGGTGAACCTAGCTCAAATAAAATTGAATACATTGCTGAGACCAAACACATTATTAATAAATTCATTGATAAGCCCTAACTCATTGGGGTAAACCTCAACCTTGTCACACAACCATATAACAAATTAAACCTCTCTGAATTGTGAGGCCACATGCACCCTGCAGACATAGATTTCAATCAACTTATCACACAACACCACCTGATCGATATTCCCCCTATAAATGCATGTTTCACTTGATATCAAAATCAAATATGGGCTAGACTTTACCACTTCATTTGCACCACACTATGGTAAGATCTTTACCCACACTCCTTTGTTACTCTTGCACAACAACCTATCTTTGATCACTACCCTATCATCATTGACACTAAATCGGAAACATGGGGACACAAACCTTTCCATTTTGAAAAGTCCTGACTCTCTGACCCAAACTGTTTGGAAATTTGCAAAAACACCTGGACTGCCTCTGATACTCATACCATAGAACCTAGTTATCACATCCATAAGAATACTAAGAACGTCAAGAAGAATATGAAAATTTGGCTGAAACAAAAATTTGGAAATATAAAGCATAAATTAGCTGATCTTGAACAACAATATCTTTTTGTTGATGGTGATCCTATAGCAGACCCAATCCTCACCCTCACCATCAAAACTGAACTAGAATACATCCAAAACTACACCATTTGGAAACAATATGCAAAAATCAATTGGGCAATGGGGGGAGACAAGAATACAAAATTCTTTCACAAAACCTATAACAATAATGCTAAAAAAACATCATTTCAGGACTGTGCATTAAGGACAACATCATAACCAACAAGCACACAGTCACCAACCATATCGTCCAACACTTTGAGCATATCTTCAATATTGGACATAAGCCCTCCTTCATCGACAACATCAATTGGAAACATATTTGTTGCAAAACTATCCCATATCCAAAACACACCATCAGTGATTTTAGCCATGAGGAACTTGACGACGCTATTACTTCACTTGGAAAAAAAAGTCTCCTAGACCTGATGGACTTAACACGGAATTCTACCTTGCCAGCTGGAACCACATCAAAGGAGATTTCATGAAACTACTTAGAGCCATCCAGAACAATAATTGTGAGAACCTGTTACACTAAATGAGATTACTCAAACCATAAAACATAATCGATCACTAATTAATCACATACCCAAAAATAAACCGATTTCAACATCAACACCCACTCATAAATGTTTGCATAAGAGCCCAACATCTTTCTTGTATTTAAACTATGCCAAGAATTTTTTACAAATTGTTCTATCGCCTTAGCTACAACATATATACACATGAGAACAACATTCGTATATGCCACACAAACAAGCATTAACATGCTAACAAAAGTCTGATTTGTTTGAAACACCATATACAAATTTTTCTTGCCTAGACCTGAGAGTAAAGGGACGAATCTAGGACACACTAGAGATCTAATCAACTTTCTCAAAGATTCATTATTGTAGTCCCTCTTTACTTCCACGGTTTTGTTGTCGTCGTTGTTGATTACCTAAAAAAATATGGTGAACCACAAGGGTGAGATCCATGTCCCAGCAAGAGATATAACCTCTAACAATGCTTATTGATTACAACATTTTAAATAGTAGATAATTGATCAGTTGGAGTATTTAATAATCAATCGAACATATTGAACAGTTCAAGTATGCTATACATATTAAGAAAATAATCTTAGCAACAAGTATGATTATCAATTTATATATAGGTAACGAATAAATCCATTTCTATGGATAGATTTCTACTCAAATTTCATCTAATAACAATCATCATCATTAATCTAACTATCATCATATTCCTTGCTAACAGCACAAGAAATCTAGTAGAATAAGCATCCCTGACATCATGAATATGTCTAGTAACATAACATGGCTATCAATATTGGCATCTCAAATAAAGTGAACATATCTATATCATAAGTAGAACTAACATCATAGCACAATTAACTACATAGGCATGATTAACAATTTAAGCATTTCTAATTACATAGGCATGGCTAGAAATATTAAATATAGCTAGAAGCATCATCTTAACCATCAATGTCAATATATTTGACAACATAAGCATGTTTACAACATGAGGATAACTACAACATAAGCATATCTATTATCTATTATTGTACTATACATGATCTCAGTGAAAAGAAAGCAAACAAGGGTTATCATCCAATATGAAGCATTGTGTATAACACTAAATAGATATGCTAAATAGTTATCTTACATCTTTTATTATTCCATGTGGAGTTTGAGTCGTACCACTCAAAGTCCAACTGACTACCGCTTTGTCAAAATGAGTTCTACATAAGATCTAGGAAGAGTCGGACTCCAAGATATTCTCCATACTCAGTTAGTATGAGTCTGCACTGCAGTGACATATAGTCAAACTACAAAACAACGAAATATAGTCTTATAACTAGCCCACCTTGGTACATGTCACAATGCTAGAATCTAGGGTATTCAAGCCCAATCACTGAGGTACCATCACAGTTTTCCTCTAATCACATCATGTTATAATCACTGATACATGACCACAGTCATTCTCAAAAAGCAGGCTAGGTATGACCACAACCATCCTCTCAAAACACTTGGTGTTAGGATGACATGCACCCCACATACTCAATAGTATTCGCTCTGAGTTTCCCTTAGGAATACTCTTTTCACCATCCAACAAGTTCTGACACTGAAGATGGTTCTATGGCAGATGGCACTACATAATTAGAGTTTCACTTGATTAGTTATCTCCAATTGGGTAAATTAAGGTTGCATCAAACAAGTGGACATACAAACCCTAATTCACTCCTAGCAAGCATATAAGTATCACAACTTCAAAAGATACAAAACGTGTGAAACATAATTTTTCATCTCATCATCACATGATACTATTCACTTGCCATTCATGAGAACACACTAGTCATGATACTATCATAAGATATAAATTCTTTTCACAACATCATAGGGTATCAACCCTTGTCATCATAAGAGGATTACACCTCACTCAGAGATCAACCATGCCCAAAGGTCATTAAGACCATCATACTATTCCCTATGAGATCATCATTATCTTTTCATGCCTTAAAACAAGGCTCAACAACATCACTTGCATATAATACACCAGATCAGCACAATATTGCATTAATGAGTTGGAGGATATCCATAAACAATCATAGCAGGGTTATATTAGCATTAAGAACATTCCTTTATTACCTCAACATACAAGGAATCTAGATATGATTAATCCTCATCATATTCATAATGTATAGGTTTAGCATGAGAAAGTATCAACCATGTGGCTATAATAAGCACCAATTAATACATTAAGATTATGATCATATAAGGAGATTATTACACCATAATGCCATCATATAAGAAGGTTAAACATGAATACTCATATTTATCTATTCGCAATAGAGTTAGGTTCAACAAGATAAATAATATTAATATTACTAATCAACAGTCCTACCCAAACCCTAACTCACATCATCCCCATTGGATCATGGCCGCATAAGGTGAAGCATCACCATCACATTTCATACTATTCTCAACTATGGATCCACACATAAATCAAGGTGTAACCATCAGTGATACATTACTAGGGTTTCAAAAACAATACGAGAGTACTCCATGATTGTATTAATCATTCAAGGACTATTCATACCAAATTACCATCATTTAGTTATATTAAAGCTAGGTATAACATGTTATACCTCATTAGGGTTACCCATTAATTCATTATGGAGATTATCAATCATAATCATAGTAAAGAAAGGGTAACACTACAAATTTAAGGCATTGAAGCATCAAATTTTCACTATTATAATCATAACATTACACTATAGGCTTCACCCAAAACCATGGGAATATTGAGGCATCAACTTCTAACCATTAAATGTTGAAAGGGTAAAGTCGTTGGTTGTTTACATAAGAAAATACCTTGAACAAACCACCTATGAACTCATTGAGTTGTGCTCTAGAAAGAGTCACCATCTAACCATAGACATCACTTGATTAACCACATAAAAAGTTTGATTGAGAGTAGGGTAAAACCCACAAGTGATTGTTTATTTCAAATGAGCATTCAGTAAATGAGCTTCTTATGTTGATCGCATAAAGGAAACCATTTAAATCACTTTGTTAGGACCAACATATTACATTTAGGAATCATTCCAATTTATTGGATGAAGAAGAATTAGATCTTAACCATTGGGTTAATTTCATATATTAAATCCATCAATTGGAGTATAGGTCCAACCATTGCATTAAATGACCCAAGAAATCATTCGTTTAAGGCTTAGTTGATGATACAACTACATGAGTAATTCACCATAGGTCGTGGAGATCTCATCCACCATCAGTAGTGACCATTAAATCACTGTAGGTTGTTATATCAACACTATATTCATTAATCACCATCGAATATCAATCTAATGTCACCATTGATTGATAGCATCATTGGGGTACTTAGTTTTTTATCATTAAGATTCTAATTAAGCCAAAACCTGACCTAAGGGGTGAACGTCAGTTGACACCCTTGGTCACCACCATTAGTTGTCATGAATACAACACCATTGGTTCTTGCAATGATAACACCATCGGGTCATGTGTTTATATAAGAAACCAGCTTTAAACCCTAAAATTGACCATTGGTTGATAGGTGCCTAGCACCATTGGTTGTCAAACCAACCTAATCCAAATCATCTTCTACCTTAGGAAGATCGTACACATTATTACATGTTCATCTAGAACTGAAATCAGAATAGGGAACATCATAAAATCAAAATCCAAGTCAAGCATAGCTTTTTAGTGCATGGATCATCATTTTTAAGAAAGAACATGAGCTAGCAAGCTTATGGTAAGCAATAAATGTAGAGAAAGTTATAAAACTTGCCTTTAATGAGAAGATAAAATCCTAAACAGAAGGAAACTCGAACAGGTAGGGTACAAAATCCAAGCATAAGCTCTGAACTTGTCCATCTAACACCTTTCTCCATCACAGAAGCAAACCTTAAGCATAAGGAGCAAGAAAGGTAGGGTTTTAGAGATTTAGAACAACTTTTACCATGGAAAAGCAACGTTACAACCTAGAGGAAGGTCTAAGGAAGGATAAGAGTAATAAAAATGGAGATGGAAGGAAGAAAACAACTTGCCTTGGTCGAAATCCCTAGAAGATGACCTTGGAAACCCTGGGTAGGGCTTGATGGAGCTCTAGGAGACCTTCTTCTCCAAAAAGAGGTTGTCTTCTAACTTAGAGAACTTGGTTCAGTAGAAAAACAGAGTGGATTCATTAATCCAGGTTAGAGGAATGAGAAAGCAAACAAAGTTTCATACTTGGGAAAGGAAGAGGTAAATATAGCCCATGGATAAGGATGGAAGCAAGCATGAGGTGTACAAGTAGCTTCCCCATGTGTCCATGGCCTTAAACTATTATAGATATACGAGCAGCCAAACAAGAATCTGAACCACCATCCTTGTATACCTTCTTATCCCTCAGCAAAGCAAATAAACCATTTTCTTGAGAGCTCCTACATATAGCTCATCCATAAAGGTTTAAACCCTAAAATACCCTTGAGGAAAAAACCTCCAAACCAAAGTTCAACTAGGATCCCCATGGCTAAAAAATTATCAAGAATGATGAGACAACATCCAAATAACATAATTCAATTAATAAATTTCAAGAAAAACCTCCCAATTGGGTAAATTGTAGAAAAGTCCAAAATGTACATAAAATTGCATAACTTGCACAAACATTGTTCAAATTGGACCTAACTTGAAACTTAATCTTGTCTTATGATTCCAAATAATATCACAAGGTTAGATTATAGTTATAATAATTCTATCATGTTAATTAAGCATGTTCAACCATTTAAGAAAGATTAGGGGTCTCACAACCATAAACCTCTAATAGGTATTTTGCCCCCAAAATCCAAGGTAGACAAAGATTGATACTTCTCATGCACCTCATACCCAACCATACACATTGTTACTTTCATCACATGATGATGTCACATCATTCTCATAGAAGCCATATTCTTCTCCCTCAACTCTTGCATGTGTCACCTTGGTTCAACATAAGAACTATTGTGCCACCTATACTGGTCTGGTAGTACCTTTCAACTTGGCACTCCAACTGTTGTTCTAAACTATTCTATCTATTGTACCACACATCATTTATAGGTCATACTTTATGGCTCTTATTAAACATGAAACATCATGTCTCTCTTATTATATGTAACTTTATAAATTTTCATCTCTATGCTCCTTTGATGGTTGTTGTAATTCGCAACTCAATCAATCAGGTGGGTATCCCCTAATTGTCAAGAAATATAAGATATATGTTCTTAGAATATTCTTCAATCACATCAATGATGGACCAACCATCTATCTAGTTGAAGAATCATACACTTGTCTACAACTTTTATCAAATATAACTTCCTTATTTATCTTGTTAGGGATAGGGCAACGACACTATATTCATCTTACCAGGATTCACACAACCCACTTAGCAGATGTACCATAACTCCAAGAGGGTACACTAGTTAACCCCCAACTCAGTCTTTCTAAACTTGTCACACATAACTATAGTTGCTTCAACATTCTTAAGATTTAGCAAGATATTAATCATGATACTGACCATCTCTAAAATACCTTGATATCATCATCCAAAGCTTGTCACAACTTATGAGACATAACTTGATTTCTATGTACCTCCTATTTATAAAAAATGTTATTGCATTAGTTAGTCTAAACTACATAACCCGATACTCATCATGGTCATGTATCTTATGTCATCCACTCTATCTCTTATCCATTAATATTTTGATCCTAGGTTAATCTTAAAGGAACATAGTAACACATGTATGCTGATCAACAAACCATCTATCCTTGATAGTGTCTCACCCAACTATCAATGAACCATACACAACATCATAGAATCACTCTTCTTTTCCCAAACAACACTTGGAGAATCAACATCAACTCTCTCTCTCTAATGGAGATATCACTTGGAATGTTCATTTAATAAACATCTACAACCTTCACATACTTCCCATATTGTTGATACATCTTAGATACTAGGATTTATTACCTCGGTATCCACCTCATATGTTATAAGGAACTCACATCCTTATCTCATCTACTTTTACCAACATAGAAAATCTCAAGACATATAAGAGGAGCCTTCCTAATTATTGGAAGTCTCAAAAGCAAACTCATCACAAACTTTATGATATTGGAACCATAGTCCCAGCAATCTTATAGTATAATAAGCCATCCACCCTCATGTTTACAATGAATCCACACATAACAAGTGGCAATGATCCATTTGAAAGTTGTGCCCAAGAAAGGAAAGAAACAAAGGGAAACACACTTCCCACATCATAGCATCATTATTCAAGGGTCACTAGCAAAAAGGTATCCAATTCTATTTTCATTATGCAGGTTACAACTTCTTATGTATCATTTTACATTTTTCATTTTGGGTTCCTTGCCATTAGCATAGGAATCATCATGATTAACATATCTCATTACACCTTCCTTGATGACTATTTATCACACTTGGGTATGTTCTCTTATTTTATTATCTTTTTCAACCACTTATCAATAGGTAAATCATCATATTCCATATTTTTTCATTAAATAGGGATCATCTCCCTTGATTTCTTTCACATGCCATGCTTATTTTACATTAACACTTTCTTACACACATAGGTTGGTGTAAGATTAATTTAGGTTCCACCTTATTCCTTTGTCATTATTCCCATTCATCTTCTCATTTTATACTTATCATTGGGGTTATCTCCATCTTATGTGGATTTCATACCTTGAATCACTTTATAAGCACAGACTTATCTGTCTTTTACTTTATTATCTTCTTGAATCACATCTTCAAGAACTCCTCTTTTTCTTATTTGTATTCAGATTTAGATTTCATGGTGTTGTATCTTTCTCTTATAGTTACCAAACATTCAAGTTTTGATATATAATGATGTAATTCTCATCTTCTCTTGAGGTAATATTGAGTTATTTGCACCATGATTTCTGATTCATTATGCTCTTTAGATTGTCTCAAAATGACTAATTGATCAGGGTAATAAGAAAGATAACACTCTAAGAGTTCCATACTTATGTTTTCTTCAATAATTGAATACCTGGCCAGGGCATCCAAGTGCTGAGATTAGGTAGTATGCACTATATTTTCACGTTATGTACCTTATTTAAACATCATCCTAGTCCTAAGTCTTAGTGTCCCTATAGACTCAGTGAACCTAAAGCTATGATACCAACTTCTGAGAACCCATTACACTAAATGAGATTACTCAAAACATAGAACACAATTGATCACTAATTAATCACATATCCAAAAATATGGGTAAATTAAAATTGATTTCAACATCAACACCCACTCAGAAACGTTTGCATAAGAGCCCAACATCTTTATTGTATTCAAACTATGCCAAGAATTTGATAGAAATTGTTCTATCGCCTTAGCCACAACATATATACACAGGTGAACAATATTCATATATGCCACACAAACAAGCATTAACATGCTAAAAAAAGTATAATCTATTTGAAACACCATATACAAACTTTTCCTACCAGGCCTGAGAGTACAGGGACAACTCTAGGACACAATAGACATTTAATCAACTTTCTCAAAGATTCATTACTGTAGTTACTCTTTACTTCCACGGTTCTATTTTCGTCACTGCCGATTATCTAAAAAATGTGGCAAACCACAAGGGTGAGACTCATGTCCCAGCAAGAGATATAACCTCCAACAACACTTATTGATTACAACATTTTAAATAGTAGAGCAATTGGAGTATTTAATAATCAATCAAACATATTGAATAGTTCAAGTATGCTATATAGATTAAGCAAATAATCTTAGCAACAAGTATGATTATCAATGTATATATAGGTAACAAATAAATCCATTTCTATGGAAAGATATCTACTCAAATTTCATAAAATTGCATCTAATACAATCATCATCATTAATCTCACTATCATCATATTCCTTGCTAACAACACAAGCAATCTAGTAGAATAAGCATCCCTGACATCATTAATATGTCTAGTAACATAACATGGCTATCAATATTGGCATCTCAAATAAAGTGAACAGATCTATATCATAAGTAGAACTAACATCATAGCACAATTAATTGCATATGCATGATTAATAGTTTAAGCATTTCTAATTACATAGGAATGGCTAGCAATATTATACATAGCTAGCAACATCATCTTAACCATTAGTGTCAATATATTTGACAATATAAGCATGTTTACAACATGAGCATAACTACAACATAAGCATATCTATTATCTCTTATTCTACTATACATGATCTTAGTGAAAAGAAAGCAAACAAGGGTTATCATCCAATATGAAGTGTTGTGCATAACCCTAAATAGATATGCTAGATTGTTGTCTTACATCTTTTATTATGCCCTGTGGAGTTTGAGTCATACTGCTCAAAGTCTAACTGATTACCGCTTGGTCACAATCAGTTTCATATAAGATCTAGGAAGAGCCAGACTCCAAGATCTTCTCCATACTTGATCAGTACGAGTGTGCATCGTAGTGACATATATTCAAACTACAAAATATCAACATATAGTCATGTAACTAGACCGCCTTGCTATATGTCACAGTGCTAGCATCTAGGGTATTCAAACACAATCACTGAGGTACCACCACAGTTTTCCTCTAATCACATTATTTTATAATCGCTAAGACTCGACCACAATCATTCTCAAAAAGTGGGCTAGGTATGTCCATAGCCATCCTCCTGAAACACTTGGTGTTGGTATGACAAGCACCCTGCATACTCAATAGTATGCACTTTGAGTTTCCCTTAGGAATACTCATTTCACCATCCAACAAATTCTGACACTGAAGATGGTTCTATGGAATAGGGCACTACATGATTAGAGTTTCACTGATTAGTTATCTCCAATTGGGTGAATTAAGGTTGCATAAAATAAGTGCACATACAAGCCCTAATTCATTTCTAGAAAGCATATAAGTATCACAACTTCAAAATATATAAAACATGTGAAACATAATTTCTCATCTCATCATCACATGTTAATATTCACTTGCCATTCATGAGACCACACTAGTCATATACTATCACAAGATATAAATTCTTTTCACAATATCATAGGATATCAACCCTTGTCAACATAAGAGGATTACACCTCATTCAGGGCTCAACCATGCCCAAAGGTCATTAAGACCATCATACTATTCCCTGCAAGATCATCATTGTATTTTCATGCCTTATAACAAGGCTCAACAACATCACTTACATATAATACCCTAGATCAGCACAATACTGCATTAATGAGTTGGGAGATATTCATAAAAAATCATTACAGGGTTATATTAACATTAAGAACATTCCTTTATTACCTCAACATGCAAATAATCTAGATATGATTAACCCTCATCATATTCATAATGCACATGTTTAGCATAAGAAAGTGTCAACCAAGCGGCTATGATAACCACCAATTAATACATTAAGGGATGATCCTATAAGGAGATTATTCCACCATCATGCCATCACATAAGAAGGTTAAACATGAATACTCATACTTATCTAGTCACAATAGAGTTTGGTTCAACAAGATAAATAATATTAATATTACTAATCAACACTCATACCCAAACCCTTACTCACATCATCCCCATTGGATCATGGATGCATAAGGTGAAGCAACACCATCACATTCCATACTATTCTCAAGTATGGACTCAGACATAAATCAAGGTGTAACCATCGGTTATAGCATACTAGGGTTTCAACAACAATGAGAGAGTACTCCATGATTGTATTCATCATTCAAGGACTATTCATACCCAATTACCATCATTTAGTTATATTAAAGATAGGTATAACATGTTATACCTCATTAGGGTTACCCATTAATTCATTATGGTGATTATCTATCATAATCATAGGAAGGCAAGGGTAACACTACAAGTTTAAGGCATTGAACCATCAAATTCTCATCATTATAATCATAACATTACACTATAGGCTTCACCCAAAACCATGGGAATATTGAGGCATCAACGTCTAACCATTAAATGTTGAAAGGGTAAAGCCATTGGATGTTTACATAAGAAAACACCTTGAACAAACTACCTATGAAGTCACTGAGTTGTGCTCTATAAAGAGTCACCATATAACCATAGACATCACTTGATTAATAATATAAAAAGTTCCATTGAGAGTAGGGTAAAACCCACAAGCAATTATTTATTTCAAACATGCCTTCAATAAATGAGCTTCTTATGTTGATTGCATAAAGGAAACCATTTAAATCACTTTATTAGGACCAACATATTACATTTAGGCACTATTCTAATTTATTGGATGAAAAAGCATTAGATCTTAACTATTGGGTTAATTTCATATATTAAAACCATCAGTAGGAGTATAAGTCCAACCATTGCATTAAATGACCCAAGAAACCATTCATTTAAGGCTTAGTTGATGATACAACTACATGATTAATTCACTATAGGTCATGGAGACCTCATCCACCATCAGTAGTGACCATTAAATCACCATAGGTTGTTAGATCAGCACTATATTCATTAATCACCATCGGATATCAAGCTAATGTCACCATTGATTGATAGCATCATTAGGGTACTTAGTTTTTTATCATTAAGATTCTTATTAAGCCAAAACCTGACCTAAGGGGTGAACGTCAGTTGACACCCTTGGTCACCATCATCAGTTGTCATGAATACAACACCATTGGTTGTTGCAATGGTAACACCATCGGGTCATGTGTTTATAGAAGAAACTGGCTTTAAACCCTAAAATTGACCATTGGTTGATAGGTGCTTAGCACCATTCGTTGTCAAATAATCCTGATCCAAGTCATGTTATACCTTAGGAAGAACGTACACATTATTAAAATTTCATCTAGAACTGAAATTAGAACAGGTTACATCATAAAAATCAAAATCCAAGTCAAACATAGTTTTTCAGTGCATGGATCATCATTTTTAAGCAAGAACATGAGCTAGCAAGCTTATGGTAAGCAATAAACATAGAGCAAGTTATAAAACTTGCCTCTAATGAGAAGATAAAATCCCAAACAGAAGACAACTCAAACATGTAGGGTAGAAAATCCAAGCAGAAGCTCTAAACTCGTCCATCTAACACCTTTCTCCATCAAAGAAGCAAACCCTAAGTATATATAAGGAGCAAGAAAGGTAGGGTTTTAGAGCTTTAGAGCAACTTCTACCATGGAACAGAAAAATTACAACCTGGACAAAGCTCTAAGGAAGGAGAAGAGAAAGAAAAATGTAGAAGAAAGGAAGAAAACAACTTGCCTTGGTCAAAATCCCTAGAAGATTACCTTGGAAACACTAGGTAGGGCTAGATGGAGCTCTAGGAGACCTTCTTCTCCAAAAGAGGTTGTCTTCTACCTTAGAGCACTTGGTTCCACAGAAAAGTAGAGTGGATTCGTTACTCCAGGTTAGAGGAATGAAAAAGCAAGCAAAGTTTCATACTTGGGCAAAGAAGAGGTAAATATAGCCCATGGATAAGGATGGAAGCAAGCATGAGGTGTACAAGTAGCTTCCCCATGTGCCCATGGCCTTAAACTATTAAGGATATACAAGCAGCCACACAAGCATTTGACCCACCATCCATGGAGACCTGATGATCCCTCAATTCTTGATTTTGTAAGCAAAGCAAATAAACCATTTGCTTGAGGGCTCCTAAAGGTAGCTCATCCATAAAGGGGTAAACCCTAAAATACCCTTGAGGAAAACACCTCCAAACCAAAGTTCAAATAGGTACCCCATGGCTGAAAAAGCTCAAGAATGATGAGAAAACGTCCAAGGAACATAATGCAAGTGATAAATTGCAAGAAAAACCTCTCAATTGGGTAAATTGTAGAAAAGTCCAAAATGTACATAAAATTGCATAACTTGCACAAACATTGTTCAAATTGGACCAAACTTGAAATTTAAGTGTGTATTATGATTCCAGATCACATCACAAGGTTACATTATAGTTTAAAGAATTCAATAATGGTAATTAATCATGTTCAACCATTTAAGCAAGGTTAGGTGTCTCACAACAATAAGGTCCGTAGACATTTCAAAACTATCAATCATACTAACATGGCTCTCATCAAGAAGGTCAACCATCCCCACCAGATCACACAATTTAGACCCATCAGCCTCATCAAAACCTCTTACAAGATCATAGCAAAAGTTCTTAGCAATCACATCAAACCAAAGCTAGAGGATATCACCTCCCACAATCAGAATGCCTTCCTAAAAACCGTAGCATATATGACACTGACATCATGGTAAATGAAACTCTAAATAGAACTCCAGTCATTGCTATCAAACTGGGCTTTGAGAAAGCCTTTGATTACATAAATTGGGATTGCCTCCTTCACACCATGTTTGGATATGGATTTCATCTCTACAAACTTCTTCTATACCATCATCATTGGATCCATGTTTGGTCACTTCCACAACACAAACAAACTTAGATAGGGAGACCCGCTCTCCCCATACCTGTTCATCATTGTTACCTCCATTCTTACCAATATGATTAATCTTGGCATTTCTCATGGCCTCATCTCCCCACCTACATAATGCTACGAGAATATTATCCAATTTGTGGATGATATCATGATTTAGGTTAAACCAGAAGACAAAACCATCATCAACACCTTTCACATCATTGGTCTTTTCTCATACATCTCTGGCCTCAAAATAAACCTCTCAAATTCTTCCATCATCGGTATCAACACCTCCACCGACCTTATTAACAGATACAAAACTCTCCTTAAGTGCAAGATTGAACACTTCTCGGTAACCTACATCGGCCTTCCCATATCGCCACACCCTGTCACACACTCCCTTTGGAGCCCAATCATTGATAAAATAAAGCACAAGCTATCCACTTGGACAAACCACTTACTCAACCTTGCGTGACGTCTCAACCTCCTCAACAGTGTCATTATACCAATAACTACACACTAGCTCAGTTTCATTCCCGTACCTAGAAAAACCCTTGAGGTCATTGGCATCATCAGGAAATAGTTTCTTTGGAATCACTTCAACGAAGCAGATCCTAAACACAAAATCCACTTGGTAAACTGGGACACACTTACAACACCTGTTGAATATGGAGGTTGGGGCATTATAAACATCAAGATTCATGCCATTTGTCTCATCACCAAGATCCTCAACATCCTCTCCATAAATACAGACAAGATCTGGAAGACTTTCATCCTCGACAAATATTACAAATAACCTTGGCATAAAATCAACAAGTGTAAATCTTGACCACTCTAAAAGTTTATAAACAAAAACTTGGACATCAATACCCACCTCATCAATTCCCCCCCATGCCTACTTAAGCATCAAATTCTAGGAAGGCCCTTGATTCCAAAATAACACCATACAAAAACTAATTTACAATTTCCATATTTCGTCATGCTAGAAAAATCTCAACATAGCCAGAACTTTGAAACTCCTTACTAGCAATCGACAAAACTCTCTCAAGCTTTGCCTCACAAACTACCTTCATGAGAGTACTTTGTTAGACATCAACCATGAATTGGAAAATAATATCGGCAACCACATATCTTGGATTTGGGGACATGTATATTCTCATAAACTTGCTTACATGCATCTAAGTTATAGAGGACACATATCAGATATGAAATGCATATGGAAGGCAAAATGGCTATAAAAATTCAAAATCTTCTTCTGACTCCTCTCAAATAATAGGATCCAATAGACCACCACATCACTAGAAGAGGCTTCTAGGGGCCTACCACACCACACTTCCTGCACAAATTCTTCCCACCACACAATATCTCAAGCAATCTACTACTACAAACCGCATCATAAGTTCAATGCCACTAACACAACATAAGCATTATCCCTCTACTGATCTGGTTATTAACACCTTCTGGAACATCTGGATAGAAAGAAATAATAGAAAATACAACAAGACATACCAACAAATACATCTGTCACTAACTGACATTGAACATTCCTTGTACATATATTTTCATTGTAGGACTGACTTCCACATCAACACAGGTGTTGGGAGGAGATGAAGATCAAGATAATATATTTGGAGACCATAATGGTGGAGGGTGCTACTTGCTGGAAGACGTCATAGCAGATGACACATGATTATAATCTAGATCACGAGAAACCTCAACTGACAGAACCACAACATGCCTAGTTTATCTGTTTTTATTTCATCATATTACTGAGTCCTACTGTGGGGATCCTCCCCCACAAACATTCCGTCCTTACCTTTTTGCTTTTGCTATCTTCATATGAATTCGCATCCACATATATGATATGTAACCCCCTGATGAAACACCTTGTTATCCCATGCTTACAGGCATCTCCGTTTGTAAGCATTTTATCTTTAGGTTGCGTTTGGTACGTGGTGAATCATGGTGATACGAAATGATGGTGAAACAAAAATGTTGTTTGGTACGCATGGTGATAGTGATAGAGAGTTTTTCCATGGTGAATCCTTGGTGAATTTTGACCCATTTTTGTCCCCATGGAAAAGCATGTTGAATCCTTGGTGAATTTTGACCCATTTTTGTCCCCATGGAAAAGCATGGCGAATGATGGTGAAAAAGTTCTTTTTAAGTCTCCATTAATATATGGACATATGTGTAAAGAAAAATTCTACTATATTTTTTCTTCCCTCCCTATGCGACTTGTTTCCCTATAGGATCTCTTTTGTGCCAACAAATTTTGACTTCCCACCAAAATTTATTTTGCTCTAAATACTATTTATATATATCTTATTTTTTCAAACAAAAATTTTTCTCATTATTTTTTTATTTGTTAATGTATCCATTACCAACTAAAAATATTTATTTATTGTTAAAAATCTTCCTTCTAATAGAATTTTTTTTCATCACAATGTTTCTCTCCAAGATGAGTTTTCTCCCTCCAAGACCAAATTTCCGGCCACATTTTTTTTCCTCCAAGATACTTTTTTCCTTCCAGGACAACATTTCCCGCCACACCTTTTTTCCTCCAAGAAAAAGTTTTTCGCCATACCTTTTTCCTCCAAGATATCTTTTTCCCTCGAAGACAACATTTTCCGCCATACCATTTTCATAATTTTTCACATCTGTCTTCCGTCTCGGTATAAGTTGTACTCAGTTGATGAAATATTTATGGTAAAATATTTCTTCAAGAAAATATTTATGATGAAATATTTTTGATTTCATAATTTTTCAATGAAGTGTTTTTTGCAATAATTGTTAAGAAATATAACTCACATGTGAAAGAGTCTCCTTGAAATTTCTTTAAATTAAATAGTTCGTACTCATACTAAAATTTGATGATAGAATGTTTGTGTTATTCATGCCATAAGAAATTTTCATATATGAGTTTTTAATAAATATAATTTATATTTATATGAGGTGTTTTCTATAAAAATAGTTCCTTATGTCCATCACCGTAACCATGTAACAAACAACACTTTTTAAATTTTTCCTCATCATTTTTACCATCACCGTGTAGGTGTTACCAAATAATAATTTTTAACAATTTCACCATCACGGTCACTATCATTGTCACCATCACCGTCACCATCACCATCACTATCACCACACATTTTGTCACCACGTACCAAACACAACCTTAATGCATGGATTACTTATCAAAAATAAAAAAAGATTGATGTGTGACAAGGTAAATCGGTAAATAAAATGATAGAAAGTAAGCACGACTAAGAAATCAAAGTCACAAGTGTAAAATGGAAAAGACCATATGTTATTTGAACAAATAAAATCGAACCATGGGCAAGTGAATAAACTGTCTAACATCATTTTGTATGATGGCTCAAAGTTGCGATGAAAATGTGAGAAGCACGTGATTGCTTCCAAGACCCAAGTCACAAGAGATACATAGGAAACTAAACATCAGGGAGGACTCTCAAGGTCATGGTGATGGTAGAGGGATGAAAAATTACTGACCAGACATACTCAAAGCCCAAACATTGCACAACAATGGTGAAAATAGGGGGAAACCCCCCAAAAAGGGAAAACTCACCTTCACACCTGGATCGAGAAATTCAAGGGAACTCCAAGTTGTGCAAGGCCAAGATCAGGGGCAGACCCATGAGGGGGCGGGCAGGGGCCACATCCCCCACTACAAAATAAAAAATGTAATCTATATATATGTATGTATACATATGTTTGTAATGGTATATAGATAATATATATTATATCTACTACATATTTATCACAAATATGGTCTTGGTGTAGTGGTTTAAAGTTGTACTCATATCTAAGAGGTCTTAGGTTTGATTCTTTGTGCATACATTGTTCATTTTTTACAATACATATAGAACGTAAATGCTATATATATGTTGTTTGACACAACAAAACACGTAACTTGAATTGGTGTAGTGGTAAAACTATTTACTATTGTATTTGAGGTGAGTTTAAATCCTATATTAAGTACTTGAATTTATTTTTTTTAGCCCCACCAATAGCTAACTCCTAGTTCCACCCCTGGCCAAGATGACCTCTCTGGACTGTCTCCCATGTTTGCGACGGTCAGAGCCACAACGACGACCCCGAACTCGCCAGAAAAGCCAAGCTGGGTAGATACATGAGGTCATGATTAAGATCACAGGACTCTGAGGAATTGATCGCGGAGATTTGAAGATAGTGCATGGGCATTTATTTATAGGTACGGGTCCTTCCGACGGACGGAAATCCGAAAGTTGATGGGAAACAAGAGAATGAGAAAACCCGATGTCGACTGGTCTATTGGGGAGATGATCCTTGATCGAGTAGGGGATCATTAGATTTAAAATCCTGCGAGGAAGATGAAGGGATAATCTGGGGATAGAGAGGAGAAACAGAGCGGGATATCCACAGATGGAGAAACCCCAAAGACTGTAGAGTCTAGTTGCTTGGGGACTTAAGGAAGAAGACAATCCAAATAGCATCGGATCCTTACCCAACAGCCATCATAGGAGCCGAGAAACCAAGGGGGTCGTGACACATGAACTATAGCGAGAAGCAGAAAAAAAAAGACCCGTGACACATCAAAATCTGGGGAATCAAAGCCCAAGTCCGAAACACATTAGCATTGATATTTAGATAACTTACTTTTACACTTAAATTGAGATATTTAGGATTATCCAAAAAAGGTGAAACTTACTTTGTAGACTAATTAGGATAAAAAAAAAACAATTTTGGGATTCGACTAGGTTTTGGGATTGTCTAGTATGAGTTTTAGTACAATTAGGGTTTAAGTCAATTATCTCAATTATTATTATTATTATTATTATTATTATTATTATTATTATTATTATTGTTATTATTATTATTATTATTATATATCAACATTATCCTCAATATTCCGGACATAGACTTCATTATCCTCGTATTATCAGCATATGGGATTATATTGAATTATCTTGCAAGAAATACATCCTTTTACTCAATGTCTCATTAAGACCTTTAATGTCACATTAACTTAAATAATGGTACCTTAACCATGTCCAACTATTTTTATGTCTCAAGAAATACCATAGGTTGTGGGAATGAAACTCACCATCAGTTGTAGCATAATGGATCACCATCGGTTGTGGCGTCCAGGGCAACCATCGGTTGTGGTGTGCAGGACCACCAACGGATCATGAAGTCATAACCTCCATTGGTTGACACCATCGAGTGTTAAACTAGAACCACCACCAGTTCATGATCATCGGTCAATGGACCATTGAATCTTAGAGCCAAAACATCCATTAGTTGATGGACTAGAAGGGCCATCAATTGTCATATCTAGTACTTCCATTGGTTGTAACCAACAGGTGGTAAAACAAGGCAAAAACATAAGAGAAGCCATCATTTGGTGGAAGAGAAAGAACCATCGATTAAAACCACCACAAGAACATTAAGACCATCGATGTTTTTTAGTACAAAAGAGACCAAAATAGACCTTAAGGCATGACCATCAGTTGGCATGAGAAACATAAGCAAAACAACACCAAAAGCAAGTCTATAGGTTCTAGCAAGAAGGCAAACCATCGAGTTATGCACAAGGTATAAAGTATCTCGAAAACCCTAAGTGAAACCCATCGTTTAAGAGACATCAAGGACCGTCATTTGAGATGCAAGAAAGACCTAAAGCTTCCTATACCAAAGGAAGTTTGTGCATAAGGTATAGAGTACATCCAAGAAGATAAACCATTGAAGAACTAGCACCTAAGCTCAAACCCTAGGCAAAGATACTACCTTTCTACTTAGAACTTAGTTTTAGAGCAAGATCTAGCATATGCAAGCTATAACTAAGTAATAAACGTGGAGAAAGTTATATAAATCACCTCTATGGATAAGAAGAAGATCCAAAAAGCACGGTACATTGAGAAAGAGAGAAAGAAACCCTAGCTTAAGCACTCCACATGGCCATGCAAGCTCCTTCTCCAAGAAAAGAAGCAAACCCTAGGTCAAGGAAGCAAGAAAGAAGTGTTCTTTAATCTCTAGAGCATGCCATACCATGGAACACCATGTCCATGATCAAGAAGAATACGGAACAAGGAGGTATTTCAGCAAGGAAAATGAAGAAATAAGGGATAGATTGCTTGTTTAGCTCAAGAACAAGTAAAGGAAGCTCCACAAGCTCTAAGAGAGGGTAGATTTGATCCCTAGCTGCACTTGCAAGGAGATCAACCACCTTATTCTACCTTGGTTATGTTCTTCTCCACTAGACAAGGAGAATGAAGATCTAGATAGAAAGGAAGATAGAGGGGTGCAAATGGTTTGTTTGCATGGAAGGTAGGAGGTTTACAAAGCTATGGGTGAGAGAGAAAAGAAGGTTTAGGTGTCCTACCATGTTTTCCAAGTGTCCATGGCCGAGGGACATCACATCCATGCAAGAAGAAGCTATCAGTTGTGGAGTCTGTAGGGACATAGGATCTTTTCCCTCCTAGGTTGTCCATCGAGTTTCATCACATGGTGACCATCGGTTCTTGAAACCCTAGGTCACTAGGTGGAAAATCATCGATTGAATACTCCTTCCAAGAAACCATTGACCCAAGGGGACTCAATAGAGAAGACCATCAACCTACCCACCTATAGAGATCACCATAGGTTTTCCCCACCTATTGATGACCATTGAATGTCGCTCATCTAGGGGGAACCATCGGTTGATGGCCTCCAAGGTAGCTCATCTACGAGAGCAAAACCCTAACTTACCCTAGAGAGATGTCACCATCAAACCAAGGTGCATCTAAGTGCCCCAAGCCACATAAAACTCAAGCATGATATGAAAACATGTAAGGAACAAAAAGTATGTGAAAAATTGAAATAAAAACCTCGGATATGGGTAAATTGCAAAAAAGTCCAAAACATGCACAAAATTGCATAACTTGTTCAAATAGTGTCCAAACTAGACCAAACTTGAAACCTAATCTTGTCACATGATATTAAAAAAATGAAAAGGTTTACGTAAGGTTTTAAGCATGTAATTAAGGTAAAAAAGCATGTTCACCCACTAAGAAAGGTATGGGTCCTAACAAGAATTTCACCCCTGAAATCCAAGGCAAAGAAAGATGAACACCTGCTATGTACCTCCTCCTCTAATCTCCACATGGCCACTTACATTCCATGGTGATGTAACAACGTTCACATAGAAACCATGTTCTTCTTTCTCAACTCTTGTAAGAGTCATCTTCGGTCAATATGGAAACCTCCACCTAAGAAAACATTCTCATCCAACTCCACCTCCATTATCTACATCACTTGTCCTGTACCAGGGTGACACTTCCTCATCATGGAACATAGAAATTGATGTGCAACTCTGGTAGTAATTCTGATTGGAACTCTAGTTTCCTATCCTAGACTATTCTTATCTGATGTTGAATCATCATGTCCTTCACTGTAGTATGTTGTATCAACACATCACTCAGAAGATAAACTTACTTGTTTTTACCAACATGGATGTCATATATTTCTTCAAAAGGTGTCATGTCTATGGTCCTCTGGTGGTTGTTGTAGTAAGCATATCAATCAGTCAGGTGATATCCCCTAGATGTCAAGAACTATAGGACATGTATTCCTAAAAGATTCTCTAATCCTCTACACGGTTCTTTATTACTACCCATCTATATAAGGCTATGTTAAACTCCCATTGTATCCTTATCCTTGCAAGCTCCTAATGTTTCTTATTGACTGGATGACATTTGTGCACCTGGCTATATTTATGTCATACCCTATTTTGTACTTATCTACCATTGCATGTTCTTCATCTTATGATACATCTGTGTATTTACCAGATACATCATATGCGTAGAAGATGAGTCTCCTAAGGTACTATCTCTCTCAAATGATCAATGTTTGTAATCGTTGTATGGCGATGAATGCACACTGTCTTGTTACTCAGCCTATGAAAACCATTCTACTTCCCGATGCGCTACTCTTATCTGACACCCTACATTATGGTATCATCTATAAGTACTTATCTGTCCTACTGTAGCAGCATTGATTTAGTTTGTAGCTATGTCCACGATCCTATCAATTGAGATACTTCTAACTATACATCCTCCTACCTAAGCAATGTTGGTATGTCTCATTTCATGGCACGTCAAAGAGTATAACACTGTCATGTCTGCAAATGTTGACGAAGTTGACTTCCTAATTGACCATATATCATATGGGGACGTATCCCAAACCATTCCTTGAAGCACTACAAAAGGTGATGTACCGTTCCCTTTATTCTGGAAACTCTAACACTGGGATCCTTGTCAATTTCTCCTTCAACGTCTAGAAAGAACGTTGACACCAATGCTGACATTTGTCATTCCATACAAGAAGGAGCACCTTTCCTAGTCAACCTTGTTAGGGGTGAAGTAACGGTGTTGATGTCTTGAATGGACTTTCATGTAGTGTCCTGATAGGCTCAAAAAGCTTCATATCTCATTCGGTGTCTGGGGCTACCCCCACTTCAGTGTTGTCCTTGCCTGATTTGGATTTATACAACATCCTTGGTAGATATATCATAACCCCAAGAAGACACTTTAGTCAACCTCAAACTCACTCTTGCTAAACTTGACACACTGTTATTGCTGCCTCAACAATCCTAGGGCTTAGCGAAAATGTTTTCCATGCTACATGACCATCTCTGAAGTACATTGAGATGTTACTTGCCACAACTCATAAGGATATTGTAATGCTTGGGCCCACTGCTCTAGGCTCTAGTAGAGTTTTAGGAACGATGATTGGCCCCAAAGACCACCACTAGCCAAAATGTGTGCTTTGTCCTCACTTGTGTGCAAGCTATGATCGACTTCTCGACTGGTCACCCATGCTAGTACTACTCCAAGAAGAGCATGCTTAACTATGGAGTTCATAGTGATTGGCTCCCTGAAAAGGAGGTACACCTTGGTGATATGGGTAGTCCAATCATTCCTTTTAAGATCACTTTATATGAGGTCTCAAATCTTGGATGTTAAAGATATGACATGAGCACTATGCTCATTAAATCTAGAAATAGTGTTGATGTATTGGTTAGTCTAAATGACACAGTCATGAACTCATACTGACCATGCAGGATTATGTCATCCACTCTCATCTTCCTTTGATGATATGCAAACCTTAGGTTGATCGAAAAGAACATTGTAGCACCTTTTGACTGATGAACAAATCGTCTGTCCTTGGAAGTGGTTACTCATTCCATGTTGTGATCTTGTCCAGTTATTAGCAGCCCATTGAATGCATCACAAAATCATTCTTCTTCCTTGCAATTAACATTTGGAGAATATGAACATCAAACTCTCCCTTTCTAAGGAAAACAAACACCAAGAAAAACATGTACATCTTCAACTCACATACTATTGGTACACCCTGGATTCTAGGACTCATCACCTTGGTATCCACTTCATGTGTGTGCTAAGAGGAACTCACAAGGGGGTCTCATCATCTTTTCTGCCACCATAACCCACTCTAAACATATGAGAGGGGTCTTTCGAACTCTTAGAAGGCTCAAAAAGCATACCCATCACAAAACATCAAGATCTTGGAACTATAGTCCAAGGAAACCATGTGATATAGCAAGATATCCACCTTTTAAGATTACAACAGATCCACGTGTACCAAGTGGCATAAGATCCACTTGAAAGATGTGCCCCGAAAAGGATGAACACAAAGGAAAACACACTTCCCATGCACTACAACATTGTTTGGGCTTATTGATTCTATCTTCATAATGCAGATTACATCTTTTACGTATCATTTTACCTTTTTCACTTGGGTTTGTTGCCATCAACATAGGAATTATCATGATTATCATACTTCATTGCTCCTTCTTGTTGATAATTTATCGTTATCATGTGAGTTTCCATTCATGCTATCTTGTTTCTTCCTCACTTACTAAAGGTTAGATCATCATATTTCACATTTTCTTCACTAATTTCTTTTACATGTCGTGATAATTATACTTTATCACTTTCTTACATAGATAGGTTGGTATGAGATTTACTTATGTTCCACTTTATCCATTTACTATTTTCTTATTCACCTTCTCATATCACACTTATCATAGGAGTTCTCTTTTTCTTACAGGGATTTTATATCTTGAATCATTCCATTATCACATATTTATCTCTATTTTATTTCATTAAATTATACAATTATAGCTTCAAGAAATCCTCTTTAGCTTATTTGTATTCATATTTAGGTTTCATGGTGTCCTATCATATCTTTCTCTTTTGTTACCAATCAAGTTTTGATAGGTTACAATGTAATTCTCACCATTCTTTAATGTAGGGTTAAGATATTTTCACCATGGTCTCTTATTTATTATGCTCTTTAGATTGTTTCAAACTAATTACTTGATCAGAGTAATCAGAAAGAAAGCAATCTAAGGGTTCTACACTTACCTTTTCTTCAATAATTGAATACCTGGCCAGGGCACCCAAACATTGACATTAGGCAGCATGCATCATGTGTACATGTCATATTCTTTACCTAGTCATCATCCTAGTCCTAAGTCCTAGTATCCCTATAGACTCAACAAACCTAGAGCTCTAATACCAACCAAATGTGACACCTCATCACACTAACTGAGATTACTCAATCACAAAATATGATTTATTACTATTTGACCACATAGCAGAAAAAGGGGGTAATTAAAACCTATTTAAACATCACCATTGATACGCGTCAAATAGCACACCAATTCACTAGAATGATTATCTTAGAATTTAATCCTTTTTTACTTTCTAGTTAAGGCTAGAATAGAAGAGTCTATCCCATTGGACAACATTTTTAATATTGTTCTCTATTTATCCTAATTGATTTTTGAAATTATTTCTTTTTGGTATTTTTGAAAGATTGAACAAAAAGTAAAATCTAATTTGAGGGGTTTGATTAAACTAGTGCAAGAAATAAAAGTGTAAGAGAAAGATTACACTAAATAAAGGAAGTGAAAAGATTAAACTAAAGTAAGAAAAGTAAGGAAGAAGATTGTTAGCACAAAATAAAAGATTATCTAAGGACAAGAATAAATTTGTAATAATTAAATGAAAGCAATTGGAATAAGCGTGGGAAGAAACTATTGAAATCAGAAGAGAAGGCATCAAGGCTTAGGGGTCTCACCACCTTAGCCAAAGTGAAGACAAGATCGAGCGATACACAACAATAAGATAGAATCAGGTATGCAAATTATTCCTAAAAAATGCAAGAGGGGAACTCCACGTGAACGCATTGATCCTAGTATTCACGCATCCTAGATCTTCATCCTAAAGAGGATTTTTCCATAGTCACATCCAAATTCTCTTGAAATCAGTTTAGTCATTCTAAATCCTGAGTTCCACGATCGTATCTGCCGAGATTAACTCATAATGAAACTTATTAGTTACTTTTTTTAAATCAGCAATTTCTAAAATGAAAGCCAACCGCCTGAAATAGTCTTATAGAATCCAATTTGATCAACACATGGCTAAGGGGCTACTCCCCTTGTCTCGATAAGAGAACTACTCACTAGTCATAGTGAGGCACAGAGAAATAAGGGGAAGAAGATAGGAATCCATAGACCACAAGTCCAGAATCTATGAGGATATCAAAGGTGGTGACAATTAAACGGCTTGCTTTCTTAAATCCCCACTCCAAGAGAAAGAATGAGAAGAAAGAACAAGAACGAAAGAGAAATCCATATCTAGAATATGGAACTAATTTAATTGCTAAATGTAAATCTTACAACTAAGAATTGAAAGTAACAGAGTATCAATATGAAATGCTAGTACCCCTTTCTTAGTGGAGAACCCCCTCCTTTTATAGGGGAAGGAGGGGTGGAAACCCTAAAATGGGTGAGAGAAACAAAGGAATGACAGCTGCTGAAAGATACTGACTGTGTACTATGAAATGACCATCTCACTAAGAGAGACGGTCGTCTGGCGATGATGTAGTGTGGATATAGAAACTTCATATTGAAACCCTAAAGAGGGGGGTGGCGGCGTTGTTTGGTTGCAATCTTGGGCTTGAAGTAATGTTCGAGATGATCATCTGGATGATGTGGGACGCTCGTCTCGCACCATTGTGCACTTAATCAAAGGGTTGGAACCCTTAATTGGTGGCGACACTCTTTGTGAACTATTTTAACTCTAGGTCAAGCCGACCTAGCCGCCTGAGCTCATGGAGTTCTTGTTTAGGTCCATGGGCCAGCCATCTTGATGAAGCAAGATGCCCATATGGAGTATTGAAGTAGTTGGTTGAGTCGGGGCCAAAGTGGCCATTTGGCTCGGAATGTGGGGATCTCTGGGGGTGAGCCGACCATCTGGGCCTAGTGAGACAGTCGTCTCACAGGCTTAGTGGTTTAGAAATTATTTTTGGATAAAACCCTACAAAAAGTGAGAAAGAAGATAAGTATTTGTGAAATAAACCAGTAAATGAGTAAATTGCAATTTGGTCCTAGAAATGATTGAAAAGAGATAATTTTTAATGAAAAGGATTATGAAAAATATGAAAAAAGATCGATGAATATGTATTCATCAAAATACCCTAGACTTGAATCTTTGCTCATCCTAAGAAAATTAAATTACAAATAAAGTCCACTTTATACTTGCAAGATGTCATCCTCACCTTTGTAACATCACTATAATCCTTGCCTCCAAATTTTGGCCAAGTGACCCAATCTCCTAGAACCATGTAGCTCAAAGTTATATATTCCCTATCAAAACAATTATCACATCTTGCTTCTAAAATGAGATTTTGTAGAGAAATATGCTTACTTTTACTTTGACACAGTCAATTATATATATATATAGAGAGAGAGAGAGGGGGAGGGAGAGAGTCAGGCTAGAATACATTCGAGTGTACAGATCACACGAATACACTCAAGTGTGTTTGCATATCAAGACTATTTTTTGTAAAATGTAAACCATTGATCTTCACCGTCATACTATAAATAGGATACATACAAATTTTGAGCCCATTTGGGTGAGTGTAAGTCACTCATCCAAGGGCAACAAAATCAACGTGCGAAACTAATTTGAAATGTATAATTTTTGCGATCTTTATAACATGACCTATAAATGTCCAAATGTGCTCAAATTTTGTGTATGAGCTATTCACAACATGTTTAAGAAGATCAGTGGATTAGATTTTTGAAAAAAAATATTACATCATGAAAAACTACTTGAGTGTATTCTACTCTGAATACACTCGAGTGTATTCTAACAGTACTCTCTCTCTCTCTCTCTCTCTCTCTATATATATATATATATATATATATATATATATATATATATATATATATATATATATATATATCGGAATCAGGTACGTATATTCTGACATCCCCCCTAAAAATATAGGGGGTCAAGTTTACATGTAGGCCCAACGCCATACACCCAGAGCAAAGCTACAACTCACACATCTAGCTAATGCGTAGTCTACATCTAAGACATTTACATATTTTTACAGCAATGCTTATGGCATTCATGGACTTTCCTTGATGTCTTCTAGCATTCCTCTCTCCCCAGATATGGTAGCATAGGCCAGTAAGCAAGAGAGCCTTCTTTTTGTTGCCTCCGCATCTAGCAAGCATTCTTTTCAGATCAGCAAAAAGTTGAATTGGTAATATGAATTCGTTGTATAAATACTCCCATATTTCCTTAGTGAAGATGCATTCTCCCAAAAGGTAGTTGTGGCTTTCTTCTCTATCCCCGCATAGCAAGCAAATAGTAGAGATATCATAGTTCTAGCCCTTTATTCTATACAGAGTAGCAAGAATGTTGTGCAAAAATTTATAGACGCACATGCTCCATTTGGGCACATACCTGCCGCCCCAAATTTGGTCTCCCACAAGGTCCTTTGCGCCCTTTGCCTAGGTCACCTCCCATATACATATCTTTTTGTCTTTGATCTGCCATCCCACGGAATCATTTGTAACAAACAAGTATTTAATTTGTGGCCTTTTGTCTCCTTCAACGATTTGAAATGTTTACCTCCTCATTTTCCCACTTTTAAAGAGCCATCTTGGTGTACATCAGCTTCTTGGTAAACACATACAAAGGATTGCCAATCACTTGAATATTCCATCTTTGCTTTATGACATCATCAAAACCTTTCCATTATACCCAGTTATTTAGAAATATGAAAGGCCTCCTTTTCTGCTTTTTCTCTATTATCTGAACTGAAATAGGTGCATGATCACTAATATCTGACCCGCCGGCCTTTACCTGCACATTAGGAAGAATTTTCAGCCACTCGTCATTCACCAAGGCTCTATCAAGTTTGCTTACTATCCTGTACTCTGGAGCTCTTTCATTATTCCATGTGAACAGGTCGCCACCCACCATAGGTAATTCATATAATCCTGCCTTATCTATGGCCTGATTAAAAGCATCCACTTCAGCTGTAGTAGCAAGTCTCTTTTCCCTTTTTCTGCATGTAGCCGTATTGTATTGAAATCACCAATAACCATCCATGGACTCATCACCTATTTGGAAAGAGTGACCAAATCTCTCCATAATTCAAGCCTTGATCTGTCGTCATTATGACCATAGACAACCATCATCCATATTTGTAGTCCACCATTATTCCTGCATTCAATTGTGACATGCTATTTTGACATCTGTATCACTGACACCTGCCAAGCATTGGGCTGCCACGCCACACAGACTCTAGCAACATCACCACACTCCACGTTAGAAACGTGGTGCCAACCTTGTGGCAAGAGATATTTGATGCTATTACTATTTTGAGACTTTATTTTTGTTTCCACCAAAGCAACTAACAAGTAGCCACTAGCAGCAATCCCTTTATATTCCATAGAAACATGCACATATCAAGGGTTTTTTGTGGACCTTATTCGCCTGCTTGGCTCCTTCTTGCTATCATTCTTTTTTGCCCCTTTATCTTTCACAATCTCCCCTTCTTCTTTATCTGAGTCAGAGAGTTCCCCAAAACTATTCGTAGTGTCGAGGATTGACCCCACTCCTTGGGATTTTGGGATACCAGTTCATCGTGACCCCGAATTATTTGATGCAGGTGTAAACCCACCTTCAGCTTCTCTAGACTGATTCTTCTTTGATGCGTCAGGTGCCTTTCCCCTATCACCAATTGGGTTGGGAGAGACCGGTCCTCCATCATCTTCCTTTGTTGTCTGTTCTTCATGTTGTGTGCTTGGGGCGACATCTGCAACATCAAATTCTCCTTCCTTGCTTGTAGATGCCCTTTCCTCGGCCTGCAGTTGAGGTTTAGCCCACCATATCTTCTTCTTCTCCTCCACCCAGGGCTCCTTCCTACACTGCCCATCACCATGGCCGAAGGCACAGTAGCTCAAGCACCTTGGGGGAATGAAATCATAGCTAATGTGCACCAGGATCGGCTCTTTGCCTCCAACATTTAGCCAAACTGACTCATGCTCCTTGCCATCAGCCTGTAGCTCGATGATCACCCTAGCATTGTCATTCTCAAGGGAGTGTCTATCAATATGCAGGACTCTCCCCACACCATCCACAATGGTGCCAACGGCCTTCCTCGTCCAAGATCTCCCGATCGAGTGGAGAGTGATCTACGTCAGAACCAAAGAGAACAAGTCCCTCTTCCTCTCATCGCCATACATATAATCCTTCACGATGACCAGTTGCGCATCAAAGAACCAAGGTCCAAGGTCCAAGGTAGTTTTCTTATCAGCCGCCGTCACGAAGCGCACTAGGAATATGCCTTCTTCCTTTGAGATCGGTTTAAATGACCCCTTGGGTCTCCAAGTCCGCCAAATCCACGCCAATAGATGGGCGTATAAGGGGCTCTTGCCTGGGGTGTATAGGGGCACCGTGTGCTCCCACACATTCTTCATCCGATCGAATTCCTCTGCCTCAAGATCAACGTGAACCGCTCCATCAACAACCCTCAGTTTGGCGAACTCCAGGTCCTCCTCGGCCGCCGGTGACAGTTTCTTCAAGACCTGAGTCTACGCCTTCTTCGCTTCTTGCCCAACGACATTGGCACTGCCATCATCCATGGTCTACTCTGCACTGGTCTCCATTATTGCCTGTTGTTCATATTTCCCGTGCACATGGACGTTAGGTTTTGCTACGGCTGGTGCCTCGCTGCCTCCCAATTTCCCGGCAGTTTGGGTGGTTGTGGTCAGTGGTGGTATGTGCGGAAGTGGTGGAGGGTTTGTGCGGGGGTGGATGCTAGCAGTCGGAGTGGCTGGTGGCGTGGGCGCCATATCCCCAGGGATCTTCGACAATCACCCTAACAATCACCCAGAGTGCTACCCTAGGAGACGTTCCACTTGTTTATATATATATATATATATATATATATATATATATATATATATATATATATATATATATATATATATATATATATATGTGTGTGTGTGTGTGTGTGTGTGTGTGTGTGTGTGTGTGTGTGTGTGTGTGTGTATGTATATCGGAATCAGGTAAATATATTCTGAAGTTCCCCCCTAAAAAATATTAGGAGGGGTCAAGTGTACATGTAGGCCCAACGCCATACATCCAAAACACCATTACAACTCACGCATCTAGCTAATACATAGTCTACTTCTAATGCATTTACATATTTTTACAGCAATGCTTTTAGCATCCGTGGACTTCCCTTAGTGTTTCCTAGCATTGCTTTCTTCCTAAACATGGTAGCAAAGAGCAGCAAACAAAAGATTTTTCCTCTCATCTGTTCCGCATCTAGCAAGCATCCTTCTCGATTCAGCAATAAGTTGTATTTGAAGTCTGAAATCTCTACATAAATGCTTCCACATCTCCTTTGTGAACTTGCATTCTCCCATAATGTGGTTGTGACTTTCTTCCTTTTCCTCACATAGCAGGCATGTAGTAGATATATCATAATTCCAGATCCTTACTTTATCAAGCGTGGCAAGGATATTATTCAAAAATTTGTAAACACATATGCTCCACTTCGGCACATACCTATCCTTCCATATTTGTTCACCCACTGGGTCCTTTTTTTCTTCTGGTCTGGGTCACCTCTCATAAGCATATGTTCTTGTCTTTGAGCTGCCATCCTCTAGAATTCTTTGCAACAAACAAATGTTTAACATGTGGCCACATTTCCCTCATAACATTGATGGTCCTTGAGTATCCTTCTCTAGTTTTTGGAATAAAATCCAGCCCTCTATGATATTTGTCTCTCATCCACTTTCCCCAAGTGGAAGTTCTTTCCTGAAATGCAACAAGTCTTCTCATGATTCACCACCTAGAAATATCTCTAGGAGTCTTCAGGTTCATCCCACCTTCATCTGTAGGAAACGCCGGCCTAGCATACTTCATAGGGTGATGCTCAGTCCCCCAAAGGAAGTTAGCAATCTTCATTTCAATTCTATCCAGAACAGATATGGGAATTTCACCTTGTTGTGCCTAGAAAATGAGAATTCCCTCTATGGCAGCTTTAATTAGAGTTATGCACCCCGCCATAGATGTCTTTTGTGTAGGCCATATGATGATCATCTCTTCCACTCTGTCAATACGATTTGTGAAATCTTTGACCAGAAGATTACCACCTGTAAGAGGAAAACCCAAATATTTGGTTGGGAATTCACATCTTTCCACTCCCATAGCCTGCGTGAGCCTGTCCTCCAACTGATAACAGTTTTTAGACAAGAAAATATGTATTTTATTTGCATTGAAACACAACCCCGTTTGCTCCCCGAACTTCATCAGTAAGTCTTTAAGATTTTCCAAATGTTGTTGTTTGGCTTCTACAAATATCAGAACATCATCTGTAAAAATAAGATATGTCATTACCTTAGTGTCGTGGACTGTATAAGGTTTTATCTCCCTCCATTCTTCAGCTTGTTTCATCTTTCTTGAGAAATATTCCATGACAATCACAAACAAACAAAGGGTCCCCTTGCCATAACCCATTTCCACCCCTGAAGAGACCTGCAGAAGTGCCATTAACCAGGATGGAGAAGCTAGTTGTCCCCACACATTGTTTCATATAGCTAATCTATTGTTCATTGAAGCCCATTTGTTGCATGATCCACCATAATTTCTCTCCCCTCACACTATCATAAGCTTTGGAAACATCAAGTTTAAGACATGCCTTCTTGCTTCCTCGCTTGACATTATAAGTTAGAAGAAATTCACCAACTAGGAGGGTGCAGTTGGTAATACTCCTACATGTGACAAAGGCTCCTTGGTTTGTAGAAATCAGATAAGGGAGGATCAACTTCAAATAAGCAACCCAGATTTTTGCAATGATTTTATATTATACAGAACAATAGGTTATAGGTCGAAAATCAATAAGAGAAGAGGTGACCTTCTTTTTAGGAATAATAGCAAGGAAGGAATGATTGACTTGTCTCACCATATTTCTACCCTCCATGAACCAGTTCACATAAGCAATCAGATCATTTTTTATTATTTGCCAAGTCTTCTTGTAGAAGAAAACATTGAAACCGTCAGCCCCTGATGACTTGTTGCTGCCAATACTCCATAGAGAATCTTTCACCTCCTGCTCATCAACTCTTCTAGTAAGGATATTATTATGAGTGTTGGTGAGTCTGTACTTCCAATCAACTACCTCCTCAACATCAATGTCATCCTGGAAGTTTTGTTGTACAAGGATGTGTAGAAGTTTATAGCCTATTATTCAATGTCCTCCTGCTTGTTAATCACCTCCCCATCAACATTAATAAGTTCAGAAATAATGTTACCTGCCTCCCTTCTTCTCACAATAGAGTGGTAGAGCTTTGTATTTTGGTCCCCATCATTCATCCATTTTTCCTTACTTCTTTGCCAATAGAATTTCTCCTCTACCTTTTTTAAATCTTCTAGCATCATCTTAAACTCCCTGTCCTTCTCTATCAGGTGAGGATTTAGTGGATCAGCCAACAACCTTTCCCTGACTTCTTTACACTCCCTTTTGGTCTCTTTCAGTATATTTGGGATATTTACCTCCTCCTTTGCCCACTTTTTCAGGTTCAACTTGGTGTTCATCACCTTCTTGGCAAACACATACATAGGATTACCTGTCACCTGAGTGTCCCAGCCTTGCTTAATGACATCATCAAATCCTTTCCAATCAGCCCAGTAGTTAAGAAATCTGAACGGTTTCCTTTTCCGCATTTTCTCCATAATTTGAACCGATATGGGTGCATGGTCACTAATACCAGAACCTACAACCTTTACCTGTACATTAGGAAAAAATTTCAGCCACTCATCATTCACCAAAGCTCTATTAAGCTTGCTAGCTATTCTATCTCTGGGGCCCTCTCATTGTTCCACGTGAAAAGGTCACCTCCACCATAGGTAGCTCATATAAACATGCCTTATCAATAGCCTGATTGAAAGCATCCACCTCAGCTGTGATAGCAAGTCTTTTCCCCCTTTTTTCCTTTTGTAGCCCGGCTGTATTGAAATCACCAATGACCAACCAGGGAGCCTGCACCTGTTTAGAAATAGTAACCATATCTCTCCAAAGATCAAGCATTGCTTTGCCATCATTGTGACCATACACAGCTGTCATCCATATCAGTATACCACCATTGTTTCTGGATTCAGATGTGATGTGTTGATCTGACATCTGTATCACTGACACCTTTCAAGCAATGGGTTTCCACACCACACAAACTCTAGCAACATCATCACACTCCATGTTAGACACGTGGTTCCATCCCTGCGAAAAGAGGTACTTTATGCTATTGATGTTTTGTTCCTTTATTTTCGTTTCCACCAACACAACTAATGAGTGACCACTAGAAACAATCAACTCACGAACACTCTTCTTCTTATTCTTGTCGCACCCATTCTTAATATTCCAAAGAAGCATGGACATATCAAGGGTTTTTGTAGACCTGGTTCGCCTATTTGGCTCCTTCTGTTTGTCCTTCTTCTTTGCTCCTTTTCCCTTCACAATCTCGCCTTCTTCCTTATCTGAATCTGATAAAGCCCCAAAGCTATTTGTGGTGTCAAGAATTGTTCCCACTCCCTGGGACTTTGGGATACTTGCACGGCGTTGTCCATGTCTATTGGATGCGGGGGTAAATCCTCCATATGCAATAGGGTCAATCATCGCTCTTTTGTCCTTGGTACAGTCAGCATCCCCCTTGGCAGCCTGCATAGCCTGATCCTCAGAACTGCCCCCACTGCCTGTTTCCATCGCTAAAACTGAAGCCCCCATCCGCTTATCAGTGCTCATTGACACAATTGTGTGAGTTTCATCCTGCACCTGAGCGTCATCCACTGCCTCATGTGCTGCGGTTGCAGCCGGCTGGCCTTCTCCAGCCTTCTTCGTCTTCTCAACCCAAGCCATCTTTGCTTTAGCCTTGGTTGCTTCCTCGTCCTCCCAGTTGGTCACCTCGCATTGTTGTGTGCCATGCCCGAAGACCTGGCATCTGCTGCAGCTAACTGGAATGTGATCATACTCGATTGACAATGGAATCGATTGCCTCCCCTTCACATTAAGCCAGACCTGGGTCAGCTTCGCTCTGTCAACCTCTAGTTCAATCAGTACCCTGGGATCATCACATTTAAGAGACTTGTCGTCAACATGAAGGACCTAACCTGCCCCTGCCACAATCGTGTCAACGGCCATCTTCATCCACAAACGCTCGAACGGCCTCAAGGTGATCCATGTTGGTATGGTCGTGAAGGAGTCCTTCCTCAACTCATCTTCGTGATTGTAGTGCTTGGATATGATGCATTGGTGATCGAACCAGTGAGGTCCCATCACCAAAACCTCCTTCTTGTCTGCCGCCGTGGAGAAGTGAACCAAGAAGATGTCATTGTCGTGGGAGAGGAGTTCAAAGGAACCCTTCAGCCGCCACGTCCTTTTGATCCAGGCCATAAGATGGGAGTAGAATGGCCTTTTGCCCAAGGTATAAACCATGACAGTGTGCTCCCAGAAGTTTGCAAGCTGCTCGAACTCTGCCTCCTCCAGATCAACGTGCACCTCTCCCCCTTCAATCCTTGGTGGCGGGAACACCAACTCCTTCTCCTTGCTCGACGGTTGCTTGACTATCAGGTTCCATGTGATTCCACATTGGCCAAGTCCAACCGACTTTCCCGAATCCAGTGTGGGCTTCTCCGTCGTCACTTCTGTCTACTCGACTCCTGTGGGTTCTTTCTCTTTCCTAGCCATTTTGGCTTGCTGCTGGTGTGGGTGCGGTGTGGAGGTAGGTTGGGATGGGGGATTGCGATGGTGGTCGTCACTAGTCAGGATGACCGGGGACGTGGGTGCCATGCCCGTGGGCTTCCGACGATCGCCCGAGAATTGCCCAGAGCTAACCCTAAGGAGGTTGTATGTGTGTGTGTGTATATATATATACATATGTAAGTTGTTCCACAAGAATAGGACGAACTTGGGGGTATGAAAACAAAGGAAGAAGTGATAAAAACTATTGATCCCTCCTCTATTCAACTCGAGATATGAGTTTGTGGAGTGTGGCTACATTGGTCACAATTATTTTTTTTGATGTGCACATTTGGAATCTTTTGATGGTATGTCCCTTTGTGGGGTATGGAATTTTATTTGGGAAGCACGCCACCCCAACTTGATTTTTGTCCGGTGGTGATTCTTTGCTTCTCTTTTTTAGAAGAAAAATAGAGGGAAGGAATAGATGTGCTTGTGCTTATAACTTCAACACATATATTTTTTTTCTTTTTTAGAGAGTGTCATTGCTCTAGTTAGAATATTCCTATAATTCTCACTATACAAGTTCTATAACAAGATAATCCATTGTTTAAATATAGGAAAAAATTATGCGTGGTTCTGATTGATTCCTTATGACTTACCAATTGTTCCAAGGAATGATGTTATTTAGGGGTCCTGGGTGACACGATGGTTTCAGACATGGAAAATTGTAGCATATTTTGAAAAAAAGTTTTACTGAATTCAATTTGGGGTACAATGATAGATGTTTACTCAATGGGCTGATTAGATAATGGCGTTTTTACAACTAAGGAAAACAAAAAAGAGATGGCCGACTAGATAAAGGCCATGAACTAAAGCAAATACATGTAAAATAATAAAAAGGCAAAATAAAGCAAATAAGGGAAAAGATAGGGGGTGGAATAGAATTGTGTCATCCACCTCCACCCCGACCTTAGACTTTTGCTTGTCTCGAGCAAAATCAAAATCAGAGATGGAGGAAAGAAAATCACTTTTGTGGTGGAAAGTGTGAAGGTGATGGAGGGTTGTAGTATTAGTTTCCCCAATGAGGGGAGTTGGGGTCAAGGTAGGCCTGATGGGCCCCATACTCCTCATATTGAGGTCGGGTGGTGTCGTAGTGGTCATGGCGCACATGCCAGGACTCTTGGGAGTGATACATTAGGTACATATGGTTGAGTGGATGACCTTGACACAGCTGCTCGTGTTGGATCTCCTGCAACTGATCTCAGATCTCGTAAAAGCAATAAGGATCCTCGAGGCCTTCC
Organism: Alisma plantago-aquatica; assembly: GCA_963693085.1. Taxonomy (NCBI): domain Eukaryota; kingdom Viridiplantae; phylum Streptophyta; class Magnoliopsida; order Alismatales; family Alismataceae; genus Alisma; species Alisma plantago-aquatica. The sequence continues at coordinate 66,311,020 of OY856412.1, forward strand.
TCAGTGGCCTTGCATCTCCTAGTGCAGCATCAAGAAGGGGGAGGCAGTGGTACCGTCTCATCATCATGTGCCTCCAAAGAGACACTCCTCCTATGGGTCGTGGGGTCGGGGACGTCGTCTGCATTGGGATGCCCCAAGAGGAACCGTGTGATATACACTGGCAAATTCGTCAAGTCAAAAACTAGGTTGGAAGACACAAACCTAGCATGACGTGGAAGCTCGAGGATGACTTGGGAGTTTTTAAAAAGCAAGTAGAAGACTCCATTGGCACTCATATAGAGTAACTTGTACCCCTTCAAGTATTCAAGGTCAATCAAGTGATGCTTTGGGGTCAGTGGTTGGAATGGGATATGAGTGTAGACCAGAAAAAGAACAATATAGGTGACTACATGGACAATGCAATAAGAGGAAGAAGTGGTACGGGTGTCCTGGTAGTTCAAATGATCGATCATTATGATGCCCCATTTGTATAGCTCACTTTGCAGAAGACACCACAAGGTGTAGAGGTCAGAAAGAGTCACAACGCCCTGAGTACCTTCCTTGCCGAAGAAGGTGCAATCCAATATGCGGTGAAGATAGCGGACCACTGGGTTGTTAATGCTAGATGTTTGAGGCGACTGGGTAGCACGGGAGGACGTCCGGTGATGTCAGTACAGAATTTTTCTATGTTTTAAGTGTTGGATTAGATATCGTGACGATGCTCCATGCATCAAGTGAGCCAGTAATCATCGCCGCCATTAAGTATCATGGATGTTAGTTCCCTGGAGGAGATTTCAAAATCTTCACCAAAGACTTGGGATTTGCAACTTGAACTACCCCATGAACTGTGGTACTAGCAGTAGGTGGTGATGAACTCCAATGTAAGGTCACTATACACAAGAGTGACCGGATACAAGAAAAGGAGAATAATATTTTCCTCAAGATGTTGTATAAAACCTCCTGAATGCCAAGTGTGTCAAGGGTGAGGCCACATGCCCAACGAGGAAGAGAGACACCAATTGTAGTAGTCTCCTTGAACCTGGCATAGTGCATGGTGCTAAAAAATTGAGCATAGTTCCCCAGGGTAGGGGCTATGTGGGGTGCATGTGGAATTGTGGAGTCTGAATCAATGCGAGAAGTAGATTGTCCTCTCGTGGCCTCCAAGATGGAGTCAACCTCATCAATGTCATGTTGCATTTCCTCAACCACTTCAGGAGAGGATTTTCCAATGGGCTCCTCAATATGAATCCCCTGTCTGGAAGTGGAACGGTGAGGTGTCTCGTAGGAAACTGTCCTTTTGGCAGGCTTCTTGCCCTTGCAGAAACGGTCAAGGAAATTGCAGTGTGACCCTCCCTCAGACATGATGAATGGTTGTTGCGGTGGCCTCAAAATGGGCATTTTTAGATGACCAGACAGTGATTTGAAGCAGATGAAACGACCGCTTGGGGATGATGAAATGTCAATTGGTGGAGATGGAGCACCCATCTGATGGAGATGAAGTGCCCGTCTTACAACGAGAATGATGGTGTTGCTGGAAGGTCGCCTAACAGCAATTAGGGCTAGTGACACGGTTGTCTCAATGGCAAGACAAGTGTCCCAATCTGGGTGGTTGCTCAGTAAGCGTGATGATGGCAGTCAGGAGGTGTGAGGTGGTCGTCGATGGGCCATATGACAGGCATCTGATGGAGGCAGGATGACTGTCTAGAGATTTGACTCAGGAAAAATTTAGGTGGGAGAAGGTGTTGTTGGGTGCTTGGCCAAGAGCGGCCAGGGCCGATGAGATGGTCATCTCACCGATGAGATGGTAGGCTCGACCTGGCTACACGAAGAATGTGGTAGAGGGGAAGAAAAGGAGAAGGCTGATGTTGGATTGGGACGAGGAGTCTGACTCGCTTGCGCCGATGGGTGTCTCACTATAGTGAGATGGGAGTCATGCAGTGAAGACAAGGGGCATCTCGTGGCATAGACGGTCAGTTGGGTTGAAAGATCTTGAACTCATGAGTGGGGTGAAGGGGGGAAATCTTAGAGGTGTGGATATGTCCCCCCCCCAAGTTTCTTGTTATATAGGCCAAATGGAGAAGCGAAACGCCCGTCTGGAAGACACCAAATGACCATTTGGCATTCGGGTGTTCGAGGGGGCATTTAAAATTTCAAAACGGGCATGCAAATTTACTTCTTTTTTATGTGCCTCTTGTGTTCGAGAGGGCTATCTCATACAAGCCAAATGGACGTCTGGGGTTTTGTGGCACCTCTTAAGTTTGAATTTCAAATAGTCATTGTTGTTTGGAGTGACTGTCTTAAAGGTTGAGAAGGGTGTCTTGCCTTTACCAGATAGTCATCTAGCTGGGTGGAGTACCCTACCTTCATCCATTTGAATGGCAGGTTGTATAACCTTTTTTTAAAATTTGAAAATCTAATTTGAAATTGAAATAAAAAGGGTTAGCTAAAACCATTATAGAAAAAAAATTGCAAAAAATTAAATGATTGGGTTGCCTCCCAATAAGAGCCTAGTTTTACATTGAAGGCCCAAAAGAGCTATATCATGGAGCCGTTTCAGGCTTAGGAGGGGGGTTCATGTAGGCTGAGGTCTTCGAGTAAGGAGAGTTGATGTTCCTTAGAAGATAAAAAGTCCTCAACGGTGATGTACCATTTAAGTCTATGCCCATTAACCTTAAACTCCCCAACACCTTATCCCAAAGAAGAAAAGTTCCATAAGGGCAGGCACGGTTGATAAGGTAGGGCCCATACCATCTAGATTTGAGTTTTCCAATAAAAAGTCTCAATCTATAATTGTACATTAAAACTTGGTCACCCTCCCTAATATATTTTCGCCTAATATGGCCATAATGCCATAATTTGGTTTTATCTTTGTAAATTCTAGCATTTTCATAGGCCATCATCCAAAGCTCATCTACCTCTTGCATTTACAGAAAGTAGTTTTCACCTACAGCGAATAAGTTAAAATTAAGAGTTTTGATGGCCCAATTGGCCTTATGTTCTAATTCTATGGGCAGATGACATGATTTGCCATAAATCAATTTGATTGGAGTGGTGCATATTGGGGTTTTATAGGAAGTTCTGTATGCCCACAAGCCATAATTGAGTTTCAAAGCCCAATCAGTTCTAGTGTGATTTACCATTTTCTCTAGGATGGACTTGATTTTCCTATTTGACACATCAACTTGATTACTAGTCTGAGGGTGGTAAGGGGTGGCAATCTTGTGATGGAATCCATAATGTTTCAATAAGGACTCAAAACTTTTCTCTAAAAAAATGGGAACCTCCATCGGAAGCCACGGGATCAGGAACCCCAAATCTTAGAAAAATAATATCTTTGAAAAGTTTATTCATAGGTTTAGAATCACATGTTTTGGTGGGCATGGATTCAACCCATTTGGAAACATAGTCAACAACCACCAAGATATATTTGTACCCACAAGAAGAAGGAAATGGGCCCATATAATCCACTCCCCACACGTAAAAGATTTCAATCTCCTGCCAAGAAGTCATGGGCATTTAGTCTCTCTTAGATATATTTCCCGTCCTTTGACATTCATCACAAGCAAGGACAAAATGGTAAGAATCTTTGAATAGAGTAGGCCAGGAAAAACCATATTGTAAGACCTTCCTAGCAGTTTTCTTAGAGCTCATATGCCCTCCAGTGGGGCCAGAATGGCACTGTTAAATAATGTCATGAGCCTCTTCCTCAGTAACACACCTACGGTATAGTCCATCTAAACACAATCTAAAAAGGTATGGGTCATCCCAATTTGTTTCACATCATTCAAAAATTTAGCCTTAGAATGTCCCTTATATTCATGGTGCAACACACCTGTGGCTAGAAAATTTACATAACCAAAAAACCAAGGATATTGGGATTCCATTTTTAACAATTTATCATCAGGGAGGGAGTCATTAATGGGAATTCCATCATCATCGAAAAAATCAAGGCGGCTAAGATGGTCGGCAACAACATTCTCACGACCTTTCTTGTCAAGGATTTCTAGGTCAAATTCTTGATGTAAAAGGACACAACAAAGAAGGTGGGGTTTGGCATCCTTTTTAGTCATCAAGTATCGAATGGATACATAGTCTGTGTAAATAATGACTTTGGACCCTACCAGATATGAGCAGAATTTGTCAAAGGCATATGTTATGGATAACATTTCCTTTAAGTAGTGGTGCAATCCCACTAGGCATCATCAAGAGTTTTGTATGTGTAGTAAATTACATGGTGCTTTTTATCAACATGTTGTCCAAGAATAGCACCAACAGCTTAATTACTCACATCACACATTAACTCAAAAGGCAAAGACCAATCAGGGGCCCTAATGATGGGAGTAGAAATGAGGGCATCTTTCAAACAAACAAAATTTTCCATGCAGGCTTTGCCAAACACAAAAGGGGTGTCCTTTTAGAGGAGATTAGTCAAGGGTTTGGTGATCTTAGAAAAGTCACAGATGAAATGCCAAGAAAAACCCGCATGCCCAAGGAAGGCACGAATGTCCTTGACAGAAGAAGGGGGTGGAAGTTTGGAGATAACTTCAATCTTGGCTCTATCAACTTAAATGCCATGGTTGCTCACCCTATGGTCTAAGACAAACCCTTCAATCACCATAAAGTAACATTTTCCCCAATTGAGGATCAAGTGTTATTCCTCACATTTTTCCAAAACAAGAGATAAATGTTGGAGGCTAGAGTCAAAATTATCTCCATAGATAGAGAAATCATCCATAAACACCTCCATAATGGTCTCAGTCAGTAGAAATAGTGAACATGCACTACTACAGAAATGGCTTATAAAGTCACTTTTCAAGGTGTCAGTTGTATACATAAACGGACACCTAAACTCTACAGTGTCGGTTTATAACATAAATCGACATACAATATGTGAAGGTCGACCAGACACGGGTACCACTTTTATTAAGTGTCGGTTAATTAATTAAAAACTGACACCTAAAATCAACCGCCAAAACCAAAATTCCAGTGAAAAAATTTCCCCCAAAATTTGACATATGTCGTCGGTTCATAAATAAATAACCGACGACTAAAGGGTATTCACGAGACAGGAATAGGTGTCGGTTGACCTTTAGTTAAAAACTGACGACTATAATATAGTATAGGTGCCGGTTTTTGGAATAGAACCGACACAGTTGGTTTATTTGTCAGTTTATTAGAATAACTGACGCTTATTGTCAACTTAATAGCTCACCGGCGCGAGCTTCTCTTCCCCTTTCCCAGTTTCATTCCCGATTTCAGTTAGGTCCGACGATTTCTTGCTCGCCCCCGCCGGTCGTTGCTCCTCCGCCGCCGCTCCGTGCTCCTGCTCCTGCCCTCGCCGCTGCTCCGTGCTCACCGGCGGCTGTGCTCCTGCTCCTGCTCCTGCCCTCTGTGCTCACCGGCGGCCGTCTGTGCTCCTGCTCCGTGCCCTCGACGCTGCTCCGTGCCCTCGCCGGCGCTTCTCCTCTCTTTGCCGCTGCCTCCGCCGGTGGTTGTTGTGCTCCGGCCGCTGCTCTCCTCTGCCCTCCAGGTATGCCCACCCACCCTACCTTCTTCCTTCTTCCTCTGCTCCGGCGACTGCTTGGGCGGTGCCAAGGCACGCCCAATTAGCTGCTGGGCATTTTTTTATTTATTTTTTAAAAGTTATTTACTTATTTGTGTTTAGGGTTTAGGTACTGATTTTGTGCTTCTACTGAGTTGAATCCTCTATTGTCTATACAATACATGTAATTTTGATCAAGTGATGATATGTAAATGTAGAAATAAGTTAGTAAGGTATCAATGATAAGTCTGCTGTAATGTGATGCAAAATAGTTATTGTATCATGCATATCTTAATACTTTTTTGTTTTATAGTTGTATAGGGTGTTTTATGTGTGATAAGTCTATTGTTTTATATATAGTTGTGCATACATGCGAGTTATCAGGAACACCTAAATGAATGTCTAACACCTAAATGAATATCTAGTTGTGTATTTTCCTAGTATCGTGAAAGATTCTCAATCGTGTGTATCACATGGGATTCTTATCTCAACACAATGGACTGCAATATATGCATCTAATGCCTTAAATGGAAGACTCGAATGTTATAAAATCCCATCAAAGTAGGTAGAAACAACTTATATATATTCAGATCTTAATAATTCCATGAAGTGCACATTATCTTACTCAGGAAAAGTATGTGTATAATGTAGGATTAGTTCCATATAATGGTTCTATTTTAGTAAGCACCTAGAAACCCATCCAAGATTTACTCATTAGGAGTAAATCTTGGATAGTCCCCAGTTTGGGACTGTTCTTGAACACCTAATATCACTTAGGATGTAAGTGTATAATGTGTATTGGGTTTTCAAGAAAATATCGGTAGCATTTCCTCATTTGTTCTCTAAGTACATATGTAGACTTCTTTTCAAGCTATCATGTCTACCACAATAAAGTTGGTTATGACAAGCAATAAAAGGTTAACTGATGTTATACAACTTTTTCTAAAAATATATAACATCGTTATATGTACTTACACTTTGTTAATACTAATATTGTGCAGTCTTTGTCCACCCATAACAGTCACTATGAACTGGGCCTCTATGTCAATGTTAACGTTCCCTATTGAAGAACAATTGGACATCATCCTAGATGATCGTTCCTTAAACCAATTGGTCATACCCAAACATTGGCATTTTCTAAAAGGAAGACACTAACTTTTGGCAATTATTCACATGTTATCGAGGTTGAGTATGATTTGGCGGGAAATCTTGTATCAAAATCCGGTTGGCGTGATTGGATTGGAGAGATGCATGTGGTCCGTTCCAACAGGCTTTTTCTCCATCTAGTTGGTCATAATTCCATCAAAGTTTGGATAACCAACATCAACTGCGAGACCCCCGATCATCTTCTGCGGTATGAGCACACAGCGTCAGATATCATCTATGAGGAATCTGAATCTGAGGCCCCTGTCAGTTCAGATTCGTCTAAATACAGTGAGGAGCTTCGTGACACAGCTTCATCATCAAAAAGAAGTTACTGATGCGGGACCGTGTTGGTGTAGTATTTAGTTGTCTATCTATCTAGACTTGTCTGTATTAATAGTTTTTTTAATTATGCGCATGTTTAGGGGTACACCAACCCCTTTGTTTAGTTACTATTTAGGGGTAGACCCCTGTGTGTGGATGTAAAAAGAGATTAATGAATGGAACTGAAAGTTGCTACATGAATGCTTATAATAGAAGTGTGTGTTCCCATGAATGTTCCCATTTGCATGATTACACTACTATTTTCTCATATTGTATAGTCTATTTTAATATGCCATACTTACTTATATCTTGCTTAATGATGAACTGTAATGCACACATGTGACATGCTTGGAATGTAAATGATGAACTTTTCCCTAAATTGCCAATCATGCTTTTAAAGACATCAATAATCACCCTAACTTGAAGAACTAGGATTTTAGGTATAAGAATGACAACACATTATTTGTTGGCCTAGAAACCCGTCCAAGATTTACTCATTAGGAGTAAATCTTGGATAGTCCCCAGTTTGGGACTGTTCTTGAACACCTAATCTCGCTTAGGATGTAAGTGTATAATGTGTATTGGGTTTTCAAGAAAATTTTGGCAGAATTTCCCCGTTTGTTCTCTAAGTACATATGTACTTGGAGAACAGCGGGGAAATGCTGCCGAAATTTTCTTGAAAACCCAATACACATTATACACTTACTAGTGAGATTAGGTGTTCAAGAATGGATAGGTGGTACACATTTATTATATATAATAATGACATCACATGTATTTGTTAACCCTAGACCCTAATCTTGTCCTAATATATACTTGTTTTCTATTTGATCATAGAATGGATAGATCATGGATGTCCATTCGCAATCACTGCACCCCAGAGTTTATTTCTGGTCTTGACCAATTCATTAGATTTGCCGAGGAATATAGGAAACAACCTGGAGATAGGTTCTACTGTCCATGTAGGCATTGCGGTAACAACTTGAAAGTCAACACTGGTGACGAAATCAAAACTCATGTCATGTGCAACAGGATTATACAAGGCTATACAGAATGGCACTGGCATGGAGAGATTTCAAACCCGAAACTAGTGGATGTCGATAGCAGTGCTTGTGTGGAAGAAGAAATTGCCTACGATTACGTAGATGTGAATGAACCAGTTCCAGTAGACATCGTTGATGCGATGCTGGATACCAATCCACATCCCATTTTTAGAAACATTGTGCATGATGCTGAGATGTCGTTATACACAGGTTGTACTAAGTTTACGAAGCTTAACGCTGTGTTGAGATTGTATAAGTTGAAAGCTAACAATAGATGGAGCGACAAAAGCTTCACGTCATTGCTGTCTTTGTTGAAAGAAATGCTTCCTGAAGGAAACGAGCTGCCAATCTCAACATACCAGGTAAAGAAATTGTTGTGCCCAATGGGAATGGATGCCAAGAAGATACACGCATGCCCTAATGATTGTGTATTATTTCAAAAGGACTATGCGGATTTGAAAGATTGTCCAAAATGTGGTGCGTCACGGTATAAATTGACGACTTCGGGGGAGTCCAAAACTAGTTCTCCTGCCAAGGTCATGTGGTATCTACCTATAATATCACAGTTTCAACGCTTGTTTTCCAATCCGATAGATGCGAAGAATTTGAGGTGGCATGCAGATGTTAAGAAAAATAATGATGGGATCCTACGACATGCGTCTGATTCCCCACAGTGGAAGAAGATTGATGTATTGTACCCTGAATTTGGTGAAGAAGTCAGGAATCTAAGACTTGGGCTTTGTACAGACGGGATGAATCCGTACGGGACATTGAGCACCCAACATAGCACTTGGCCAGTCATGCTTGTTATATACAATCTTCCTCCCTGGCTGTGTATGAAAAATAAGTACGTAATGATGTCGTTGTTGATATCGGGCCCTAAACAACCTGGAAATGACATCGATGTTTATCTTGAACCTCTAATTGATGACTTAAAGAAACTCTGGGGTGAAGGTGTGATGACCTATGATGCTTCATGAAGAGAGACATTTCATTTGCATGCTATGTTGTTTTGCACTATTAATGACTTTCCAGCATATGGGAATTTGTCTGGATATAGTGTCAAAGGAGATAAAGCGTGTCCTATATGTGAAGAGAACACTGATTCAACAAGACTAAAACATGGCGGTAAGAATGTATATCTCGGTCATCGAAGGTTTCTTCCAAAATTCCATCCGTATCGTAGGAAGCACAAAGCATTCAATGGATTGAATGAGGAACGCAGTGCACCTAAACCTATACCAGGGGAGGTTGTTTATGAAAGAGTAAAAGACTTTGTCAATGAATTTGGTAAGAGATCACAATGTACTACACGGAGTGATAATTCTTCATTCAAGAAGAAGTCAATATTTTGGGATCCTCCTTATTGGAGTTCTTTGACAGTTAGACATTGTATCGATGTAATGCACGTTGAGAAAAATGTCTGTGATAGCATCATTGGTACTCTATTAAATATACCAGGTAAGACTAAAGATGGGATAAAATCCAGACTGGACCTACGTGAAATGGGAATAAGGTCAGAATTAACAGAATTATGTGAAATGGGTAATAAAAGAACATACTTACCTCCTGCTTGTTACACGTTGTCTAGAAAGGAGAAGAAAGCTTTTTGTGAATGCTTGGTAAACGTTAAGGTGCCACATGGTTACTCATCCAACATCCGTAGATTGGTATCAATGAAAGATCTGAAGTTGATAGGTCTTAAATCTCATGATTGTCACACTCTAATGCAACAAATATTGCCTGTGGCAATTCGATCTATATTGCCGAAGCATGTAAGGTTTGCAGTCACCAGACTTTGTTTCTTTTTCAACAGTCTCTGCAGCAAAGTTATTGACCCTGAGACTCTCGATAATTTGCAAAGAGAAGTGGTTGTTACCCTATGTCAGCTTGAGATGTATTTCCCTCCTTCGTTCTTTGATATCATGGTACATCTTGTTGTCCACTTGACTAGGGAAGTGAAAATCTTGGGACCGATTTTCTTGCATTGGATGTATCCCTTTGAACGATACATGAGCGTTTTTAAAGGTGATGTTTGAAACCGTTATCGGCCTGAAGGGAGTATTATTGAAGGTTATGTGGCGAGAGAGGTTATGGATTTCTGCAATGACTTTCTCAGTGGTAATGACACTCCTGATAATGACAAGAATATTGACGAGCTATTTGGCAAAGGAATTTTGGGATCACGTGTGAAAGTAATCAGCCGTGAGCAGTTGGAACAAGGTCATTTGTATATTTTACACAACATGGACAAAGTGAACATTTATATCGAGGAAAATACCAATTTCATCAAAAGACAATATCCTCGAGCCAATACAATGTGGCTTGCTAGAGAGCATAATAAGACTTTTATTAAGTGGTTTGAAGATAAAGTCTTACATCAACTATCTCAAACACCAGATGATATTACTGAAACTATCAAATGCCTCGCCTTTAAACCAAAGTTGACTGTTATGTCTTATGAAGGGTATGACATTAATGGATTCACATATTACACAAAGCGCCAAGATGATAAGAGTGTCGTCCAAAACAGTGGGGTCACCCTTCAAGCATCGACTATGTTTTTTGCAAGTGAAAAGGATAAGAGTCCACGTGAAGCTAAAATGTCATATTACGGTGTCATTGAAGAGATATGGGAATTTGACTACATAGATTTCAGAATTCCGCTCTTCAAATGTAATTGGGTTGATAACACCAAAGGAGTTATAGTGGATGAATTGGGTTTCACTTTAGTGAACTTTGAAAAGATTGGCGAGAAGGCTGAACCATTCATATTGGCATCACAGGAGAAACAAGTATTTTATATCGATGATCCTACAAATGATAAATGGTCGGTTGTTCTTCATGGTAAAAGACAGTTCATTGAAGATCCTATAGATGAAGAAGAGTACTGTGATAAATATGATGACTCCAGTCCATTCTCAGTTGGGTTGCCAACTCCAAAAAATATTGAAGCTAATGATGACTTATATGTGCGTGGAGATCACAATGAAGGATTGTTAATTGATAAAAGATCACAATTTTAGAGGCATGCATGTTTATATTTTTTTATTGAAGCTAAATGTTTACTTTTTTAATATCAATATCATTTTCTGATTTGATGTTTCATTATCTTCTAGTTAATACAAATGCTAAACATTGTGGGAGGGTGCTAAAGAACTATAGGACCAATCTCACCTGAGATTACATATGCGATGCTGAGAATAGGTTCTTGATTGATTCCAATTCTAGACATTGATCAGTATTTCACTAACTCTACACTAATAATTTTTGTTTGTATTCTCTTTGAAAAATAAATATAGGAAGAAGGAAGCCACACAGCAATGGAACTACTTGGACCCCAAAGACTAGGAGGAGTTTGTTACCTAAAGAAAAACAGATGAATTCAAGGTATTACGCGCCACTCCCAATTTAATTAATATACGTTTTTATGTATTCACCTATTCAAGATTAACCTTTATTGTTACTAACCAAATCAATGTGCTAACTAAATAGGCTATCAGCGATGCTCAACGACAACTACATGTTATGACCACACAATGGGTCCAAGAGGATATGTAGGCGTTCGCCAAAGGTTATATAGATATATAGGCAGCAAGCCATGAAACAGCAAAAGAAGCCCCAATGAAGAGAAGCAAGATACAGATACAATACATAAAGTGCAGCACACACAAGTGCTTCAGATTCATATAACAACATGACAGACTAACACATATATAGTGCATAACAACAGCAGCGCTGAATTTACATACAACATTAGCTTAGTACATATATAGTGGGACTAAGGTGACGATCCCACCTGCTAAAACAGGTTACCGACAACTACATGTTATGACTGGGAGGTCGTGATTCAGCAACCGTATGCATTAGCAGGTGGATCTGTTTGTCCTCCTGCTAATGCATACAGTTGCTGAATCACGACCTCCCAGTCGTAACATGTAGTTGTCGGTAACCTGTTTTAGCAGGTGGGATCGTCACCTTAGTCCCACTATATATGTACTAAGCTAGTGTTGTATGTAAATTCGACGTTGCTGTTGTTATGTACTATATATGTGTTAGTCTGTCATGTTGTATGGACATCGATTGTATTGCTCAGGTATTATATAGTCTCATTAGATAATATGAAATATATCAATCTTATTTATAGCTCATTAATTATATATATACATCATTCTCTTTACAGGTGTTTAAAGCTGACCCCACTACAGGAACGAACTTACCAGATGTACATGCTCCCTATACGATGGGAGAATTAAATGAAGTAAGAGAAGAATGGGAAACAACCATACAAATAGTATGGGTTTTAAAATATAATTGGGATGTTGATAACGAATAATGACTAAAGAATGATATTTTGTAAATGAATTTCTGAATTATAATATATGTGTGAATGTTTCTACATGTCTAGATGTTTCTACATGTGTCTGAGTGAAAATGAATGAAAGTGTTGGTTGCTATATGAATGTTTCTACATGTGTGAATGTGAATGAATGGAACTACAGATTGCTAGCTACATGAATGTTTCTAAATGTGTGAAAATAAAATGGAACTGCAGGTTGTATTGCTAAATGCATGTGTGAATATTTGTTTTGTTAAATTTGCAGGTTTGTGGCCTGTTGTTGGCTGATATCAATGGATGTCATAAAACCTGCAGTTAACTGCAGGTTTCTCATCCTGCGACTAGCCACAACAGGTCTGTAGACTGACAGAAAAAAAAACAATAGGCGTCGATTATTTGTATAACACCGACACACAAAGTTATAGTGTCAGTTTTATATAAATAACCGACGCCTATTTCCTGTGGCGTGAAGGTATATGGCGTCGGTTTATTATCTAATAACCGACGCTGATAGTGGCCAAGATGGCACCCTTTCTGTGGCGCGAAGGTATATGGCGTCGGTTTATTATCTAATAACCAACGCTGATAGTGGGCAAGATGGCGCCCTTTCTGTAGCGCGAAGGTATATGGTGCCGGTTTCTTATCTTAGAACCGACGCATATACCTTCGTGCCACAGGAAACATGCATGATTTCGGTGGCGCGCAAAGAGTTTGGGCGTCAGTTTTGGAACCGACGCGTAATGGGTGAGCTTTTAGTGTCGCCCACATAGGTGTCGCTTAGAAACCGACACTAAAGGCCTTAAATAACTGACACTAAAGGTAGGTTCTATAGTAGTGATGCACCGTTGAGAGGTGGCTAGGGAATTGCACAACCCGAATGGCAATCTCCTGAATGCATATGTGCCAAATAGGTAAATAAAAGTTGTTTTCTCCTGGTCATCCAGATGAATGGGAATCTGATAAAAACCTGAATATCCATCAAGATAAGAGAAATATTATTGATGGGTGAGGCACTCTAGTACTTGATCCCAAAAGAGAAGGGGGAAGTGATCTTTCCTAGTGGCCTTATTCAGTTTCCTATAGTCAATACACATCCTCCAACATGTGACAGTACCGGGTGGGAATAAGCTCATCATTGTCATTTTTCACGATAGTGGTACCCCCTTTCTTGGGGATGACCTGAATCGGACTAACCCAGAGGGAGTCAGAGATGGGGTAGATGATTGTTGAAAGCAAAAGCTTGATAACCTCTAGATGCACAACCTCCTTCATGTTTGGATTCTGTTTCCTTTGAGGGTCTCTAGAAGTCTTGTACTCTTCTACCATAGGAATTTTATGCATGTCAATGGCTTGATCAATCCCTGTCAAATCAACCATTTTGTATCCTAAGTCAAATTTCCTCTTCCTAAGCTCAATCATGAGATTGGTTTCCTATTCATAGGTAATATCGGAGCTAATGATAATAGGATAAAGTTCTTGCTCATCAAGGAAGACATACTTAAGACCTTTAGGGAGGGGTTTCATCTTGGGTGCCTTGGGGGTTCAGGTTTTGCATTTACAACAGAGACCATTTTGAGACCCTAAAATTCTTCATCCTGGATCTCCTCAAAGCTGTCAATATGATGTATATATTCCTCCAATAGCTCGTCTTCAAATCCACAATCAATAGGGGTTACAAGGGCATTCTGGAGGGGATCCTCAACTAGTTCCCATTCTTCTCTCAACTATTGCATGTTCTCAATACAATCAAGGAGATAGACCTCTTCTTGGAGGCTTGGTCTGCGAATGCTTTCAAATACCCTAAACTTTAGCGTTTGTTTTCCTAGGCACAAGAATATGGTTTTGGCCTCAACATCAATCAAGGCACAAGTGATGTCCAAAGATGATGGTGTACCTTAAGTCTTCCTTTACGTCCATGATGATAAAGTCACATCGGACATGAGCGTATTTCCTGACTCTTACATGTATATCTTCAATGATACACATAGGTTTTATCATGGATGACTCATCCAATTGGATGGTCATGGTGGTAGGAAGCATGTCAACGAATCCTAAACTCCTGCAAAGACTATAGGGCATGATAGAAATACTAGCACCTAAATATGCAAGACTCTTCCTGTAAGCATTATCACCTAGGTAGCACCCAATCCCAAAGGAACCAGGATCTTTCTTCGTTTGAGGCATCTTGCTTTGGATGATATTAGAGGTGGTCCTAGAAAGCATCACTATCTCATGCTCATCGATGTGGTACTTCCTGTTCAATAAGGATTTCATGAATTTGGACCAGGCAGACATATCATCTAAGACATCAAGAAAAGGAATATCCACATGCAACTTTTTCACAGAATCCCTAAACTTTACAAAATGAGTATCAAGCCTAGTTTGCTTTAGGCGAGCCTGGTAAGGTGAATGATGTTTGTAAAGAGGAATTTTCAGCTCATCAATTTCCATGGGTGGATCCACAAAAGTAGGAATGGTAGGAGTGGGAATGGCAGGAGTGGGTGAAGGGGGAGTTTCGATGACCATAGTATCATCATCCTCAAAGTCTAAAGGTACATCTGGGGGTTTCTGTAAGGGAGGAGTATGCATCTTCCCCGAATGGGTGGAGGCAACCTTAAGTGGTACAAGATGTTTTGGGTTGTTCTCATGTTGTCTAGAAAAAGTACCTGTAGTGTGTTTCTACTGGGAAATAAGGCAAGCCAACTAAGCATCAGTTGACTTTTGATGGACCTTTTGTGCAAGAACGATTTGTCCCAAGGAAGACACCCTATCATTGGTTGAGGGTGTGAGGGCATTCTACTATGCTTAAGGCCGAGGTGGTGGTTGATTAAGGTTCTAAAACTGTTGCCCTTGGTAGGCCCATAATTATGAAAATTACCCCTATAGTTCCCTTGGTTCCCAAAATTCGTTTGGTTGATATTGTATAGGAAGCTTGGTGGTGGACGGTAGTTGGCTTGGGGGTGTGGGGGGTCTTTGCGGAGGGGGAAGTTGAGAAGCTTTTTCTGCTCCTGAAGGGTTTCTATATTGGAATTCAGGATGGTTTTTGGCTTGATTAGGATTATAGTAAGCCTAGCCTGGGATATATGGATTGAGTTAAGGTCTTCCACTTGTTGACCAACATCAGGCTGCATATTATTGGTGGTGGACAGTAGTTGGCTTTGGGGTGTGGAGGGTCTTTGTGGAGGGGGAAATTGAGAAGATTTTTCTTCTCCTGAAGGGTTTCTATATTGGAATTCAGGATGATTTTTGGATTGATTAGGATTATAGTAAGCCTAGCCTGGGATATATGGATTGAGTTAAGGTCTTCCACTTGTTGACCAACATCATCCTGCATATTATTGTAGAGGTATTGGCATTGGAGGGTAGCATGATCATACCCTTGGAAAATTCAACTAAGAGATTCTACGGCTCTGAATTTCTGGGGTTGCCTCTTATAAGCATTGAATGAGGACTTTAAGCGATCATGTTTCAAGGAGATCAATTTAAGGGCTTCGACAATGGTATGGATATCCATATTTACATCAGCCTTAGAAACCTTGAGGACCCCACCGGTACTCTTCTATCTTGCATCTCAAAGTCTCTTTTGACAACCTCCCATGTGCTACTCAGGTTTTGAAACATGAAGTTTCCTCCAGATGAGGAATCAAGAAATTTCTTGGTGTCATCATCAACACCATAGTAAAATATCTCAATGAGTTGAGATTGTGATATGTCATGATGAGGGCAACGTTGAAGGAGTTCCCTAAATCTCTCCCAAGCTTCTCCTAGATTTTCTCCTGGGACCATAGAAAATAGAAGGATTTGTCCCATGATCTCATAAGTAATGGAAGGAGGGAAGTATTTGTCTAAGAACTTTGTTTGAAGTGCTTCCAAAATGGTGACATGGTCTCCACTCTCCATGGAATGTTACCAACTGCTGGCTTGCCCTTAGAGAGAGTATTTGAAAAGCCTAAGTCTAATGGTGTCTTCAAAAACACCTAGGATCTTGGTCAAATAACAAAGACCAATGAAACGTTGGAGGTGATCTTGGCAACTCTCACCCTTATTCCCAAAAAATGGGTTGGCCTAGAGCATGGTGATCAATTGAATGCAAATCTCAAATTGGGGGGTGGTAATATCGGGTGGCACGAATTGGTGTTGTGCATATATGATTTTGGAGTGGAAAAATCTTTTAGTTGTTTTTATCCCTTGACCTCCCTCTGAGCGGCTTCAAGGGCCTCTTGTTCAGCTATATAGGCTACACGCAGATTGGCTTCTTGGGTCGCACATTCATCTATCATTCTCTCTCTTTGAGTGGCAAGTGCCTGCTTAATCCTACGGGTAACCTCTTCCTCATCCATCATAAGTCTATTTTGTCTATTCAAATGATGGAACATTCTCTATGGCTCAAGATAAAAAAATTGGTAGTGTAGAATCAACTTATGGCGGGCGACACATGCACAATTAATTGACAGATAATAATCAATTGCAAAAAAATGTATTGTTGGAATGGAAAGCTTGACAGAAATAGGAGGTAACACTTCCAAAATGTTACTCAGAAGACATAAAAAATGAAAAAGTTTTTCAAAAAAAATTTAGGCTTTGAGAAAACGATATGTTGTCTCCAGTAACGATGCCAAAATTGATACACGTCAAAGAGCATACTAATTCACTAGAATGATTATCTTATAGTTTAATCCTTTTTTACTTTCCAGTTAAGGTTAGTATAGAAGGGTTGATCCCATAGGACAACATTTTCAAGATTTTCTCTTTTAATCCCGATTGATTTTTGAAATTATTTCTTTTTGGTATTTTTGAAAGATTGAATAGAAAGTAAATTCTAGTTTGAGGGGGGTGATTAAACTAGTGCAAGAGAAAGATTACACTAAAGAAAGGAAATGAAAATATTAAAATAAAGCAAGAAAAGTAAGGAAAAAGAATATTAGTACAAAATAAAATATTATCTAAGGATGAGAATACAATTGTAAGAATTAAATAAAGCAATTAGAACAAGCGTTGGAAGAAATGATTGAAACAGAAGGGAAGGCATCGAGGCTTAGGGGTTTCACAACCTTAGCCAAAGTGAAGACAAGATTGAGCGATACACGACAATAAGATAGAAGCAAGTATGTGAATTATTCATAAATAAAATGTAAGAGAAGAACTCCATGTGAACCCATTGGTCTTGGTGTTCACACATCCTAGTTCTTCATCCTAAAGAGGATTTTTCTGTGGTCACATCCAAATCCTCGTGAAATCAGTTTAGGCGTTCTAAATCCTGGGTTTCAAAGTCACATCCGCTGGGACTAACTCACAATGAAAATAATTAATTACTTCATTTAAATTGGCAATTTCTAAAATGAAAACCATACATCTAAAACATTCTTGTAAAACCCGATTCGATCAACACATGGCTAAGAGGCTACTCCCCTTGCCTCGATAAGAGAACTACTCACTAGTCATAGTGAGGAACGAAGAAACAAGCAGAAGAAGACAGGAAGCCATAGACCACAAGTCCAAAATCTCTGACGAGATCAAAGGTGGTGACAATTAAACATCTTGCTTTCTTAATCTCCCACTCCAAGAGAAAGAAGGAGAAGAAAGAACAAGAACGAAAGAGAAATCTAGATCTAGAACAAAGAACTAATTTTATTACTAAATGTAAAGATTCCAACTAAGAATTGGATGTAACAAAGTTTCAATATGAAATGATAATACAAAAACTGAGGACCCCCTTCTCAGTGGAGTCCCCCCTCCTTTTATAGGAGAAGGATGGGTGAAACCGTGAAATGGGGGAGAGAAACAAATGATTGGCGGCTGCTGAAAGATATTGATTGCACACTGCAAAATGGCCGCCTCACTAGGTGAGATGGTCATCTAGCAATGATGTGGTGTGGATCTAGAAACTTCAGATTGGACCCCTAAATATGGGGGTGGCGGCTCCATTTGGTTGCAATTGTGGGCTCAAGTAATGTTTGAGACGGTCGTCTGGATGATGTGGGATGCCTATCTCGTGCCTCTGTGCACTTAATCAAAGGGTTGGAACCCTAAATTGTTGGCGGCGCCCTTTGTGAACTAGTTTAACTCTAGATCAAGCCAACCTATTCGTTTGGGCTCGTGGAGTGCTCTTCTGGGTCCATGGGACAACTATCTCAATGAAGAGAGACGCCTGTCTGGAGTGTTGAAGTAGCTGGTTGAGTCAGGGTCAAAGTGGTCGTTTGGCTCTGAAAGTGGGGATCTTTGTGGGTGAGTCGATCATCTAGGCCTAGTAAGACAGCTGTCTCACAGGCTCAGTGGGTCAGAAATCAGTTTTGGAGAAAAACCGTACAAAAAGTGAGAAAGAAGATAAGTATTTCCGAAATAAATTAATAAATGAGTAAGTTGTAATTTGGTCCTAGAATTTACTAAAAAGAGATAATTTCTAATGAAAAGGATTGTGAAAAATATGTAAAAGGATAGATGAATATGCATTCATCAACCATCATACTCAAAAACATTTACACAAAAGCCTAAAAACCTGCTATATACATATATAATTCCAAGTATATGTTACAAACTACTCCATTACCTCATCCACAACATATATACATAAAATGTTCTCTTCATATATAACACGTACAACAAACAAAATGCTACCAAAAGCTCGACTCAATTAAAACCTTATTATACATACTTTCCCGCCTGGAGCTGAGTGTATAGGAATGACTCCAGGACACACTAGAGATCTGAGAACCTTCTCTAAGGTCCATCACCACAACTCCTCCTTGCTATTATGGGTCTGTGTCCACTATTCCCAATCACCTTAAATGATGTGGTGACCCACGAGGTGAGAGCCATGTCCTAGAGAGAGATATAACTCTCAACAACGATTACTGCTACTGCAAATATATTACATTATTAAACAAGATGAGCATATTAAAAAAATGAATAATTTAAACTGATTATATAAGTTAAGTAGATTGGACAACTATAAATGATAATCATAGCATCATGATAAGAAGGAATATGAAGAATATGTATAATAGTTGATTTCTCTTACCACATTATATGACAACTGAGAAGTAAAAGAAATAAGGCAAGGGTAAACATCCAATGTGAAACGTGTTCAATGCTGCACAGATATACTACACAATTGTATTACATCTTTTATTAATGCCCCGAGGATTTGAGTGGTACCACCCAAATCCAATTGACCACTTCTAAGTCAAAATCAATGCCATACGAGATCTAAGAAGAGATGTAATCCAAGATCTTCTCCCCACTTGATCAGTATGAGTGAACGCCGCAGTGACATATCAGTTAAACTGCCACCAATGACATATAGTCAAGATGAAAACACCTACTCGTCGTGGTGCATGTGATGATGCTAGACACCAGGGTCCAAAACCTTGCCACTGAGGTGCAACTACAGTTGTCCTCCAATCACATAAAGTATATAATCACAGAGACACGACCATAGCTGTTATGACACCAAGGTATGATCATGTCCATCCTCAAAATACCTAGGGTCAAGATGATAAGGACACACAGTCACTTGCACCTTGGATACTCAACAATATGCACTCTGATTTCCCTTAGGAATACTCATTTTACCATCCATCAAGTTCTGGTTTTGGAATGGATCTATGGCCAATGCAACTACATGATTTGAGTTCCACTTGATTAATCAAATCCAATTGGGTGTCTTTTATTGCATCAATCAAGTTACAAGCAAACCTTAAAAAAATTCTACAAAACATAGGTAGAGTGCAACTTTATAAAATATAAAATGTATTAAAATAAAACTTGTCACATCACTACATGGTATCGTTCACTACCACTCATAAGACCATCACCATTACCACATCACCATGGGATACCAATCCCTTGTCCAAGGGTCATTAAGACCATAACATCATAATCACTTGTAAGAACATCATTATCTTTCCATGCCTTACCAAAGTCTCAACAAACCATCACCATACTTGTGATACACATGTTAAGCATAACCTTACATTAAGATGTTCACATAACAACATATTAGGGTTTCAACAATATTGAGATAATATTCCATCACCACATTAGTCATAAAATAGAGCCAAGTATGATCAGCCACCATCATTGTATTACATTAGGGTTAGGTTCAAAAATGTAAATCAAGTATGATTAACCATCACCACTTAGTTGTATTAAGGTTTGGTGTAACAATATAAGCTAGATTAGCATTACACATCATCTCATCATGGTGATCATAAGTTTGCATTCATACAATGGCAAATGTAAGATTGCACGGTTAAGGGCATACCACCATCGATTCTACATCATTAAGACCATAACATTATGCCATGAGCATCGTACCAAAATCATCAGATGTTCAGTAGGTAAAACCATCCATTACAATAAAAGCAAACATATTGAATGATCCATCTAGATAACCATCAAGTTGTGACCTAGAAAAGAGTCACCAACTTAACCTAGTCAAGCCATTGTTTGATCACTCGAAGAACACCATCGGTTGGTCACATAAGAAGCGCCATTGTTTTCTGGCTCAAGGAAAACCATCAGTTGTGTGCATGCAACTCACCATCGATTGTAGAACAATGGAACACCATCAGTTGTTGTGTCCAGTGTCACCATCGATTGTGGTGTGCAGGACCACCATCAGATCATGAAGTCAGAACCTCCATTGGTTGACACCATCATGTGTTGAACTGGAACCACCATCGGTTGCTGATCATAGGTCAATGAACCATCGAGTCTTGGATTTAGAACATCCATCAGTTGATGGACCAGAAGGGCCATTGGTTGTTAGACCCAATACTTACATTGGTTGTCACCAACAGGCAGTAAAACAAGGCAAAAACACAAGAGAAACCATCATTTGATGGAAGATAAAGAACCATCTATTGAAACCACCACAAGAGCATTAAGATCATTGATTCTTAAGCACTAAAGAGACCAAAATAGACCTTAAGGTATGACCATCAGTTGGAATGAGAAACACAAGAAAAATGGCACCAAAAGCAAGTCGATCGGTTCTAGTAAGAAGGCAAACCATTGATTTATGCACAAGGTAGAAACCAACTCAAAAACCCTAAGTGAAACCCATCATTTAAGAGACATAAAGGACCATTGTTTGACATGCAAGCAAGACCTAAAGATTAATATACCAAAGGAAGTTCATTCATAAGGTATAGAATACATCCAAGAAGATAAACCATTTAAGAAATAGCACCTAAGCTCAAACTCTAGGCAAAGATACTACCTTTCTACTTTGAACTTAGTTTTAGAGCAAGATCTAGCACATGCAAGCTATAAGTAAGCAATAAACATGGAGAAAGTTATATAACTCACCTATATGGAGAAGAAGAAGCTCCAAACAGAAAGGTATCTTGATCAATATAGAAAGAAACCCTAGTTTAAGCACTCCACACGACCAAGCAAACTCCTTATCCAAGAAAAGAAGCAAACCCTAGGTTAAGGAAGCAAGAAAGAGGTGTTCTTTAAGATGTAGAGCATGCTATATCATGGAACACCATGAACACGACCAACAATAAGGAATAAGGAGGTAGTTCAACAAGGAAAATGAAGAAAAGAAGGGATATCTTACTTGTTTAGCTCAAGAACAAGCAAATGAAGCTTCACAAGCTCCAAGAGAGGGTAGATTTGATCCCTAGCTGCACATGCAAGGAGACCGACCACCTTATTATACCTTGGGAACCTTCTTCTCCACTAGAAAAGGAGAATGAATATCTAGATAGTAGGGAAGATATAGGGGTCCAAAGGGTTCGTTTGCATGGAAGGTAGGAGGTTTATAAAGCTATGGGTGAGAGAGAAGAGAAGGTTTAGGTGTCCTACCATGCCAAGTGTCCATGGACAAGGGACATCAAATCCATGAAATAAAAAGCTCCATAAATTGCATAGTCTATAGGGGCATCAGATCTTGGCCCTCCTAGGGTGGCCATCATTTTCATCACTTGGTGACCATCGGTTCTTGAAACCATGGGTCACTAGGTGGAAAACCATCGTCCAAGCAACCATCGACTAAGAGGCCTCAAGAGAGAAGACCATCAACCTAACCATCTATAGAGATCAGAATTGGTTGTCCCCACCTAAGTATGACCATCAAATGTCTTTCATCCTGGGGGAATCATCGGTTGATGGCCTCTAAGGTAGCTCATCCATGAGAGAAAAACCCTAACTTACCCTAGAGAGATGTCACCATCAAACCAAGGTGCATCTAAGAGCCCCAAGCCACAAAAAACTCAAGAATGATATAAAAGTATGTAAGGAACAAAAAAACATCTGATAAATTGAAAGAAAACCTCAGATATGGGTAAATTGCATAAAAGTCTAAAACATGCACAAAATCGCATAACTTGCTCAAATAGTGTCTAAAATGCACCAAACTTGAAACTTAAGCGTGTCACATGATATAAAAATACATAACAAGGTTTAATTAAGGTTTTAAGCATATAATTAAGGTAAGAAAGCATGTTCACCCACTAAGCAAGGTCTGGGGCCTTACACACCTGCACAAGGCACAACTAAGCAACATAAGCTAAGTTAGTAAACAAGTATGCACGAGTAACACAAAGAATAATAAAGAAAAATGGTGAGGGCAATAGGAAAAGTCAAAGCTAAACTAACTAGCTAGGTTGAGCACCATTCTACCCAACAATGATGCCACAAAGCTTGATGTTTTCACCATGAGTTTACATAACCAATTGAATTTTGATTGGATGCATCCTTTGGCTCATAACATGGATCTTTCAAATTTGTAAGGCCCTAGTAGGAACACTCACATTGACTAAGGCACTTCACATGCAAGTGAATGGAATCATATTTTAGTATATGAAAGTATAAAGTTAGGGGTCAATTCTTAGTGAGAGAGGAGGCACTAGAGCTATGTTAGTTTAACTATGTTCCTATTGAGGAGTATAAGGTTGAAGGGTTTTGTCCTGGTTTACACTAATGGGTCAAACATACAATTAAAAGAAGCAAGAAACAAAACCTAAAGTAACCCTAGACAAGTAATTGTAATTAACAAGAAAAGAAACTAAGAAAAGAGATAGTTTAGACTAAGACAAATAGGGTAAGATCTAACACTACACTAAACTAGCAATTTAGGAAACTAGAGCAATTAATGACCTATACTAGCACTAAGCAAGCATAGAAGAACATCAAATACACTAGAAAGACCTAATTATAAATAACAAGACAATTAAATAAGGAAGCAAGTAAAGCAACTGACTAGAAAATTATGAACTAGCATGGAAGACAATTAGTGTTTTAGAATGTTAAGGGAAGTGTGGGCCATTTGGGGAAATGTGACTAGAACCTAGGTAATGGGATTTCAAATGAAAATTCTATTCATTCATTTAGATTGTTAAATCAAACAAAAATTTAGATGATATATAATTACCTAAACTACTAGTTATTGATGGGTGGAATAAGGTGTGTGAAGGGGAACTACACCCTAGCACACCCTATCCAACCTTGCGAGGCTCAATTGGACTATGTTTTAGTTGAAATTCTAATAGGATCTAGAAAGTCTATATTTCTAGGGTAGGTGCTCTTAGGGAGATTGGGGCTAAGGGTAGTCATATAGGTTGGGAATGAGGTTATTAGACCTCACATCACCTACCATCTAGCCTTTAGAAAGATCCAAGCCAATTGTATTATGTGTTCCTACACTAGCTATTTAGATCTCACACCTAGAAGTAGAAGTGGAGATATGTGTGTGGGAAGATAGGGTGCTAACTAGGGTTCCCCTAGTTGGACCTAGGAGCAATCCTAAAATAGCCTCATGCATGCCACTCTCTCCTAGGGTCCATGTGGTTTCAAGCACAAATCAATAAGCAATCCGTGTTTTTAAACACAAACCACAACACGAATTTATGGAAAATATATAGAATTAGAAGACAATAAACATAAAATGAATTTATTGATTTTACAAGCTATTTCCCCCCAAATTGGTATCAAAGTTAGCCCCAAACAGCCCACCAAGAGGGTTTAGCTACTCATAACAAAACAAAAGAACAAAAGAGAAGGAGTAAAGCAGTGAATAGCCATGGAATATTTCTTAGTACTCTTCCTTCTTCGACCTCCTAGCAACTGAAGCATGCCCTTCTCCCTCCATGGTGGATGGATAGCATGGAAGGATGAGTGGAAGTAGCCAAAATCCTAGAAAACTAGGGTTTTGAGGTTGGGGAAGGTGGAAATGAAGTGGAGGTAGGTGGGAGTAGGTGAGAGCTCAATGAATGCTCTAGTAAATGCTAAGATGGATAAAAAAGTGGCCAACCTCATGCTACAACCACCACCCTTATATATATAGGTGGTAGGGAAGAACTAGGTTAAGTGGGGGTAAATTGGGAAAAATAGTGGACAAAAAGCTAGGGTTTTGGTGGCAGCATGGGCATGGTGCATAGAGTGTGGCACAGGCGTACTGAGGCAAAACGGGTGTTCTGGTGGAATGAAAAAAATATCAAAAAATCGATATTTGGAGGATGGTACCACAGCCGTGCTGGGTGATTCAGAAGGGGGTCATTCTCCACAACATGGGTGTTATGATCTTTGGGAAACATGACCATTCTGGCTGGATCAATTGTGTTGAGGACTCCTTAGTACTATCGTGCTGGCAAACACGACCATCGTGCTAAACTTGTCCTGAGTCATCTCTTCATTGTGTTAACTATTGATTTGTTTGGGGCAACAAGGCCATTCTCTGTCACAATGGTCGTGGTGGGGGCTTTGCTTGCACTTTGAGATTCAACTTTGCAATCCATGGATCCTTTTCTTTGTCTTGTCCCTTGGCCACTACGGGTACGCTTTGAAATCTCTTGGACCCTCTTTGGACTCCTTCATGGGTGGAGGAACCCTAGGATCATCCTCCTACTTTCTCATCCATCCAAGGCGTAGTCCAAGTATCTAAAAAATGCAAAGAATGTCCATAAGTGCATTTGATAAAAAAACATTTATTAGGGGAAATACCATGCGAGTAGTAAGTTTATATGCAATTAAAGTATAAGAAGACACATGATGAAGCCCTAAAATAGGACTGCATTAATGATTCCCCAATATTTTCTCTCTTATTTTTTGTTTTCTTCCCTCTTGTCCTTGGAAGCATAAGATAAACCCTAATTTGTCACTGGTTTTTCCTAATTTCATCTCTTTTGACCTATTTCTAGGTCAATAATGGTGAATTCTTGGAGAAATCATTTCGTGTGGGGCTTTTGTGTAAGAATGCGTTCTTCATATGGAGTCACTATCTTGGATAGTAGGTGATTGGATTTACCCTGATTTTAGATATTTAATTATGCAGGAACCATATAATTGAATTGACATATTGTAGTAAATTGCACTTAGCATTAAAGGTGAAATTGGGATAAAAGGGAATCAAATTCAAAAATTAATTTTTTATTGTACCATGAAATGTAGAAATGAAGTAATTAAAAATTATTCAGCATGAGCTTGAACTACATGAACTCTCTTGATAATGCATTAATTCTACAGAATCATGGCAACTTATATAGATTATGCTAAAGTAATATCTATCTTTCATATTTTTTTATGAAACTTTAGTGATGATTGAATATTATTGAATCTTGATACCTATAGAGGTAATAATGATTTTTGAGTTCTACATATAAAATGATTCCAATTTTCCAAAATGGTTGATTCCATGAAATGACTAAGCATGATGCCCAAGAGGTTGAACTTGGGTGTTTGATCATATAATAGATTCCAGCAAATTATTATCACGAAATTGAATATTAATGGTCATGTTTCATTATTTCACATCCAAGTATGATTCAATCACAATGACATGTACAAGATGCACTCTCTAAGACAATTATGCATACAACTAGGTTTGATAATAATAATGTATAATTCCTTAGGTGTTCATTTGGCAATTCAATTTTGGCATTACATTTATGACATATGAGGAATATGAACTATCACAAATTGAAATCCTAGTTTATATCATATCTAGGTTGCATGAGCATTGTACATATTTCACAATGGTTTGCTCTTGGTAAGGGAAATGAGGTCTGATGTAGACATCCAAGGATCATAAGACTTCTTAAAATTGTACATCATTGTATTTACATGGAAGAGTAACAATCCTCACTTGACATAATTCCATCATGTATACTGAAATCACTCGATGTGAGTGCATGAGAGAATGGCTTAAGTTTGAAGCTCTGATTTTGTAGTAGTCCTACTGGGTTGTAATTAGGGAACACAATTTCAAACCACATTCACTAAGTCTACAGACTTAGGGTGGTTTGAAGTTTAATGATAGTTACCCATCTTTACTATAATATAATGTGTTAGCTCGTGACTATCAAGGTGTGGACCTAAAGTTTGTTGGTAGTGGGAAGATGAGCCCCTAAAATCAAGACTTAGATAAAATAAGAAATAGTATGGTCTTGGTGGTATTGGTAACCCCAAGATCTTGTTTGGGATAAATGGAAGTGCTTTATAAGATGTATCTTAATAGGTACAATCTAAGATAATTAGGGAAAATGCATACATGGATATTCATTACCTAACTAGAATGATATAGAGTAGCTTGATTCTTATTATGTTGATTTCAATCATACAGTTTATTGTATTTATTATTTAGTCTTGTTATGATATAGCTGAATAATGTGAGAGACTCATGTGACTTGAATACAAGAGATATCATTTACACACGACAAGTTTCACCATTTAAGGTCAAGAATGCTCTGAAGAAGATGAAAATGAGAAAGGCACACAGACCAGACGGTATTCCCAGTGATGTATGGAAGAGTATGGGATATGAAGGATCTATGTGGTTAACAAAGCTCTTTAATAAGATCATGAAGACTAAGAAGATGTAGGATGAGTGGAGAAATAGTACTATAGTCCCCATCTACAAGAAAAAAGGTGACATTCAGAGATGCACAAACTAAAGAGGTATCGAGTTGATGAGTCAAATTAATCTTTGGGAAAGGATTATTGAGCAGAGGCTAAGATCTATAACACATATATCAAACAACCTATTTGGTTTCATGCCTGGAAGATCCACAACAGATGTTATTAATCTGATAAGGAGGCTTATGGAGAAGTATATAGTAAGAAAAAGAGATCTTCATATGGTGTTTATTGATTTAGAAAAAGGCTTATGATCGAGTACCTAGAGAAGTGTTATGGATGGTTTTAAAGAGGAAGGGTGTGCCAATCCAATATATTGACTTGATCAAAGACATGTATGATAGTTCTACTGCAAGTGTGAAGACTCCTGGAGGAGAGACACCAACTTTTCCTATCACAGTTGGGGTACACCAAGGATCCACACTCAGCCCATATCTGTTTGTTCTTGTTATGGATGAGCTGAAAAAGAATGTTCAAGGTGATATTCCTTGGTGTATGTTATTTGCTGATGATATTGTTTTGATTGACAAAAATAAAGATGGATTAAATGATAAAATTGAATGGTGGAGAGAGGAATTGGAATCAAATGGATTGATGATTAGTAGGAGAAAATTTGAGTATATGCATTGCAACATTAGTCAATCCCATAGTGTGAATGATGGAACCAAGTTGGTCGGAGTAGATATACCAAAATGTGATAAATTTCATTTATTTTTAAATTTACGAGAGAACCGCCCCCGTAGAAGCGCCACAATCGTGACCCCCCAGATAGCGTAAACTCTCGGGGCATGAGAGGGTGTGGTCTGGTCACCCCCTCCCGCGTTCAATCAAATTCGTGTTACTTTTTGTAGAGTGCCTTCGGCGTGATTCGAACCCGGGTCCTTCATTTGGACTTACCGAGCCGTAACCATCCAGGCTACTCTGGCCGAACTAAATGTGATAAATTTCATTACTTAGGTTCTATTATTCAAATAGATGGGGATGTCCAAAATGATGTTTGTCATAGGATCATTGTAGGATGGTTGAAATGGAGGAGTGCAACTAGAGTATTATGTGATTGGAACATCCCTCTCAGGTTAAAAAGTAAGTTTTATAGAATAGATATAAGGCCAACAATGCTCTATGGGAGTGAATGTTGGGTGGTGAAGAAACAAGGTCTCAACAAGATGAATATGGTTGAAATGCATATGTTGAGATGGATGTTTGGGAAGACAAGAAAAGATCGTTTGAGAAATGATTATATCAAGAATAAAGTGGGGGTGGCGAGCATTAAGGACAAGTTGCACGGGGACCGACTCAGATGGTAAAAACATGTGCAACACAGTCGACTAATGTGCCTATATGAAGCAATGCTATTAAGTCAAGCACAATAAATAGAAGAAGAGGAAGACCTAAATTAACATGGGATGAGCTTATAAAGAGAGATTTTAAATCTCTACATCTCAACCAGAAGCTGAATGGAAACGAAGGATCCGTGTAGCCAACCCCAACATAGTTGGGACTGAGGCTTAGATGATGATGATGATAAGGTTGAATGCCACAAATTTGTATATTGTTAAACTATATACATTCAATTTTGTCAATACGTATCCACTTAATCGTTTAAGCATATTATATCTCTTTACAAATCTTTTATGAATCAATGGGCTAATATGTTACATATGAGTTAGATTTATGTGCTTTGGTTCTGAATAGTTGTTTCTCAATTTCAAAAGTGATTTATCACCACCACAATATTCATGGAAACCATTGGATTATGCTATTTAGGTTGGATTACTATTTGATTTGAATGCGAGCCATTCTTGTACTCCTAGGTCTTGAGCATGGTATGTTTTCATGTTGACATGTTTTAGATCATTCGATGTATAAGATAAAACTTAAAACTATTGTATATATGAGACATGTATATGGCTTGTATGTGTGTAATACATGTTCAATGTAATAAGAACATGATATGTGAGTTGTTTCATAATAGGTTAAGCTGGGAAAGATCTTGCGGTTGTTTTTATATATCTTTATAAAATAGAAAGAAAATTCATTAATAATTTTCTAAGGATGTTAAATGTGTAGCTTGTGATTGTATTGAGTTGAGTTTCAATTTATTGAACATTTAACTGTGTTATCCTGAGTACTGGTACATGATAAGTCATGGTCCTAGGATTGAGTGTTACATCCACCTTGATCCTTTTATCATTCCCCAAAATATACCTATCCACTACTCTAAAAGGAATTCAAAACTCTTCAATTTGTACGTCCTAATGAAACAACTCCTCCAAATCACTATAGTTGTTGAAGAAACACCAAATTTCAAACATAAAAATATTCTCTCTTTGAGGCCAAGATACCTTTTCTTTGATCGCCATAAGAAGGGAGTTCTACATTGGGAAATGGACATTCATTTGGGTTGTTTCTTTAATGATAGAATCAAGCATCTCCAATGGTTTTGTAGGTAATAATTATAGTTTATGCCCATGTTGAAGGTCACATTTTACTCTCTTTACTTCCCAAAATATGTATTGCTCCCTCTACATTATTATTGTTATGTTGTTCCCATTACTATGTTGTAATCTAGATTGTTGTTGATTAACATTTAATCAAACTTTGGTTGTTAGTTATTTTTAGTATCATCATTAAACATCAAAAGATGTATGAGGTTATGGATTCTACAACTATATGATTGATCATATTTCTCCTAACTTTAAAGTAACTTTTAATGTATTGATCCACACTATTTATACTCTTTTTTTAGCAAGCTAGAGTACTTTTTCTATGAAATTACTTTCTTCACTGTAAGGATTTTCATATTTTAATATATGCTATCATGTCAAAACTCTTGAGTGAAAATTCTAGTTAACTTTGTGCTTGCCTTTATGCAATGAAATTCAACTTTCCTTTTTATCTCTTCCTTTTAACTTCTCCTAATTACATGAGATTATTTTTGATAACCCAGGAGACTCGTAAGGCTTGTACCGAGCCCAACCTGGGGAGCTCAACCCCATCCTGTAAGGAGCACAGCCCATTAAGTCACACAGAGGCCGACTGGGCTACGGGAGAAATAATTCCGAACAGTACCACCAGGGAGATTCGAACACAGGACCCTTCATGAGGGGCCCCGTGCTGTGACCACCTGAGCTACTGCTCGCCGTCAAAAATAAAATTTAATTGGACACTACAAAGGCGACTAGGGATTTGATTCACCAATGCAAGTAACCAATAAAGAGAATAAGTTGATTTGTTAGTTTTGTGCTTGCACGAGGGAACCCCTTAACTTCTTACACACACTTGGATGAAGAGTTGTGTTGTTGAAGATCCTGTAATTTATATTTCATTTATGTTAGGGAAAAACATGTTGAAGATAATTGAATACAATTAATTTTTGATATCCATATCTTTTTATCAATCATTAGAATGGTCTTTTCATTCTTGTGATATTGTCATTCCATGATGGACCCTTCTTATGGGAGATATCTTCATGATCGATTTGTGGAAAATGCCTTAACTAAGTTTTGAAGAGCTGGGATCTAAATAAGTTTGTTGAGTTAGATATGAATGATTGTAGTAGCTCTACTAATATTAACACCCACACTAAGGTTGGTCATGTGGGTCATGCATGATCAGTTGGTACTGGAAAATAGTCTCATGCAAAGACTAACCATAATAACTAAATGATATCCAAGTGTCAATTTGTGCCAGGAGAATCGTAGTATGGTCTCATGAAAAGCTCTATGTTGCTATATGACTTGGCTATAACAATTTCTATAATGGCTGCAAGCCATTAAGTTTGGGCGAACAAATATCATTTCTTGAGAGTATGTAGATTTGATTTTGTTTATGGAACTAATGTCTCCCATTTTGCATCAACAATTTGTATCATGAATTTGTTGATCATCAAAATAACATAAGTGTCTATCATTGCTTTATTACAATAAATAAATTAATATTTTGTAGACCATCTTGAAAAGATCCTCAAACAATTAAGAAGACGTGAATATTTATTATTTTCATAGACATATATGTCTTGCATATGACATATCACTTTTATATTAAAGTTGTGTAAATCCTATATTATCAAATATAGTTTTGCCACCACTTCTTATGATCTTGATGTTTATTTTCTATGACTTTAAGAAACTCAACTGGTAGGATCTAGTTATATCTGTGGCTTCTGTGATGTATATGTAGCTGCATGATGAGATGTCCCACATTTTGAATAAATGTGGGTGTAGGATATTCTTAAAAAGCAACCATATAGGACAATGCTACAAAATTTAACAACCAATTTGACATTTTCAACATCATATTATCAGTAACTAGATATTATATATTCTGCACCCAATAAATATTTTTAGTTTGTGTGAGGTAATACTTTCTAGTGATATTTAGTATTATATTATAACCCAATGAACCACAACAAATATCTGGTAATCCGATATGGTTGTATTTTGCAACTTCGCCTCCTCCCAACCGTGCACACGTATTTCATCTATTTCATAATTCGTTAATTAAATTAGTAAGCTGTGTTGTCAAAGGTGCACATTTCTCACTGTTACTTTAGTATATATGTCTAGAACCATGCATTCATGATTGAAAGTGGATGGGCAACACGTATGTAAAATAATAACCTGGTCAAAACATTACTTACGCGTTAGTGAATGGAAGCGCTATACCAGCTTTAAACAATTGCCAACTCTGAGCATTCGGATGGGCTAGAAGAGGAATATGCCATATCCATATCCTTTCAATCCGTTCGTATATTTAGCTATGTATAGTTTAGTGATGACCTTAATAGTTGACAATTTAAAAGGACAGGCGAACTCTTAAGCTTTTAAGATACCGCGCAAGGTCGAATGGTTTTCTGAACATTCAAAATAGACCCGCCTCGATTTGAGTCTGCATTAGAAAATGACGTTACGTTACCGATCAAGCCAAACGATGTGGAATTTACAATCGAGAAAAGAGCTTCACGCCATATCACACTTATCATGATCCAATAGAATAAAGGTGTCGTTCTCGTTGATTTGAAAACCACTTGACGATGCCCCGCTACATATTATCCAAATTTCACCTTTCGGATTGGTAATTCAAGAAATGATATGGTATTATGACGCTCCTTTTCAATCAAGAATGTGTGTATTTTGAGTAATAATATAACTACCGTCTCTCATTAGTTGGTAAAAGTTGAGCAAGCCTTATTATGGAAAAAAGAAATATAATAGTCAACCTTTTGTATATTGGTATCACATTGAGAAAAGACTCAATGAATCAATGTGAGTTGGTTTAATTTCATGTGGTAAAAAATAACTTCTCCATTAGATAATGGGGCTTGTTTTCTTCCAATTTTTACTTTGGTACCATTACTATTTTCTTTATTTATAGATATGTATAATTGTAACTATGTAGTTTGTTGATCGATGAAATGAAGTATTTTATCAATCATTTTCCATAACAAGTATGGGTATTATTTTTATTTTATAACCTAGGCCACATTATATTTATATCTAAATAATATCGTTTTATGATAGGTATGATTTTGTTAGAGAAACATGAAAGACAACTAATGTTGAATTTGTGTTGTAGAAAATCCATCCATTTTGTAAAATCGATAATCCAAATATATCATCAACATGCTACTAAAGTCATTTGTTGCTAGTGAAATGAGTAATGTGTTTTAATTTTATTTTAAATATTTGAGTATTAGATTTCCATTATATTAATAACCCCAAAGATATTAATATAAGCACTTTGTCTCTCCCAATTCATATTATCTAAAAATTAAAATAAAAGATGGGGAAAAAGACATTCTAAAATTTTAGACACATTCAACTCAATTTTTTAGTCCCAAATTTAAGATAAGCCGTGCCCTTTTCTTATTCAACAGAATGTACTTTTAATACACATATATGTATATATATACACAAAAAGAAACACACACACACACACACATATGTGTGTGTGTGGATGCATTCGTTAACCAATTGGATACCATAAATTAGTTATCCAGTGATTCTGGTTACAAACTGAGCGCTCTAACTTCAAATTTAACATCCTGGTTACTAGTTACAATTCAAGATGGAGATTTTTCTCTACAAATGTCATTTTTACTATTTTTAGCGATCAAAATACAGAAAATCTTTTTATTACAAATTTAGACGTCTCATTAGAACTTGGTGTCTTCTTTTTACAAAACTGGATACATGAATAACTAACTTTAGTTATCCGACTCGGGCAACAAATATATATATATATATATAAATATAAATATAAATAAATAAATATATATATATATATATATATATATATATATGCATGTCATTTATGGTCTCAAACAAACATTTAGAGGATTTAAATAGACACAAGGTTTGCTGAAATCCATTGTCTACGACCATTGATGTGTCATATTTTAAAATATTCTTTAGATTTTCCGATTCACAAAATTTGATTTCAAAGCAATAGATGCACTGCCTTAAAAATTCATGAACTCACTACCATGTCATCCCCCAATCTATAAAAAAATACATTATTGTGTCAACTCAAGAGATTGTAATCAATTGATTTCCTACCCATATTAATAGAAATTTAGACAAGTAAGATATATGCATATCAATATCTAAATTCGGAAGGCATGAGGATTTACTTACAAAAAAGAAGAAATGCACTAGGAACTATTCAAGCGACTATGATATGAACATCCTGACATGAATATGAAAATTAACCCATAAATAGTCAAATAATTGTCTATTGTCCTCTCATATGGTCCAATACTTACTTTATTATTGCTATGTTTTGCGTACTGACTGTTTTTTTGATACATATCACTCTTGAAATAAATTTTTACCATAAAAATACATCCCGGCCAACAACTCAATAATGGTATATAAGGGTATGCTTAACCCAATTTTGTCTAGTGTTGCATAATAATTTGTTTAGAATTAATGTATACTTTCTAGATAGTCACTCTTATGAATTTGTAGTGTTGAAACTATAGTTAAATATCAACCGGCCTAAATATTAACAAGTCAATAGTGCGTAGATCTAGAAAGCTGACTTGACTTGGGTGACACAACTTGTCTAAACTTAAAATATATAAAATCTAACCTGGTATTATGCTTACCTGAAACACGACATGATTAGTATATATGAGACTCCTATCCAACCCCAAAGGTGATCCAAGATCAAGTCAATCTTATAAGTTTGTAGCCCAATTTGACTTGACTCGATGATAACTAAACCATTAACCCAAAGATGACACATACATCTTTTAGCTAAATACATAATGATATGACACACATACATTTCCACAAAGTCATACATAAATATATAGGAGATATAGCTATATATTACTAAATAAGAGAATATGTGGAAGATATAACAACATTTATAAACTCCTACCCCGTAGGCTACATTTATACATGATGGAATAGCTCTAATATACGTATATATACTTTTTTAAAGATAATTATGTATAATATCAATTTTTAATTTTTATTCATTTATGCATACATATGGTTGTGTCATCATTGATTTGGGATAGTGGGCCAATTATATACATGTTGAGTTAAATTGGGTTATAATCTTGTTTGTTGATTTAGTCTTGGATCACCATTAGGTCTAGTTTAGGTCTCACATATCATGTTACAACTAAGCATCATGTCATGTCAGATTCATGTTTATATTTATTCAAGTTTGAGCAAGTTGTATGAAAGGGGTCATATCACCTTTGTATATCTGTGCACGAATGACATACTATCTTTCGAGTTCTTCATGTTATACATTTTTTTATAAGATATATTTTAAAATAACATATTTTTAAGATACAATATATAATAAATGGCATGTTCCCCAATAACTAGGACTCAAATACAAATGCAACCAACGGGGTAACAAAAAAACCAACTTGAACACGGATCCACATTTTTAGAATCATATAATATGAAGGTAAAATGTTGTGCACCAAGTAGATTGTTAATATACTTATAACCATCTTTATTTGATGAAAAATAATCAAATATTTATGTTAATAATATATGGTTTTGAGTTAAAAAAGGATAAAAAGTAGTAGCATTTCATCATTTTCTGATAATGGATAGCTAACGGCAGGGAATGCATAGTATTTAAATAACATCAACAAATACCTATAATTATAGCAAACTTGAGGGGAATAGTGAAAAAAATCATTTTATTTCTATTTTCAGGCATCATAGTGGCTGTATAACGGTGCTGAGTTACAAAGTTTTAGTTGCTGAAGAACATTTTTTTGCTACACTAGATCACTAAAAGAAAATGGAGATTTTGGTAAAGCTAAAACAAAGTGCTACCTGACAATGCGCAGTGTAGTCACTCCAAGGTCAACGGAGCCGAGAATTGTTTCGATTTTTCAAAACCCACTACCTTGCCGTAGCTAGAAGCATAAAATCACAACTAAATTTTGGCTTCAGCTCATTCGTTCTGGATTCCTACTGCTCTGCTCCCCCCACGTCGTCGCCGACCACGACCCTTCTCCCGCAGCCCTGTCATCATGCGATGTCGACGCCTTATTCTCTGTCGATATCTGCTAAAGCAGCAGAGGAAACCGCCAGCTGAAATCCTCATTCCTCTAACAAGTCATCTCAACTTTTCGCTCCGCCGCTTCCCTCTCCTCTTCTCTTTCTTATAACGCCAAGACCACTTCCCCTGTTTTTCCTTCCCCTTTCCGAGCGATCGACCCCAGCTGGACAAATAGCGGCATTCCCTCGCGGTTCCATTTTGGAGGAAGTTGCATTACTACCGGATGGCAGGCTATACGGGACCATCGAAGAAGAGTTGGTAGCGGAGTCATTACCGGCAAAGCAGTGAAGTGTCGTTGTCCCTTGGCACCGTAAGGTTGGGTTCTGCAATGCCGCACGGTCTTCACCACCGACTGGGTGACTCCAGGCAGGGCCCTTTTAGGGGCTCGAGCAGTAGCGCCGTGGAGATCGAGCTGGAAGCACCATTTACCCCCAGAGTCTCGACGAGCACCGCCACCACGGACTGGAATGACGAGATGGCCGTGCATGTGGCAGTTGGCAAGGATACTAAGGAGGGCATGTCTGCAGTCACCTGGGCACTGAAGAACATGGCGCCCTTACGCAAGGTCGTTCTCTTGCACGTCCATTGCCGGGCCAAGATGATCCCCATGAGTCGTAAGCTCCTAAATTTATAGTTTGATAAATACATTTTTCATTTCATTTTGGGCACTAGAGAAGAAAATTTTCACTTCTCCGCCCCTGCCCCAAGGTAGGAGTCCCCAAATTTAAGTTGCATTTAAAGTGAATTACATTTACTAATTGAAAGAAATTCTGATTTCTTGCATAGTTGGAGGATGGTTTCCAGCTGACCAGCTAAGCGAGGAGCAACTCCATGGATACAGACTTGAAGAGAGGAAGAAAATGGAAAAAACTCTTGATAAGTACAGCGATATGTGCGGAAGGCTATCAAATGTACGATTTACCATTTCTGTAGAGATTTATCCTCCGATCTACATGGTTGCCTTAAAGGAAGTAGAGTCAGGGCATCTTTCTTTTGCTTATCTAATGAATCTTTTTATATGAACGAATATGATTAGCTATTTGCACTATCCATTATTTAACTTACATAAGTTCTATTTCTTTAGGTTCAAGTTCAGAAGCTGGTAATAGAAATGGACGATATTGCGAAAGGTTTGATACAGTTGATCTCTGAAAACGGCATCACTAGGCTTGTCATGGGAGCAGCAACAGAGAAGCACTTCTCAACGTATGAATAATCCATATTTTTGTGTTATCTGAAACTGGCTAAAATAATTTTGGGGTCCTTAACGATGTGTAGCATCTTCAGTGCGAAACAACACTCCGTTACCCTAAGTATTAGAATAGTACATACGGGATCATATATGCTCTCTCTCCCCTTGGTCATTTGGTTTTCCAGTAGGGCTATGATGGAATAGGATTGCCTTCACAAAATATAGCTGAAGATGAGAGGGCTGCATCTCTTTTCTCTGTTTTCAGTGGAAGGAATCATTGATATATACGTCTTCATTTTACAGCATACACTAGTACTAAAACCGTACTTTTGTCTTTTAACTAAAATATTGCAGAAAAATGAAAGCACCGAAGTCCAGGGTTGCAGTCGCTGTGGCAAAGGATGTTCCTCCTTCGTGCAGAATATGGTTTGTCTGTAGGGGTTTCTTAATCTGCTTGAGGTTGGTCTAGATTACTATACTTTACCATTATTTTCTTAACTTTGTTACTTCAGTCTGCTCGAGTGTAGTACTATGTACCCTGATAAGCCTTTGCATTTAATAGCAGATATATAGATCTAAATTCTTGTTGCTACAGTATATTGTGCTTCTACTTTTTAACTTGAAAATCTCATAGATAAAAATAACCAAAATTTATCATCGTTAGTCTTCTCGTTGAAGCTTCAACTCTATATTCTCTTCTTAGCATAGTTACAAAACTGTGCTTCCACTAGCTTTACATGATAACAATGATATACGCACAATGTTATATCTGGATAGGAAAATAAATGGATCTCTTTACGACCCGAGAGTAGGTCAAAAAATTAGAATATAGAGAAGACCAAAAAAGAAGACTAATGGAATGTAAACTCGGTAGAAAGAGGAGATACACTACCGGAATGTTACTCGTAGTAGAATAAGTTCAATATGTAAAGGGAGATGGAACAAGTTGAGGAGGTAGGCAAAAAGTTATGTAGTGTTGGAAGACTGGGGGTGTAAACAAAATTATAAAAATGCTGAAAACGGAAAGATAATTGTTGCCGATAAGAGAAAGAAGGGACACGCTATGTATAGATACCTCCGCCATATGATAGAATCATTGTAGCACTCCATTTGAATTGGATAGTCTGGTTTAAGAAATAGTTCACCAGAATTCAAGGATGTAGATGAACCATTTCTAGGTAAGGTCCAAAGAGAAAAGCTACCTATGTTGAAAGACATAGTTTTAGTCTCTTTCATTTTTTTCATTTATGACATTTTCAAGTTTTTTAAAATATGCAGGGGATTATTTTATTCCCAACCATATGTTTGCTGCATTTCACAAACTCTTTGCATTAGGAGGAAGCAGTGAAAACGGATTTTGGGAGCCATATTTAGGAGTTCATTGATTGTAATACTCCATTACAAAAGTCAGGATTAGAGAGCTCCCTCATACGTTTAAATTTGTGACCTCTTATATTTTTTGAGTTTGCAAATGTAAATAAAGCAATGTTTATTTGATGTGCCTAAAACGTTTACAAGGCACTCTCTTTTATCCGATAAGAGAGTAGGTGAAAAATAGAAACAATAGATATGGGATAAAAGAAAAAAGCAAAAAACAAAGATAAGTCCAAAGCATAAATAGCATATAGCATACATATCAAAGCTCCACCTCAAGCTAGAGCGTAGATGTTATGCATGCCTAGCCTGTCCACCTGAGTAGCAAATTGAGATTCCGGAAGCAGCTTTGTGAAGATATCAACAATCTAATCTTTTGGCCAAATATAAAGAGTGGAAATGTGACATGACATAACATATTCCTGGACAAAATGACAATGCACTTCTATGTGTTTGGTGCGCTCATGAATGAACCGTTTGCTAGCAATAAAAAAGGAGGCTTTGTCTCCACAAAACATTTGAATGGTTGTGGATCACATATATCAAGTTTTTAGAGGAGTCCTTTGAACCACATTAGTTCAATCTAGTATGAGCCATGACTCTATACTCAACTTCAACACTAGACCGAGCAACAACAATCTGTTTCTTATTGCACCATGTGACCATATTTCTACCAACAAAAGTACAATAGCTAGAGGTGGACTTTCTATCACTTCTACTACCAATATAGTCTGAATCAGAGTAAAACCATTTAGTTTACAATGTCCAAGTTGTCGGTATAGTTTGAGAATTCTTCAGATATTTAAGAACGTGATAAACAACATCCCAACGACATTGTCGAGGTTTATCAAGATACCTATGAAAAGTCCTACAACAGACGTAATGTCAACTCTAGTGACAGTGACATAAATCAGCTTGCCAACCAATCTTCTATATTGGTGGTTATAAGGATCAAGTGGTATTGAGTCATCATTTGAATTTGTATTGGGATCCAAAGGGGTACTTGAGGGCTTAGTTCCAAGCTTTCATGTTTCTTTTTAAGAGATCAAGGACATACTTGTGTTGTGAGAGATAGATGCTAGAAGAAGATCGGGAAACCTCAATTCCCATAATGTATATGAGTTTCCCTAGATCTTTTGTAACAAAATGTTGTTCAAGGTATCTTCTAGTTGCTTGAATACCTTCTATGTCGCTTCTAGACTAAAGAATGTCATCCACATACACAATTAGAATAACAAGCCCTGAAGTGGTCTTTCTTATGCTATGTCGCTTCTAGACTAAAGAATGTCATCCACATACACAATTAGAATAACAAGCCCTGAAGTGGTCTTTCTTATGAATACAAAATAATCAGACTAAGCATCTACAGTTAATTTCAAGGAGATTCTGGCTTAATTTGTCAAACCACACTCTCGGGCTTTGCTTTATACCATAGATAGCTTTGCGAAGTCTATAGACTTTGAAACACTTCCCCTGAGCAACAAAATAGGAGGTTGCTCCATATATACTTCTTCATGCAGGTCTAAATATAAAAAAACATTTTTGACATCAAGTTGTTAAGCGGCCAATCATGATTAGAAACAATAGAGATAAGAACCCTAACAAAATTTTACTTAGCAACAAGAGAGGAAGGTTTCAAAATAATTTAGTCGATAACTCTGAGTATACCCTTTGCAACTAGGAAGGCTTTCAGTCGTTCAATCGTACGATATGGTTGATATTTCAGAGTAAATAACCAATGACGACCTACAATAGAGCAATCTGGAGGATGATCAACAAGATCCCAAATTCTGTCCATCACAAAGGACATCCATTTTAGCTTCCATAGCTTGACATCAGACAAGATGTTGCAATGCTTCAGTACCATTCTTAGGAACAGAACTAGCAGAGATAGAAGACGTAAAGCATGCAAAGCTAGCACCAAACTTAGTAGTAGAGAAGAAATTACTAATAGGAGCTTAGTTCCGTATACTTATTGGAAGGTCCAGTTCAGAAATTACCTAGAAGGTGGTGTAGGATGTGGTTGTTGAGGGGCCACAAAGGGAACTATAACCTTGATTCTTCGTTTGTGGGCTTTTAGAGTTGGATGAGAACAGTAGTGTCTTTAGGTTAAACATCATCTACAATCTGGGGAAGCAGAGTAGGATCCAGTAGATTACTACATAAAGAGGATCCATTCTCATAACAATACCTCATATGTTCAAAAAATATCACATATGCACTGAAAAACCACCGTCGAGTAGAGGGATCATGCGATACCCGATCAGGTTTTTAGAGTACCCCAAAAAATGCACTTAGTAGACCTGGGATAAAGTTTGTTGATCATGTGTGAAGATTTTTAACAAAATATGTATTTCCAAGATGCGAAGAGGTACAGAAAAGGGATGTTGGCATCATGAGGTCATGGCAAGCCATATCACAAAGAGCATGTTGGTCTAGACAAGGCATGTCGGGTTGCAAGCATATCGGTCAGCTTACCATATCAGTTTGCAAGGAGCAACCCATATCGGTTTCGTCATCTTCTACCTTAAGATGACGATACTATCAAGGCAAAGAAAGGGACGTTTCATGGCAGCCACTTAACATGGTTCTAATCTCAAAAACAGAATGGAAAGCTACCTATAAAAGCTACTAGCATGCAAGCAAAACAAGCTAAGAGCAACTAGCAAGATAACAAGTAAAAAGGTGATAATAAAAAAGTAGGGTTAGAGTTATATAACCCGCTTCAAGAACAACCACCAAGCTTTAAGCTCCAAGGTCAAGCTCCAAGCTCTAGGTAGAAGAAGATCTTCCTAGCTCGACCTCCACCACACCTCTAAGAAGGAAGATAGGACCATGGTCAAGAAAGCAAAAGAGAAAAAGAAGGTGCCAAGGTCCATGGCCGAGAAGAAGAAAGAAGAAGAGAAAGAAAGCTAGAAAACCATGGCGTACCAAGGAAGAAGATGAATAAGAGCACCACAAGCTTCTAGCTCGCCCACCAAGCTCCAAGGGAGAGGACTCTTCAATCTCAAGGTCGACAACCAAGGAAAGCAAGCAAGGATTACTAAAAGGGTTCACTTGGATGATAAGGAAGAGGTATATATACATGGCCGAAGAGAGAGAGAGAGAGAGCAAGGGGAAGGTGTCACCACCTTAGAACCCTAGAAGACACTTGTCCAAGAAGGGACACATGCCACGCCATGTAACAAGGTGATAGAACCTATCTCTCGCCGACTAGGTCACCATGGAAGGTCAAGGTCGATACACCCACCTTCCTCCTACACAAACCGATAGGGATGAAATCCTAGGTCACAAGCCGATATGGCATTCCTCCTAGAATCACCATAACCTGATATGGTGATCCTCAAGGTGCCACAAACTGATACATGGTCTCACCAAGGCTCTCAAGCCTGAGACAACACTCCAAAGAACAAAGCACACTTCAAACATGTGCCCAAACCATCATAAAGGATGTCACCACTCTACCAAGGTCAAAACAAGGTGCCCAACACTCCCTCTCTCCTCTAGATAATGCCAAGAGAGAGAAGAAACACTCTAGAGGTGGCAAACTTGCATATGAACACCTACTCTGGGTAAATTGCAAGTTGCACAAAAATCTCACCACAAAGCACAAACATCAAGCAACAAGGCTCAAAAAAGGTGCACAAACCTCCAACATGCTCTAATTACATCCCAAATGATTAGAGCAAGGAGCTAAGCAACTCACTTAAGCAAAACAAATAGGGTTAGCCCAAAGCGCGGGTCAGGGTCCTTACAATATCTTTATTATATTGTACATATGGTACACCGTGCCTCATGCTTTCCTATGTAAGGAGAACCTCAGTATTGGTTGTATGCTTAAGCAATGATCTTGATTACCAACATGGTATCAGAGAACTAGGGTTAGTCCCCACTTCCCTTCCTAAGGTTAGCAACTAATCTTCTCCATACATTCCCTCCCCCCCTTTTCTTCTTGTTCTTCTTTCTTCTTTCTTCTTTTTTCATTGCATAGCTGCTTATTTCTCTAGGGATCTTCCACCCAAAGTCCTTCTCACCTCTATCTAAAAAGATCATTTGAGCATGCACATTAGGTTTTCTACATTCACAAATCAGATAGCATCGTCAAAGAAGGCATCAATGATGATCAATAAGCTCCAATATAATATATTAACAAGATGATCCATAACTCCAATGTCGTAGCCACACACACACGCACACGCACACACACACACGCGCGCATACACGCGCACACACACTCACACACACACGCGTGCACACACACAAACAGACACACACACACACACAAACACGCATAGGCATACACGCACGCACGCACACACGCACGCGCACACACACACAAGGATCTAATTATGATTTTGCATGCAATATGTGTGGGATAGTAATATGATTGAGAAGGGAAATACATGAAATAAGGACTAAACAAAGCAAAGAGAACAACTAAAAAAAGATAATAACTTGCAAAAAAGGAAGATAATCAATATGATAGCAGTAGCAAATGAAGTTGCATGCCTTATGGTATAGTAATATGTGAAGATTGCATATAATATGCTACGTCAAAAGGTAGTAATTGGACAAAGCATGACATGATGTGCGACTGAGTTGACACGACGTGTCACAGGTGACACATTGTGTGACGTAGTCGACACACCTTGTCTAGGGTAGAAGTCTATGACACAAGCAAGGAACGGATAAATCACTGCGCCATGTCGTGTGGTGCGGCATAACACCAGCAAAAAAACCTAAAAATGCCAGATAAAAGATGTAAAACTCCTTTCGGGCCTCTACCAAAAATAATATAAATACATCTCTTTCCTTAATTTGGCCAAGAGAAATGCATAAGAGGGTGAGGACACTGTTAGATATTTATGGTGGCAGCAATATAGGTGA
Source organism: Alisma plantago-aquatica (assembly GCA_963693085.1). Lineage (NCBI taxonomy): Eukaryota > Viridiplantae > Streptophyta > Magnoliopsida > Alismatales > Alismataceae > Alisma > Alisma plantago-aquatica. Next base: position 66,354,249 of record OY856412.1, read on the forward strand.
TGGTGGTAACAACATAGATGGTGGCGGGAACGTAGGTGGCAGCAGCAACAACAAAGATCGTGTAGGCAACAACGACACGACGGGTTTCCGCATAGATTCGGGGACAGTACTAGGAAACATCATAGACAACTTCAATTTTGCGGTGGAGATGGCTCCATGGGGATTCCCCCAAAAGAAGCAGTAGTTGGGCATCCATGCTAGCAGCCAAGCACTGTCAATGGTTTGAGACTGCCCACAAGGGGAGGGGGCACTCAATTCTCTCTCTCTCTCTCACACACACACACATACACACATGATTAAGATTGGGCTATCACTCTAATACCAAGTGGGAAAATGAGATGATAGGAAATCCCTTGTATATGCTGTTATTATATGGGCAAACCCCTCTTCTACATATTGGAGAAGAGGCAAGTACAAGACACAAAAAACCCTAATAAACTATGAGTTAAAACACTAATATGCCAAACAAACTTGAGTGTATAGACATAATAAACTAGAAAAGTAAAACACCCATATACTCTAAACTCCTTTGAGGATGCAGTCCTTCCATGATGATCTTCTTATTATATGTATGTTTACTTAATCATATTTTTTTATCATGTCACCATCCTCTTCATCTTATGCTTCATCCTATGACACGAAGAAGCTTGACGAAAAGAAGTATATTCTGTGAGCGAAGTCTTTTGAGGTTTATGTCCACGCTACATGGCATATCTAACATATTAACGATCCACATTTGAGAAGGATGATGCTTTGGCTCAAAGAAGGATGAGTGGGAATAGTAGGCCAAACGCAACTCTTAAGTCAACATACGAATTCTCAATAGCTGTGAAAATTCTCACTTTGGAAATTGGATTTTTCCATCTACTGCTAAAGAAGCATGGGAACATCTCTCAAAAGTTCATTTGGGAAAGGGGAATATTTTGTGTACTTTTGACGTGTAAATGCTTGAACTCTCTACAACTCCAAGATCATTTCTCATTTGCTTTATTTTATGATACTTCTAGAGGTATTTAGGGAGAAGTTTAGGTATATTAACTGTACGTCTTGAATCTTGAGGCTATGTAAAAGTAGGATGAAGAGATCAACTTGTGGATTTCCTTTCTTCTATACCTACTAGCTATTAATCCGCGTGTCAGTCAATTTTAAGTTTTCAGCCATTTCCATGTTTGGATGAAGCTTATGGGAATATTTCCAAGTTTTGCTTACAACTCTTGTAGTTGAACTAATTGCCTTAGTAGTATTCACGTCTGAGGACATTGTTGTGGTTACATGTTTAGTCTTGGAAGAGGTTTCTCATCTACCAACACTCGTCATTTCTCTTTATACTATCACAACAATCATAATGAAGATAAGTGATGGATTAAGAACGACAAGCCAGAGTGGACAAATCAAGTGACTTATATTTCAGAAATTGATGTTGAATCTATGGATAATCTTGCTTTTGACATGGTGATCTTAGTTCTATGGATCTCAATCATTTTTCGAAGGTTTCTTTTTCTACATCTTCCTCAAGTCCTTACATTAATGTTGTCCACTATTTAGGTGCTTTTATTTTCTTTTGTGAATAGGCTAAGACTGATTTCACGTTAAGTAAAACTTATTTCCAAAGATAGGAGGATTAGAGAAGAGATCTTAAACAGATACTTAATTGGTAGATGGACCTACTTAAGTCTATTACAATTTAAGAAAAGAAAGTATAAGTGTGCGTAAGCCTAAGCCCAATACATAATAGTCAAAATGAACACCCCTCGAGATGGACAATACATGCCATGTATCTCTAGCTTATGACACAAGTTGGGATAAGGCTGGAGGTAGTGATTTGGTGAGAACACAAGCCACTTTATCACCGGTCTTTACCCGAGGTGTGATAATCTTCTTTGCTTTAACAAGATCATGAACTAAGAGAGATCCACCTCGATATTGATGCAAACCATGTAGCAAAAATAACCAATTCATATTATTAGAAAGTATTAGCCTATTTAGTTAATAGGTTAATCAGTCTCTTATGTACATGGGCATGTTAGCCCATGGCCCATTAGGGTTTAGTCCGCTTCCTTTTGCCTCCTTGTAACCTCCTCTCCTATATTTAGGACATGGGTGTACATATCAATACAACAACGAATATACTTGTTCACATGGTATTAGAGCAATAAAGAGAGAGAGAGAGAGAGAACCCTAGCCGCCATTCCGCTTGCCTCTTCTCTTGGCGCTCCCTCCATTGCTAGCCGCCGCCTCTCCTTCTCCTAGAGAGAGCAACAAAGAGGGCATCTTTGCCTATGGGCGGCTTCCGCCGTCCCATGGATTAGGCCGGCCGCCCGCTAGGTACCTCCCAACCTCCATGGCTTCTTCTTTTCCTTCTTAAAGATCCAACCTTCCATCCATAAGCCGATGCCATTCTTCCCGACTATCTCCATGGATCTATCCATACGTCGACGCTTTCCTTCCCGTCGATCTATTAACAGTCAAGTCAGCCACCCTTGTGGCCGTCATTGTCAAGTCACTTTCCCCGAGTTCTTCACGCAACTCTACACATAGAAGCCGCTAGTGAAGTATCCACACATGTCGTTCACCAGTCTTGCGCTCAAGCAATCGTCTGCAATGACCGCCATGTTGACCACCTTTTTCCCTATCGAGTCCGCATCCATCCGCCACACCAACCACGAAGCAGCCACACCGACCACTCCAAGTAGTCTTAGCGTCCCCTGCAAGGAGCAGTGACAACAATCACTACAAGGAGCGGCATCCATCATTCCACACGGTCCACTCCAAGTAGTGCACCGTCCCCTGCATGGAGTAGCGACAACAACCACTACAAGGAGCGATAATGATCAACACCCTTTCCTCACACCATGATATATAGCAGAACAAAAGACGACGCTAATTCCCATCATCCATGGTGAATTCCCGGGGTTCTTTGTCTCCTTAACGACGCCAATTCCCATCAAGATCATGCTTCAACATCGTCACACACAGCGTGTTGTCCCAACAACACGGTGTGTAGTAGCCCAAAATCCACTCGGCGGCGCAAGGTTTCATCCAGATCACAAGTCACACGGTGTGTTGGCCAACCAACACGACATGTTGACACATGTTTGTCATCTTAAACTTCGTCCAGATTAAAAGTTACACGACATGTTGGCCAACTGACACGGTGTGGCGTCAGATATCTGGTTTATGCCTTTGACATCCTACATGGCGTGTACGACCTCCGTACGACGTAGTACAAGGAGTCTGATATTTTTTGAGCGAAGGAGCTACACAGCGTATCAACAGTCTCATACGGCGTGTCATCAGGAGTCTGCCTCTCACCCTCAACAATCTACATGGCGTGTCCACACCCTATACGATGTGTTGCAGACCGCCTATTTCAAGTAAAGTTATGGCGTCCTCTAAAATTCTTCTCCAATTTTTTTTTTGTGGGGGCTCCACGCTCGCATCCTTTTCGATCAAGAAAAATCCATTTCGTTTCTCTATACAGATCTTATTAACGGTTTATTTTTTCATATTGACCCCGGTTATCGGTTTTCTAACCGAGATCCATCCGGTAGTGCCACTCTCTTTTCTATCGAGTTCCATTCTGGTAGTGCTTCTCCTCTTTCTATCGAGTTTCCATTCCTGTAGTATTTCAATTTTGTTCTTCTATACATACTACACCTCTCATTTTTACCTTTTCCCTTTCCCACCTTCCCATATATCATGTGTGCGTCTTCAACGTGCGGGGGGGGGTCATATTTCCCTTTTTCCATACCATCTACTCACCCTCGTCGTATTTGGTGCCGGGGGGACAATAGAGGAGAGAAAGAGAGATGGAGAGGAGGGTGTGAGGAGAACAAGAGAGAGAGTATGAGGAGAGAGATAGAGAGATGAGAGTGATATATTCCAGGTTATCCAAATGGAGCTTCGTGTTGTTCAACACATTTGCTCACCATTTTTAGGCAGCTTTGAAGGATCTCCATTACAACATTGACACCAAGCTTCTCGTGTTCGTACCACATTCTGTACGTCAGGATAGGAGCTGTTGCAGCTAATTCAGGCCTCTTGCCCCCTTGGTGTTGACGACGTTCTAGTTGATCATCCATGGTGTCTTTTAAGATAGGACAAGAGCTGTTGCGGCTAATTCCGGCCTCTTGTTCTCTCCGGTGTGAATGGTGTTCCAGATGGTTGCTTCTTCATCTCTGAAGCTTGTCATATTCAAGCCTGTGCAAATTTTGTATCTGCAAGGATTCATCCAGAGTGATCGTTACCAAGCTACTTCATCAGGTCTTCTCCGAGTTGCATATGCTACTACGTGTTGATACTTCAGCACCTCGTCCATCGTGTTCGTGCCACATTATGCACGTCTGTTGTCTTTTGTGCTAATTCTAGTTCGCTACACTTATCAGACAAATTGAAGACACCACTACTGCTATACCGACATCATTGTCTCCACGTTCGTGCTGCGTTATGTACGTGGGATGTGTTGATGTGCGCTTATTCTACACACATTCCTCTCCAACAAAGATGGCGTAGTGTGGCATTTATGATTGTCTGCTTCAGATATTCTTCATTCCAGATGCACTTCAAAAGAAAGACATTCTCTAAAAGCTGAACAATTTCCAGGCTGCAGAACACATCTCAAAGAGCGTCATCATATGTTAGGGAGTATTGTTTAGGGGGGAGTAAATTTTTTTGTATGGGGAGTGACATATCTATCTTTCATTTATATCTTATCGTTTCATCGAGTCACGTAAATCCAAGCTTGCCAATGTGTTCACCCATGCTCCAACTTGAGGGCGAGTGTTAGAAAGTATTAGCCTATTTAGTTAATAGGTTAATCAGTCTATTATGTATATGGTCCTGTTAGCCCATGGCCCATTAGGGTTTAGTCCACTTCCTTGTGTTTCCGTATAATTGCCTCCTCTCCTATATATAGGACATGGGTGTACATATCAATACAACAACGAATGCACTTGTCCTTACATATCATTCAACTTTGTTGGACAAGACCTTGGGCATAGGTTTTTATAGATAATTCACGAGAATCCCTAATTGGCTTATTTCTGCTAAAGACCCAACTAAAACAAGAATAAACATCTAATTAATTAATAACTTACAAGTCCCTAATATCACACTTAGGTGCTAAAACAAAAACAATTTCATAGTAATCCTAAATCAAAACAAAGGTGCAATAACTAATTAAAAGACTGACATAAATAAAGATAACTCATGACACACTCTAATGAAGAGGCGCCAAACCCTAGTTAGACTCTAGATGAGCAGGTTGTGCTACATCAACTCTCCCCGGGTTAACAAAATGAGCCTCCGACGAGTAGGGGTGCAGCTGTGGTACATCATGGTAGCCAGACGTGGGTAGCATATGTCCAATAAACACGGTGTGCTGAGGCTGTCCTCATCTGGCTCGTCGTCTCTAGGCTCGCTTGCGGGCATGATATCCTCATATTTCATATCATCTTCCTTAGTCTTTGAAGTTGTGATCATTAGACAACTAGGGCATTGTTTGGAGCGATGCCCAATCCCCTTCCATGAAAAGTATTGAATTTAACTAGAGGATGCTACGGTAGAAGATGTCGGCGTGACTTTTGCCGTGATAGTGGTGGAGTTTTTGGACTTGGCTTTGTCAAAGAAGAACGTCACCAAGAGGTGGAGTCTTTTAGGCGTCATTTCTACTCGTGCTCTATCTGCATAGCCACATGAATCACATCAATCGTAGAAGAAAAACATGAAGTAGCCAATGATACAATAATTGATGAATTGATCCTAGAACATGGTGATCTTTGTGGTTGTATCCCAGGTTATGTCTAACTTGTAGATCAAGTCGTAGAATTTGTGCGTATAGTCAATCACAAAATCAAATCCTTATTGTAAGTCAGCTTGAGTGATAATTGTTGTTTGTAACTTACAGGGACAAAGAAGGACTTCATTGCAACTTTCATGTTCGTCCAAGTGTTGATGCGATGAACCATACACTAACACTTCCACCAAGTAAGAGCGGTGCCATAAAGTTTGGCCTCTACGTATCGGATCTTGCATTTTATTCAAGTTGGTGCTAGACAATGAATGATTCCATGCTGTGGGCCCACTCAAAGAAGATTTTAGGTTCACTGGTGCCATGACATCAATCTTAAGTAGGTGCTCTTGTCTAGGAGGGGGCTCCTGATGTTGTTGATGTCGTTGTCAGGTCGCTCGTGCATGCGATCAAACACAACACAAATCTCTCATCGCATATCCTACATCGAGGCCTCTAAGCGGTCCAACCGCTCATTGTGGCCTGCTAAGTGGTCCTCCAATTCTGCTACTTTTGTCTTGGTATTCTTCGTTGTGCATTATGGTGTGTGTTGGAGTGTATGACGGTTGTGGGAGTGGGTCTCAACCCCCTGACTCGTAGATCCAACTCTGCGCTTAGTTGAGTCTGAGTACCCAAAGACATTGATTTGCACAATGGTCGACGTGATATCTGAAAATCTAAAGATGTAGTAGAAGAATTCCTAAAGTTGTAGATGAAGCTTGTAATGGAAGATGCCAAAAAAATTTGATTTTAGGAGTCCAAAAAGGTATCATAGCAACTTTGCCACAGTAACCCATTGGACAATTTCTCCATGGCGGAGCATGCTGCTCCTTGCTCGTTGCTCCAATGGCTGCGGGGCCTTAAGTATCCTAGAGGAGCCTTTGGCGCCACTCTTGGAACCAATCCTAATCCATGAAGGTAGTGGGTTGGCGTTGGTGGCTTTTGTCGCCAGTCTAGTCACATGTTGCATTTCACTGGAGTAGTTGAACAACTACTGGAAGGACCAAAAGGGTCGGCAGCTCTCGGGGCGGCGACTGGGGGGAGGGTATTGGATCACTAATGGCACTCCTAGATGATGGAGGGCGAGGAATGTTGGTGCTCCCTTTGTCTCTTCTGTCGACATAGTACCGGTGGAGAGAGAAGGGGGATGTAGATGGTAAGATACTAGGTGAAGGAAAATGGGGGTGGATACCGTTTTTCGGTAGAAATGGGGTTGTGGTAGGAGATCTGGGAATAGAAGGAGAAATCCATAAAAGGGGGTTTATTGGCGATTACAGAAGCTGATGGCATAATGTTTTTGGGAACAATACATGACCAATTGTTTTTGAACGTGAGATATGATGGATATGATCAATCCTAGACCTAGGGTTTAGAATATATCAAAGGTAGATGGATGTGATAATCCTAAATAGGGTTTGGGATTAATCGATAGATAGATCCAACCTAGGGTTTAGAATAAATCAAAGGTGGATGAATGTGATTAATCCTAACATAGGGTTCGAGATTAATTAGTGGATGGATCTAACCTAGAGTTTAGATCCGATGGATAGTGGCGACAACTCCTAAACCAAGGGTTAGGAGAGAAACATGAGGGATAGGTGGGTTGGACCACACCTAGGGCTTGGTTGTCCTCAGGGGTCTTGGCATTTAGACCTTGGGTTTAGATCTCAAGCTTTAGCACCACTTGATGCAAACCACATTGCTAATAAACCTGATTCTTATCATTCAACTCTTCCAGACTAGACCCCCATGCATAGATAGTTATAGATACAGGGGAAGCCCTATTTGGCTTATATCAAATCAAAACCCAACAAAATAATAATTTAAAACGAATTAATTAAGAACTTACAAGTAAGTCTGTAATATTAAACTTAGGTCCTAAAACGGAAATAATTGCATAATAACCCTAAAGGAAAACAAAGTCGTGATAACTAACTAAAAGACAAACATAAATAAAAGGATAACTCATGGTACTCTAATGAAGATGTACCAACCCCTAGCCAGGCTCTAGATGACCAGAAAGTCCTACATCATATATGCTTAGTATGTTCATGAAAGACTGGGTTATTGGCAATGTGAATAGATTCTTGATATCATAGTGAATAGTTGAAGGAGATAGTACATGAATTCCAAATTTAGAGAGGACTAATCGGACTCATTATAGATAGCAACAGGTGTGTGCCATTTCTCTATATTCATCCTCCGTACTTGATCTAGAAATCATTGTCCTTTTCTTGCTCCTCCATGCCACCATATATTTTCCAAGTAAGATACAAACATCACAAGTGGATCTTCAGCCTTGAGCATCACCTGTCCAATCAGGTGGGCATGTCCAGAGGTAGAGATAGTCTTCTCTTAAGGACATTCATAGAGAATGCCTTTGCCTGGAGCATTGTTCAAAAATATCAATATGCATTGAACACTACTCCATTGAGATTGTAAGGGAGAGATCATTTGTTGATTATTACTCCAACAATATAGATGTCCGACCATGTGATAGTCGTATAAGTTAGCTTGCTAATGACACAAAAATATTGTTCGAAGTCGAGAATGGCCCCCACCCACCCCTTAGTTTGACACTTTGAACGATAGTCCATAGGTGTAGACATAGGTTACATATTGGTCATCCTTGTCTCTTGCACCAAATTTAGGATGTACCTTTGAGAAAAATTGATCCCAAAGGTGGATCTCAACACTTCTATGCCCAAGAAATATTTAAGGTTCTACATATCTTTAACATAGAAGTGAGATATAGTGGATAACTTGAGCATCGCTTGTGATGACTATGTTGTGGACATATACAACTGTGTATCCCTGAGATGTTTCTTCAATAAAATAAAATGATTGTTGGCCGATCTCTTGAAGACCCATCGACAACCAACATTGTTCTGGCCATTAGGTGACGGAACAAGGTCACATACAAGATTGATCCGCAATGCCTCCATCTCATCTATCATAGTTGCATTCCGCTCTGGGTGCTGTTACGATTTTTGGGAATGGTGGTATTGTGAAGGATAGTAGCAAGAACAAAAGCAGTGGAGGAAAGATGAAGAAGACAACGATATGAAAGACATGATGTTTAGAAGTCCAATCTTGCTTATCTTTATATGGACAATCATCCCATCGTATTATATTGAATTAAGGATGATGGTGGGGCAAATCCTTGAGTATAAGTGACCGTTCTCCTCTTATACACCTCAGGTACCATTGAGGTGGGGTTGGGTTGCGTAGGTGGTGGATATTGATGGTGATAGGGATGATAGGAAGTGGTGTAGATGTGAAGGGGTCGATATACAAGCGTATTGAAACAAACTATGTGGGATGGGATCAGGGCTCTCCTTGGAGAAGTAAATGTATTGTTCATGGAAGGTGACATCAAGAGAGATATGCGAACAATTGATACCAAGGTTAAAACACTTGTATCCTTTCATCACCTGAGAGCTCTTTGAGGTATGAGATGAGAGTTGGTTAGCCTTTGGGTTGAAGTTATGCACAAACATCCAAATACTGGTAGGGAAGGAGCTCATCAGAGGGTGGAGGATATAGAAGGGAATTTTCTTTAAAAACATAGGGAAATTGCAAATTTAGAAGTAGGTGGTCAAAATAGCTTCCAACCAGAAGTGTTTGGGTAATTGGGCATGAATGGCCAACGATTGAGTGGTGTCAGGAAGATGTAAATTTTTGTACTTAGCGGTTCCGTCTTTATGTGATATGAGCACATGACAACTGATGGATTATGCCAATGTTGCGACCAAAATAAGAGACGAAGACTTAAATATATAATTATATATTCAAGGGAATTTTCGATTGGAAGAATCTTAATACGCAAGTCATATTTCAAAAATAATAGATGGTTTTGTATTAGATGAGTAAAACAATTACAAGAGACTCTCTTATATAGGAGATTATAGAGTAAGAATAATCTAGAAACAAGAATATTCTAAAATAAGGAAAAAGGCTAATGCGCTAATAAACAAAGGCCCATAGCATAATAATAAAGGAAAAATAAAGCCAGGAAAATACATATACTAATACTCCTCCTCAAGCTGGAGCATAGATGTCAATCATGCCCATCTTAGCCATCAAAGTAGTGAATCTTGTCTTCGGAAGAATTTTGGTGAAAATATCTACAACCTGATCTGCAGTAGGAGTATAATGTGTAGAAATCTGACCAGATAAGACAACCTCCCGAACAAAATGGCAATCAACTTCAATGTGTTTGGTGCATTCATGAAAGGTGGGGTTGCTGGTAATGGAGATAGCAACTTTGTTGTCACAGTGCATTGTAATGGATGAAGCAACAAAAATACCAAAATCTCGCAGAAGACTGCGTACCCAAAAAAGTTCACAGGTGGTATGAGCCATGGCTCGATACTCTGCTTCAACACTTGAGCGAGCAACTATAGTTTGCTTCTTGCTTCACCAAGTTACCAAGTTACCACCTACAAAAGTGTAGTATCCATAGGTAGATCTATGATCTATCTTGCTCCCAACATAGTCAGAATTAGAGTAGCCAGTAAGATTACAACGACCATATTTCTTGTATAGCAGTCCTTTGCCAGGAGAACTTTTCAAATACTTCAAATATGGCAGACAACATCCCAATGGCATTGGCGGGGCTTATCTAGATATCTACTTACGAGTCTAATAGTAGAAGTGATATTAGCCCTAGTGACAGTAAGGTAGATGAGTTTTCCAACCATTCTGCAATACTGATGATTGTCAGGTTAAGGCGGAGAAGTGTCGTCATCCCAGTTAATGTTGGGATCCAAGGGTGTACTAGCTGGCTTAGCTCCAAGCATTCCTGTCTCTAATAGAAGATCTAAATCATACTTACGCTGAGACAGATAGAGACCAGAGGATGAATGAGAAACCTCAATGCCCAGAAAATACCTCAGTTTGCCTAAATCTTTGGTAATAAAGTGCTTTTTCCAAGTATGTCTTAGTAGCCTGGATGCCTACAGAGTCACTTCCAGATAAGATAATGTCATCAACATAGACAATGAGTATTACAAGATGAGGGGAAGTTTTCTTAACAAACACTGAGTGATCAGACTGAGAGCGACGAAAGTCAAATTTTTGAAGAATAGAACTGAGTTTGTCAAACCAAGCTTGGGGACTTTGCTTAAGGCCATATATTTTTTTGCAAAGGCGACAGACTTTTGAAGACTCCCCCTGACCCAGGAGGCTGCTCCATGTAAACCTTCTCATGCAGGTCACCATATAGGAATGCATTTTTAGCATCTAGCTGAAATAAAGGACAATCGGAATTTATGGCCACAGAAATAAGGATACAAACAAAATTTAACCGAGCTACAGGAAAGAAGGTTTCGAAGTAATCAACTCCATATGTCTAAGTGTAGCCCTTGGCTACCGGGCGAGCTTTGAGTCACTCAATAGTGCCATCTGGTTGATATTTGATTGTGAAAATTCACCTGCAACCAACTGGTGAGAAACCGGAGGGTGCATCAACCAAATCCCAAATATGTCTATCAGTAAGAGCCTGCATTTCAGTTTCCATGGCTTGACGCCATGCTAGATGGTGAAGAGCCTGAGTAGCATTTTAGGAATAGTAACAACACATAGGGAAGGAGTGAAATTTGCAAAATTATTTCCCAAGTTAGCAGTAGTGTAAAAATTCCCAATAGGATGCTGAGTGCAAGATCGAGTGCCTTTGCGTAAAATGATAGGAACGTCTAAGTCAGAAAATACCTGAAATGTTGGCTGATCTGCTGACGAGGATGGAAGACTCGGTTGGGCCATAGAGGAAGGAGGTGCCTTCGATCTTCTTTGGTAGACTTTTAATGGAGGAGCAGGTGCAACTGTATCATCTGGCGAGGTTGTATTAACAGACAGAGGTAAAGGAGATTCCGACAGTAAGTCAGAAGTCAAGGCAGTTCCAATAGAAGAGTAGAACGACATATGTTCAAAAAATACAACATCAGCTGAGACCATCCATTTCTTAGTAAGCGAGTCAAAGCAGCGATACCCTTTTTGAGTCCTAGAGTACCCCAGGAAAATACACTTGGTAGCACGAGGATCCAATTTAGTAAGGCTAGGACGCACATTTTTCACAAAACATGTACTCCCAAAAATACAAGGAGGCACGATGAACAAAGGAGCATCAGGGTATAGAATCTGAAAAGGCACTTGATTGCCAAGAACAGAAGAAGACATGCGGTTAATAAGATAACACACAGTGGAAACAACTTTTGGCCAAAAAGAGTGGGGAACATGATAGTGAAAGAGAAGAGTACGTGCAACCTCAAGAAGATGACGATTCATGCATTCAGCAATGCCATTCTGTTGGGGTGTATATGCAGAGGAGGTTTGGTGAATAGTACCCATTTTGGTGCAAAACAAATTGACTGACTTTTGCATGAACTCAAGGGCATTATCGGTACAAAAGATTTTAATAGATTTTCCAAACTGGGTAGGTATGTCAACAAAGTAAGATGTAATAGTGGAAAGTATATCAGATCTTTCTCTTAACAAAAATAACCAGGTGGTTCTAGAAAAATTCTCAATAAAACTCATAAAGTACCGAAATCTAGAAATACTAGCAACAGAGCATGAGCCCCAAATGTCAGCATGCACAATATCAAATAGTTGTTTTGAGGTAATACAATTTTTCTTAGGAAAAATAGATCGAGTTTGTTTCCCTAACTGACATGTCTCACAATGAAAAGTGGAATCAGAAATATCAGGTAATAAATGCTTCAATTTTGTCAGTTAAGGGTTCCCCAAGCGGTAGTGCCACTGAATGCCGGTCACAGAAATAGTTAGGAAAGCCTTCGTCTTTGGTGCATCCGAATAGTAGAGTCCATCTGGTCCCTCATGGCCCAAACCAATTTTCATCCTTGTGCGCAGATCCTGAAACTAACACCATCCGGGTCAAATGTAATTGAGCATTGTAGGCTCTTAATAGTTCTACTCACAGATAACAAGTTGATAGGGAATTTAGGAACATAAAGTGTTGAGTGCAAAGCAAGACGGCCAGAAGTATAGATATTCCCTATCCCTGAAACAGGTGTGTGAGAAACATCGACTAATGCGATAGGCAGAATAGCAACAATTTTATGCAAGGTAGAAAATAAAGACCGATTGCCAGTAATATGAGAAGTGGCACCGGAGTCAATAACCCATGCATGTTTACCAGACTGTGCCAAAGCAGCAGATTGTGTCAGAAGAGCAGAACTGCCAGCTGTGGAGGTCTCAACAGAGGAAGCCAGGCGCGTTTGGAGAAATTTCTCAACCTCAGATCGGATCCAATCAACAGAGGGCAGGGCAGATGTAGAAGTAGAGGTGTCAGGTTGCTCTGAAGAAACCTGATTTGCCCAAGCAGGTTTACCGTGCTTGATCCAACAACGGTCTTCAGTATGATTGTTGTGCTTGCAAAAGTTGTAGTAACGTGGTTCAATAGAGGAGTTAGAGCCAGAGGAGTACGAACCACGACCAGCGCCTGGAGTTGAGCAACCTCGACCAAGGCCACGATCTTAGCCACATCCACAGAAGGAATCACCATAACAAACGACAAGGGCATCACTATCAGAAAGATCAAGAGTCACCTGAGAGAGAGAAGGCAAGTGTTGCACATGTTTCAGAACATCGCGTAAGGTGGGCAACAGATCACTGGAAAGAATCTCATCAACTACACCCACAAAGGAGGGTGGTAAGCCGGCTAGGAATTGAACGAGTTGTAGTTCATTTCGTTGTCGTTGTGCTTCCTTATAATCTTCAGTAGCATCTGTGGTAGAATACTCATTCTTGGCCAGGTGCTTGAAAATATCAAACACCCTCTTGGAATTTTGTTGATGAGAATACATGTGAGATAGTTGATCCCACATATCCTTAGCTGTGTGCAGGCGCAGAAGGGATTGGCTGATTTTGGGTTCAACACTGTTGACCATTCAGGTCATAACCCTAGACTCTTCCTTGTACCACATGTCATACGCCTGTTTAGTCTTGTCATCAACAATAGCATCCGACACATCCGGTCTTTTAGTAGAAAGATGGGAATAGCGCCCCTGAGCTTTGACATAGAGTTCAAAAGAGGCTGCCCAACTATGATAGTTGGAGCTGTCTAACTTAGTAGTCGTCATACAGAGATTGCGAAGAGGATCTGAGGATGCCATGGGGTACACAGAATGTAGGACGACAAAGCAGACAGAAAAGGCAGACCGGAGCAGGAGTCACGTAGCAGTCAACAGATAGATCAGCAGTCACGTAGCAGCAGCAGGCACATAACACCTCAACAGATGAAAGCAGCAGAAACCTAACACCGGGGCAGATCTAAAAACACCCGTACACGGGCAGAAGCTAGCAGAACAAAATCCCAGGTTGGGGCAGCAATATATATAGAAAACCTACGCCAACATGGAGGAAAACTTACTCCACCATGAGGCGTAGGCAGAAAAAGGAGTGAGATCCAGTTACCCGCCTTCAACGTGCGATGACTGGAAAGTTACCGAAGACTTCTGCAGATGGGCGGGGAAGGGAAAGATTGGTGGTGAGGACTAGCCGGAGGGAGATATGGTGGGTGAAGTAAGGATGGAAGAATAGGAGATGGGAGAGGGCTGGTTGAAGAGTTGGGACATCAACAGATTTGCTGCGAGGAGGCGAGGAGGAGGGGGTTGGCAGGCGGCGGCTATGGGTTGGTGCCGGCTAGGGGGTAGCAATGTGTATGGGAGAGGGATGGGGGGTGGCGGCGGGTGTATGGGATGAAGAAGGAGGTGCTGTGGGTGGTGGAGAGGAGAGGGGATGGCGGCGGGCTGAGCAACAGGGAGGGGCAGTAGCAAGGAGGCGGGCGGCGGCAAAGTGAAAAAGAGAAGGGGAAGGGTGGCGGCTGGTTTAGGGTTTATGGAGGCATGAATGGGGTTAGGGTGGGGGGATCTTGCTCATATACCATCTCAAATAATAGATGGTTTTGTATTAGATGGGTAAAACAATTACAAGAGACTCTCTTATATAGGAGATTAGAGAGTGAGAGTAATCTAGAAACAAGAATATTCTATAATAAGGATAACACAATAATAAAGGAAAAATAAAACCAGGAAAATATATATAATAATTATATTGAGCAAGTATCATTTTATGAAAGGATTTGATCATTGAAAAGATATCTTCTCGAGTTTTAAGCAAATACAATCAAGTCATGCACACAAAATCATAAAAAAATAAATAGAATGGTTGTGTAGAAAATTTCATTAGTTATTTAAAGTGATTGCATGCTCGTTATATAGGAGCGTGAACAGTTATACAGATATGCTTAAGCGGCAAATAGATCCTCGCTTAAGTATATCAAGAAAAGAGAGATAAAAAGAATACGTATTAGGCCTAGGCCCAAATATTAAGTAACTAATGTACTAATACTTTTGCTCAAGCTCGTGATTACACGTTGTATAGTCCCAATATGATACCCATATCTTGGAATAGGGTTGGAGGTAGTGGTTTGATGAGAATATTAGCAATCTGATACGCAATCCACACGTGTATCTCATAATTTTCTTGGCTTTAGTGAGGTCTCACACTAAATGGCAATCTACTTCAATATTCTTTGTGCGCTCTTGAAGACTAGGTTGTTTGCAATATAAGTAGCCTCTTGGTTGTCACAAAGAAGTTCTGGCATCTAGAGAGGAATCCCAAATTCAACAAGAATAGCTTGTACCCATAAAAGATCACATGGATGAGCCATCACTCTATATTCAACTTCTATGTTTGATCGAGAAACGGTTGATTGTTTCATTCTCCTACATGCAACATGATGCTTGCCTATGATAATGGAATCTAGATGTGGATCAACGGTCTTCAACGTCTCCTTCCCAATTTGCATATGCATATCTAGAGACTGATATAGTATTTTGTGTAGGTCTATTATAGAATAATCCTATTCTTGTAGTACTCTTTAGATACGGAAGGTTATGTTAAATGATGCACTAGTGAGCCTAAATGTTGGAGCTCATGTGTTGGCTAACATGACCAACATTATAAGAGATGTTTGGTCAGGTGATTGTATAGTTTCCGTACAATGCGTCGATCTTTCTCCAAATTGGGAATAACTCCCCAACATTTTAATGCTTCATTTGATAGTCCATAGGAGTAGAGATTGTCTTGGAATCTTCATCCCTATTTCCATTAGTAGATCTAGGATAAATCGTCTCCTGAGAAGTTGAGTCCTTATTGAATCTAAGTACCTCTATGCCGATAAAGTATCAAAGATTTCCCAAATCTCTAGTGTGGACACAGGATTGTAGAGATATCTTCAGATTAGATATCCCCTTAGTATCACAACCTGTGATTACAATATGAATAACATATATAACAAGAAGGATATGACCTTGAGGTGAGTTAAGAGGAATATAGTGAATGATCACTAGTAGATCTTTTGAAGTTCAAATATTCTAGGAAAATGCTTAGCGTGTTGAACCAGCCCCATGGGGACTAGTTTGGTACATATAAGGAGCAAAGTAATCTGGAGAACTTATGAGAATACCCCTCGACAACAAAAGCAAATGGTTGCTACATGTAAACTTCCTCACATAGATCTCTATAATGAACGGATTCTTAATATCAAGCTGAAAAAGCGACCAATCCATATGAGCAGCCAAAGATATGAAAATACAGCCAGAGTCAATCCTGCTGGTATCGGAGAAAGTCTAAAAGAAGTCGTGCCAAAATTCTGAGTATATCCTCTGGAAAGTAACTTTGTCTTGAGTCATTCAATTGATCCACGTGGATCAACTTCCTTGTGTCGGCGGTAGACCTTAAGATAGAATTGTGGCGGTGGATGTGGAAGTGGCGATAAAAACATGTTGGGTGGTAGGTCCAAGGTATAGGGGAAACGGATCAAGAAAAGTGACTATTTGATCTGGATATAAAACCAAAGGCATATATGAAGAGAAGAAAAGATCTTCTTAATGGAAGGTAAAGTTGTTGGTTGTAAATGGATGTTAACTATCATGTGTTTACCAAATGACTCTATGCTTAAGGGCACAGTTAGTTGCCAATGATGCACACAACAGTTTGAACTCTGTGTATTCTTCTCTCAGTTGATGTCAATCAAGGATGGCTATTTTATCAACTAAGATGATAAGAATGTCTTTCTTTGTGGAGACTCAGGTGCCTTCTCATATGGAGCAACCTCTGGGTTATGTTGCTCAGGGGAAGTATGTTGGGGTATGCAGCCTCCGAGGGACAGTTTGACGCAAATCTCAATGGCATGGTTTGATAAATGATCATATACTCTCTTCAATTTTGCCTTTTCTCAGTCACACTGACCACTCTGTGTTTGTGAAGACCAACAAGGCTGGAGTAGTCATTCTGATTGTTTGTGTTTATGCCATTATTCTATATGACAGTGGTGTTCTTTGTATTGGTGAAACAAAGCGACATCTCCTCGAATCGATTTGTTAGTAAATATTTAGGGAAACTCATGTATTTTCTTGGGATAGAAGTGGTTCACAATAATACAGGGTTGCCTCTATCTCAACGAATTGTACATTAGGTCTTCAGAAAGAAACTGGAAGTCCATGGTGTAGCTCATTGTCTCTTCTATGGACCAAGCTCATGCTTGTGGAGTGACTTCTCTCCTAAATTAGATGATTAAGTTACATAGACCATCTATTTTTTTGCATTAAACTATAACTAGAATTGATAACTGTTTTGTTGTAGGAGTGCTCAGTCAACATATGAATTTATAACTAGAATTGATAATAGTTTTGTTGTAGGAATGCTTAGTCAACATATGATTTCCCTAGGTAATGTCGTACACATGTTGCCTGTCACATCTTAAGAATTTGAAGAATATTCTGTTCAAGGCTTTGTTTTGTAAAAGAAGTGTCATCTTGATGTCTTTTAATTTTGATGTTGACAATGTTTGTTGCTTCTCTGATAGGAGGTTCACCTGTGGGTGCTGTACCATTGTTGGGAGCAACCTGCTTACTTTGCAAAGTAACAAGCACATTGTTGTATCTTGGTCTAGTGATGAGGCCAAATACTGTTAGATGGCCCACATCTTGTGAACTTTTATGGGTCAAAGCCTTTCTTTCCAAATTTGGACATTATATCCAGACTGCTAGTCTGTGTGCAGTCACAATAAGACTGTTTCTTTCATTGAAAACAATCCAGTCTTCCATTACAGCACAAAGCATATTGATATGGATTTCACTTTTTTTGTGATGTTGTGATGTTCTAGAAGATCTCTACTCTCCTAAATACTCATGAACAGACATCTGAAATCTTCACCAAACTTCTTCCTTGAAGTGTGTCTAGGACCACTGTAAAAAGCTGCGCATGATTGACATCAATTCTCCTGCTTGAGGGAGAGTATTAAGATAAATGTCTTTTACTGCCTTTTTTCTAGTTACACCCTTTGTCCCACAGCATGTAACTGGGATTTGCACATTTCGCAACGGCTGATAGATCAGCAATCATCCTAATTATATAATTTTGCACCAGATCCTTACTTTGCATATATTAAGAATAACTTTGGGAATATGTACCAGCAGGGGCTGTAGAATGGTAAGAGTGGGTCTCAAAGTGCTGACATTCTGCACAAGATTTGATCAATTAACATGTGTCATAGTGCGTAGGACAAGTATACGACAGATGGTGGATTTTATCTGGCATGGGCTTCGGATGGGAATTTTATTATTACCCATCAAGAAATATTTAGTTTATATGATAGGCCTATTACTCCAATGTGATTAGATTTATGATAATGTCCATTTCTCACTGTACAGTGTGATACTATACAAATCTTTTCCCCTTTTGTGCATGCTAAAGATTTTCAAACAAACAGTTTGTGATTCATAAGTTTGCTGTATTTCTTATCTTATCAATATACCTTTTGCAGAGAATCTGAACCTCAGGGCAATAGAACAACACAACAATCCCCAAAAGGAAGCATCTCACCAAATTCTAATAACTACACCAGTCAACCTGAACCACATACTTCACAAGCAGGCATGGCAATCAATCCATTGCATAAAATTTTGAAGCAGTTATATAGATCAGACAAATCTAATTTGAATGACAACACATCACCAAGTCCTGAGAGTTCTCATCATACGACTTCGTTAGGAGGTGATGATACATGGAGCAACTTCGGTTCTTCACTGCTGGGAGGTGAAAATGAATCACCGAGCACAGTGTCGTCTACAAGGTTTGATGTTTCTGGCGGTCCTCTGACACCAGCAGCCAAAGATCATCAGGTTTGCTAATCAATCACAACAACCTGTAAAATTGGCAGAAACAGTTTAGGATTTGGTTTAATATTTGGGTTGAGAACAAAAGAGGTGACATGAAACTTGCTTTATCTTCAAATCAGAAGATTAAAATTATCACCATAATATTTCAGGAGCTACCCGCTTCTGATTATTTTTCTTCTAATGCCGTTAGTTACTTCTCAAGTGAACTTCAGCATGGACAAGGACTGTGGTCAACATAAATCTAGCTGACTACACTCGTTCCATACATGAATTACCTAATTCAGCAACCTGAACACCTCAATATTGAACAAACCTGGCCTTGTCTGAATCATATACCCAAATAATATATATCCCATTTTGTAATACTGAGTCTGGTTTCAAGGTGGTTAAACCAGTTGTCTGACCAAGAGTTTCGAATCCAGTGAAGACTGGGTTGAACCTGACCTAAGTCATTGAATTTAGGACTTAAACCCGATTTTCCCATGTATATTTCTGCCAAGTTTTTCGCAACCTCACATATCTGCTTGTATATTACATGATCATGCCTCACCTATGTGCAGTTTAATGAATATGTATTTTTCATTTCTCAACTAATTTTCATGGGCCAGGGAATAGAGAAGTAAATATGCTTTAAACTTTTGAATAGGCCATAGTGATGATTCTAACAAGGTTGTTCTTATTGTGCAATATTAGAACTTTCAATTATATTTCTTACGGACTTTGCTTACTAAATACAATCACATTCATATAACAATTTCGTTTGGAATTATGTAGCAAAATACAAAAATTTAACGATTCATTTCTAACTAAATCATCTTTGAAGTTGTATGTTTGTTGGGAATTGCTCAGTAAAATTATAAATACAGTATACCCTGTATTACACCTAAAATCAACAACCAAAATTTATGTATGCTGATTAGTATATGTTAGCTCCTTACTCTTAAATGTTTGAGTTCATGGTGTAGATGATTGAAATGATACTTGGAAACTTTCTTCTTTGAATAAATTACAATCTGTGATAGAGTCAGGAATTCCAGAAAGCTCAGGGTTGCACAATGTGTGCACCCTCATATATAAAGGAAAATAACAAAACAAATAACAGGCTATGTAAAACAGGAAATATATAATGTAACACTCCCCCTCAAGTTGGAGCATAGATGTCAATCATGCCCAACTTGTCCAACAGCGTGCAGAACTGTTTCTTCGCCAAGAGATTGGTCAAGATATCAGCAACTTGATCTTCAGATCTTGTGAATGGAGTGCATATCTTGCCAGCAAGAATAGATTCTCTGATGAAGTGGCAGTCAACTTCAATGTGTTTGGTGCGCTCATGATAGACAAGATTATTTGCAATGAGGATGGCAACTCTGTTATCACAATGCATAGGAATGGCCGAAGAAGACTCAATCCCAAATTCTTTCAGAAGAGAACGCACCCACAGTAACTCACAAGCAGTATGGGCCATGGCCTTGTACTCAGCTTCAGCACTAGATCTGGCCAGGACATTCTGTTTCTTGCTTCTCCAGGTGACAAGATTGCCTCCTACAAAGGTACAGTAACCAGAAGTAGATTTTCTATCAACTTTGCTGCCTGCATAATCAGAATCAGAATACCCTTCAAGAACACAATGCCCATTCTTTTTATAATGAAGTCCCTTGCTAGGCAACTTTTTTAAGTATCTCAAAACTTGACAAGCACCATCCCAGTGGCACTGTTTGGGTTTGTCGAGGTACATGCTAAGAAGACCTACTGCAGTAGCAATATCAGGACGAGTAACAGTCAAATAGATCAATTTACCAATCAACCTCCTGAATTTTTTATGATCAGCAAATATAGCAGAGGAATCATCATCCCAATTGACATTGGGATCAAGAGGAGTATCCGCAGGTCTTGCTCCAAGCATACCAGTCTCCTGCAGAATATCAAGAACATACTTTCTCTGCGAAAGAACCAAGGCATTAGAGTTTCTAGAGACCTCTATGCCAAGAAAGTACCGAAGCCTGCCTAGATCTTTGGTAGCCAAGTGCTTGCCCAAATGATCTTTGGTAGCCTGAATACCAAGAGTGTCGCTGCCAGAAATAATAATGTCATCAACATATACAATCAGGACAGTAATACCGGCTGAAGTCTTTTTAGTGAATACAAAATGGTCAACTTGTGACCTCAGAAAGCCAAAATCAATCATGATCCTGCTCAACTTGTCAAACCAGGCACGGGGACTCTGTTTGAGTCCATAGATAGACTTCTTAAGTCTGCAAACTTTATGAGACTCCCCCTGAGCAACAAACCCAGGAGGTTGCTCCATATACACCTCTTCCTGTAATTCACCATACAGAAAAGCATTTTTCACATCAAGCTGCAGGAGAGGCCAGTTGAGATTTACAGCAACAGATAAAAGAATCCTGACAGAGTTAAGGCGAGCAACAGGAGAAAAAGTCTCAAAGTAATCAATGTTACATTATATATTTCCTGTAAACTGTAGGCGCCCCAGTTGCTTGTTGATATCAAAGACCTTGGGATTTTCACTATGAGAGTAGGTACTGACGAGTTGATCCCACATCTGCTTCGCCGTAGGCAGCTGAAGAAGAGTGACACTGATCTTCTCAACGGAGCTGTTGAGAATCCAAGTCATAACTGTCGAGTCATCACGAACCCAGTCATCAAAGGCTTTGATGTCCTTTGCATCCGCCTCCTCTGCAGGCTGAGGCGGGCCAGTCCGAATCAGGTGAGAGTACTTCCCTTGTGATTTGGCAAAGATCACAAAGGAGCATACCCAAAGCTGGTAGTTGCGCCCGTCAAGTTTAACAGTAGTGACTTGACGACGCGAGTCTCTCCAGATGTCATCCCCAGAAGACTCCATGAGGACCGGCAGGAAGGCAGGTACATGCACAAGTAGGTACAGGTAGAAGACGGACTACGCTGTCAGGCAGACAGAAGCAAGTCACCGTGGACCTCTCACATACAAACCACGCCGAAGCGTAGCAGAAAACCCGGAGGCCGAAGCCTACACGGGCAGGCAGGCACAAACAAACACGAACCGAAGGTAGTCCCTCAGACGAACAATGCGCCGATCTCCCCCTGAAGACGGAACTAGTCCAGATCTACCAGTGGCTCAGTGGTCCCGTAGAAAATGACCACCCGGCAGCGCACCTGCTGTGCGAACAACAACCAAGGTTGCTCAAGCACTAGCGGTGCACCCAACCAGGAGGCAAGACGGAACCACGAAGAGGGAGCTGTTGCTCCGAGAGGCGCGGCTAGGCGAACGGGACCCCGCGGTGGGACCTGCGGCCCGCCGGTGGCGGCCTGCCGGCGCTGCGGCTGCCCTGGCTAAGCCAGCGGCGGCTACGGCTGCTGCCGGCCGGCGCACAGGCAGTGCGCGCGGGCGGATAGACCGCTGCGGTGGCGGGCGGCCTGCTGCCGGCGGTCGGGTGGCGGGTGGCGGGGGGAAGGGGGGGCGGCGGAGGAGAGAGAAGGGAGGGAGGGAGGCTAGGGTTGAGCCTGCTCTGATACCATGTGACAGAGTCAGGAATTCCAGAAAGCTCAGGGTTGCACAATGTGTGCACCCTCATATATATAATAATGAGAGATTTACAGAGAGGTCCATATATAAAGGAAAATAACTAAACAAATAACAGGCTATGTAAAACAGGAAATATATAATGTAACACAATCTATTAGTAAATGCTATCACAAAACACAACACTGCATAAATATTCCATAATAACCTTGATTTCCAGTATTATATTATTAACTTCTTTACCTAAAAGTATATACGAAATTGAAGCATTGGATATTTAAATAGAGAATAGAAGTCTTAATGCTGAGAATATTAATTAGTGCAAGTTACCTTGATCGCTGATGTCGCCCACTTTAGGCAACATTAAGACAAGTGGAACTTATAGACGCTCCTCGAGTCTTAATGGGCATATTGGGCCCGACTTAACACATATATAGTAGGGGTGAGCAAATCTCGGTCCAGACCGCAAAACCGGACCGGACCGCTCAATTCGGTCCGGTTCGGTCCGGTCCATTTCAACTTCGGTCCGGTCCGCGGTCCAATAAATTCGATAAATTCGGTCTTCGGTCCGGTCCGGTCCGGTCTTGTCCAAAACCGGTCCGGTCCGGTCCGGACCGCAGACTAACTTTTATATAAAATTCATATATATTTGAAGGTGTATTCTATAATAACTACAAATAAAGTACATATATAAGTACTACTAGTATAAATGTTTGATACTAAAGTTATATAATTGTTAGAAGTGACTAAGATTATCAACTTTGTATAATTAAATAAGTTGTAAAACATCTAAAAAAGGCTGATTGCGGTCCAAACGGTCCGGTCCGGTCCGGTCCGCGGTCAAAACGGTCCGGTCCCGGTCCGGTCTGACCACCAAACGGTCCGGTCAACGGTCCAAAAATTATTGATTTTCGGTCCTCGGTCCGGTCCGGTCCGGTCCGGTCCGGTCCGGTCCGGTTTTGGACCGATGCTCACCCCTAATATATAGTTCCACTCCGTGTAAATAGGGAGTCATGTCTCTCCCAACACCTATATAAGCATGTAATGTGTACCCTCCAAAATAATCGCATTAGAATTTTTCTTATTTTCACATGGTATCTAAGTATCTACGATTCCCTCCTTTTCCGTTTTTTTCCTATTGCTTCTTCTTTTCTCATTTCTCCCAGAACCAAGGTGGCTACTACAATGATTTACTGCAGGTGCCACCCCTAGTAGGGAGTCACTATCTGTCAATTTTTAGCTGCCCCATCAGGAGTCACTAGCTGTCAATCCTAGGATGAGTGACATTAGGCGCCTCTATCCCTCTTCCCTGCCTCTAAAACCTCAACCCACCCTCCTCCCCCTTCCCCATTATCTTCTTTCCTTGGCCATCGGCTGTTGGAATTTCTCGACTTTCTTCGACCATTGAGGAAGGATGCCACCTCCTGTGCTAGGTCCTTCTAGGACACCTAAACCTTAGAAAGGTGGATACGGACCCCTCTTGCCCAATGGTGAGGTGAGGAACCCTCTCTTGGATCTCCCTCTATTGGCGGTTAGGGTCACTACACTATAGCATGGCCCTTTACTTCTTATATGATTTCCTATCTCTCCTTTGTTTTTTCTTGGAAATGAAAAGAGAGATGGGAGAATTGTTGTATGTATTATAGATAGGAGGGGTGGGCTTTATGTAGGACTATGCGTGGTTGCCAATACCCGTTCATACAATGCAGGACTAATACCAATATAAACAAATATAAACAGACTTACATACTTAACTCTACCCCTCAAACCGGTGCGTATATATCATAAGCACCCAATTTATTTCATAAGATTTTGATCAAACATCCATTTAAGAATTTAGTGAATAGATCTACAAGTTGATCTTCAGAGCGGACTGATGTGAGTTTGACCAACTTCTCTTGAACCTTCTCTATGATGAAGTGACATTCGACTTCGATATGTTTTGTACGTTCATGAAAGACCCAATTCAAAGCTATTTGAACTGCACTTGATTGTCACACTGCAATTTTATGGCTTCAGATTGCGGAACTCCTAATTCTTCCATGAAGTTCCTAACCCGTAGAAGTTCACTAGTGATGTGAACCATAGCCCGATGCTTAGACTCGACGCTTGAGAAAGAGACATTCTGGTTCTTGCTCTTTCAGGAGACCAGGTTACCCCCTACGAAGACACAATATCTAGTCACAGATTGTCTGTCAATGACAGAGCTTGCCCAGTCTGCATTTGAAAAATCATGCACCTTTAAGTGCCCATGACTAGTATAGAGGAGACCTTTCTCGGGAGTTCTTCTGAGATAGCGGAGGATGTGAATAATGGAATCACAATGACCAATATGTGAATTGACTAACCGCATTTGTATAAAAAGAGATGTCTGGATGAGTAACCGTGGGATAATTCAGTTTCCCAACCATTCGTATGTACTGTCCAGGATCTACAAGAGGCTCCCCCTGATCTTTATACAATTTAACTTTAAGATCCATAGGTGACTATGTAGGTTTTGATCCCAACATGCTAGTTTCTTCAAGGAGATCTAGTACACACTTGAGCTGAGAGATGATACTTCCATCTTTGGTCCTTGTCACCCGGTCTCACCCTAATACCGAGGAAGTATTTAACAAGGCCAAGATCTTTAGTCTGAAATTTACCTTGAAGAAACTGTTGTAGACGTGCGATTCCTCATTTATCATCTCTTGTGATAACAATGCCGTCAACATAGACGACTAAAAGAATATAACTAGAGGTTCCATGATGATAGAAGACGGTTAGATCTAGACTAGAATACTGTAGCTCAAAGGCTTCGACAGATTGGCTAAACTTTCCAAACCACGCTTGGGGTATCTGCTTTAGACCATACAAGGATTTATGAAGCTGGAAGACAAACCAAGATGGTTTTTCCATATATTTCTCTTCAGAAATGTCACCATGAAGGAAGGCATTCTTGATGCCAAGCTAATGCAATGGCCAAGAGAAATGAGCAACAAATGAGATGAAAAGACTGATAGATGACATTTTGGACACGGGAGAGAAAGTTTTCAGGTAATCTTCCCCATAGACCCGTGTGTAGCCTTTTACAACAAGTCTTGCTTTAAAGCGGTCAATAGTCCCATCTAGACCAACTTTAGCATAGGAGATCAATCTACAACCAAAAAATGCTTTATCTATAGGACCGGTCACGAGACTCCATGTGTCTTTTCTACACAGAGCAGTCATCTCATCCTCCATATCTCGTTTCCAACCCGGGTGATTCAATGAAACATAGATACTATGAGGTATTGGGATAGTAGATAGATTGGAAATATATACATCTGAAGGGGATAAGCGATCATAAGACACAAAATTATATATAGCATGGGAAGTGCATGAGCACTACCCTTTTGTTAGGGCAATAGGCAGAGCATCACGGTCTGGTGGAATCGTAGAAACCCTAAAGGCAACAGTGATTTGAGAAAGATTAAGAGATGCCCCATCATCTTGTACATATGCTGAGTTATCTAGAAGACTTACATGATTGTGGGGAGTACCTCTATCTATAGATTGGTTACTAGCACTAGGTGATGGGTTTAGCATAGGGTCATCGAGAGGATGTTCTGAGAACTGCCACCCTCAATGAGTAGCTTGGAGTTTTTACCAGCGTGCTTGAAGAAGGTCTGAAGGGGAGTGGTGTGTTTCCATTCGCCCCCCTTAGAAGGGGCAACTAGAACAAGCATGACCCAGAGATATGATGGATTGTAATAGTAACTGTACTCGCGTCATCATCGGAAGGTTCGGAGGCCGATAACACGTGTTCACAATGAATCTCATCGTCACAGGTGGTGTCAGGAGAATCGAATGACATGAATGGAGCACAATGAGGGCATTGGGAAGCTAATACCGTGGTAGTCAAAACATTCACAACCTCGCATTGGAGGGTGGGATGAGGTGGTCACAACTTTCATGCTCTTACTAGATGAAGGGGTTAAAGAACTCTAGTGAGGGGCTTGAGGCAGGGGATAAGGAGAATGAGATAGGGTTAGTAGAGGGGTTATTGGTGGAGCAGTTGCATTACCCAAATTGAGAAAAGTAAAGGCCACAAGTGGCCCACTATAGGTAGCTTTCTACCTTTTGGGCACAGTGGAACACTTCGTCCTAGGAGTCATATTATTGTAATTCCATTTCTCATTTAATATCAGGGTGCAAGCAATGCACAAAATTAGCGGCCCATTGCCATTCAAAATCACTGTGAGCACAAAGGTTTTTATACTCCTCAAACTATTACTTGTACTCTTGAACAAACAATGACCCTTGGCTAAGCGTCATCTAATAAAAAAGTTGTCATTTGTATTGGGAGGGTATACATGCTCGTGTATCTGAGTCTTCATCTCATCCCAAAAGAGGATGAGGTTGACCACTACACTCCATTCCACACTAGACACCTTGCCAATATCACATTGGCATAACCTTCGAGTTTCATCTCAACAAACCTAATCCGTTGGGCACTTGTCATGTTATCCAATCAAAATAGCCTTCCAAACTACCAAGCCAATAGAGAAAAGCTTTGGGATCAAGTTTACCATCAAAAAGTGGGGGATATCTGATTTTAACTCGTCGGGTGATACCATTCAGATATGGTGGATGAGGTCCCATGTAATAATGGCCGTAAGGGTTGTGGGGAAATCTGCTCCATGAGGGGGGGGTGGATGAAAAGCATCATGCCATGGGGACGAGGATGTGGTCCTGGTGGAGGGCAAGGGAAGATGAAGGAGAGCCTGTGGTTGGTAATGGGGTGAGTAATGGGTTGCATGTACGAATTGTAGAGTACAATAAACACATGGAGGGGGATATAGTGGTGGTGCACATTGTGCTTTTGGTGATGTGGGTTGGGGTGCGTAATGGTTAGCATGATGATATGGTGGTTGATAAGGGTGGGGTTCCGTGTAGAGGTGCGGTGAATAAGGATCAGATCTACAAAAGGGTCAATGACTTCCAGTGATGGTATTTAAGGATCTCATGGAGTTGTTAGTGCACAATTGTGGGGGTTTTGCTGTATTTCTGGGATTTGGTGGCATCCCATAGCCCATGAAAGGTGTTGAGGGTTGACTAGCATGGAGTGGATTTCCTGGCGAATGGCGCGAAGCCCAGTCATGAATTTATTGGCCGCATGACCAAATGGTAAACAGAGGTTGTGAGGACTTGCGGGCGACTTTCAGATTGGGTTCCAAAACAGGGCAATTAGATCGACATCCTTACTATTGTAAAGTAAAAGAAGGCTATGTTATATATTTGATAAGAGGAATCCCTCTCCTTTATATAGTAGGAAACATACAGACTTTAGACTGAACCCTAATGGGCCAAGACACATTTGATCCCATATACAAATAGACTCAAATAACTTAATTAACTATATTTTCTAGACTCTCTAGTATTCCCCCTCAAGCTCAAACTTGGGAGAATCCCAAGTCAGCTTGCAAACAGACAGACATGCTAAAGATAAAGAAACAAAATAAAAAGATAAACCAAGCCAATACAAGAATATTCCCACCCCCTCATGATCACAATAAAGCACTCATCACTCACATACTCCCCCTCAAGTAGATAATCCAAAGAAGGTTTGCAAGCAGGTCGAATTTGAAGTATCTCGCATGTCATAGGTGCAAGTCGCAAACAGGTGTAGAAGCTTCTTAATCAAAAGGATGTGGCATCTGGAGTAGTAGTAAACAACAACAAGAAGTCGTAAGAGTCTTCATCATAGTCTCTATCATCACAATCTAGAGAGTGCTGGTTCATAGTAGAAAAGTCCAAAGAGTCTTGATTCATAGTAAAAAAGTCAACGTACAAAGAAAGCACAAACAAGTAAAGAGTCAATATGCGCAGGGCACGAACAACGTCAACGTGCAAATAAAGCACGGACAAAAAATTAGAAAGTAGAGTCAACGTAGCCAGATAGAAGACCATCGACATGAATAAGCAAGCAGTATATATAAAGCTCCGAATAATAAGCTCTCTAAGAAGCATATAACAACAAAAGACTTTTCCGATGCGAATATCAATAGTCCACACGCTTTTAAAGAAGGGCATATAGATCCACAAATATATCGAGCATCAGGATATAATCTTCCTCACCTCCATCTCATCTCTCCTCTATTTCTCCCCCTCAACCAACCATAGAAAGAACCAAGAGTGGTTGGGGTGGAAAGTCAAATACAACATAGGAAAAAAATATATAGGCAAATATGTGGAGGATGTCAACCGATAACTAAAGTCAATGTCCAACATGACCCGATTAGACAGATCCGAGTCGGAAAATAAATGGATGTTAATGTGACCCGGAAAAGGAGATTTGTCTGGCCACATGCATGTGTATATGGGGGGCAATACAAATATTTAGCGAAGGTTTTTTTTTTCTTGCCTATTTTTTTTTTTATAATATCAGACTTGAACATATCAGAGTGGATGGAAATCTATAAACGTAGAACAAGTGTGCCTTGGGCCAGCTGGACCTGCTTCAGGAACGTATGTGGGAACCAAGAAAGTCAATCCGTTCGGGAGAAGAGATGGCAGAAACATACTTTGACAAGGAAAAGGACTCATAACCAATGTGCATCGCTCATGGTGTTTTGTTGAAAGTTGAGTGTATAATTAGAAGGTGGCGTACATATGCTGGCGAGAAGTTTGCATCTGCGTCACGCACACAACAACATGCTTAGATGAAACGGATGTTGGTCCCATAAGAGTGGCAGGATGAAAGACGCCATCATCTGTTGCCCGAACAAAGTCTTGCCTTTGCAGTGGGTTTATATCCGCAAAATCCGATCTTGCTTCCAGGAGGGAACACGCAAAATCAGATCTTGCTTCCATGTAGCAACTGCCGCATGATGGTGTTGTTACAGCTGCGTGTTACGGCGTATAGGACCACTGCTGGAACACGAAGGGGTCATCGGCCATATATGTCAAAAATGCCCGTTATTGTCGCTATCTAGGCGCTCAAATCCGATTGCGGTGACGGTGAAGAGACTTATCACACATGATAATGTTAGATATCTAGATATGGACTTAGATAGTGATGATCATGATGATGAGCACTAACAGTAGGAAAAAAAGATTTGTTTTTTTATGAGTGAAGAAGAGAGGAAATGACCATGGAGGCTGGGATGATGCCTGGAAGGAGGCCAATCTGAGAAGAGATGGCGCCCGCCCGCAGGTGGAGTCTCTCTCTTGTTCTCCTTAGGTTAGGATCGATGCCATGATACCATGTTGTAAAGTAAAAGAAGGCTATACGATATATTTGATAAGAAAAATCCTCCCCCTTTATATAGGAGAAGGAGGAAGCATACAAACTTTAGACTAAACCCTAATGGGCCAAGACACACTTGGACCCATATAGAAATAGGTTCAAATAACTTAATTAACTAAATCTAGCTGACTGTCTAATACATACATTTTGATTAGCACAAAGAGGTAAGCAAAAATATACTTAACTATAAAAAAGTTTGTTCTACAGTGTGTCACACAATATTTCCAAGCAATTAAAATGTATAGAAAAATATGAAAGTAAAGCGGCACACAAAACAGGGAAAAACCTTGCATGAAAAATGGGACTTCGCATATTTTGCGATAGGGGAACCAAACATGCCCTATGGACCCTGTTGCGAGTGTACTAAATTCACAGTAGACAAGCAGAAACGATGGAAAAATCTTACCCAAATTGCAGATAATCGATTGTATCCTTGAATTTGATATAATTGAAGGGGATATCTCTTAAGGAAGTAATATATCTACCCCATGACTGACATCTTCTAACAATGGAAAGATCATTCCAAAGCAACATAGGTTGCTAGTTGCGGCAATTGATGTCGTTGACTGTTCTGGTGGCAGCACTACTATTAGCGCTGGCGGTGGTCGTTGCTGCGGGGGCGGTGGTAGCAGAGACTGTTGCTTCGGGAGGTGGCTGTGGCAATGGATACTGCTGTGCACAACGATGACAGTAAAGGTTGTTGTTTCTCTGTGACGCGACGACAGCTGAGGCTGCTGCTTCTACAGTTGGAGGCGGTGGTAGTAGGTGTTGCTGTGGACAATGGCGGCGACAACGAAGGCTACTGCTGGAAGCAGATGCAATGGCGGGTAGAGGATGTGGTGGTTGGGATAGGGTGATGGTTAGGTAGGGCAGGGAGGGTGGTGGGTAGGTTTTGTAGGGGAGAGGGAAGGACCAAAACCCTAAGCAAGGTTAGGGTTAGGCTCTGATACCACTTAATATAAATCTATTAAACCAATAATACACTCAACTAAATGACTAAAGGGAATAATTCTCATTCAAGTGTGTCTAAACAATAATGCAATAGAGTATTTATATAGGCTTCTAGAAGAAAGACGAAAAGGGCTATAGCCAATGTGGGATGAAATCACTAGACTTTACAATAGCCTAAAATAAGGAAAAGACACAATAAAATAATGTAAGCTAATAAATCCTAAATAAGGACCCAACGACTTCTACGCTCGTTAGTGCATAGAGGTGGAGCATGTCCTACATCAAGAAGCCACCTAGGTTTCTCTTAGGGGAGTGTCACAAAGTTTACTGATTGTGAAAAGATATATATATGGTCTAAAGCAAAGCGCTCAAGCATGGTTTATAAACTCACTAAAATTCTTCTCAAAATAGGTATCTGTAGATATCATGCCAATCACTCTCTTATTTAAAAATGAATTGCAAGATTTGTTGCATCCTCATTTATGTTGACGTTATCATTCTTTCAGGGGTTGATATGGCTGGTATCTAAACAACAAAGTAGTATTTTTGCATTTATCTTGTCATGAAACATCCAAGAAAGTTAAGATACTTTCAAGGATTAAAGTTTCCTGCACCTCATCTACTGTTAGTCTACCCCCAACAAAAATATACTCTATATTATTAATACTAGTATGATCATGGGAAATCTATAAGATACTTCGCTAGATGCCAACATTCCTAGGATTAGGACTCCTTGTATGCCTTTCATAATAACCAAAGCAATCATAGAATAGTTAGAAAGCTTATATGCCTAACTGACACTTGTCTAGATATAACTATATTTTTTGCCTTAGTCCATAGATATTTCAATAAGCCTTGATAATGCGATCAGGATGTTGTGCTTTATTCTTTGTTATCTCAGAATATGTCCTAGAAAAGGACTATGCTACTATAAGAGAGTCTAAGTAAATAGTTTGTTAAGTTATTGAGTCTATTCGTAATATGGGCCCAACTGTGTGTTGGCCCATGAGGGTTATGTCCCTTCCCTATATCTCCTTCTTCTAATTATAGGAGAGGATATGCTCTTCTATCAATAAATAACACATGGGATTTTCCTCATTATATTGTCTCTCCATATGGTAACAGAGCAGTCGTTCATAAACCGTCCAATGTGAGAGAGAGAAAAAGGAGGAACACCCCTTGCGGGCAGCCACCGCCCTTGGCAGTGCTTGGATGGCTGTAGGGATTTCCTACGGCTATCGCCAGAGTCACCCCACTATCTCTTCCCACCGACACCTGTCTCTATGCCGTAATACCCCTGCCTCCTCTCCAAGCCAGTCGCCACCCCTCTTCCTGGCCCTCTTCAATCCGCCGCCACCACCCACTAACTGCCACCTTCCTCTCCAAGCCAACCACCTGCCTTCCTCTCCAAGCCAGCCTCTACCTTTCTCCCAAGGCAGCCTCTGCCTTCCTCTTCAAGCCAACTTCCCACCTTCCTCTCCAGGATAGTCGCCCTCCTTCCTCTCTAGGCCAGATGCCAGCCTTCCTCTCCAAGTCAGTTCTTGCCTTCCTCGCCAAACCGGCAGCCCGCCTTCCTCTCCAAGTCACCCCCTTCCTTCCTCTCCTTCGATGTCCCTCTACACCTCTTCTAAAAATCCCATCAAATATCCATCACCCTGGTCTAATACTCCTTCAAGTTGCTACTTATACACATTACCCAACTTCTATTACCTCTACCATTATTTACCACCCCAACCACTTTCTTGATTCTTTTTGTGGTTGGGTGAGGGGGACAATAGATGAGATGAGTAGAGGGAAAATATGAGACGGAGGGAAGGAGATAAAGAGAGGATGATTTTTATGCCTGCTGCTATCGATATGGATCTTCCTGCCACTATATATTGCTATCTCTGTGGATCGGCCTGGTGATATATATACCTAGTGGATCATTCTTCTACTCCCAATATTTGTTCCATCATATGGAGAATTTGTAAAGCCTATTCATCATCATCTGTTGTGATACTATTTCTGCATGTTTTTCCTTATGGTCTTCTATTTGACGACGTCTCTCTTACTATTTTTGCATCTTAGCACATTTTTTCTGATGCTTTGTGATATTGCACTGTCTGCCGTCCGTGCTTTTATTTGCACGTTGACTTGTGTATGCTTTATATGCACGTCGACTACTGATACTGTGATCCATCAATCTTTGGACCATGACACAATACCCTCTAGACTGCAATGCCCTCTTCTGTGATAGAAATCATATGATGAAAATTCTTGTTTGTGACTTGCTTTTGTGGGTGATATACATATGATGCAACTTCATGTTTTTCTTCTACTAATTGTATCTTAGACTCTTGTATCAATTGCTTCTTCGTGCTAAGTTATTCATTCTGACTACTATTAGTGCCTCCTATGTGCCGACACTCTCTAGTCTTTTTATGTTCTAGTACTCTCTTGTACACTTCATGACGATAGAGACTGAGTGAAGACTCTAACATGCCTACCTATTATTGTTTACTACTGCTCCATATGCTAGTTCTTTTTATCGAGAAGCTCCTGCTACCTACCTGTGTACCTGTTTTGGATTATTTACTTGAGGGGTAGTTGGAGTATTTTTAAATGCTTGGTAGTAGTATTGAGGGGAAGGGATATTCTTATATGGCTTGGCTTATCTTTTTATTCTGTCTTGTTTTTCAGTCTGTCTATTTGTTTACAAGCTAACTTGGGATTCTCCCAAGCTCCATCTTTGGGGGAGTGTTAGAGAGTCTAAATATTTTGTTAATTATGTTATTGGGTCTATTTGTAATATGCATTAGGGTTATGTTTTCTTTCCTATATCTTCTATTTATAGGAGAGGATCTGCTCTTCTATCAATAAGGGATTTTCCCATTATATCGTTTCTCCACAATGTCTACAGGGATGCCCATTGTGATGCCACTACTTTTTTGAACTATGTAAAAATGCAATCCACTTGCATTATCTTGGTATGCCTAGACACTTATTAATCAAGCCAACAATAGCCTGAATGGGTTTTACTTGAATATAAAATTTCATCAATTTTCTTGTATCTGTATTTGTTTCTCAGAAAAGAAGGGTGAAAAGTTGTGATCCCAAGATCATTAGCATTTCTGGTTTGATGCCCATTGGCACCAGTGTCACCATGGAGGTCTAGTACATACTTCTTGTAGAACAATGGACACTACAAGACTATTGGATTTGCTGATTCGACTAGCCGGCGGCCTGACAGCAGGCCTAATCGTAAATCTATCTCAGGTTAATGCACCTTTGTAGGTGGTAATCTTGTTGCTTGAAGAAGAAGAAAACTGTTGTGGCTAGATTTAGTGCTGAAGCATTAGCCATGGCTGATACTATATGTGAGTTGATGTGGGCTCAAGACTTGTTAATAGCATTCAAAATCTATGATTCTGAGCCCATACCTATGCATTGTGATAACAAAGCCTCTATCTCATTGCAAACAATCCCACTTTCCATGAGCGCACAAAGTATATTTAGACTGTCACTTCGTTAGGGAGTGTATTCTATCCAGGCGCTTATGCTCCATACATCAGGACTAAGGATCATCTTGTGGACATCTTTACAAAGCAACTGCCAAAGATAAGATTCATCTCTGTGGTCGGCAAGCTGAGCATGCATGATATCTATGCTCCAGCTTGAGGGGGAGTGTTATATTTAGTTTTCTATTATCTATGTTGTGCTTTTTAGTATCTTGTCTTTTATCCCATACCGGTGAACTTTGTATTTACTGACCTCTCATAAATGTATATAAGGAGAGGGTCTATGTTTGTTTTCATTTTCCAATAATACATATCTATTAGAACTCACAGATCAATCAGGTAACATCTGAACAGAAACATATTGAGTTTGTTTATATCTCAACAACTCTATCAGCATCTACTCATTCTGTTGATTGGCTTCGCTCTCAGTTCAAGAATCTTATTCAAGATTTTTTTCCTACTCCAACTGCTAAGATTTTCTTGGATGGAGTTTAGGCTTTTCTTGCTATTCCTATTGCCTATGGTAAAAAGTAATGGATAATAGACTGTAGTGCCTCATCGCATAATTTGGCGCCTGTGGTAAGAAATAGATGGGTGATAGACTCTAGTGCCTCATCATATAGTATGGCAATCCTTCTTTATAATCTAGTCTTACTACTGCCAGTTTATCCCCCTCTCATGCTTTTTGATATTGATGTGGAGGGAATCGAGAATGTATGAATGTCTCCTCCATAACCATCCCTAGACACCTTTACTGAACCCTGAGGATGGCCCTTTTCTTGAAGAAATGTTATTCTATTCTAATGTAACTGATATAAAATAACTAGAATTAAAAAAGTGAAATAAGGTGTCTGAGAATAGGCAATTATGTCTAAAAAAGTACTTTATGTTCCTAAGTTCCCATACCATTAAATATATTTGGCAAGGTGGTTTAAAATCTTAATTGTCATGTTACTTCTGATCGTAATGGATGCACTTTTCAAGATATATGATCAATACTTCACCACCAACTTTGTGACCTAGACCAACATGTCACAGCCTTTATGACAGCTATCCGGGCATTCCTACCACCAACGGGGTGGAGGTTGTAGCTAGCGGAGGCACCAGGTTAGATCACAAGATAGAATTGTAGGAGGCGGACTAGCAGGATGAGACGAGAGGAGGACAAGGAGTATGATATGAGAGGGGGGACGGGGATAAGTTGAGGTGGCGGCATCCTCCCTTTTCTCACCCATGAAACCCTACTACCTCCCCTTCTTTCTCTCTTTCTTCCTTTATTTCTTTTCCTTGTTTGCCCTCAAGGGTTCTCTCTCCAAGCAGCCAGTTTTCACTACTCCCTGCCATAGTTGTGTGGAGGAAAAGGCATTGGTTACGTGTTGCCATTCTTGAATTCAAAATCAAAGCCCTTATGTGACCATCCCTTGGCTGGTCTCCATGTTGTTATAATACATATTTAGGTGCCATGACTTGGGTGGAGTAGGTGGATATTGGGTAGATAATCAAAAGCTAACCTAGATTAGTGTGATTAGGTGTATTAGTGTATATAATACAACAATCCCACTAGGTGTAAACTAGCACACACTCCATATATACTCGAAATTATTATTCCTCTTTCCCATCCATTTATGCACTTAGAATAATTGCATCTGGGTAATCATATTCTTATGAAATACTAAACTTGATATTCAAATTAATACAAGACATGTACCCCTCTTCAGTTTCAACGATGGTGGAGGTTTCTATCCACAATTCGGTTGTCAGCTGACCTCAATGCCTCAAATTGCCTTAATGGGGGTGGGAGAGAATACTACGGTCTTGGTCAGAGCCTCCACAATAGCTTCACCTGCCCAGTTCACCTCTATGTTGTGGCCTGCAACTGAGGTGGAGTACCTACAAGGCAAGGGGGTTTGTTCTTCCTCTCAAGATGAGAGCACCCTTATGAGGGTTTACTGAGCAGCTATGAGCGAGAAGAAGTCAGGGGGAGGTGCAGTTTCTCTAAAAGACAAGGCTATAGAGAGGTCGAGGGGAAGAGTGCTTGGTCAACACTGTATGTGAGCCATTCTACTTCTTTTTGTGAGTGGAGGGGACACACTCACTGACCCGACTCTACTAAAAGATAAGAGCATGCTGTAGAAAACCAATATTACCTCACCTAACCCGTCTTTTACCAAACCTTTTCTAAAAGCAAACTCAAATTCCATGTTTCAAACTCCAAAATTTCCCAAGCAATGCATCCAATTTCCTCCAAATTCCATGAGTAGCTTGGTCCCCAAATAAGATATGCTAATAACAAAGTCAATTGTACAATGTTTGTACCTCCAAACCAATTCTCCAAATTAGAATCATATATATAAGCTCCACTGATAAAAAGTCACCCATAAAATCTTATCCAAAATTCATGTTAATTAAATCTTAGGTACCTCCTGGGTCCACCAACATATTGACCAAGTTTGATTTCAAGCCATTCTTAAACTAAATCAGTTAATTCCTCAACCTCGGTTAAAATCATAATTGATGCACATTTAACCCAATTGGATTGATATAAGGGTTCAACAAGGGTCCATGGATCAATTGGGGAACATCCAAAATGAAGTATAGGGTTTTCCTTTATTCTTCTTGTATGAAGTAAGGTTGAAGGAAATGGGATTAATTTAATTAGGATAAAAGAGACTCATATATAGGAGAGGGGGATACTTATAACTTGAACTCAAAACCTAATGGGTCAAGCATACTTAGGCCCATATACATAATAAACTTAATAACTAATAGCTCTCAACACCGCCTCTAATTGGAGCTTGGGTGAAACACATGCTTACCTTGCCAAGACAGGAAATATAAGAAAAACATGTTACAAAAAGTATAAGAACATCACAAAAATATAAGAAAAACATGTTACAAAATAACTAATAATCACCATCGTAGTCAAAGTTGTTCCCCACAAGAGGAACTGGTGCCAAAATGATGTGCGGCAGTTGTGATAGGAGAACTGTTGGAAATGAATGCACTAGAAGATTACGCTATAGTAGCTGCTCGACTTGTTGAAAATGGACAAACTAATACGGTAACAATGCACAATAATAGGTACTCGACGGAGCATGGATATATAAGTGGGTAACCCGAAAATGGTTGGATGAAAGATCTTTTCTGAACAAAACATATGTTAAACATGCACACTAGCAAATATGCATGACTCATTATGCTCCAATTACTAGATGTTGCGCAAAACAAATATTAAGA
Source organism: Alisma plantago-aquatica (assembly GCA_963693085.1). Taxonomy (NCBI): domain Eukaryota; kingdom Viridiplantae; phylum Streptophyta; class Magnoliopsida; order Alismatales; family Alismataceae; genus Alisma; species Alisma plantago-aquatica. The sequence continues at coordinate 66,391,720 of OY856412.1, forward strand.
CTTGAACGTTGGTCCAACGATGACATTTCTCCTTTCTCTCTCTCTAGTTGATTTTCTTCCTCTCTTCACTTGATGTTCTTCTCTTGTCTCTTTATCTCATCTCTTCTTCTCCTTTCTATATGTCCCTCTCATGCATATCATGAAGAGATTCAAGAGAACGGTTGGATGGAGAATTATAGGTAAAGCTAGTGGATAGGAAGGCTAGTATGTGGAGGAGAAAAGGTGATAACGCGAGTCAATGCAATACTTGACTTGATTACATTGGACCACGTAGATTATAGATAGATTTTTATACAACACAACAAAGGAATTTGTTATGGAGTAGGTCAATTGTATATTCGATTAGGATTTGGCTATAATAGAGAGGAAACAATGACAATAGCCAAGAGAAGACCCAATGGTGGGAATGACCATTGAATCATTGATAAAAGCAAGCAATACGACAATAATATAAGCGCCAATTAGGGAATTAGGAGGTTGATCCCATCCATATTCGTCCAACAAAAGTGGCCTAGAGGAAGATGACGAATCTCTGTAGAGACAGATCTACAACAATACTACAAGAAGCATCATAGTCAAAATGGATGAACGCTGATTTCACCTATATGTGATAAAGAGGGCAACATCAGTGTTTCCAGTTAGTTAGCAACCAATGTGCTGAACTGGTGTCATATCTTGGAAGCACAATGTGTAAAGGAAAAGTACATGATGAGAAGGTGTAGCTTAATGCATGTGGGAGCACCATAATGCTAAAAGGCTTCCTCGGGTCATGGGCTGGCATCGAGATGAAGTTCAAGACCAAGGACTATAGGTTCTGGATCCTAACAAAGCCACTAGATTCTAAGTGGCTTAAAGACCTTGAGGCGATGTGTGGAACCAAGACTGATTTTTTTCGTGGAGCATAGGGTCATTCAGGCAACCAGTGAAACCCCCCTACGAAGACGAGTGAAAGTTGTAGAGCGGAGCTTCCATGGGAGGCACCTCTAGGATCGATCAACAACCACTGACACTGTCACATATCTATTGTGGTGAGAGTCGTGTGGAATCATGAACAATAGAACAAAGTGATTGTCAGTGAAGTAAAGGCCCTTGACGGTCAGGCAAGAGATGATGGAGATGACGAAGAGGTTAGGGCCTCTACTACACCATGAAGAAGGCTCCTAGTCATGTATATTATATGAGTAGTCTAAAATACTAAAGGCTTCTTCTTATTGAATGAATAAAACAAGTACACGGCTCTCTCTTTTATAAGACAAGAGAGTGAGACATAGAGTAGAGCTAGGCAATATGGGATAAAAGTACAAGAGGCTAATAGACAAAAGCCAAAATACACTAAGTAAGAAACAACACAACACAGTAAAATATATATACTAATACTCCCCCTCAAGATGGAGCATAGATATCAATCATGCCCAGCTTGTCAATGAGAGCAGTGAATCGGGTCTTCGGAAGAATCTTGGTGAAGATATCTGCAACTTGATCTGAAGTATGTGTATAAGGCGTAGATACTTGACCAGATAAGACAACTTCTCGTACAAAGTGACAATCAACTTCAATGTGCTTAGTGCGTTCATGAAACGTAGGATTACTGGAAATAAAGATAGCAACCTTGTTGTCACAGTACATAGGAATAGGAGTAGAATCAGAGATACCAAAATCTTTTAGAAGACCACGTACCCAGAAGAGTTCACAGGTAGTATGAACCATGGCTCAATATTTTGCTTCAACACTAGAATGAGCAACAATTGTTTGTTTCTTGCTGCGCCAGGTAACCAAGTTACCACCTACAAACGTGCAGTAACCAGAAGTAGAACGACGATCTATCTTGCTTCCAGCGTAGTCAGAGTCAGAATACCCAACAAGATTACAGTGGCCATGTTTTTTATACAGAAGACCTTTCCCAGGAGAACTTTTTAGATATTTTAAAATATGGCAGACAACATCCCAGTGACATTGTCTGGGCTTATCGAGATACCTGCTAACATGTCCAACTGCAGATGTGATATCAGCTCGAGTGACAGTAAGGTAGATGAGCTTCCCGACCATGCGACGATATTGATGGTGATCTGGATAAGGGGGAGATTTCTTGTCATCCCAATTAGTGTTCAGATCCAAAGGGGTACTGGCAGGCTTGGCTCTAAGAAGACCTGTTTCAGATAGAAGATCCAGAACATATTTGCACTGAGATAAGCACAGACCAGAAGATGATCGAGAAACTTCAATCCCAAAAAAGTATCTCAGTGTGCCTAAATCTTTCCAAGTTGCGTTTAGTAGCCTGAATGCCTACAAGGTCACTCCCAGATAATATGATGTCATCAACATAGACAATCAAGATAATAAGACCAGAAGTGGTTCGCTTGACAAATAAAGAATGATCAGACTGAGAATGACGAAACTGGAATTTTTGAAGAGTAGAACTCAGCTTATCAAACCAGGCATGGGGCTTCGCTTCAAGTCGTAAATTGCTTTGCCCAGGCGACAAAATTTTGAGGACTCCCCCTGAAGCAAAAACCAGGAGGTTGTTCCATGTATACCTCCTCATGCAGATCACCATATAGAAAAGCATTTTTGACATCGAGCTAAAATAAAGGCCAGTCAGAATTAACAACCACATTGATTAGTATAAGAACTGAGTTCAGACGGGAGAGCAGTGAGAAAGTCTCAAAGTAATCCACGCCATATGTCTGGGTATAGCCTTTGGCAATAAGACGAGCTTTGAGACGTTCAATAGTCCCATCAGGCTGATATTGGATCGCAAAGACCCATCGACAACCAACATGAGAACAATCAGTAGGGGGATCAAGTAACTGCCAAGTGTTATGTTCAGTAAGGGCCTGCATTTCAGATTCCATGGCCTGGCGCCAAGCTGGATGCTTAAGAGCCTGAGAAGCATTCTTAGGAATAGAAACAACAAAAAGGGAAGATGTGAAATTAGCAAAGTTAGTCCCCAAGTGAGCAGTGGTACAGAAATTCCCAATGGGGTGTTGTGTACAAGTTCGAGTGCCTTTGCGTAAGCTGATCTGTATATCTAAGTCAGAAAATACCTGAGATGGAGATGGATCTACCATCGAGGATGAAGGATCTGGAGGGGCCATGAGGGGAGTTGGAGCCTTCAGTCTTCTTTGATAAACCTTCAGTGGAGGAGCAACAACAAGAGTGGTATCCGATGAATCAATATCATCAATCATCGGTAACGGTGTATCCACAAATAAATCCGATGTCAGGATAGAGCCAGTAGATGAATAAAACGACATATGTTCAAAAAAGACAACATCATCCGAAACCATCCATTTCTTTGTGACCAGCGGTACCATTTTTGTGTCCTAGAGACCCTAAGAAGACACACTTGATGGCACGGGGATCAAGTTTTGTTAATCCGGGATGCAAATTTTTAACAAAGCAGATGCTTCCAAAAATTCGAGGGACAGAAAACAAAGGAGCATCAGGATGTAGAATCTGATATGGAACTTGATTGCCAAGAACAGAAGATGGGATGCGATTAATACGATAGCATGCAGTGGAAATAGCTTTTTGCCAAAAACAGTGGGGAGCATGATAGTGAAACAGGAGAGTGCGAGCAACTTCAAGAAGATGCTGATTTTTGCGTTTGACAACTCATTCTATTGCGGTGTGTAAGCACATGAGGTTTGGTGAATAGTACCCAGTTTGTGACAAAAATGACTGACTGAGGCTTGCATGAACTTAAGGGGCATTGTCAGTGCGAATGATTTTTATAGGTTTACTAAACTAGGTACGCATTTCAGAAAAGAAGGCAGTAATAGTATCAAGAATGTTAGACCTATCTTTTAACAAGAATAACCAGATGGTTCTAGAGAAATCATCAATAAAACTCATAATGTACCGGAAACTAGAAACGCTGGAAATAGAACATGGACCCCAAATATCAACATGTACTATATCAAAAGACTGTTTTGAGCCAATACATAACTTTTTAGAAAACGTAGATCTAGTCTGTTTGCCTAACTGGCATGTTTCACAATGAAAAATAGAATCAGAAATAGCAGGTAGTAAGTGCTTCAACTTAGCCGCTGACGAATGTCCCAACCAATAGTGCCATTGGATGCCAGTCACAGAAGAAGTCAGAAACGCAGCAGTCCTCGGTACATCCAGATAGTATAAGCTGTCTGGTCCCTCATGGCCCGAACCAATCTTTGTCTTCGTGCGCAGATCTTGAAAAGTAACACCATACAGGTCAAACGTTATAGAGCATCACAAGCTCTTAACAGTTCTACTGACAGATAACAAGTTTATTGAAAATTTAGGAACATATAATGCAGAGCGCAGAGGTACGTAGCCAGAAGTACATATATTTCCAAAATTGGAGACAGGCGTTTGTGAACCATCAACAAAAGTAATAGGAGGAATAGCAGTAGTTGTATGCAAATTTGAAAATAAGGTAGGATTGTCAGTAATATGGGAGGTCGCCCGAGAGTCGATCACCCATGTGTTTTTACCAGACTGGGTCAAGAGAGCAGTACTGCCATCAGTGGAAGTCTCAGTAGAGGAGGCCAAATGCGCTTGAAGTAGTTTCTCAAATTCCGATCTGATCGTGTCGACAGACGGTGGAGTAGATGAGGAGGCAACAGTGTCAGGCTGTTCAAATATGACTTGATTTGCCCATGCAGGTTTTTCATGTTTGATCCAGCAGCGGTCTTCATTATGATTAGTTCGTTTGCAGAAGGTGCAATAGCATTGTTCAGTAGTGTCAGTAGTAGGGGAGGAAGACCCACGTCCTGGACCGGTAAAAGAGCGTCTGCGACCTCGGCCGCGGCCACGTCCACGGAAGGAGTTTCCTGTCCTAACAGTAAGGGTTGTCCCGTCAGAGGAATCAGAAAGAGCTTGAGATACGGAGGGAAGGCGCTGCATACGCTTCAGAAGATCTCGTAAGGTAGGAAGAGGGTCACTAGAAAAGATCTGATCAACTACCCCCGTAAAGGATGACAGTAGGCCAGTAAGAAACTGGACTAACTGTAACTCGTTGTGTTGTCGCTGGATCTCAGTAATATCTGCTGATAGGGGATGGTATACCTCGAACTCATCCCAGAGAGCACACATTGATTATAGTAGTCCTCCACAGAATCAATAGCGGAGTACTCCTGTTTGGCTAAGTGTTTGAAGATTTTGAACACTTTTTTTGGATTCTGCTGGTGAGAGTACATGTGGGAAAGCTGATCCCACATGTCCTTGGCTGCCTTCAGGCAGAGCAGAGACTAGTTGATTTTGCGCTCTGCACTGTTGACCAGCCAGGTAAAGACGCCATAATCTTATTTAGACCAAAGTTCATAGGCCTGTTTCATCTTGTCATCAGCATCTACAGCAGGAGCCGCTGGACCTTTGGTAGACAGATGTGAGAAGCGTCCTTGATCTTTGACATAGAGCTCAATGGAGGCTACCCATAAGTGATAGTTGGAGCCGTCCAGTTTGATAGTGATGACGCACAAGTTGAGCGGAACATCTGTGGACTCCATGAGGAAAGGAGGCAACTCGAAAAAAGGCGCAGGCATCAGTAGCAGGCAGGAAAAGAAGGCAGTTAGAAGGTTGACGTAGCAGTCAACAAAAGCAGACAACAGCAGAAACCCAATACATGGGCAGATCTAGGAACACTAAGACTGGGCGCACAAGATAATAGTAGGAGATCCAAGCATAAGATCTCAGGAACCCACGTAGGGGCAGCAAGGGATATAGAAAAACCTATGCCAACATGGAGGAAAAATTACTCCACCATGAGGCGCAGGCAGGCGGAGAGCAAAACTGAATTTACGTCGTCAACGTACCAGAACTGGAAAGTTTCCGAAGATGTTCGGAGACTAGCGGGAAGGAGATGGATTGGATGGTGTGGCCAACTGGATGGGAGAGTGATAATGGATGATGGGTGTGGTGATGGCGGAGGAGAGGCTGTTGCTTGGAAGGTGGTGGTGGGCTGTGGAGAGGAGAGAAGATGGTGGCCGTTGGCTGATTGGTGGGTGGCGGCGGCAAAATGGGCTAGAGGTGTGGCGGCGAGCTGGTGAGGGGGTTGGAGATGGTGGCAGCAGCTGTTGGGGTGGAAAGGGAAGAGAGGGGAGGCTGGTGGGGTGGAGGGGATTGGAGGTGGAGAGAAGGTAGGGGTGGCGGTAGGGGCTGAGGCCGGGGGGGGGGGAGGCAGCAAAGAAAAAAAAAGAGAGGGAGGGGTGGCGGCTAGGGTTATGTGGACATGGGCATTATGGTTTAGGAGGGAGGAGTTTAGGGAGGATCGAGTCGTTCTGATACCATCTAAAATACTAAAGGCTTCTTCTTATTGAATGAATAAAACAAGTACATGGGTCTCTCTTTTATAAGACAAGAGAGTGAGACATAGAGTAGAGCTAGGCAATATGGGATAAAAGTACAAGAGGCTAATAGGCAAAAGTCAAAATACACTAAGTAAGAAACAACACAACACAGTAAAGTATATATACTAATAAGTAGTGTTTTATGGTAGGCAGGATATTTTGAGAAAATCTAATCAAATGGGAAGTGGGATGCATGTGGGTGAAAGACAACAGATGAAGAGGTCACCTCCCGTTGGATGCCCAACTTTGTTTTGTAAGGATTTGTTTGCTCAAGAGTGCAATGCTCTGATACCATGTAGAAAGTATGATAAGAGGCAACAGATTCTATTAGGCAAAACCCCACTGATATATATATATATATATAAAGAGGGGGAACATACAGCTTGTACTCGAAGCCTATTGGGCCAAACATATTTAGGCACATATACATTATAAACTCAATAACTAATAACTCTTAATACTTGTCATACTCGTAACTCAAATTATGGTTTTAGGGCTTAGAGACCCGATTAATTCAAAATAGGGGATTTGATAACTTTGTGCACAATCCTTGTTTTTATAGATATCATGTCATTCACATGGACATCTTCATGCTCAAGATATTTAGGTTGTTTTTGGTTACAACAATCCCTAGGCGGTGCATGTTGGTGAAATGATGTTGATATCCTATGGTTAAATTTGATCCTGCAAAGGATTTGAACAATGTTAAGCTGATTTCTTGGATATCTTGGGCAAGCTATTTAACATTATGCACCTAGGATCTTAGGTCCACAATGAGGGTGGGGGTGGGACACACATGATGACATGAGCCTCATTACAAGCTCATCTTCATGTGTCAATGATATTGCTTTCTGTGAAGGATGGATCTAGTGATGTTAGTCCATAGGTGGATGGGCATCACAATATCATATTTACCTTGTTAGATACAATGGATGAGGAGGCTTTTCCGGAAATCGATAACCTTGACAACGATCATCGAGGCCAATTCATACTATCTAGGCGATGAGATTAAATAGATGAGGGTAGAGTCAAGGTCTCTTGGACCTTGGAAGCTATATGGGTTTGTTTGTAGGGATGAGAGGGAGGATGACTTAATTTACCACCACCACACAAGAGAAGAAGTCAATCAAGAATGTGGAAAATGCAATTTAGGATGGAAAACAAGAAATTTGTTAACACTACATTTAGAAAAACGGATGTATATAGATTGGAATTGAATAACTAATCTGCCACATAATCATTGCAAATAGTATATAACACAATTTATAAATAATCCTACTTTGAAACACTCCCACACAAGTTGGAGTAGGGGAAAATCCGAAGTTTATGTTGGACATATGGACATGAAATTGAAAGCTGAGATCATACAAAGATAGTCACTCTCCCCTCAATCTCCTGAACAGGAACTCCCCGTCAAATAGATAATTCCTAAGGCAACTGTAAAGCATGTAACAGACAAGCTTCCCAAACTAGAAAAGCAGGCATCTGGAGTTATAGTAGCAAGCAAGTAATCAGAATAGTCATCATCAGACACAAACATTGCTGAAATCCAGATGGCGCAGGTTCATAGACACAAGCCTAGAGTGGTTGTACACAACCAGACAAGTAACTAAAAATAGAGCAAACACAAGTGGGTGGGCATCGTAGTTGTACAATGTCTTCTGCTAGTTGTATTAAACACAAACCACAGACTGAAAAACGAAATCACGAATTTATTGCTGCACAAAAAACAAAATGCAAAGTTTCTTTTTAGTAATAGAATTTACATACGAGATAATCTCTAAAAATATTACATCTTCTCATATCTTAACTCTTCTATAACCCTCCTTTACATCTCCCCTTACACAAGCTAAGAACACCAAAATAGAGTAGTGGGTGTAGATATACAAATTACCCTTGATGAAGTAATAACGATTGAAGGTATGGATGATGATTAGAAGAATCGCAGTAAATCGATCTCAAAAGATGATTGATCCATGCAAATAGAAACAATAATGTAAAAGGAAAAACAATGTAATGATGGAAGAGGGTGCTTTTGATAATGATTAGAAGGGTAGCAAGGTGGGATGTAGTTCAAAGAAAATAAACACAGAAAGATAAGCTTTTCTATTGGGAAGGCAACCTAATGTCGCCTAAGTTTCAAATGGAACTTAGCAGAAAAGGGTTCTGCTAGAGGAGGCATCCTTCATAGAGGTAGAACATGTAACACCCACGATGCAACATCAGGATGTAAGACTAAACAGATGAGGCTCACAAATTTGACAGGAGGGGTGAGGCCGGTAGCCCGAGACACTCATCTTGACTACTGAGAAGAATATGCCTGTTGTGCGTGATTTCATGGTGGAAGGTTGCATTCGGTTCTCTGTGGAGTTTTGGTATCATTGGCGTCTCTAACGATGTTGAAGTCCATTTGATGGGGGTACTGCTACATTGTTTTTACCATCAAGAGTACAAGATTTTTTAGTTATCAAGCATTGTAGGGTTATCATTAGAGAAACATAATTCAAATGAAAGAATGGAGAATGTGTTTAGGTGGCCAACCAGGTAGTGGAAGGGCTGTCGTCCTTCAGTTGACTGGCTATCCTTCTCTTAGGGTTAGGGACACCTAGCGTGCTCTGATACCATGAGAAAAATGTAACCGAAAAAGAAAGCATCCAATATATTATGCTTACGCTACAACTGTATATATAGGAAGAGGGTAATGTACAAACTGGACTCCAATAACTCTTAAATAACATATTTAGACCCATAATATATTACATAACTAATTTAAGAAGCTACTCTCCAACAAAGAAGTTGGGTTCCTTTTTCTATGCTCGAGATCAAGGATGTTTGGGGATGCTTGAGTTGGGAGTCATACAGTTTGTTTAACGAGATGTGGTTGTCTTTTGCTAAATTTTGATTTAGCAAGGGTGCTCAGATTATTTTCAGGTCAAATTGTTTGAGGGGGATTTGAGCTATTTTGAGGTGTCTTTTTCTGTCATACAAGGACATTTGCCAAATTTTCTTATTTAACCAAGCCTGATAGATCCTTGGACGAAATATATTTATCTCTTACCTTTTTACATATTTCACTTGTAAAAAATGTGCAGTATGGTAGTTGAACTCGGATCACTCCTCATTTCACTTGGGCTTTTGTCATGTGCACCTTAACTTTTCCTCATTGTTCCAAAAGTTCCTGACCTTTCACTTGTAAACAGAATACATGAAGTACATAAATGATCAAATTTGTCCTGTCATTTCCCTTGTAACTATTGTCACTAATTCCATCAAATTTCAAAAGATTTTTTATGAACTATACAATAATACCCCAAGCTTTAAACATTCTTGCCAACTACAATATAGACAGGTGGTGGCACCACTTCTAGAAGCCACAATAGCACTGTCTGTCAGCATCTCTGTCACATAAATTTGGCGAATTTTTGAATTCGCATATAATTCGTGAATTTTCCATCTGATGTATGCTACGCCTAAATTTCGCATAAAACCCGAACTTTTCCCGAATTTTACGTATTATTCACGTTTTATTCGCCATTCCCGTATATCCATGTTTTATTTCGGAATAAAATGAATTTTTGCCCTTTTTCGGAAAAAAGAGGCCAGTTAAGATTTCTTCCTGTTTCAAAATTTTCTTAAGGCTATATCTCCCCCATTCTTAAGCAGCTCAACGTGAGATTGAACTACTGCGGTACTTGAGCTGAAGTTGACACTTCAAGGCTAATATTTATCAATTGCTCTAGCCTTCTTTCTTAAATAAACTCTGCACCTATAATTTTACCAAATTACTTTGGTATTGTGGTGCTTTTCTTTACATGCATGAATCTTGATAGTTGTTGGTTGCTCCTCTTTGACTTTACCAAATCACCAAGTAAATTCTGCACCTATAACTTATAAACACACATGATTCAATAATATATATATATAGAGAGAGAGAGGGGGGGGAGAGGGGGGAGAGAGAGTCAGGCTTAGAATATATATATATATATATATATATATATATATATATATATTTGGATTTTATCTGACTTTTTTCCCGAATGGTTGACCGAACTTTTACAGAATCTTTGCCGTTTTTATCTGAATTTCCCGCATAATTCCCGAATGCCGATTTTTCAGCTTCGCCGACTAATTGCCGAATGCTGAATTTGTGACTATGGTCAGCACCAGTGCAGTGCCCCCTATCACTATAGCAGGTGTTGCTGGTGGACATCCTGCGTTATAATATTTTACCTATTCCCATTGTACCCTCGAGTGAGTTGCCATTTTCACCTTGCTGACTTGGCCATAGATTGTGGCCACCTCCACCAGCACCTTCTCCACCCTCTCCCCTGCTGTCCCCTCTATCCCTGTTCCCATACTCAGTACATATTGGTGCTACTGCTTTGGCTTTGGTTCCGATGGCAGAGTTGTGGCGTTGCGAAAATTCATGCCACGGAGAAGGAATAGGGAATTGTGAGTAAAAGAAGAAGAAGATGGCGGAGTGATGACTCTCAGTAGCGATACCTGTGTTTGCAAACAGAAGCAATTCCTACTTAACCTGTTGCTAGTAGTGGCCAGCTCATCCATACCATTAGTTGAGGTTGTTAGAAAAGACGGTGCATGTTGAACCTACAACAGGCAGTGGTGGTGCTCTGTTGGGAACGGAAGGTTCCGGCCCATGTCCTATTGGGATTTGGACTTAATAGGAGTTGGCTTGTGTTTCCAATCCTAATGGAAGTTAAATCTAAGAAGGAAAGAAGATGGCTCCTTACGTGCACCTTTAGAATTGGATTAGGATTTAATTGGAGTTGGTATTTTGTGTTGCCAATCCTAATATGAGTTGAGTCCAAGAAGAAAAGAAGGTGGCTAGGTGCAACATGGAGTTGGACTAGGATTTGAACTAGGACTAGAATTCCTGGTTGCAATCACATGCATGGAGGCCTATAAATAGAGGCCCTCGGGGAGGCCTTTTGAGATCATCCCACCGGTTGGTGTGTGATCCCACCAGTTGTTAGTTGTTCGTGCCTTCTGTGGTAGAAGAGCCAGAAAATAATAACAACTGGTGACGCTCTCTTATGGTAAGAGAGGGTCAGTGACTTTGCCTTGAAGCGAAGTAGCGGCTGACAGTTGGTGGCACATTAGGTGCACCAACAATGTAGCTCTCTTGTGGATTTTGAAATACAATGAGATTTGGAGAGCTTAGGGTTGCACAATGTGTGCACCCTCATATATATAATACTGAAAGAATTACAGAGAGGTCCATATATAAAAGAGAAATAACAAAACAAATAACAGGCTATGTAAAATAGGAAATATATAATGTAACACTCCCCCTCAAGTTGGAGCATAGATGTCAATCATGCCCAACTTGTCCATCAATGTGCAGAACTGTTTCTTCGCCAACAGCTTGGTGAAGATATCAGCAACTTGATCTTCTGATCTCGTGAATGGAGTGCATATCTTGCCAGCAAGAATAGATTTTTTGATGAAGTGGCAGTCAACTTCAATGTGTTTGGTGCGCTCATGATAGACAGGATTATTTGCAATGAAGATGGCAGCTCTGTTATCACAGTGCATAGGAATGGCCGAAGAAGACTCAATCCCAAACTCTTTTAGGAGAGAACATACCCACAGTAACTCACAGGCAATATGGGCCATGGCCCTGTACTCAGCTTCAACACTAGATCTGGCAACGACATTCTGTTTCGTGCTCCTCCAAGTAACAAGATTGCCTCCTACAAAAGTACAGTAACCGAAGGTAGATTTTCTATCAACTTTGCTCAGAATACCCTTCAAGAACACAGTGCCCATTCTTTTTATAATGAAGTCCCTTGTCATGCGACTTTTTTAAGTATCTCAGGACTTGACATACAACATCCCAATGACACTGTTTGGGTTTGTCAAGGTACCTGCTAAGAAGACCCACTGCAGTAGCAATATCAGGACGAGTAGCAGTTAAATAAATCAATTTACCAATCAACCTCCCGATTTTTTTATGATCAACAAACACAGAAGAGGAATCATCATCCCAATTCACATTGGGATCAAGAGGAGTATCCACAGGTCTTGCTCCAAGCATACCAGTCTCCTGCAGAATATCAAGAACATACTTTCTCTGAGAAAGCACCAGGGCATTAGAGGTTCTAGAGACCTCTATGCCAAGAAAATACCGAAGTCTGCCCAAATCTTTTGTAGCAAAGTGCTTGCCCAGATGATCTTTGGTAGCCTGAATACCAAGAGAGTCGCTGCCAGAAATAATAATGTCATCAACATATACAATCAGAACAGTAATACCTGCTGAAGTATTTTTTGTGAACACAGAGTGGTCAACCTGTGACCTCAGAAAACCAAAATCAATCATGATCCTGCTCAACTTATCAAACTAGGCACGAGGACTCTGCTTGAGCCCATAGATAGACTTCTTAAGCCTGCATACTTTGTGAGACTCCCCCTGAGCAACAAACCCAGGAGGTTGCTCCATATACACTTCTTCCTGCAAGTTACCATACAGAAAAGCATTTTTCACATCAAGCTGCAGAAGAGGCCAGTTCAGATTCACAACAACATATAGGAGAATCCTGACAGAGTTAAGGCGAGCAACAGGAGAAAAAGTCTCGAAGTAATCAATGCCATATGTCTGAGTATAGCCCTTTACAACTAACCGTGCTTTCAACCTCTCAATCGTACCATCAGGTTGATATTTTACGGCATATACCCACCTGCATCCCACAGGCTTACACTGAGGAGGTGGATCCACCAGCTCCCAAGTGTCTCTGTCAGTAAGAGCAATCATTTCTTCTTTCATAGCAGATGTCCAAGCAGTACTTTTCAATGCCTCCTGAACATTCTTAGGTACAACCACAACAGATAAAGCATATACAAAATTGTTAGAATGAGTATTCAGATGAGTAGTAGATACAAACTGAGAAATGATATGAGAAGTGTAGGAACGAGTACCCTTTCTGAGTGCAATAGGTATGTCAAGGTCAGAGTGTACCTCAGGTGTAGCAGAACCTTCTGGAGGAGAAGATTGGTTGCCTTGGGGGGGTACTTGCGTCGAAGGTGCTCTATTCTTGCGCTGATAAACAATAAGAGGAGGATCTTGAGTTTCACGAGTCACAGTGTCAGTACTGTCAGGCACAGTCAGAAATAACATGCAAAGGAGAGGCAAGAATGTCTGTCTGCAAACTATCTCCTGCTGAAGAATAATAAGGTGTATCTTCAAAAAAGATAACATCACTACTAGTAAACCATTTCCTTGTACTGGGATTATAACACTTGTAACCCTTCTGAGTTCTAGAATAGCCCAGAAAAATGCATTTAGCAGCTCGAGGAGACAATTTATCAGAAGCAGGTCCAAGTAATCTGACAAAGCAGGTACACCCAAAAATTCTAGGAGGCACAGCAAACAAAGAAGTCTCAGGTTGCAGAACCTGTATAGGAATCTTATTTCCAATAACAGACGATGGCATCCTATTAATCAGAAAACACGTAGTCAAAATAGCCTCAGGCCAATAGGAGCGGGGCACATGAGAATGCATCATGATAGTCCTGGTAACTTCTAATAAGTGTCTATTTTTTCGCTCAGCGACACCATTTTGTTGTGGGGTATAGGTACATGAAGTCTGGTGGAGCATACCAACAGATTTACAGAAAACCGCCACTTCTTGCTTAACAAACTCTAAAGCATTATCGGTGCGGAAAACTTTAACAGGAAAACCAAACTGCGCTTTTATTTCAGCAAAAAAGTATTTGATAGTAGACAGCACTTCGGACCTACTTTTTAATAGAAACAACCAAGTCGTCCTAGAAAAGTCATCAATAAATAGAATGAAATATTTGTAACTAGACAAACTCGGTACATGGCATGGACCCCATACATCAGAGTGAACTAAATCAAAAATGTTTTTACTGCTCACAGTACTACGTCTAGGATACACAGTACGAGTCTGTTTTCCCAGCTGACAAGATTCACACTGAAAATTACAACTGCCAATATCAGAAACTAAATGACGTAGCTTCTCTGACGATGGATGTCCCAGCCTGTAGTGCCACTGCAGTGCAGAAATAGAAGCTGATAAAGCAGATACCACAACAACTTTCTCTGATCGCGGTAACTGGTCCAAGTAATAGAGTTCATCAGCACCTTCATACCCCCCACAAATCTTCGTCCTCGTGTGAAGGTCCTGAAAAACACATGAACTAGGAACAAAAGTCAGGCTACAATTCAAACTTCGTAAAATTTTGCTGACTAATAATAAGTTCAGAGGAAATCTAGGTACATATAAGGTAGACTTGAGCCAAAACTGAGAAACAATATCACCGACTCCAAAGACCGAAGACTTTGAGCCATCAGCAAGCATAACAGAAGAGTTACAAACATGTTTAGATAGAGTTTTAAACAGATATCTATTGCCAGATATATGTGCAGAGGCACCAGAATCTATCACCCATTTGGTATTACCAGAAGTAGAACGTGAGGAGGAACTCAGGAATGCAGTATCATAACCAGAGTATGCAGCGGCGGCGGTACTGTAGCAGTATTGTAGCGGCGAAAAAAGGAGATTTCGGAGTGTGGTGGCGGCTAGGGTTGGTGGAGATAGGGGTTAGGTTTAAGGTGGATCGTCCCGCTCTGATACCATGTGAAATACAATGAGATTTGGAGAGCTTAGGGTTGCACAATGTGTGCACCCTCATATATATAATACTGAAAGAATTACAGAGAGGTCCATATATAAAAGAGAAATAATAAAACAAATAACAGGTTATGTAAAACAGGAAATATATAATGTAACATGGATAAGAGAGGGTTAGCGACTTTGCCTTGAAGTAAAGTAGCGGCTGACAGTTGGTGGCACATTGGGTGCACCAACAGTATATCTCTCTTGTAGATGAGAGAGGGCCAACGACTTTGTCTTGAGGTAAAGTAGTGGTTGGCAGTCAGCAATACAACGGCAGTGCTTCGACAACGGAGGCGGGTCCGAGTAGCAGAGGACGTACATCAGTTGGTGGCACTTTGTTGGTGTTGCGACATCGACATCGACTACGACGCATCTGAGCAGAGGAAGACACTCATCAGTCGGTGGTTACATAAACGATGGCGGACTGTCTAGTCAGTGGAGGATGCACATCAGTCAGCGACACATAGGTGGTGCATCAACTACGACGGCGGATCCGAGCAACGGAAAACGCACATCAGTTGGCACACTATTGGTGATGCGACAACGGCAACGGTTCGTCCGATTAGAGGAGGATGCGTATCTACTCTCTCTGGCAGAGAGAGTTGTGGCGGTACGTGGGCTTTCTAGTTGGAGACGCCAACTAGAACGAGTACCAAGAAGACGGTAGCGAGGTAGGCGACCTCGTCAAGAGAAGAGGCGACCCGGTCAACGGTCGTAGCGACAACAAGCAGTCCCAGCAGCGGCAGTGGTGTCGTGAGGAGAAAAAGTGAAAAGGGAGGGTTTGTACACATTGGGTGTAATTCTGTTCTTCCTTATCTTTGTTCTCGGGCAGGGGAGCTTTCCAGATTTAGGGGCAATTAAATCTGGGCAGTGTGAGTTGTAATTCAGATTACATAGTGCTTGTTGGCAAGGAAGAAGATATTGACGATATCATCGATATATCGCTCGATATATCGATATCGATGTAATCTTCCATCGGTTCACGCAAGTCTGTCGTTAGGCTCGCAAATATCGGTAAACCCACCGGTTTACCGGTAAAACCGGTTGATATCATCGGTTTTCGAGAGCTGCAGTGCAAAATTTCCCACTTAAGGGCGGTATCGGCGGTATGCCGCCCCGACATACCGAGATTTGCGAACTAGAGTCTGTGGCTGCCGTTGGAGTGAAGAAGCAAGGAGATTTTGGGCGATTTCTTTCCTTGGAGCTCAAATCAGCCCTAATCAAGGTATATTTTCTTAATTTCTTTCATTCTTCATCATTTTCAACCCCTCACCTCTCTATTTCCTTCTATTTTTGTCATAACGCTCTCCAAAAATCTCTAAATACACCTAAATCTTAGATCCACTCCAAAAAATTTAAGATTATATGTTATTTTGGGCAGACACTTCCATACCCATCTAAGAGACTCAGACTTCTCAGTCCCAACATGGGTATTTTGGATATCAAGTTGAACCACTACTAAGATTACAATTAGAAGTTGGTTTGGGATATCATAAAGCATACTCTGTTCGTAGACCTTATGGATGCTTTCGGGTGAACACCGACGCATACTACAAAGATGGAGGGCAAACATGGAGTGGTGCACATACTACAGTTTTTCCTATTGTCGGTGTTCCATTACAACCTCCTTTTCCTCAACCTCAACCTCCTCGAGCATGGGCACCTCCTCCCGCTTATTCTTAGCCTCCCAGGAATTCCGCAAACAAGGAAAAATATCTCAAAGATTTAGAAGAACATTTCCCAAAGATTGGGATGATGCAGTATGTCAATCCTGAAGTGTTTGAGGAGCATGTTGTTTCATACAACAAGTCTTATAGTGCTTTGATGACATGGGAGCAATATGTGGAACAACAATATCCATATCAGCAGCGTATGTATAGTGAACCAGCGCGCCACTCAACATACAATAGTAACTTACTATGTTGTTATATGTTTGTTGTAAGTTGAATATTATTGCATAAGTGTGTAAACATGCGTTTATGGATTGTGCTACTAAAATTTCAGATCTTAATTCTTATATTTTGTCATCGAAATCCTTCATCGAAATCTCCAAAAAACAGGACTGATTCCTTACCTCCCACATGATTGACCCCCCCTCTCATACCCAATATAGAATTTTATTGCATAAAACGTTGCATCTAGGTGTTGAGACCACGCCTGTAAAATTTCATGATTTAATTCGTTCATTTAGGCGTCGATAAGTCCAAGATTGCATCTGTCGATATATCCGTCGGTATACCTGTAAATATCTATTTCCACGCCGTCGATAAGGCGTCGGTATCGGCATTTAATTCCTTGCTTGTTGGTCGGTATTGCCCCGTGATTTTTCTCTTCTCGTCTTGGGGAGAGTTTTTCACGTTAAATCTTGTGCCTTCAGTCTTGCAGAGCATCGTCACTTACCCACCACAATTCCTAACATGCTCCTTGCTGTTGCAGCTGTTGTCTGTGTAAACACCCATTTCTGTGACTGTTGGTTGCAATATTTGAAGTTTGCATAATTAACAAAGAACAAGTTTTGAGTACTTTTGTGTGATATCAGAAATATTCCTCTCTTATATTTTGGTGGAATTTGTAACTGCAGTCATGGAGGGATAAATTTGGTTAATTAAAAGTACTTTCTATTCTATGTTTCATATGAATGGGTGGGACATTCTTGAGAAACAGAGAAAAACACAGGTACCCGTGGAAAACAGCCATACTTTGATATCCAGGAATTAATTGAAAAATAAAACCAACAATCTGATTTTTCTGACAAAGTTTGACCTGGTTCCTTACAAGGACGTCCTGCTAATCTTGGTGTCTTAGTTGAGAATTAAAACCTTCATAGGAGCACTCAGATGGTTCATTCAGTTGCATATTCTATAATTTCATCAAGGTATTCTTTTTAAAACTTAAATATTGCAACTTTTATTAGGATCACAAATTTTGTCATGGCATAAAACTAATGATATCGACCACCACCACATATTAAGGCACTCATCAATAGTTCCATACCATCAAAGATCAGGTTAACAGCCATTAATAGTATGCTAATATAACAGCTAATTAGCTTTTATTTGCTTATTGATCAATTAATTTCAGATAACTAGCTAAGAGTAAATAACTTAAAAAAAATAAAATTCCATTTCTCTCTCAAGAAGTTAATAATGAAGGGAAAACATTCGTCTCTCTCTTGAATCAATCCTATCTCTTCTCCTGGCTTCTTGCCCCCCCCCCCCCCCCCAGCGGCTGCTGCTACTGGAACTGTGAGTCTTGCTCCTTCCCCACTCTCACCCTTCCTGTGTTGCACCTTTTCTTGACGATCTTCCCTTTACTTACCTTGATTAAGACAAGCACAGATCAGGGGCAAAAGAGGGTGATGAAGGGCAGAAAAGGTGAGTAAGGTGGTCTAGGAGAATGCACGATGGGTCAGGGAGCTTCAGGGGAGGATCTCTGGAGGTGGAGATGCTGACACCATCATGGGAGGGTGAAGGAATCAATGACCTGGAAGTTGAGGAAGTTGAGAGGCTGTTAGAGGTGGTGGAGCAGGAATGGAGGCAAGAAAGAGGTTTTAGCGGTGTCCATGCTTGGGGAGGGTCAAAGATATGAAGATCGCTTGCTGGGAAGCAGTTTGTGCCAATTGGAGGCTACAGTTGTTTGTTGGGAGAAGAGGAAGGTGTGGGCGAGACAGAGGCTGCGTTTATTCAGCCAGTTAGTCTGCGGCAAGGCAAATAAACAGGACACGGTATATTAATTGTTGTTTGTTAGGCCGTTAGAAGGAGAGATAAGATGTCGCATGGTTTAGTTAACCGGATAATCTCCAGTTAACGTGCCACTCCAAATCTTCGCGGCAGGAAACAGGTTTATTTGCCGCAGATGTCTATTTCCTACGGAACTCTTCTAACAAATTCCACAATACATGTAATCATATTTATGTGTAGGGAATAATAGACTTTTTACAAATACAGAGAGGTTACTTGTGTACCACACAACGGATACCTTACCGTCAGGTTTATTTTTCGTAGTTACAAACAACAGTTATCTAATACAAAGTCAACTTACCATTGGTTAATTTATCCGTGGCAGCTTGACTTACCATGATGGTATACCAAACACAGCGGGGAGGATGACACACTGATGCTAGAGGGGAGGGTTGTGGTGGTTAACTGACAGTGGCCCAGGAGGGAAATGGGTGCATATGAGTTATAGGAGCGGATGGTTTTTTTCTGAGTTTTTTTATGATAAAAGTGATAGTGCTTTAATGTTAGATGTATTTTGTTAACATCATCATAAGATTGGTCAATAAAGATCATGTGAAAATGTGTTACCTTTCTTTTATGAGACCAGAAACGAGCTAATGCTGAGCAATTAGTCAAACGTCAATTTTATATCTGTGTACAAGGTAAAAAAATTCTAGGTTATGTTTAAGTAAGATATCTAAGTGTTGATGATACTATCCCTGCTTCTCTTAGTCGTCTCGGCATGGTTATGGGTCTCCACATTAACTCTGTACTTATAACCTTGTTTAGTATACTTGCCTAATCCTATGTAATATGTTGCCTTCAGTCTAGCCACTTGTACTGCAATAAAGTAAGCTGTAACTGGGCAGTTGATTACTCTTGCTATGACAGGGTGCATTGGTGGTAACTAGCAACTGGTTTAATCATTTGCAAGAACCTGTAACAGAAGCAGATAGTCGTGAATATGAAGCTTTTGAGGAGTTTCTGAGACGTCGTAACACAGAAAGGGAACTGTTAGAGGCTAACATCAAAGTAAGTGTTGTGTTCGTTGTTATATATTACGAACTTTAATATTGTGACTAAATTAATCCTATTAAATGCCAAATACGCTATTGAAAATGAAAGTATGATACATGGCAAAGAAACTAACTTGTGTCAGAACACTAACTTATAGATAAGGCACCCCATTTTTGTTTGTTTGTTACTGTTAATATATATTCCTGTTTTATATATTCTGTTAGTTGTTTTGTTACTTCCATATTATATGTGGACCTCTCTGTAAATGTTTCAGTGTTATATATATGAGGGTGCACACATTGTGCAACCCTACGCTTCCTAAAACTGCTTTGTGTTTCACATGGTACCAGAGCAGTAGATCCAGCCGCCACCCTCCCACCCTTCTCTCTCTTCTCCGGCCGCCCCCCCCTCTCCCGCCTGCGCCGCCCAGCAGCCACCCAGCCGCCGGCCGCCACCCAGCCGCCGGGCAGCAGGCAGCGCCGGCAGCCGCCGCCGGGGCGCCGCGCCGCGCCGGGCAGCAGCAGCCGCCGGGCTCGCTGCCGGGGCCGGGCGCCCTCTTCGCCGCAGGGGGCCGGTGCGCCTCCGCGGTCCTAGCCGCCGGTACGTTGGCTCCGTGAAGTCCTACAGCGATCCGGTGGCTTGAAGTTGGTGTGACGTAGACCGTTTTTTTTTTCGGTCTCTTGCCTGCCTGCCCGTGTAAGCCGTTGTGCCACCGGGTTCTGTTCTGCGCTTCGGCGTAGACCGTATGTGAGAGGTCTTCTCCGTGTTTTTTGTGCCTGTTGTCTGACGGCGTAGACCGTCTCCTGCCTGATCGTGCCTGTTCCTGCTGTGCCTACTGCTCCCATGGCGTCCTTGCATGATGACTTCCGCCGTCAGGTTACCACTGTGAAGCTTGATGGGCGCAACTATCCGCATTGGGTCTGCTCCATGACGATCTATGCCAGATCCCAGGGCAAGTACTCACATCTTACCCGTACTGGTCCGCCAGCACCCGCAGAGGACGCTGATGCTAAAGATGTGAAGGCGTATGACGACTGGGTTCGTGACGACTCCACTGTGATGACCTGGATTCTCAACAGCAGCATTGAGAAGATTAGCGTCACACTTCTTCACCTACCTACGGCGAAGCAGATGTGGGATCAGCTCGCCGATACTTACTCGCATAGTCAGAACCCCAAGAAGGTGTTTGACATCACCAAGCAGCTGGGACGTCTACAGTTCACGGGGACGGACATTGCGGATTACTTCTCTGACTTCACTGGATTATGGGGTGAACTGGAATCCTATCACTCTCTCTCCACGGACCTGGCTACCATGCAGCGTCAGCGCCAGGAGCTTCAGTTGGTCCAGTTTCTATGTGGATTGCCCGAGTCCTACGCTGGAGTTGTGGACCAGATCTTAGCCAGTGACCCTCTGCCGTCACTACAGAGTGCCTACAAACGCCTTCAGCGTTTGCCTTCGTCTTCCTCGTCTCTGACTACTGATGTTGGGGACTCTTCGGCTCTTGCTGCAACTTCTGGTCGTGGCCGTAGTCGCTTTACTGATAGTCGTCCTCCCCTGGGTGGAGGACGAGGACGGGCTGCTCCTGGTCGTGGAGCCTCTTCTACTGCCCCTACTGCTGGTGCGCGCCCTCAGTCAGGACAGCGCCTTTGTACCTTCTGTGGCCGGTCCAACCATATTGAAGAAAAATGCTGGGAGAAATATGGTAAGCCGGCGTGGGCCAATGCAGCTGCTGACTCCACTACTACTGCATCAGAAGGAACGACTCAGCCTACTGACTCAGCCTCCTCGGGTGCGACTTCTGACTACATCCGTGCTGAGGTGGAGCGTCTTCTTCTTGAGCGAGCTGGTGCGTCGTCTCAAGCTTCGATTAGTGGAGCTCATGCCGCCACTTATTCTGGTTATGACACTGCCTTCCTGAGCTCCTCTTCTACTCCTGGTAATACTAAGTGGGTCATCGACTCCGGTGCCTCTTCACATATTTCTGGAAATCGATCTCTGTTTCACAAATTATTTAAACCTGCTAGACCCTCATCTGTTATGTAGGCTGATGGTTCCAAGTCTGCGGTGTCTGGAGTAGGGGATATTGTTTCTGACTTTCTGCTGAAATCTGCCTTATATGTGCCTAGATTTCCTTTGAATCTGTTGTCTGTCAGCAAGATATTGCGAAGCCTACAGTGCAGTCTGACTTTTATTCCTGGTTCATGTGTTTTTCAGGACCTTCGGACGAGGATGAAGATTGGTGGGGGGGTATGAAGGTGCTGATGGGCTCTTCTATCTGGATCATTTGCCAAAAGCAGCTAAAGCATCTGTGACTCCTGCATTATCTACCTCAGTTTCTGCATTACAGTGGCACTACCGGCTGGGCCATCCATCATCTGAAAAGCTTCGACATTTAGTGTCTGATCTTGGCATTTGTAGTTTTCAGTGCGAGTCATGTCAACTTGGAAAGCAGACTAGAGCTGTTTATCCTAGACGCAGTCAGATTAGCAGTAAAAATATGTTTGATATAGTGCATTCTGATGTATGGGGACCCTGTCATGTGCCAAGTCTATCTAGTCATAAGTATTTTATTCTTTTTATTGATGATTTTTCAAGGACTACTTGGTTGTTTATGATGAAAAGTAGGTCCGAAGTTTTGTCTGTTATCAAGTTCTTTTTTGCTGAAATAAAAACACAATATGGTATGCTTGTCAAAATTTTTCGTACTGATAATGCACTGGAATTTGTTAAAAAAGATGTGGATGTTTTTGTAAATCTGTGGGTATAATACATCAGACCTCCTGTGCTTATACACCTCAGCAAAATGGTGTGGCTGAGCGTAAAAATAGACATGTGTTAGAGGTTGCTAGAACTATTATGATGCATGCACATGTTCCTCGCTCGTTTTGGCCTGAGGCTATATTGACTGCTTGTTTTCTGATAAATCGAATGCCATCATCTGTGATTGGAAACAAAATACCTATTCAAGTTCTTCAACCCGATATTCAGCTATTTACTGTGCCTCCTCGGATCTTTGGATGTACTTGTTTTGTACGGTTAGTTGGACCTACTTCTAATAAACTATCTCCTCGTGCTGAGAAGTGCATTTTTTTGGGATATTCTCGTACCCAGAAGGGATACAGGTGTTACAGTCCTACTGTAAGAAAATGGTATACTAGCAGTGATGTAGTTTTCTTTGAGGATACTCCTTATTATTCGACTCGTGGTGACAGTTTACAGTCTGATCTTATTGCCTCACCTCTACCTGTTACTTCTGATTGTGTGCCTGATACTACTGACAAAGTCACTACTGAGGCTGATAAGCCTCCTCTTATAGTTTATCAACGCAGGAACAAAGCACCTTCTACTCAAGAAACCCCCCATGAAAACCAATCTTCACCTCCAGAAGGTTCTACTACACCTGAGGTACATTCTGATCTTGATTTACCCATTGCTCTTAGAAAGGGTACTCGTTCCTGCACATCACACAGTATTGCTCAGTTTGTTTCTACTGATCATCTGAATGTTCATTCTAGCAATTTTGTATATGCCTTATCTGCTGTTGCTATTCCAAAGAATATCCAGGATGCTCTACAGAGTACTGGATGGTTGTCTGCTATGAAGGAGGAGATGTTGGCCCTTGCTGAACGAGATACTTGGGAGCTGGTGGATCCACCTCCTCAGTGTAAACCTGTAGGTTGCAGATGGGTGTATGCTGTGAAATATCAACCTGACGGCACTGTTGAAAGGCTGAAGGCACGGTTAGTTGCTAAAGGCTACACCCAAACGTATGGTATTGACTATTTTGAGACTTTCTCTCCTGTTGCTCGTCTTAATTCTGTCAGAATTCTTCTGTCTGTTGCTGTTAACCTTGACTGGCCACTGTTGCAACTAGATGTGAAAAATGCCTTCTTGTATGGTGATTTACAAGAAGAAGTCTATATGGAGCAACCTCCTGGGTTTGTTGCTCAGGGGGAGTCTCACAAAGTTTGCAGGTTAAAGAAGTCTATTTATGGGCTGAAGCAGAGTCCCCGTGCCTGGTTTGATAAATTGAGCAAAATTATGATTGATTTTGGGTTTCTGCGTTCTCAGGTGGATCATTCTGTTTTCACCAAGAAGACTTCAGCTGGTATTATTATTCTGATTGTCTATGTTGATGATATTATCATATCTGGCAGTGATTCTCTTGGTATTCAGGCTACTAAATCTCATCTAGGCAAACACTTTGCTACCAAAGATTTGGGCAAGCTTAGATATTTTCTGGGCATATAAGTTTCTAGAAATTCTAATGCTCTTGTGTTGTCTCAGCGAAAATATGTCCTAGACATACTGCAGGAGACTGGTATGCTGGGGGCGAGACCTGCTGATATTCCTCTAGATCCTAATGTAAATTGGGATGATGACTCTTCTCCTCTCTTTGCTGATCATAAAAAGTACAGGAGGCTGATTGGTAAACTCATTTATTTGACTGTCACCAGAGCTGACATTTCTACTGCAGTGGGTCTTCTTAGCAGGTACCTTGATAAACCCAGACAGTGTCACTGGGATGCTCTTTGTCAGATTCTACGATATTTGAAGAAGTCTCCTGGCAAGGGACTTCACTACAGGAAGCATGGACACTGTTCTCTTGAAGGGTACTCTGATTCTGATTATGCAGGCAGCAGAGTTGACAGAAAATCTACTTCTGGGTATTGTACGTATGTTGGAGGTAATCTTGTTACTTGGAGGAGTAAAAAACAAAATGTTGTGGCCAGGTCCAGTGCTGAAGCTGAATATAGGGCCATGGCCCATACTGCCTGTGAATTGTTGTGGGTGCGCTCTCTGTTAAAGGAGTTCGGGGTTGATTCTTCTTCTTCTATACCTATGCACTGTGATAATAAAGCTGCTATCTTCATTGCGAATAATCCAGTTTATCATGAGCGCACTAAACACATTGAAGTAGATTGTCATTTTATTCGGGAATCCATTCTGACTGGCAAGATATGCACTCCCTTCACTCGTTCTGAAGACCAAGTTGCTGACATCTTCACCAAGCTGCTGGCGAAGAAGCAATTCTGCACACTGACGGACAAGTTGGGCATGATTGATATCTATGCTCCAACTTGAGGGGGAGTGTTAATATATATTCCTGTTTTATATATTCTGTTAGTTGTTTTGTTATTTCCATATTATATGTGGACCGCTCTGTAAATGTTTCAGTGTTATATATATGAGGGTGCACACATTGTGCAACCCTACGCTTCCCAAAACTGCTTTGTGTTTCACAATTACTAACTGGTGATATTGTAAAATTCGTGCCTAAGATTGGTGTTGATCATACAGCCGAGAATGATGACCTCTTTTTAACAGGCAAGAGAATTGGAGAGAAAATATGCTGGAGAATTAAAACTGCGAAGACATATGGAGGGAGCATTAGCGAATGATAAGATGGAAATCCACAAACTTAAAAAACAACTCAACAGGCTCATTAAAGAAATCAAAGAGGTCCGCGAACAGAAAGTGAAGTTGGAAGCCGAAGTCCTCGAATCTGGATCAGCAATCAGGGATCTTCAGAGGAAGCTTAATGAAGCAAGAAAACTTTGGGGTACACTTCAAAAGGAACAAGATAATTTGCAGGATCAGGATGATGAACATACGGATCTTGAGGAATCCCACTGCCAAAGAACAGAAGTTAGCAGTGAGTACTGCAGAGCACACAACTTATCCGAATTTTCTGCGTTAGAACTTGCGGAGGCAACTCACAATTTTGATAATGCACTGAAGATAGGAGATGGAAGATATGGAACTGTTTACATTGGTTTTCTACGTCACACTATGGTGGCCATAAAAGTACCACATTGTCAAAATTCAGAATGCACATCAGAATTTTGTCAAGAGGTATTGCTGTTAAAGACATCTTCAATCATTATATGCCATTGGTGGAACATTCTTGTTTTATCGCCTCGGTAGGGATTGATATTTAGTTCTTTGCTGATGTTATGAATACTATGTGTACAAATGCTCCCGTGTCATACCTCTTCAAACATTTGAATGTTACCCTTTTTTATATCGCAATGCTAAATAATAATGGCCTCTCTGACTTCATGATTGTTCATCAAAGTACAGCTATAATTGCCATGCAGTTCCTGCTAAGGGCAATGTCAATATAAGAGTGTGCGAAGCATATTCTATGTAATATATGTAGATATACTTTGCAGAAAAGAATATTCTAGAGATGTACTCTGCAGATAAGAATACTCTAGAGATATGCTTTGTAAAAAAGGAAATTTACAGAATATTATTTTTTATTAACCATATCTCTAACGTAATCTTGTCTGCAGAGGATATTTCTGGAATATTTTTTTCTACAATGCATATCTATATATAGTACAAGGAATATGCATTTACACGTTCTAATAGTCAAAATTCCTGAAAACTTAGATTTTTTCTTGTTGATGCTTTAATATGATTTTCTTGTCCCTTAGGATCAATATAGTCTATATCTTGCTGAAATCTTTCCAACTCATATTGCGTTTGTTCTTCATTACATGCTTTGTACTTCAGGTGGAAGTTCTCAGTAGATTGAGACATCCAAACCTTGTCCTGCTGATAGGAGCATGTCTGGCCTCATTAGCACTCATATTTGAGTTTCTTCCTGGTGGAAGCTTACAAGATCGCCTAACCTGTGCACACAATGCCCCACCCATATCTTGGCAAGCCAGGATTCGCATAAGTGCTGAGATTTGTTCTGCACTGGTATATATCCACTCACATTGGCCTAAGAGTGTTGTACATGGTAATTTGAAGCCTGCAAATATTCTGCTGGATGCCAATCTTGTGAGCAAGCTCAGTGATTTTGGCATCAGCCGTCTCATCCAATATTCAACCTCCACGATTTACCACCCAACTGATCAAAAAGGAAGTTTCATTTATATGGATCCAGAGTTTGTATCTAGTGGAGAACTGACCACAAGCTCAGACACCTACTCTTTTGGGATTATACTTTTACAGCTCTTGACTGGGAAGCCACCTATTGGAGTTGTCAAAGAAGTGCAACAAGCATTGGATAAGGGTAAATTGTATAAGATCCTAGATCCTCAAGCCGGTAAGTGGCCACTTGTGCAAGCAAAGAAGTTGGCTTACTTAGGCCTAAGATGTTGTGAGATGAGCAGGAAGAACAGGCCAGACCTTGTAAGAGAAGTTTGGACAACCCTTGAAGCCATGAGGATGGCATTACTAGGATCATCATCATATGCGTCAGTAACTTCTGCAGGACCAGGTGTGGACGGAAACTACATTTCCTCATACCTTACTTGCCCAATATTTCAGGTAAACAAATAAACCTTTATGCCATTTTTATACCAAGACTCCCTTATACAGTATTCTTGTAATCCATCTATATTTTTGAAGACCACTCACACGAACACTTTATACCAGATGCAATATAACTCTTAAATTTTGATGTAAAATGAATACATTTCGAAATTAAATGCTCTCAAATCTGTATTATTAGATGAAATAGTTACTTTTTAATACCCCGATATCTGCCACAAATTAAGTATTGATACTTTACTGTGGGTACTGAATTATAAGCTCAGTAGTCAAATATGGTAATGTTAGTGTGCCATTATTGTGACATTTGGATCTCCTTTTTTTAAGGGACGTGAACCCCTTCTTTTCAACAACTTTTATATATGGAAGTCCACACTGAAAAGCACATCTTCTCTAAGTTGGGCATGGATTAAGTTTAAATGTCAAAAAAATAGCTAGTATTGAAGTTGGCTAGTAATGAATTGCAATTTACTATACTCTATATTTGTATTCATCTCGCATTCTTTGGGTATCAATTATCAGCAAGCATTCGAAGGTCTCTATAGTCTATAATAGAGGAGCTTAGCTTAAAGTGCCAAATTAACTCATATGAAGTGGAAAGTAGTACATTCTACGTTTCTTGTAATCTCCCAGTAAACTTGTGTTTTTATGTTGTTTTCCTTCATTTCTATTTTACGAGATGACTTGAAATCTTTGCAGACAATTCAGTATTTTTCATAAAAAGATGCATAAAGGCCATAGGGTGGCTAATCCCAGGATGTTACCTAACCTCAAATTTCTGCATAGTTAGACAAAACCTTATTAGTTAGTTAATTCAGAGTCCACACTTAGTACTTTCAATGTGGATGGGCAGCCAATGCCTTATATATGGCGTCTAACATGAGTTTCATTGTAATCTCATATGATCATTCTAGCCGTTTCCTCTCTATATGTGAGTAGATTCAACGCCCATCAGTCATTTTTCTCATAAGCCTTGTGGTTAGTCAACCACCATTCCACCAAAATATTATAGGTTTTGTGCGGACCAACCTTCCTTAATAGATCTTTGGTTTATTTTGCAAATAAAATTGTTCCCCAAATAAAATCAACCATCAATTTTGATATGCAAGAAACGTAGAACATGTAGCAAAAAAGAGTTTACCTACTATTGTAATGTCTTTACAGTTATAGCTCTTGTTCTAAAGGTGGACACCCCCCCCCCCAACAACAACTTGGGGATACCATAAGTTCTAGGATTAGGAGTGTTTATTTAACCCAAGTCAATGTTTGTTCCTTCTGAATTCAAATAGTGATTATTCCCCTCATATTTTTTTTGAAGGTGATTATTCCCCTCATATTTGTGTCATAGTCATTGTACTTTTTTTATTGGGCTTCTTCTTAGACACCATCAATACTAGGGCTATGGGTTTTACTTTTCTTTGGAGCTGGAGTTCTTTCTTGTTCAGTTAGTTTGCACTCACTAAATATAAGCTCAATTCAAGTATAGATGGGAGAACTTGTGCCAAAACATACATGTGTTTGAATGGGTTGAGTTCATGACAAGTAGGCTTGGTTAAAAAGTTGGAAGTTACCATGACAATGACATGATATGAATGCTTCCACTTGCATAGACCAAAAGCTTGATAAGACAAGAAAAATACATGAGCAAGATGAAAACCAACAATGTCATGTTTGACATGTAAAACATGGAACATCATAAGAGACACAACTCTATCTATATATAACATACGTTAATATAGGTATCTTCATAACCTAAAATAGAATCTATATATGACATACATTAACGTAGGTATCTTCACAACCTAAATTAATATCTAATAGTTAAATTAAATTAATTATTATATGTATGTAAATGAGAGGTAATAATGGTGGCAACTGTTTGTAATTTCTTTTACACTATTTCTACAATAGAGAATACATATAGATCTAATGATGATATGACACAACAAATTTTACATTCTCATCTTTATTCAATTTGACTAAATATCTTTCAAAATAGAGTTAATTTACTTTAGGTATCCATTTGTTTGTGTAATGATCTATTTATTTTTTCAAAATCCAAAAACGTATCATATGCATATGACTCAATTATTTGAATGACTTAAGGAAGGAAAAGAAGTAATAGACAAAAAAATGTGTGACATACTTATCTCATCACATACACCTTATTTGCTCTTGGATAGATTGCTAACTACCATGCTAGTTAATAACTTCTTGGAGGAAAGCTTAAATTTTTATAAGATGAAGGAAGATTGTGAACTTATAGGTAAACAAAATTGTAGGAGTCTCATGATGTCATGAGTGGTCTACTCCCAACTTATACTCTCATTGTCATGACTAAGAGTATCAAAACAAGAGGTGGGTGAACAAGTTTACATATAAATTTATCATGTAATTAGCAAGAAATAATTGATAATCATCTTCTATTTCTTTGATATACATGATAAAGTAGAGTAGCACACACTCTAAGAGATGTGGCGACGAACCATTGTCAATGTCAACCATTCCTTTGTAACATATAAGAAATCAACATGAAGGGAGACAATTACAACTTATAGAAGTATTTATCTTCAAGGTTGAATCCTCTCAATAAAAGCAAGAATCTTTAAAATCTTAAGTAGTCAAAGTATGAATTATATCGTCCATAGAAATACTTCTATCTTGATAGATAAATATGAGCACAACTTATGTTTTTCTAGAAGACCTCTAGTCCATGTAAATATTAAGAGACGAAGAGAGAGACATTTGAATTAGTTATGCTTTACTTCATATTCCATACATAATAGTGAGGGTTAAGTATGTGTGCTAGGCTGTGAGGGTATGTAAAATATTCTAATAAATTGACTTGGTTAATGAGATTTGAACTCAACTCATATTCAACACACACACATATACTTATAAATATACATATACATGTGTTTATATATATATATATATATATATATATATATATATATATGTATGTATATATATATGTATATATATATATACACACACACAAATATATATATATATATACATAAATATATATATATATATACATAAATATATATATATATATATATATATATATATATATATATATACACACACACATATATATATATATATATATACATATACACACACATACACACATATGTGTGTATATATAGAACGTTCATTTGCCAACAAGGGAATAGCCCGGTTGGCGAATTTCGCTGGTCCCCAATGAAGGGACCCGAGTTCGAAACCACACGGAGAAGCATCTCTTGATTTATCACCCTCCCGGGCGTCTGGCCTCCGCCACGGGTTATGGGAGAGGGGAGGATAAATCTTTCTCTCTTAATCCCATATAGAACGTTCATTTAATACCCGCGCGGGTAGCCTGGATTTCGCTACCCATCAACCCAAAAGGTAACTATATGGTCAGAAAAGTACCTCGCAGGACAAAAAAGTAACTATGGTGATAAAAAAGTAACTATACGACTAAAAAAGTAAATTTAGGTAGAATACACAATATATATATATATAAATATATAAATATATATATATATAAATAAATATATATATATATATAGAGAGAGAGGCTAGAATACACTCGAGTGTATTTAGAGCAGAATACACTCTCTGTAGTTTTTCATGATGCAATATTTTTTTTCAAAAATCTAATCTGTTGATCTTCTTAAACATCTTGTGAATAACTCATATACAAAATTTGAGCACATTTGGACATTTGTAGGTCATGTTATAAAGACCATAAAAATTATGTATTTCGAATTAGTTTTGTGCGTCGATTTTATTTCCCTTGGATGAATGACTTACACTCATCCAAATGGGCTCAAATTTGTATGTAGCCTAGTTATAATATGACAGAGAAGAAAAAAATAGTCTTGATATGCAAACACACTTGAGTGTATTCGTGCGATCTGTACACTCGAGTGTATTCTAGCTTGACTCTCTCTCTCTTTATATATATATATATTTATATATATATATATATAATTGTATATCAGTTATAGTTGTTGCAAATGTAACTATATATGCATGAAAAGTAACAGTTTGCAAGGTAAAGTAACCCTCTACCTATAAAAAATAAGAAACTCTAAAAACGTAACCAAAATAGGGGGTGGGTATTATATATATATATTTATATATATAGGTTGTTCATTCGTTACCCACGCGGGTAGCCATATTTTTGCTACCCGCTGGAGTAACTCGGGGTTAAAAGAGTAACTATATGGTACACTGGAGTAACTCTTTTGAATCAAAAGAGTAATTGTATTGATATATAGAGTAACTCTGAGAGCAAAAGAGTAACTGCACAGAAAATATATAGTCAGTAAATATATGGACGAGTTTTTTGATTTGGGGGTGGGCAAATGATATTATTTTTGGATCAAATTTTTTGGAGAGCTAGATAAAATGCTCCTCTACAATTGAGAAAAAAAATTAAAAAAAATATCAGGAAGTGTGCGTGGGTAGCTACCCGCGCGGGTATTAAAGCTGAGCCCATATATATACACATATATATATACATATATATATACACATACATACACATATATATACATATAGATACATAGATATATGTATACATATATAGATACATAGATATATGTATACATATATATAGATACATAGATATATGTAGAGTCAGGCTAGTGTACACTTGAGTGTACCGGAGGCACCATACACCTCAGTCGTTTTTAAAGATGCAGTAATTTTTTGAAAAATCTAAACCGTTGATTTTCTTAAATATCTTAAGAACATATTATATAATAAATTTTAGCTTATTTGAACACTTATAGGTCGTGCATCTAAAAGAGACAAAAATCATGCATTTCAAATTAGTTTTGTGCGTTGATTTTGTTGTCCTTGGATGAGTGACTTACACTCATCCAAATGTGCTCAAATTTTGTATGTGGCATATTATTATTGTAACTATGAAGATCAATGGATTATATTTTGGAAAAACATGGTCTAGATAGGAAAATACCATTGGGGTGTACAACATAATTTGTACACTCGAGTGTATTTTAGCCTAACTCTATATATGTATACATATATATACACACATATATATATATATACATATATATATGTATACATATATATGTATATATATACATATATATATGTGTGTGTATATAACCTATTCCAACTTCTCGCGTCTGGCGACGAAAGGGGAGACTAGGGCCAGCGTTCTTGCGCTCGGAGGCTGGCTTGGGGGAGGGGTTCCGACTGCTGGAGTGCACCGACCTGCTCCCCCCGGGCTCTCTCTTTGCTTGGGTAGGGCGGATCCGGATCCAAGTGGTCAGTTGTGGCGGGATCGGCTTCATCCTCCTCTTCTTCGAGCGGCGTCGACTTCTGGACCCTAGGGCCTGATTCTCGACGGTGCTCACGGAGGGGGCAGTGGCTGTGGCGCAGGAGGCACTGATGCACTCCTCAACTACCCTCTTTGTTGTTGCGATCGTTTTCTGCCACAGTCTGCCTGCTTTTTGATTCCTCGCAACCCAAGTTTCCCGCTTCCTTCCTTTGTGTGTTTTATCAGTCTATGGTTGTTTTGTTGTTTCGTTTTGTGTTGGCTAGTTTAGTCAGTGGTTCTGGCAGCTTATCTGCCTGGTTTGTCACCGCTAGTCAGCGTTTTAGCTGTCGTGCTTTGCTGCGACCTCTCTTTGGGAGAGTGATGAGATCTCTAGCTACGGCTAGATCTTCATTTTGCTTTGGCTTGATCTTATTACTCAGTTGTATGGCTTTGTTTGAGTTGATATACGAGCAGAATACCGTCTTGTTCCAGCCCCTCTACCACTACTCAATGCTCAGGTTGAAGGAATTCTTCAGGAAAAGTTGCTTAAGACAGCCTCAAGGAAGAAGAATCAATACAGAAATGTTTCACTCGTTCTAATATGAGATGTAGTGCTCTTGGGTTACTAAACTTGATGTTTGTTTAATCTATTTGTATCTTTCTTCCCAATTGTAGATGCCGTATGGACAACAAGTAATGAATCGATCCATTTGCTCTAAAAAAAAATATGTGTATATATATGTGTGTGTATGTGCGTACATATATATATGTGTGTACATATATATATATATATATATATATATATATATATATATATATATATATATATATATATATATACTCGAGTGTACGGATCACACGAATACACTCAAGTGTGTTTGCATATCAAGACTATTTTTTGCAAAATGTAAACCGTTGATCTTCACCGTCATACTATAACTAGGCTACATACAAATTTTGAGCCCATTTGGATGAGTGTAAGTCACTCATCCAAGGGCAACAAAATCGACGCGCGAAACTAATTTGAAATGCATAATTTTTGCGGTCTTCATAACATGAGCTATACATATCCAAATGTGCTCAAATTTTGCGTATGAGTTGTTCACGAGATGTTTAAGAAGATCAATGTATTAGATTAAAAAAAAAATATTGCATCATGAAAAACTACTTGAGTGTATTCCGCTCCGGATACACTCGAGTGTATTCTAGCCTGACTCTCTCTCTCTCTCTCTCTATATATATATATGTATATATATATATATATATATATATATATATATATATATAGGGAGAGAGAGAGAGAACTTTAACATCCCCTAAAATTAGAGTAAGGGAGATATATATGACTAGCTTTGACTTGCAAAACACCCCTTCATATTGGGGCATACTCACATGTATGCATGTGTATTCTTGATCACTTTAAGACCAATAACTAGTTAATCATGTCTATCAGGTTGAACTAGTCAAAAGTTAGGGAATATGTCCTAAATTGCTCGAAATAGTTTATTGCCATGGTTGTCAGGAACCAACATAATCTACCAGTACAACTAGTTGAACTGAGAACTGGGGCCCTAGTTGTTCAGTCCACCCAAAATCTATAAAAATAGTCAAATCGATCAAATACTAGTGATGCTCTAGGTTCAACTAGTGAACTAGTTATATTTCAATCCAGTAGGTAGGTTCTCTTTCGGATTGGTTCTTTTAGCCCCCCATGTCTTGTTTATATGTTGCATAACAACAAAAAAGTCCCTGACCTCCAACCTTTCTACATAACCTTTACCAAATTCTCTCTCCTCTCTCCTAATCCTTGGAGTTCAATTTTTTGCTTACTCTTCTTCCTCTACTTGTCTTTTTCCATTTCTACTTTCTCTTCTTATCCTCCTTAACTATCACAACAATACCTATTGAGGCCAATTTCCTTTGTATTGTTTTTCATGTCTGCTTGTGCACTATTGATGATGTGTTGCTATTTCGTTGCCTATATCTAGTGTGTATATTCTTACAAATTGGTTATTCTCCTTTTACGATCTCCTAATGTGAACTACTATTAGCCTTTTTTTCTTGTTAGTTCTCTCTTTGGTTAATATGCATATGATAAGATTTTTAATTCTCTATGGGTATTAGTAGAGTAACACCATTGTGATTTCGTAATGTTGCAAAGGGTTTCTATTTTTCATTTCATTTAATACTCTTTTGTGTTTTCTTTGTAGGCTAATGTGTTTTTGTGAAATAATATTGTTTGTTAGGTTTTTAAAATTATTGTAGATTTTATACTAGTAGATATGTGTGATCATGTCAAGATGACGTCACCATTTGAACCACCGAACCAAGAATTGATGGCCTCACAATTCAATCCCAACTTGGTTATGAAAACCTCATTTATGACATCATTGTACAAATTCATGTGAGTCACAATTTGGATTAGCAAACAAGGTCTTTACTGCAGCAAAAAAACCCAAAAGTGTACAGGTCCACTAGTCTATATTTCAACAAGTACACTTAGATTCCCCTTGGAAAATTGATCAAACAAAGAGATAAATAGTGAATTGGGATTGGTAGGGCCATGCAAGGCCCCCAAACATTCGAATATATGATGTGAAAGAAAGGCATTGTTAATACTTTATTTTCTTGGAAAATTAGCTCTACATGTTTCCCAAGCACTGACATTTGAAAGAACAACAATTAGCTTCTGGAAAATTCAACCTGGTTTTTTTGTAAAAGGATATTCAAGCTTGTAGTGCCACTTAGAAGGATGACACCAATTGATAAGGCAACAATCAATAAGCCATCTAAATGGTGAGCACATTCAACCTTTAGTGCACCCACCTATTCTCGTATTCTTGCAAATGATCTTGTAATATAAGTTAAACACAATATAACATCATCATCAAAAGCTTCACAGACTCAAACAACCTACCAATTAGCAATTGTTAGAACAAATAGGTATATGAGCCCCTCATGATCCTCAATTATATTTCACCTTTGGTTTATCATACGACACATATATAAGGATAACCCATGATTTTTGTTGTTGGGTAATGAAATGCAATGTATTTCTCCTACATGGTATCAGAGAAATTAGGCCTAATCCTAGGAACCTACCCCCATGAACGACTCTTCTTGTTCCCTATCCCCCCTATTCTATTTTCCCTAGGGATACCCTTGCTTTTATCATGGCTTACCTCGCCATTATCCCTACCTATTGTCATTGTCACCACCTTCTCTTGTTGCAGCAGTCACCACCCCTTTTACCCATCGCCTCCGCCTTTCTTCATTTCCCTTTCATATCCAACCTTTGTCACATCTTCTTCATCCCAGTGTTAGCCAACCCATCAATGCCCAAGTACCAAAATCTCATAAAAATTGTTTCTATCAATAGGTATCTTTTTTTCAAGCATCGCTCTAATGGATCTATTGAGCATCTAAAGATTGATTGGTAAATAAAGGATACACTTAGACATTTGTAGTGGACTTCTTCGAGACATTTGAATCGATTCTGTTCCAATTCTGATAGTGTTTGTTGCTCAACATCATTACTCTCTACTTCGTCGAGATGTTAGAAATGTTTTCTTTATATAATGATCTTTCAGTAAAGAGATTATATGTCGAACCAAGATGTTAGAAATATCTTCTTATATATTATCTTTCAGTAGGAATCTTATACGCGGACATCTTCTGGATATGTTTATTAGTGGTGAAATCTTCCAAGATTTGTCAACTACAAAGATATATAGATGGCCTAAAACAATTACTTTGTGTAATAAACTAATATTAGTTCTACATGATTTTTTCTGCAAGAGACGAACTAGTGATATGTCCTAGTTCTCTACCAAGACATGTAGATGTCGTATCTTACTTGATGTTTTATGTTTGACAACACTATAATAACACAAAATGATTACAAAGGTATCTATCAATTGAGTATTGACCTCTAGTCCCACTTTCCCACCAAAGACATAGGAGCATTGTAATGTTTCATTGTGAAAGAAGTACTCATATCAAAGACACACATAGTCTCTCATAGAGAATGTATGCCCTCAACCTTCTTAATGAAGCTTGTATGAGTGTTGTGAAATTAGATTGACTCCTATGGATTATCATATCAAGCATTGAAATTGTGGGAGAAGTACCCCGATCATAAAAAACTATAGGTGAACATTGGTAAATTATCTATCTTATAGATATACTTACAAATATCTCATATATAGATGTCATTAGAGTATTCATGAATGAACATTGACACACTCATTCGGGTTCATATGATATTACAATTCCTTGAAGGGGCTATGGGAAAAAGATTCATGTAGGGACGACCTTTCATCATAGAGATATGTCTTGCTAGATATGTTGATGAAAAATTGGAGAGGTGATGCTAATGATTTCTTTCTACATCTATGGGCAATTATAATGTCTCTTGAAAAAGTAAGAAAGAAGAAGTAGTATCTCATTCTAGTATAGAAGATGAATATCGAGCTATGGTACATGTATATTGTGACATTTAGTGGGTTCTCTATTCTTGAAGAGATCGAAATCCTAACATTTCTCTAGCCCACAAAGTTGCAATACATATCACCAATGATCAAGCCTTCCATGATTATACTAAACATATTGAAGTTGATTGCCTTTTTATCGACACCTATACAAAGTCCTCATATCAAGTTTGGAATGAAAACTATATATTTCTCACAAAACTATTGTTTACAACTATGTATACTAGTGTTTACAGCTATGTATCTACATACCAACACTAGTAAGTTGGGACTATAAGATATTTACTCTCTAACATGAGGGGGTGTTTGGATAAACTAACTTAATATGGCTCTCGATGCCCTTACCTAGTTATCATGTACATGTGGTACATCATACCAGATGCATCCCTATATAAGAAGAACCTCATGTTGTTTACTTTGAAGCAATACAATTAATGTAATTTCTCCAACAATAAAAAATGTAGAGGAGAATAAAGGTTATTAGAAAGAATAGAATTTCAAGGAGGTATGGTATATGCATATTAAATGTCAATATTAATGCATCTTTTCATTAGGTCAGATGTCATAGGCAAGGAGGAAGATTCTACAACCCAAAAACATAGAAGAAATTCTAAAGAGGATAATTACCCACAGAGGATTTTCATAGAGATGAGCACCATCCAGGAAGGCAACTTCTATATAGTTTTCAAAAGTAAAGGTAGAAGTCTTAGAAGGGGTGTGTTGGAACTAATGCATAATTTCTATGTAGAATGACATCGTATGTCTCTTGGTCTAGAAGTATTAGATATTCCACCAGGACAGGAGTTCTCTTCTTTTTGGTTTGGGCTGGTTTCACATGCTTACCCTAAGACTTCTCTTCGTCTGAGATCTCTTAATCAAAACTCGATGTGGGTCACAAGGAGTGTGTGACAATATTCTAAAAACTCCCTCTTTAACCACAACCTTAAACACCTCTACCATGACCTCTCCCAGACAAGGTCACAAGATTTAGTGATATTCAATATATACCTACAACATATAGTTTGTTTCCGGCTTAGGTGTTGATTGAAATTGCAGTTAGTCCCACTTAGGTGGGGTTTCTATGACCATTATAGTTTGGATATGTGTTTTTTGAATGTTGATAACACTAATGTAAAAATTTATGCTAACTTTAAACAATTTATAACTAGTTTCCACAATTTCAATGATTTTAAAGTGCATGAGCAATCTAGGATTCTCAAAAACTTCTATTATCTCCATGACATTCCATTTTTTGTTGGAAAACTTGTTGATTCAAGTCCC
This sequence comes from Alisma plantago-aquatica, assembly GCA_963693085.1. Lineage (NCBI taxonomy): Eukaryota > Viridiplantae > Streptophyta > Magnoliopsida > Alismatales > Alismataceae > Alisma > Alisma plantago-aquatica. The sequence goes on from OY856412.1 coordinate 66,429,796, forward strand.
TGGTAAATAATATAGAGATGGTGGTGGAGATGGAAGCAAGCAACCACATTAGCTATGGGGGTAACAATGTCGAAAGACTATGGAGACGAGGCTATTTTCCTACTTATCAATTGTTTGTGGGTCTATCCCTATAAGTATCATCGAAGGGGTGCTCGCTCTACAAGTTAAAACTATTTAGTCATAGGTGACCACAAATGACATCCCGTTGCTAGAAGTAGGTGTGGAAAATTAGAGCAAGGAAAAGACAAACCAAGCAACTTTTGAAATATATGATGAAATACATTATGTGGATTATGATTACTAATATGCAAATATGGAATTAGGGATTTTGTAATGCAATGGACATTAAATTAGACACCTTGTATTGTAAGGATATAGTATTAATTTAAACGAAAAACATAAACATTGATGATAAAACTAAATTAAGGTATATGCAAACAAACATATTTACTAGCACGATTGTTGGGTACAAAAACACAAAAAAGATGGGTAGAAAATAGGAAAGAAGGGTTGTGAAAGGTGAAGGAGTGAAGAAGTGATGTTGTAGCTTATAGAGACAATAATGTTTCTAAAGAAGTAAGGTGAAGAGAAAGGAAAAAAATGAATGGCTAGTTATGACTCATACTATCAATTTCCCCTTTCTCCCTTGTTACTAACATGTTGCTTTTAAATTTTTTCATCATAACTACTTGGTCACGATCGCTACCAAACTAATGTCTCCCCACAACAACATGATCATCTTCCAACCCCAAAACCCCTCTCTTAAGACCACCTTCTCTTTCCTTCACATATCCTTATTGCTTCTTTTGAAAGAGGAGTAAAGGGAAGAGTAGAAAAGTCTTAGTATGAGTGGTCCCACAAATGATGGTATGTGGAGGGAGGGAGAGAAGAATAAGATTGGATATTGTGTTTCTAACTATGTTCGTTTCCACTATTGTGTGATCCACATCCAGTTACTATATTTTTTGAAATTGGATATCAGTTACCTAGTGTAGTTCACGGAAAGGTTTTGCAATCAAGTATAATGATAAAGTAGAAGATAAGGTTGTGGCAGACACAACTTGTGAGCTTTTGTGGATCAAGACTCTCCTTTTGAGATTGAACATCATATCGAGATTGTTATTCTAATATATGATGACAACAAGGCAAACATATTTTTATGAGTAGCATGGCTTTCCATGACATGGACAAACATTTTGAAGTGGATCGTCACCTTTTGCATTATGTTATAGTGATAGAACATATTACTTTCTCTCTCTCCTAAAGACACAAATTCACTCATTGACATCTTCACAAATTCCTTTACTGCAAAGTGTATACAAGAGCTATGTAGTAAGTTGTGCATGATAGACATATATGCTCCATCTAGAAGGGATGTATCGAGATAACATATGCTTTGTTAGTTGTTTCTCATATTATGCATGTTATGGAATTACTTATGTTATAATGTTGTCTTCCATTCCATATCATGCAATCAAGGTGCACATGCTTCCCCTATCCATATAAAGAAGAATATACTCCTCTCACAATGATAGATCATAATTTTCTTACTCACATAATTGGATTTACACTATACCATGTATGCATTTATCATATTATACCATTTACTTATGTGTGTATATATATATATATATATATAGTCAAGCTAGAATACACTCGAGTGTATTCGAAGCAGAATACACTCAAGTAATTTTTCATGATGTAATATTTTTTTTCAAAAATCTAATTCGTTGATCTTCTTAAACATCTTATGAATAGCTCATATACAAAATTTGAGCACATTTGGACATTTATAGGTCATGTTATAAGGATCGCAAAAATTATGCATTTTAAATTAGTTTCACACATCGATTTTGTTGTCCTTGGATGAGTGACTTAAACTCATCCGAATGGGCTCAAAATTTGTATGTAGACTAGTTATAGTATGACAGTGAAGATCAATGGTTTACATTTTGCAAAAAATAGTCTTGATATGCAAACACACTTGAGTGTATTCGTGTAATATGTACACTCGAGTGTATTACTATATATATATATATATATATATATATATATATATATATATATATATATATATATATATATATATATGAAACCGATGTAGGAATCATGACATTGAAAACTATGAAGGTCCAACATGGTTGATTTAGGTAAGTACAACATGGATTATTGGCATAAACCATTTCCCTAGAATTACATAGGCATGAACCTTGATCCCTTTGTTCACTGAATGCTTGTGAACTTAATAGGACCTCATTATAGACATGTCTCATCTTTATGGTCTTGTATGCATGTGTAATGCATGTACATATGTACATCAAGGGTATTATTCTCAATTATGTTTTGAACGGTGGCCCAACATTGATCAAACATCAATAAATTTTCTAAATCTTAAATGATGTTGTTCAATCTCTTCACACAAGTCAAGATGCTAAATCTCATTTATTTTTTTATTTCTAAGAGGGTCAACAAATTCAAACTCTATCAATGTAATCTGAATTTCCTAGCTTTCATTGTTTACATGTACACTTGATTGCTTACTACGTGCAACAAACAATGTAGAGTGGAAGCCCTGTGAATGTTGCAATAAAAAAAATTAAAAATGTCTTCTTTTGATAAATAATCTTAAAATTTTGTAAATTTTTAATATATAGTTTTTCTAAAGTTTCAAAGGTAGTTCCTTACATATTGCCTGCTCATTATTGTTTGATATATATATATATATATATATATATATATCAAAATGAGAATGTTCATATAGTTAATTACCTATTTTGTTTGTGTGTGGAGGGTAGTGTTAAGATGTAGTGTCCACCTAATGTAGCCAATACTACATTATTTTCCTACTAAGAATATTAATAATTTAAGATTATTTTGGTTGCAATTCATTAAGAATATATATTGGTGTTTATTATCAAAATTACCTCGTACTCCATTGTAGTACATGTTCATGAGAAATTGGCCATGACAAGGATAAAAACTAAACACCAAAATTCTAAATGATATGTTAATGCTTAAATAATGGGGCTTCAATAATGAATCAAGGCCAGCCTCCTATGTCAATTGTGGTGACTTCTCCAATCACACTAAAATTATTTTTTTTAGTGAAGTTGGGAGGTTGTCTTATTCATCCCGCCCTCCCCGTGCGAGCTAAATCAAAAGCCAACATACAATCACTAATTAAATTGTGAAAAGGAAACATGGTAGTACTACTACCATTATACATTTCTTTGTAAACTAAATCACTCACTTCCTGAGGAGGAAGGTGATAGCTTCTGAAACTGCTCGGATTTTTAAGGTGGTGCTTGGCCAGGCTGTCCGCACCCTCATTGGTGCCCCTGCCAGAGTGATACACTCGCAAACTCTCCCTATTGAGCTTCTGAATCTTATTAAGCACTTTACCAGATCTAGGACTCATGCACACATGTTCTGCAACCATGTTAACCGTGTTTAGGGAGTCTGATTCAATAGCAACCTCTGTTAGGTTGTTGTGTCTTGTTACCTCCACGGGCAGGCAAATTCCACACAGTTCCACTTGGACTACATCGTCGGTTTGCACTAGTTGTGCCACCCCGCCCATCCATTTGCCTACAGAGTCATGTGCAACAACAACACATGATGCTTGTTTCTTCTTAACTGCGGCATCAATATTGAATTTGATGGTACCAGATAGGCTTTGTCCAAGGTTCACGACGCATTGGCACACTATCTTGTGTGGCACTTCCATATGCTTCCTTCTATGCCGCTGCTTCATTCCTAAAATTGTTTGAATTCAAGAATTCAGCAAAATATTTGTGCTAAAGTGATAAAAGTTCCTTTGATAATGAACAAAAAGACCATGGGAAATATTAAAATAGTTTGCAAAACTTTTTCTTTACGTATGAACCTATGGCTATGAAAAATATTAGTAACATCTCGTTATAACTCTTCTTTAGGAAGAAACTGAACATCTAGTAAGATTATGTGTAACAAAATTTGCATATATGTAGAAAACTGTGGGCTACATCATGCTTGATGACATAACTAACAAATACATGTCGAAATAAGTAAATGAAATTTGGGTCATATATTTGCAAAGTATAACTTTTGTAATAAAAGTGTCATTTATACGATAAATACATATTAATAGAACATGGAGCACAATTGTATTGTATGTTTTGGGGAAAATAGTTCTGAAATATAAATTTGTGATTTGCTTTACAGATTTAGTTTCACCTTTAAGTTTTTCAAATTCCCAATCCAAGAACTACCATACATGACACTTTCTTCTCAAAAGTAATTATTTCAACTATCAAGGTGTAACTTTCACTTGATTTCAAATTCATGTATGTTTTGAGACTTTTAATGTTTCTTTGTGGCACTCCTATGATGTAATTTTATCATATGTGTGATGCATGTGTCGTAGCATGTTGGTACTCTATTTGTTCAATGCAAGTATGCAATGTGTTCCTTATAAAATTGGAAGTTGTTCTAGTATCTATAAAAAATGATTGATATCGAGTTGGATAAAATTTGGTTGTTGATTTCCATGTATTTATGAAAATAAAGATATTGGAAAATAAAAATCACAATCAAACTTCTATCAAATTACTTCCCCCAAATATTCATGTCAATGTCTATAACATTTTGCATATTGTAGGAGATCATGAGGCATTCTGGTGTTGGAGATGATAACATAACATAAACGGTACAATCATTAGCGAGAGACCAGATGACTTGTGACAAACCACTAATTCTTTTCCTCTCTAAAAGGAATCAATTTGATATGTTATTTTGAGATAGGTAGAAGTTTTGCTTGTAATAGAATCAAATACATGTTAGTGACGTTTTGTGGCACCATATATTATGCAATTACATTCAACTCTTAATGTTTCTTTATTGTGCCCCTTCTTTTAATAATTGACATACTTCATGTTGTCTTTTTAAATGTGAAAGTTGTATGCCTTCCAAGATAAAGAACGATAGTTTTCCTTATTACATTTCTCATGAGTTTGCAAGCGGCTTGAAATATTCATGTCACTATTTTAGCTATATTTTCCATCATATGTATCGAATGGGATTATGAGACTATGAAATCAAAAGATCTTTGGCCATAAGCTAATGTTGTTCCGTGATGTACCTAATTTGGAGAAAATACATGTTTCTTTACCAAATTTTGTTGAAGACGTTTTGTTTAAGTGTGTATGTTAATGCTATTGAGAAATCTATCCTTCTTTCTTGAAAAATAATTCTATGAGATTAATTGCCAATATTATCATTTTTTCTATCCGTTTGTTTGCGCTTCTTCTTGATAATGGGTTGTAATATTCCATTACTAGAGTTGAATACTAACTTGATATTGTTTGATGCAGTTTTTCCCTTAGAAATGAGGTGAATATTATTTTTTGACAAACATCATATAATATATTATGAAAACAAAAAGAACATCATAGGGATGTGAACCAGCATCAAGATTATTGGGTAAGGGGGAAGCGCAAGGCACATAATAGTGGAGTGACTATATATATATATATATATATATATATATATATATATATATATATATATATATAGAGAGAGAGAGAGAGAGAGAGAGAGAGAGAGAGAGGCTCACAAACAACAAACTTATTAGATGTATAAACATGCTATGGGGGATAGTATTATCACAAACTAAGGGAGGGGATACTCTCATAATAAGTACGAATGCACATATATATGTCCTAACAAGTGGACTGGACCAAGTAATTGGTCCGGTAATAGAATGACTTCAATTTTGGTTTGGTCCTACACCCAATTCAATTTTGTTCTTGGTCCTTTAATTGTCAAGATTTTGGTCCCCGGTTTGATTTGATAGGAATTGGTCCGGACTGACCAAATTGAATAACATAAAACAATTTCTTTGCATAATGAATTACCTAGAATAAATATTTCTATTAGTGGTAATGTAAGGTTGTGGAGGAGTGGAATGCACTAGATGAAGTGATAGACACACACACACACCCACAAACACACACACACACACACACGCACACACACACACATGCACACACACACACACACGCACACGTGCACGCGCGCGCGCACACACACAGGTATAACATGATGGTCTGGAAGTATATTCTTTTGAGACTATGATACTAGATGAAGTGATAGACATATATATAGATAATGAAAGTTGCATTTATTGTATTTTTTTAAAAGCGATTCACTACATTATACATAAGGTTATATTAATACAAAAATAACATTTCAAAATAATATTATTATTAGTCACCAAAAGATGCTTATGAATAAACGTGTGGATTGGAACCAAGGAGGTTTCTTAAAGTAGCTCATGGATAAAAAGAGTCCAAATAAATTACATGAGTTATTTGTAGGTTTTTTCTCATAGGGAAATCAAATGACTATTCAAACTAATAAATAGTTATTTCATATTATCTAGTTAGTGATTTTTTCGTAGGTCTGGTCTCCATTAGGTTCTGGTCAAATAGTTTTTCTGATCTGGTCCAGACCATACCGGTTTTTAATTAGTATGCTCTTCTATTTAAGATTTTTTTCTAATTTAGTTTTCAAACAAGTCTAGTTTGCATTTTGATTGATGTACAACCATAATAACAAGGACTCAAACTTAACCATATATAAAGTTTACACAAGAGAAGGCACTCCATAGTACAAGCCCCATGTGGTTGTAAATCAAAGAGAATAGAAACAATGATCAATCTTTATGGTATATAGCCTTAGTGAGGGATCACGACATGTGTTGTGAAGCTTTTGAACATGCAATATCACGAGAAACATCTTTGTCATACATATTATGATTGGATGTGCGACATGGTTATCTGACAAAGAAATGGCCTAGTGCCTAAAAAGGTAAGACCTACATGATGAGCTTACAATAAATAAGATGTCCAAGCAATCTATATAATCTCATCTTTGATAATATCTATGGTCATATAAGGTCAATGTATATGTTGTAGAGTAATCTCTGGGTTCATTAGAGACAAATCTTCCAAAAGTTGTTAAATAGGAACTTTTTTTTGTCTGAATCCCAACAAAGAATATATTATAAAAATTGTGGAAGTTGTCAGGGGTAGGTAAGAGGGTGATGGTAGAAGGTAGTCTGGTGCATGAAATTTTAGGGTTTTCTAGATGGTAACCAAAAGGTGGCATGAGAATAAAAGTGTGTTGAATAGTTCAAGATCCTCCTTGCGAAGCATGCATAGAAAACGACCGTGTATAAATATTGACTGCAAGTTAGAGTAGATTATTCATGCATAGGCGCGAAAAGAAAAGCTAAATATTGAGTGCAAGTTAGAGTAGATTATTCATGCATAGGTGCTAAAAGAAAAGATCTATGTTCAACCAAATTTGGATGACCAAATGTTTTTTTTTCTATGAAGGGTGTTCAAGAGACTCCAGAAGAGAGGAATTTGTATGCCTTTTTCAAAGGGTAAGGGTTGGCCCCAGATCCAAGAGATGGACGCATCAACTTTTTGAAGGGAAATATGATCCATGATTCTACTTTGAGTATGGTTGGGGATAGTTTTATGAATGAATCTTTTGAATCTATTGTCTACGGACTAAGAAGACATTTTTTTTTGTCTCTGGGAAGGGTTACATGAGGAAACATAGGTTAGGTGTTAAAATCAAATACTAGCATATATATGAGAAACTAAGGATCAAGCTAGAAGGATAATTTGTGATTATTATTGTAGATGATGGTTGTCATAGTATGGTTGTGCTTGGCTGCATACTTTTAAATGAATGAGCATGTGTATGTGGGAAATGGAGATCAAAACTATAATTTCTTATAGTATTTTGAGATCACCATCAAGCAGAAGGGGCTTAAAATTAATAATGAGAGAGATGAAGATTTCTATTTCATAGAAGTAAACCATGGTAGCAATGATACATACACCCAAACCACACTTTGATATTGAGGATGCAAATAGTATCACACACAATGAAATGTATTATTGTGTGTTACTAAAGGAATATATGGATTTTTTCAATGGTACTTTTATTTTTTAGGGAGGGCTATTCAACAAAGGAAACATGATGAGATCGCTAGGACTGCATTCATTAATATGGACCCAACCAGAGAGGGGGAGGGAGAGGCTAGGCCAGCTTAACAACTTCTTACAAAAGAATCTATATTTGGGTTCCAACATGTATTTTGTAGTGTATATTGAGCAAGTTGGTTGCCAAGGTATTTCATGGGGAAATAATGTAATTTGTGTGAGATCATACACGCATATGTTTTCCACATGAGGTTTTTGACAGATGAGGAGGAAGCATTGTTTGTATTTTAACTTGAGGCCTGAAAGATACTGAAAGATACAAAGGATGTACTTAATGTTTATAAAGTCCTATTTGGAAGGTTTGATGAAGAGAAGTGTATCACTGGCAATGTGTATTTAGGTCTTAGTACGTATTTTTGGATCACTTAGGGGTTCTACAGGTTGCTTGATGTCAGAACTAGAGAAATCTACTTAGGCATGGTGTGTCTATGATAAAGAGTTGTGGGGATAGCGGGTTTCCTTGTCTAAGTTCATTTGATCTTTTGACAAAACCATGGAGCAATGCTGAGGAGGATGGAGAAAAAGGTGGTAGAAATGAAACCTTATGCAGTTTATCAAATACAAGGGATGTCATGTCCCTAAACGATATTCCTAAAAGGGCCATTTGATATGGTCAATGGCTTTTTGAAAGTAATGTTTGAGTATGGATAAGGACAAGGAGTTATAGTGGTGGTTGTAGATTATTTTGTTAGCAGTGAGGAAAGCATCATGGAGCTTATGACCTTTAAAGAAAGATTTTTGGTTACTAGAGATTATGTGCTTCAGTTTTGTGCGAATCTAGAAGTTAGGGCCCTAGAAACGATTAATTAGATAGAATTGAGAGGGTGTCTATGTTCGGATATGAAGGAAGGATTTTGTTATTATGGAATTAGGGTTCGGTGAGACATATTTCGTCACATGAGGAGGCTAGTTGGGTTTGTGTAGTTGTGGAGGGTGTTGAAAATGTTAGGTATATCATCTTTACTAGTAGTTCAACTAGATGTGTAGGAGGAACTTAAGTAACCATCAGATCCAGGTGATTCGACATGGCTTAGAGACTTTGTGGAAGACTAGATTTCATCTAGGGGAAAGGAAGGATTATAAATCCATGTTGGAGGACCAGCCAGATTGACAAGATTTTAGACTTTAGCTTAAAAGGTAAGGGGTTAATTGTTGAAGGATACTCGTATAATTTTTTTTGTAAGAATAGGATGTCTTGGTGAATGATATTTGATTAGTTTGTATTGTTGATACAATGATAGCCAGGACAGTGGGGATATTGTGTCTTTTGTTCAAGGAACATTTTCTATGGAACAACGCAAATTTTAAATTACCTTCCTTAAGCCATGTATTTTAGATCCTTATTTCCAAATAGTTTCATGGGAAATAAGGTGGTCTTGAAACGAGGAAGGGGCTATGGTTTTTTCATATAGGGTATCATTATATGGACCAAGACGTTCAAGGTTGTCAAATGATTGAGGTTTTCATAGGCTAAAGTTTTGAGATAGAACTCCAACGTTTTGTACTAACTAAGTTTTGAGATATAGTCTACAACTATTTAGTTTGTGGTTAAATTGAGTCACTAATTTAGGGTTGTATGGGACTATGTAATGCCAAAGGGAGCTAATGAGGTTGTTTTGTTATTGGTGTGTTGTCTAGAACCTTCCAAAGTGAAATGTTTTAGGACTAGAGAAAATAAGCTTGGTGTCTAAGATGATAGGATTGTGATCAAAATTTGTTAAGCATAGGTGTATGTATGTGTCAAGGGGTAAATTTGAACATACAAGAGAGAAAAGTAATATGTTTAGGTTAACATGGAGAGGATAATGGTCATGTTATCAATGCATGCAACATAATAACTAGTTTCACCAAGGTCAATGATGTCATTGTTATTAATGAAATCATTAAAAGAAATCATGTTGGTTGAGTAGTTAGTGTGTTCTTGATCTTTCATGAAGAAATGTCATAATTTTTAAATAACCCCCTATAACCCATGAAGTAAGCTTATGGTTGTTGTTGAGACGCTCAACTTTATAAGAAAAAGGGTTTTGTTTTACGAGGGATCACCATAAAGTTGGGTAAGAGTCTAGACATTATTTACATGGACATCTAGGACTGTTATTGTAATTGAGACTTTGAGGATCGAGTGATCTTGGAAACTATGGTGTATGTTGTTCTATTGTTTCATTCTAAAACTATGGTCATTTGTAAGGATCTATAATTGAAGTTATGTGTGAATATGTTCTACAGTGTTAGTGCATTGTTGGGAGAGGGGACATAATTTCATGTAGATAATGGTATTTGTCTCTACTTTATAATTAGGTATCTAAAAGATATGCTCTTGTTTATTCAACCAAACCAAATATATTCCAAGAGAAATTGTCATGACAATTAATAAAATAAAATAGAGCAAGGAAGGATTCTTGTAATACAAACATACATAATAAATTGAAAGAGAGAAAGGAATGGCCAACTTGGTATGTCTAAATTTAGAAGGACATACAATGTCTTTCAATACATCTATATGGAAAGTGACCTAATCTTTGATGACAATTTTCATAAAATCTCATATAACTAAAGGTGGTTTAGGAGGATAGAAAGGATAAACTTATATATGAGTTTGTGAAAGATATATCCCAACCAAAAATGAAGGTCTTGATTTGTCTAAAAAATGTGTCAAAGAAGAAGGAATGATCTCCAACCTTATGAACTTCTAAGAAGAATGAAGGATGTATAGAATCTCAAATTTGGATATGGGCTTTGGTTTGGGAACCAACAACTTTTTGTAAAAGCACACTAAGGTGTTGGGTGATGTTGAGAACCAAGAATGTTCTAAGGCCAGGGGCAAATGTAGATGCCAAAAACAATATTCCTATTTTTAAGGATGGGAGCTTGTGTGAGAGCAACAACATAGTAATATGAGGTGTAATTCATTGGATACTTCATTACCGATGTCTATGGGTGTATCTATTAGTTTGTATACAAAATTTGAGATGTTTGATTCACTGTACATGTTTGAGAGAGCAGGTAAGATAGGGGTAGTTCTTGATGGGCAGATGGGTCTCAAAGTTAAGAGAAAAAAGGAGGATGATTGAGAAGATATCAGAAGGATGGGGTAACCCTAGCGGCTCTGTATATTGATTGAGGTGGTATGATGGGATATATGTATTGGGAGAGTTCCAGTTTGAGAGGGCTTTCATTGATATATGTGTATCATCTGTGAGAAACCACACACACTCACAAATGGCTCAATAGACAAGGTCAACCACCAGCCAGACAAACCCAAGGCCACATTGGTTTTGGATCCAAAAAATTAAATCCACACACACTCTCAAATGGATCAATAGAAAGCACAAAATATTGGTCTTGAACACCAAAATACAAAGTTAAACCCTATATATCTAGGAACAAAACATACAAACAGAAGTTCAACCTAGAAAGAGATAAAAAGATCAACCAATCCAAGATATGATTCATTGTAGTTAAATCCTCAACATAGTTGTGACAACCTGAATTCCTCTCTCCTCTATTGTACTCTTTCTCTCTCATAAAGTGTCATTCTTTTCCTTTTGATATCAATTTCATAGTTGGAGTGTTGTGGTACTCCAATTTGGTGACATCAATGATCAATTTCACAATAAGTGATTTTAATTTGAGATTTGAACTAAGTATCATGATTTAAATAGACCACCTTTTTGCAACTAATATTTAAACTTATTAGTGATATATTTACCCTCTAATATACTTTGTGTTTTAAAGATTTCTTTTATGAATCCAAAGATGTAAAAATCACCCAATCGAACCTTAGATTAACCTCTGTCATGAGATTCCAAAGATCACTTTAATTTAATTCAAATTTGCTCCTTTTTCTACTGATTGAGCCGACCACATCAAGAACCACGAGAGGGGTCACGACCCAGCCTCACCACTCCCATTTCTTAACCCTAATTCACTTATGATCTTGGTCATTGGATCACAGATTAGATATCTAATAGTCTCTGACTTGTCTTCTTCATTTTTACGATGCACCAACACCAATGGTGCTACACCAATCCGACCTCACACCTAGCTCCCAACTCGCCTCTCTTCTCAAACCCATAAAACTCTATTTTTCTTCATTATTTTTCTTTCCCACTATTTTTTACCTCTCGCAACCCCCATAATACCCTTTTTCCCTTCTTCTTCTTCTTCCTTTAAAACCCTAATGCAGCTTGGGATGCCACCTCACCAACCACCCATGGTTTCCCCACCATGGATCTACCTACTATCGGCTAGGGCCCCAATGGGTCCGTAAGACTTATAAGAAGAAAATGGTACACTTTTGGCCATCTACAAGGCCCAATTCTTAGACACCCCTATGCATCGTCGAGTCAGAACTGCTAGTGGGCATATCTTAGGGAAGAAGATAGAGAAGGAAGTATTGGATTGAAATTCAACGACCATGGGTGCGAACCTGCTCCCCACTCATGCCACCTCTGCAATGGACTGGTTAAAGGGGTGATTGAACCGATGCAACAAATGGGCCACAACTATGTCACCACATACCCCACTACTTTTCCTTTGCCTCTCACTCAGTGAGAGCAAGGGACCCATGTCACTCGATCTTGAGCTAGCAAACCAGATCATTTTGATGATTATAAGGTAACACCCTTGTATTTCTCTATAGTTTGGATTCTAATTTGCTAAATTTTATATCTCTCTTACCCATCAACCAAATATGCAATATTATGTATCAAATCAATAGTCATGAAAAGATCTACAACATAGACACAGTTTCATGACCTGGATATGCTCCTACTTATCTTGTTTGCCAAAAGTGCTCTCTTTTAATCTTCTTAACATACTTAAAGGCACTATTGTGATAGAATTTGGATATTTGATACTCAATGTACTTCCTATGCCTCAAATCAATAACTTTTATGAACTTGGACCATTAACCAAGCCCTAATCACCTCTTTTGCTCATTGGTTGACCTTGATGGACTATTGTGACATTTATATGAACTTTAGCGCCAGAACTTTGATCTTTTGCTAATCTTGATTTGACATCAAATACTTATATAAACTTGAAAAGGTAAATTTTAACACTCTGTGACACAAAAATCTATTCTTGATCAATCTTATACACATTATGTGGTCTATGTTGTACCAAATGCATGATTGTGACACATATGGGTATATATATAACCATGCATGTTATACATTGATTGGTGTGGTCTTTGACCCCGATTTTGTGCCAAACTTCTTTCTATGCTTCAAATATTTAACACCATGAATTAGATATCCTAATGTCAAAATCTCATCCCGTGTTCGTATTTGATGGTGTTTCTAACCCTAATTTAACTAATGTGACCTATGTGACTTGAGTTTTGGTTCTTGTACCTTAATGATTATGTGGATCCTTTTCTCTTGTCCTCCACTCTCAAATCAAGGAATTCTTTGTCTGTTATGACATCTTAGATGTGGATGTCCCATTTAGGTTATATGTTGGACCCTAATGATATAAGTCTTATATGTTGGATGTTAAGTGTATGTTGATATGTTGATACCAAGATTGGTATTCAATACCTAGATATTGGTGATATCCACCTACTATTGATATATACCCCTTGTGTCCATATATTACTGATCTAAACAATACTTTATGTTTGGACTTGTGTCTTGATAAATCATGACCTTTATTGCTCTATTTTGAGTCTATTGACCCTAAAATGCAAGTAAGTGACTTACACCTTAGAATATTCATATAAAATAGATGGAACATCAACATGACATGAAATTTGAACCACACCTTTATCATGGACCCTAAATCAGTAAAATCATCAATGTACTAATAAGAAACTTTAAAATGAACTTGACCAAAATCCTAAAAATGGAACTAGTTAGGGTTATGGATGAGAATCTAATGCATGCATGTAATCTTATTCTTAATCATTTGTAGCTTATGGATAGATGGTCAAAATAATCTAAGTTAAAAATCTTTAAATTAGGAACATGACTTAATAATTGTATGACTATGGATTTCTTTCTTGAACATTGACATGTATGTATGCTTGTTTACTTGATTAAATATTGCCATGTATATTATAGTATGGTGCATCAATGCTTTGTCTCATTGATTTTATAACATGAACACATAATACACACACCTTTTGAACCAGCCTATACACTCAGGCTAAGGACACACGGTCGGGCATCCTATATCAGTTGTTAAGATAAGGCGGGCTATGTCACTAAATAGGGTTAGTGAATCTTGAGCACCCTCACAAATCCTTTGAATGGGAAGTAGGTTAAAGGCCTTTTGAATACATTATATTTTGGTATAGTTGGAGTAAGATGACATAACACATGGTCTCTCAGTTTTATAATAAATTAACTTCCTTAATCTTATTTGTTTACTTACGCAATCTCATCAAATTTATGCAAAATCCTATTAATATATGTTTCTTTCTACCATGTGTTAAACACCTTGTATGTTGACTCACTAGTTTAACGTATGTTTTAAGCTCAAAAAGGGACAACGAGTTGATGGATTTTTGAGTTGTGTTTATTATTACTTGTTGTAAGTTCCTAGCTAGTGTGCATGAGCAAATTTGTATAAATGTACTCTCAATTTGTAATTGAGAATCTTATAATAAAAATGCTTTTGTTAATATACTTGTTGAATGTTGAGATGAAGAGGGCGTATGTGGAAACCCTCCACACTAAGCGAGATCACTCAAAACCAATGCTCTGATCAAACACTTAATCCCATTACCCAAAAGGAATAGATTTAAAAGTGAGTTAAAATTCCAAACATTTTAAAGGAAGCATTTCCACATAGGTACAACTTCATAGATATATATACCAGGTCCTTTATATAAATTCCATGGCCTCAACCATAACATGTTTACAAAAAAATGTTGTCCACATAGTTAGATCATTTACAATGCTCAAGGCATATAAGAAAAATTTTGATTCGATATACATGATATACAAAACTCCCCACCCAAACCTGATGAGTATAGGGACGACTCTAGAACTCTATACTAACCACACAAACTTTCTGCCACTATTGATTTTCAAATTGTGCCTCCTCTCACAATGCGTCTGATAGCGTTGTCGATCACCTAAAAGGATGTGGTAACCCATGAGGCGAGACCCATGTCCCAATGAGAGATATAACTC